>OX608078.1:14492335-15195286 GCA_951509765.1 Sphenella marginata
TAGCCTGGTCGACAAACTTTTTAAATCGGGTTACATCTCGAAAGCCGAAAAGCAGAAACTTGCCACCACTACCGCGCTACCACCAAGGATCTATGGACTCCCAAAAACACACAAAGAGGGAACCCCACTCAGACCTACATATATGCTCAGTGATTGGCTCCCCATCATATGGTTTATGTAAATATATAATTAATATATTGAAGAACATAACGTCAAAATCGGAATACAACATCAGTAATACCTTAGTTTTTAAAGAACGGACTAACAACACATTTATATGTGACGATGAAAAACTCATATCATTTGACGTAGTTTCACTATTTCCAAGCATACCAACACGCTTGGCACTTGACATAATACAGGAAAAATGGACGATCATCATGGAACACACTAATATACCAAAACAACTATTTATGGAAATTCTGAAATTTTGCATTGAAGACAGTAGATATTTTAAGTTTAATGACACTGTATATACACAGTTAAAAGGTATCCCTGTTATTGCGGATATTATAATGGAGGAACTTTTAAACAAAACCATTGAAAAATTAAGACACAAACCGAGAGAGCTCACAAAATATGTTGATGATATATTTGCCATTATTAAAGAAAACGAGGTACAAAATACTTTAGACGCTCTCAATTCGTTCAACAGACAGATCAGATTTACTATAGAGCTGGAAGAAGACGGAAAGCTACCTTACCTAGACTCAATTGTAATACGACGTGGAAATCAGCTAAAACTTAAGTGGTATAAGAAACCAACAGCATCCGGACGAATCATCAACTATCACTCAAAACACCCAAAGACGATGATAATGAATACAGCAATGAGCTGTATACGACGAATGACGCAGATATCTGACGAAATATACCACGAAGAAATCGAACAAGAAGTAGCACTTTTATTGAAAAAGAACAATTTCCCCGAGAAAATCATTAAAACATTAATAAAAAGATCCAAATCCACAGAATAAACAACAAGCATCCGAGACTCCAAAGTTTTTCAAATCTCTCATTTATGTACCTCATTTGTCCGAACGCCTAACCAAGTCTGACTGCTACAATAAAGAACAAACAAAAATAGCCCACAAACCAACGAATACCCTTAAAACCATGTTTAATAAGACAAAAACCAAGACACCTACCATGGATAAAAGCCACGTGATCTACAAAATTCCGTGCAATGGCAATAAACATGAGTCTTGTCAAAGTTTATACATAGGAACAACAAAAGCGAAATTAAAAACCAGAATATCACAACACAAATGCGATGTAAAACAATGCAATCACTCCACTACCCAAAAAACAGCACTCATGGCCCACTGTGCCAGCAGCGGCCACTCTCCTAACTTCGAAAAAGCATCTATATTACAGCAAGAACAACACTACAATAAACGATTCACGTTAGAAATGCTACACATAATAAACACTCCACCTAACATAAGACTAAACTACAAAACGGACACTGATAACGTTGCTCACCTATATCGAAATTTACTTAAGATCAAACCGACAGTACGAAGCTCCGCGTCGAAGCATTAAGACGTGAAAAAAGAATGTATGTACACATGTTAAATTGTTATACATAGTTTGTTTATGTTTGAATGTTAATTGTTTATTCCTACCTTTACTTATATATAGTTCCCTGAAGATGGTTACCGTCGAGTAACCGAAATATATTGGAAATAAAAGAAGAAAAATTGTGTTTTTCTTCAATAATATTGACCTCGAGCCAGCAAAAAAATACAGAATTAGAGAAATTAAGCAATTAGCTCACAACAAAAGAAGTGCATTGACACTTACGAAATCAATATTTCGATACTTTAACTATTTAATAGTTAAATTTTGATGACTAAACATAAAAATATTATAAATTAGCTGGTAAGATCTTTTGTAAATCGTTAATGGATAAAGAACTATTGGTTAAAGTATCAAAATATTGATTTCGTAAGTGTCAATGCACTTCTTTTGTTGTGAGCTAATTGCTTAATTTCTCTAATAAATACTGTTTGTGAAATTGTCTTGAAGCAATCCACAATGATTAAATGAAATAAGATGAGTTCCTAATAAATACAGAATTCTTTCGTTACATGTACTGCTTATCTCGATTCCTTTCGCATTCTTTACAATAATTAAGCCTTTTTCAATTTCTTCGATTTCTTCTTTACTGTTTTTTATTTTTTTTACAGTTTTTCCTGATTATACATGAATTTTGAATTTTCAGATTTTTCTGGTATAAATTTTTTGAGAAAAGGTATCTTGTATTATTAACCTCTAAAACATGTTCGCTTTAAATTGTAGCTCCTCCGAATTTTTGTTTGTACAAGGTGTTATAAATACATGTTTTGCTGTAGTTACTTTAGTTGAAATCTTTAGTGAAAATATAATATTACCTGCTGAGGCGGCTGCACCTAGTTCGATATTCTCTAGCTTAAATATATCTATATTGTATCTATTTATCTCTTCAGGGGTTAGGATGTTGCTGGACATTAAGTTTAGTCTAGCTGATGCTAACTTATTTTGTATGTTTTCTATGTTACTACTAAGTGTCCTAATTCTAAGTAGGATGTCGAGGTATATGATCTGTCTGTGTATGTCTCTATTCTCATTTTGTATTGAATTTAATTTAAGAGAAATCTGTTTTCTATCTGACTCTATAGCTTTTTTGATGCTTTGGAAAGTTTTATTAAAGTTGTTGTTAATTTTTATGTTTTTATTTATAGTTTCTATAGCATTATGGTTGTTCACATCGTTAACCTTGAGATGCTCTTCTATGTCTGTCCATGGTTCCATACAACCATTTCATTGTTGTACCTAAGATGTTAACTAATCCTCTTCTTGGATTATGTGGTAATAGAGTGTAGAGTTTACTTCTTAACATTGTGAATTCCTGTGTCAAGATTTGTTCCTTTTCAGTCAGTTTAGCGTCCCTAACTAGATTTTCTAGTGCGTCAATTATATTTCCTATTTCCTGCGGTCTGATTATATGGAGAATAATGTCCAAATCTGTAATAACTTGTACATTGCTAAGTTTATTTCGGTGAATCCGTCTTCGCTCCTGATGTCCTCAGATGTCATCGTTGCGATTGTTCCTATTATCAGCAGTGTGAACATCATATGAATTGGTGTCGACAGTACCTGCAAATTTTCCAGGTCTTTTAATATTACTGGCATGGATGTTTTTAAGTGGTAACTTCCTATATCTGGATTCATGCTTATGCCTAGTGCTCGATAATTTTTTACGTATCCTGCGCTTCTGTTTTCATTATAATTTTCCCTTTTCGTATTGTTTAAGCGATCTCGGCACTTAAAGTTTTCATGATTTGCATTCATGCATCCCTGTAACTCTTCCACCTCACAAGCATCCCTGCGGTGAGTGGAAGTTCGAACACGACACTGGAATTGTACGTTAGTATAAAAGGACTTACGTGGTGTAACTCTTTCTCTTTTACCAACATCAACTGACATCGGCGACACCTCGAGTCCACGAAGTTCAACATCATCCTCATCGAAACAACGTGATCAAGGAGATTCAACTGTAACTTGCGCCCGCACATCTAGCCGACGCCGTGTTAAGTATCATCCGTCGTCAATTGCTTGTTTAGATTAAATTCTCAGTTCACCTCTCGAGAACCAACATCTTTCATTCAGATAGATATATACGCATATATGTGTTCATGCACATACATCTATCTCTAAATAATTCTCATTTTATAACATCATTGTAAATCAAGTTCATGAATTCGGACATTTTCTTTTGTTAATCACGTTTAATATTGGAATCGAATCCATTTAATATACATAAATTACCACCATTTGTTCCTATTAGCTTTAAGACAACCAACTTGTGAAATACATACTGAATTATTGAAACCCAAGTTGTCTTCATTCCATAGGAACGCACCTTTGGTGTAAGTATTTTCCCCACATAGCATATATGCACACCCCTAGTACATTCAACATGGTCCTTGCGAGCCAAATTTGAGTGGCAGCACTAATGTTCGAATTCACAGAAAACAATACGCTTTCCAACACTGAATCCATTTTGACATTGTAAGTGTCAAATCTCTTTTTTTCTTTTACAATTGGCAGCCATCGCGGGAAGCAGACATTTTCAAGACATCAATACAAAAAGGAAAAAGACATAAAAAGTGAACAAAGGGACAAAAATTTAAAACTACAACCAAGCTTATAAAGAAAATTCTAAAGTGCGAGCGGGAAACTAAAAGTAAAGTTAATACGAAATAAAACCAAAGCAAATAGAAAATTTTTCGCTGCCCAACGAGGGAACAGGCAACGTACGCCCAGGGAAGTCGTAAGGCGGTTTGAAGCGGCCACAACGCCCAACGAGGGAACAAATTTAAGGAGAAGTATGCCAAAAGACATGTAAGTGCTCCAATTTAAACAAGTGCCTATAAAAATTAAAGTTTTTCGCTGGTACCGTTATCAACGGTAATTGTATATATGTATGTACATATGTTTGTCTGCTGATTTAGCGGGACACAAGCAAAATATTGCGAGTTGCAACGAACATACACACATATATACAAATACTCGCCGGTATTGCTAGCTGGCCTTATACAGCCACTTGCGCATATTTTTGTGGTTAGACTTGCTGACTGCGCCAGCACTGTGTCTATTTCATTTACTACAGACGTGTATGCACGTACCCATATTCCCAAGTTTTCGGACCAAAATTCCCTTACTAAATAGAGTTCTGATTGCTTTAATATTTGCTTGCGAAAATTCCCACTAGTTTTTTCTACTTGCGTTAGCGTAACTACAACGTTCATTAACTCGTCAAAGTGTGCAGATAGGGTGATCCAAATCATCCTCGCGTTTTCTTGCAATAATTTACTCGGGTGCTTTGTATGATTACAAACAACGGTTAACGGTTTAGTTTCAAGTTCAACCCAAGGTTAGAAAGGCCGGGTAGTCATATTGAGGAAAAAGTTGCGGTTATTAAGAGTTAGGTTATAAAAACCAACTGCTATTGTTAGTTTCTTGCGGCAACAGCTAACAAAAACCGTTCAACTGTAATTCCCATCAGGAAAGTTTGGACATAATCCCATAACTCGAGTCTTATTTAAGTTTTGCAAGTTTGACAACACGTATATTTAGTAGACAAGTTGCTTTATATAACCACGTATATATTGTCTGGAGAGCTACGTCTTTTTGACGTGCAAAATAAAATTTCTGTCCCGCCTAAGCGGTCTAACGTCTGTATATACAGGAAGTCAATTAACGTCTTTACTTGAAAAGTTACCTTTTGCTTTAGAATCCCCTGCTTTGGTTGCAAAACCTCTCAACTCTCAGTAAATCTCAAATATTTTTCCGGTCAGTTGCTTTGAATCTCAAAAGGGTACAAATATGTCTACCGAATCACCAATTATGGCAGATTTCATTTTCGATTCAAACAATCTTGTGAATTTTTGTTCACAATTGGAATCAAACGACCCGGAAGATAACACGGATACTCGATCAATCTTCAACATCTTATCGCGCTGCGAGAGACGATGCAAAGCGGTTATAGAAAGGTGTGTTTGGCAGATGATAAGGCCGTTCCAAATGATTTAAAAGAAGAAGCTAGTAAAAAATTTCAGCTGTGCACGGAGAGCTTTCATATCTGTAAGCCCCATCTTTTAGATCAACTTAAAATTCTTCAAGGTAACACATCAACCCAAACAAATCCCTCCCGAGCTTCAACGTCTTTCAATGACAATTCTATCCCCTGTATTAAAGTCCCACCTTGCGATACTCAAACCTTTTATGGCAGCTATGAGGAATGGCCAGCTTTTCGTGATATGTTCACGGCCGTTTACCTCAACCACCCCAAATTAACGCCTGCCCAAAAACTTTTTCACCTGCGGAATAAAACTAGAGGAAAGGCAGGCACTATCGTTAAACAGTATAGTATGTGCGACGACAATTTCGCGCTTGCTTGGGAAGCTGTGAGATCCCGTTTTGAAAACAAGCGAATTCTCATAGGCAAGCAGTTGAAAACGCTGTTCAACCTACCATCTGCTAGTTCGGAAAACAGCGAAGCGATCCAAAACATTCAAAGTACAATCAACGATTGTCTTTCCTGCCTCAAAACTCAGGGAGTCTCCGTCTCCGACTGGGATCCAATCCTCATCTACTTGTGTTCCACCAAATTACCTGAAGAAACACTCTCTCTATGGAAACAGTCGCTAAAGTCTCTAAAAGACCTTCCCAACTGGTTTCAAATGGATGAGTTTCTTACTAGTCGCTACGAAGTGGTGGAACGTTTGCACGGTTATAAAACCACAAAAACCCGAAACTCACTTCCCCAAAAATCCCCAGCGAAGATCCAGTCGTACCATTCCCAAGAAAAACTTTCAAGAAAGTGCAAATTATGCGGGAAGAATCATTCGCTAAGGTTTTGTACCGAGTTCAAGAAACTCGATAGTCAGGAGCGGGCTAAATTCGTGGAAGACAACGGCTATTGCTCCAATTGCTTGGCCTACAACCACCTTTATACTGACTGCCACAGTGCATTCAAATGCTTCCATTGTAAGAAATCCCACCATACAATGCTGCATCCATCAACTACTCCCCAACCGGTTCCCAAGGGACCAGTCCGCAATCAACCACCAAAATCGAAAAAACATGCAACCGCCTTGCTGCATACCAACTCCTCTACTTCCAATAAGACGATGCATCCAATTTTCGATATTTCTGCTGGTAAAGCCAGTGATGAGGACACTCCTAAGTCCTTAAATGCAATTGAGTCCAATATTCAAGCTAACTTTTCTAGCAACAACGAGAATACTTTGCTTCCAACCGCCCAAGTACACATCAAGCACTTGGGTGAAATCTATACCCTTCGGGCCCTAATCGATCAGGGATCTCAGAAAACCTTCATCTCTGATAAAACCAAAAATCGATTAAAGCTTCCGACCTTGCGTGCTCACTTTTCTATCAGTGGTATGGGGGGAAAAATTGTCGAGAACTCCACTCGTACTTGTAGTCTAACTCGCGTTGCCAAACGACACAACGTTCGCATTAGTACCAAAGCGATTGTTCTCCACAAACTCACAAGCTTTTTACCCACCTTTGAAATAAAGAAACCATCCCTGTCGGAAATAAAGGATTTGGACCTCGCCGATCCGCACTTTTTCACGCCATCTCAAATAGACCTGGTAATAGGCAGCGACGTAATCCCAGAACTGTTGCTTCCGGGAGTTAAACGCAATGTGCTTGGTAGTCTTCTAGCACAAAATACCATATTCGGGTGGTATTTAAGCGGACCTTTGAAAGAAACTGTCTGTTCCACTTTCCATACCCAGGTAATGGATGAGTCCAATGAAAATCTGAACACTCAAGTTCGACGATTTTGGGAATTAGAAGAAGTCTTCGAGAAGCATCCACCTTCTGATGCGGACGCCTTTTGTGAAGAGCTCTACCAAGAGACTACATATCGACTAAAGGATGGCCGATACGTCGTTCGGTTGCCATTTAAATCCGAGTTTTCGTCCGGTCTCTCGTTAGGTCCCTCGCGCGCACAAGCAATGTCCCAAGCCATTCGAATGGAGCACTCGCTCAACAAAACCCCTGAATTAAAGTCTGAATACAATCGGGTCTTAGAGGAATATTTATTGCTTGATCACATGAAACCGATCCCCTCCGGGGAAACTCAAAAAGAGGGAAAATATTTATCGTATTATCTTCCCCATCACTCAGTGGTTAAACCCGATAGCACCTCCACTAAAGTTAGGGTTGTTTTCAATGCTTCTAAAGCAACTGCATCCGGTGTCTCTCTAAACGACATCCTTCACATCGGTCCCACTTTACAGACAGATCTCATGCTAGTCATTCTCAACTGGCGTTTGTACAAGTACGTGTTCAACGGCGATACACAAAAAATGTACCGCCAGATTTTGGTGCATGAAAAAGACCAACAATTTCAAAGAATTCTATTTCGCAGAGAAAATGAACCAAAATTAACAGAATTTGTTCTGAAAACGGTTACCTTCGGAGTCAATTGCGAGCCATACTTGGTCATACGCACGCTGCACCAGTTAGCAGAAGACTCCAAAAACTCCCATCCCTTGGCGAAAAGAGTTCTAACAGAAGAAACCTATGTTGATGACTTTCGGCCCAGTCTCAGGTCATTCAATGCCTACTTTCAGCGGGATTTCCGCTCAAAAAAATAACGGCTAACCATCCGGAACTCCTCAGCCAAATTCCACCCGAGGACCTTCTCGATTGCGACTTCCTCAAAATAGACTCTTCAAGTTCGACTAAAACTCTCGGAATTCGATGGAATGCTATAACTGATTCCTTTTCGTACTCCGCAGAAACCATTCCACCAGCTACTCAAGCAACGAAAAGGCAAATCCTTTCCTCGGTTTCGAAACTTTTTGACCCCGCAGGGTGGCTGTCGCCTATTATAATTCAGGCAAAAATACTGTTGCAGCAAATATGGTTAGAGGGAACTGATTGGGACGAATGCGTCAAACCAACCGCTTTGCAAAAGTGGAACCAATTCCTGTCAGACCTACCGAGTATCCAACAAATACAAATTCCAAGGTGGGTTGAATTTACGCCAAATCAAAGGGTGCAGATTCACGGGTTTTGTGACGCCTCTGAAAAGGCATTCTGTGCATCCATTTACTTAAGGGCTGAAACAAGCACTTCCGTAACATCCCATCTCCTCTTTTCCAAGACGAAAGTCGCACCTTTGCAAACAGTCTTCCTTCCGCGGCTGGAGCTGTGTGGTGCCGTACTACTGTCAAAATGTATAAAAAATGTTATAAATCAACTAGCGTTGGGAAAAATAGATATATTCTTGTGGTCGGATTCTTCAATAGTCCTTGCCTGGTTAGAAAAACCCCCATGTTCGTGGAAGGTATATGTTGCCAACCGCACTTCACAAATCATTCAAAATGTTGGAAATGGTAAATGGCGGCACGTAGCTACGACTCACAACCCCGCTGACTTGGGAACACGTGGCTGCAGACCACACTGGTGGCACGGACCTGATTGGCTTTTAAAGCCACCAGACAAGTGGCCATTATCACTCCCAAAGAAGGTCCCTCCTCTTGAAGAATGCAAAGTAGAAGCTTCTTACATCCGAAATTGACTTTGATATTCTTGAACGGTTTTCCTCTTGGCCAAAGGCCTTGCGCGTTATAGCCCATATGTTTCGCTTCATACATCGTACCCAACCAAATCGAATACAGTCCACTTCAGAAAAGAAATATGATAGCATAGCTCTTAGTCAAAAGGAAATTAATTTTGTAAAAACTCGGTTAATAAAGCTCGCCCAAGAAAGACATTATACGAATGAATGCATAAATCTAAAGAATAAAGAACCCATCTCCAAGAAGAGCACGCTGCTAACTCTAAATTCCTTCATTGACCCGACTCAAATTCTTCGAGTCAACGGCCGGTTGGCCAATTCCTTCATCTCTTACAGTGAAAGACATCCAATCATCATACCAGAAGCTTCGCGACTCTGTTACCTCTTCTTACAGTTTTTGCACAACTTGTTGATGCACGCACAACATCAGATAATGGTTAGAACCGTCAGGCAGGAATATTTTATCCCCAGACTGAAGTCCAAAGTGAAGGGTTGCATACGGAATTGTAAGACTTGTACCATATATAAACAAATTTCGCATTCGCAGATCATGGCAGCTCTACCGCCAGAGCGCTCCAGCTTCTCCCTTCCGTTCACCTACACAGGCATCGACTTTGCAGGTCCTTTCGATGTTAAGTCATCACCATTGCGAAACTCACCTATTTTGAAGGGATATGTTTGCGTATTCGTCTGTTTTTCCACCAAAGCCGTCCACCTAGAACCATGCTCTGATCTATCTACGAAAGCGTTTCAAGCTACCTTCGCCCGATTTGTAGGAAGACGCGGGTTACCACAATCTGTATTTTCAGATAATGGGAAAAACTTTGTTGGCGCTAGTCGCGCGTACCAACGAGACTTCAAGCAATTCCTCAAAGAGTCTTCCGATGACGTAAGGGCCCTGTATTCCATACATGGATTCGACTGGAAATTTTTGCCACCTAATGCCCCTCATATGGGGGCCTATGGGAAGCCGCCGTAAAGAGTTCACTTTCGAAGAGCTGGCAACAATCCTGGCACGTATCGAAGCCGTTCTAAATTCTCGACCCCTCTCACCCATGTCTAGCGATCCTCAAGAGCTTTAAGCTTTAACTCCCGGTCATTTGTTTCGTGGGGCACAGCTCCGTGCTATACCCGAACTCCATGCGGACAGTCTGTCAATGCAAAATCGTTGGGAAAAACTTAAGTTAATCCATCAGCAATTTAGTCAACGCTGGAAAGAAGAGTATCTCAAAGAGCTACATCAGAGGTATAAGTGGAAAACCCCGCAACAAAATTTATCGATTGGGGAGTTTGTCGTCATTAAAAGCGAATTATTACCACCAAACGAATGGCGGTTAGGTCGTATAGAAAAGGTTTATCAGGGTTCGGATGGTAAAATAAGAACGGCAGATGTCCGAACGCAACATGGCATGCTTACCAAGCCTTTCGTCAAACTTTGCCCACTTCCAATTCAACCAGATATACCGAGTCCTCAAAACGAATTGCTTAACACACATCTTCTCTTTACCCACTAGTCATAAGTTTGTCAATATCATTTACTAAAGTCCAGATTATTTACAGGCATCGAGTTGGCGGCCCATCACGGGGAGGCTTATCCCCACTAACATCGCGTTTACTAACTCAATGTCGTACGTCAAATGACCCTTTCCGACCTAGCCGAAGCCTTGACGTTCACCTATGCTAACTGTGCTACCGGTTCCACTCGCTACGATTTTGCAAAAAGTTTGCGGCACTGGATTTAGACGAGAAGTGGAAGCAAGTACGATTTTATGGATATTGCCCTAACTGTTTGGCTCGTACACATAGCCAAGTACGAGATGGTCACTCAACATGTAAATGCAAGATCTGCAATCAATGGCACCACACCTTGTTACATCGCCCGACTCTTGCAGAAGAATAGGAAGCTCACCAGGCAGTAAGAACCGTCGACGCAAGAACAATCCTCGATGTGGACCGGGCCATCGCGGCCCTTACTAAGCTGCGATCGGAACTTGCACCAGTGCAACGGGGCCGGCGTGTTTAAGCGATCTCGGCACTTAAAGTTTTCATGATTTGCATTCATGCATCCCTGTAACACTTCCACCTCACAAGCATCCCTGCGGTGAGTGGAAGTTCGAACACGACACTGGAATTGCTCCATTGTACGTTAGTATAAAAGGACTTACGTGGTGTAACTCTTTCTCTTTTACCAACATCAACTGACATCGGCGACACCTCGAGTCCACAAAGTTCAACATCATCCTCATCGAAACAACGTGATCAAGGAGATTCAACTGTAACTTGCGCCCGCACATCTAGCCGACGCCGTGTTAAGTATCATCCGTCCTCAATTGCTTGTTTAGATTAAATTCTCAGTTCACCTCTCGAGAACCAACATCTTTCATTCAGATAGATATATACGCATATATGTGTTCATGCACATACATCTATCTCTAAATAATTCTCATTTTATAACATCATTGTAAATCAAGTTTATGAATTCGGACATTTTATTTTGTTAATCACGTTTAATATTGGAATCGAATGCATTTAATATACATAAATTACCACCATTTGTTCCTATTAGCTTTAAGACAACCAATTTGTGAAATACATACTGAATTATTGAAACCCAAGTTGTCTTCATTCCATAGGAACGCACCTTTGGTGTAAGTATTTTCCCCACATAGCATATATGCACACCCCTAGTACATTCAACACGTGTTAATCTTGTTGATGTTAGTATCCCTTCATGTCACCAATTACCTTTTTGTCAATTTTTCCTGCTGCTACGTCTGAAGGAGTTGCTTTCAAGGTTGAATTAATGTTGTTATTGTAGGTCTGAGTACACTTGTAAATTTTGATAAGGCAGGATACTCTATTTCTGTGATTCTAAATTTGTCTCCTATCGTGTTGTGAAACCTTTCGATGTCTGAGTTGCCCGTGTGACTATTGGGTTTGGTAAAGTGGACTTCGACACCTTCTTCTCTTAAAAAGTCCTTCACATTTATGGAATTGAATTCATTATCAGTTATAAATAGTCTAGGCTTCCCTCGCATAGCGAAGTACATTCGCAAAGTTTCGACAAATGTGATGCTATTTTTGTCTTCTAAAAAGAGTGCTACTGCGAATTTAGAAAATGTATCGATGAAGGGCATGAAGTTGTGTTTTTTAATTGTGTAAGTATTTAGGTGTACTACTTCGTTAGTATCCTTGGGTGTTTCTGTTAAATTGAATTTCGGTTTTATTGGTTTCCGATCGTATTTAGTTTGGCAACATATATCGTTATTGTTTATAAATTTGTGAATAAGCTGTTTTAGATTTTTATGGTATATGAGCCTTTTTAATCCTTCGTAGTTTTCATTGTTGCCTGAATGGCCACTTTCTGTGAAGTGATAATTTTTAATGTACCTAAAGGCTTCATCTTCATCTCGCATATCTTTGGCATGATGTGAGCATTTGAAGAATTTTATTCCTCCATTAAATAATTCTATAAATTTTTGTTGTACGGTATTATATTCCTACCTTTCCTGATTTGAGGAACCTTCGGAAAATATCTGACATAAAACCGCATTTATATCATCTAGGCTAATATCTTCCGTTTCCCACCAACTATTTCTATCTCTCTGTTCTTATGATCGTTTAAGATTATTTGGGTATGGAACCGATTGACTACTGTGCCTAAAATTGGAAAGTGATTGTTGAGTTCCTTTTCTTGGAAATGTATTGTTGCACAAGTGGTTATGTTGTCTATGTTATCATCTACCTGTTTATCCGACCTTGCTAAGTAGATTTCGCCTGTGTCATTATTTATTCTACTTAGAAAATCAGCTAGGGTATTTTCTTTACCTTTAATGTAGCTGATATTAATGTCGTATTCTCCTAGTTTTAGTATCCATCTCTGTAATCTCGGGTTAATGTCTTTCCCTTTATATTTAGTTTGTAGCCACTTTAGTGGTTGGTGGTCAGTTAATAATTCGAAGTTCCTACCATAAACATAAGGCCTAAACTAGTTTACTGCCCATACTATGGCAAGAAGTTCTTTTTCTGTGGATGAATATTTTTTTTCATGCTCATTCAAAGTTCTGCTTGCATAGCAGATTGGATGTCCTGTTTGCACCTCCTATGGCGTAACCCTTTGCATCAGTGACAATCTCACACTTCTTTTTAAAGTCGGGGTACTTTAGCACCGGTGGGGAGATTAGTAACCTTTTTAGTACGTTAACCTTGACATCCTTTTTCAGATACTTTGTCATAGCCTGAGCTATCTTTGCGTAATTCTTTATGAATTTACGATAGTATCCAGTTGTTCCTAGAAAGGATTTTATTTGTTTTGCTGTTTGCGGCAGCTTGAGTTTTTGAATTGCCTCCACTTTGGTGGGGTTTGGCTTCACTTCTTCTGTGGTCAAGATATGTCCTAAATATTCTGTAGTGGTGGCGAGAAAATTACATTTGTCAATCTGAATTTGAAGATTGTATTGCCTTAGCCTATTGAAAATTTTCCTGATGTTATCCATGTGTTCCTGGGCTGTGGTGCTGAACAAAAGGATATCGTCTAGGTAAACTACACATATTTTATTAATGTGATCCCTTAATACTGAGTTCATAAGCTTTTGGAAAGTGGCTGGGGCATTTTTTAGGCCAAAAGGCATACGAACAAACTCGTAATATCCTAGTGGAGTAGAAAATGCGGTTTTCGCCCTGTCTTCTTCTTTAATGAGAATCTGGTGAAAACCCTTGGCCAGGTTTAATGTGGTCAAATACTGGGCTCTTTCTAATTTCTCCAGTATGTTTTCAATATTGGGAATGGGAAATTTGTCGCTTACAGTAATATCGTTCAAGGCTCTATAGTCTATAACGATACACCATTTCTTTTCCCGGATTCATTCACTTTTTTTGGGACGATCCATAGTGATGATTTATGAGGTGAACAGCTTTCTTTAATTATACCATGTTCTATCATTTCCTTCATTTGTTTATTTATTTCCTCCTCGTGGATTTGAGGGTAGCGATAAATTTTAGAATACACGGGCTTATCAGTTGTTTTCACGATTTCGTGTTTTACCTCATGTGTGGGGGAAAGTAGTTGTCCTTCTTGAAAAAATAAGTCAGCATTGTCGTTTACAATTACCTGTAGTAGACCTTTTATTTCTTCATTCATGTCCTCCCGTAATAACTTTTGCATAATGGTGGTATCTACCTGTGTGGCTTCGAGTGTATGTATATCCTCGAACTTATGTGGACATGCATCAATGAATCTCGTTCTAACATTATGAATTTCGATATATCCATCCTTAAGGTTTATGATTGCAATTTCCATAGGTTGCAGAATATTTTGTCCTAATATTGCGTCGAACTTTTTATTTTTCAAGCTGGTCAATTTCCAACTCATGAAATTGTTTTCTTTAAATTCGTTTGGTAGGGGGTTGATAATTTCAGTACTTACCCCCACGTTTCCATCTAATGTCCTGAAAGTCATGGGTTTTGTTAGTTTGGTCCGTTTATATTTGAGGAGCTTGTCTTCTCCAATCAGAGATGTATTTGAGCCTGTGTCGTTAAGGCATGTTATCTCGTCCTCACCGATATTTAATTTAACTAACGGTAGATTATGGGGTCGGCCGGAGACCGAAAATTTTCGCCCTCTTCATTTACTGTTGGTGACGCATTGATTCATTTACAAAAGTTCTTACAAGCTAATTTATAATATTTTTATGTTTAGTCATCAAAATTGAACTATTGGTTAAAGTATCGAAATATTGATTTCTGATCTTTTGTTGTGAGCTAATTGCTTAATTTCTCTAATAAATACTGTTTGTGAAATTGTCTTGAAGCAATGCACTTGTTTACTTTATTGGCAAATTCTTTGTTATTGTGCAATACGATGGTACAATGCACTGAAGTATTTTGTTAGGTGTAGCGTTACGCTGACCAGGCAACCTCAATTTGATTTGCTATTGGAGTGGAATGGTCAGGTGACGTAACTTGCGCTGTAAAGCTAAACATGACAAATCAATTAAGAAAATTCTGGACCACTTGAAAAACGCTTCAGATTGTACATATTAGTATAAACTAAAGAAAATATTTAAATTAGTCGGCTTCCTTGTAAAAAGGGTTTCGAATATACAACAGTATGCATATGGGATTATAATACCTGCATATAAGGCTTTCCATTTATGGTATCTAATCCACTATGGGGCAATTTTTGCATTTGTTCCAACACTTCGACGTACCTCCGGCTTTCTACATCTATTAAACGGAATGCTGTAATATTGACCCCATTGTATTTAAAATCTTCCAAATCGAAAACTTCCAGATCCTTATTAAAGAGAGAATAATAAACATATATTTATTTATCTCGGTCTTAAAGACATTTAAGTACTTATTAAAAAAAAAGTATAATTCGAGTTTAAATGTATATAAATTACTAGGGAACGAGCCATAGGCCCAACCTATAGTTTGGTGGCTACGAAGTTGAACTGAACAGAGAACAAAGGGTGGACAACTTTCCAAATTATTTATTTGGGTGTAAAACGAATGTTGTTACCAGACTAAAATTGTTCCGTTATCTACAAAGTTTGTGGAACATAACGCGAAGTAAAACGCTGAGTTACCTTTAAATTAAGTTCATGTCTGATACAAATTTGTTATTAAAATGTAATTTTGGATAGCCAAGATAAATGGAACGTATTTAGTTCAAGGCAACATGTCTTATGAACGGTTTTAACAAGTGTTAACGCAGATACTTGATATTTTAGACACTTATATGAAACGAAAATATATACATCTATATATATAAAATAGGATGTATGTACGTATGTATGTATGTTATAGACTCCGGAACTACAGCGCCGATTTTGTTAATATTTACAGGATAGCTCAGTAGGAGTCCGGAGAGTGTTTATGTAAAGTTTTATTCCGGAAAGTGGACCAGGGACCGAAATATTCCAAACTTTTTTATTTATGGTGCGATTTTCTTCAAATTTGGTACAAAGGTAGTATTTTACTTTTGCTAAAATTTGGGGTAATTTTTTTCCGGGAAGTGGACCAGGGACCGAAATATTCCAAACTTTTTTATTTATCGTGCGATTTTTTCCCTAAATTTGGGCAGAACAACGTCTGCCGGGTCCTTCTAGTATCTATATAAAATAGGATGTATGTATGTGTGTATGTATGTTATAGACTCCGGAACTACCGCGCCGATTTTGTTTATATTTACAGGAAAGCTTAGTAGGAGTCCGGAGAGTGTTTATGTAAAGTTTTATTCCGGGAAGTGGACCAGGGACCGCAATATTCCAAACTTTTTTATTTATGCTACGATTTTCTTCAAATTTGGTACAAAGGTACCACTTTACTTTGTTAAAATATGGGGTAACTTTTTTTCCGGGAAGTGGGCCAGGGACCGACATATTCCAAACTTGTATATTAATTGTTCGATTTTTTTCAAATTTGATACAAAGGTAGTCTTTTACTTTTGTTAAAACTTGCGTTAACTTTTTTTCAGGGAAGTGGACAAGGGACCGAAATATTCCAAACTTTTTTATTCATGGTGCGATTTTTTCCCTAAAGTTGGGCAGAACAACGTCTGCCGGGTCCTTCTAGTACTCAATAAAATTTTAATCACACGTATTGAAAATAACCTTTTTACTTTCAATTCTATATTTTCGATCCTCGGCATAACACACATCTCGTTTTCAAATGTAATGTAAGTAATGCCCTGGGCACCTAGCCCATGCTTAGAAAATATCTGTGCTCGTAAGCAATAAACACCTAAGTCGACTTTAGAACGAAATGAGTTATGTATACCAGGAGTGGTGCTAAGGATTTCACAAGGAAATATTGTTTACGCGACATAGGCGGCAACACGTCTCCATCCTCATTATATATATCTGTGGTCGTAAGCAATAAGCGCATAAGTCGACACAAGAACGAAATGAGTTATGTATACTACCATATTCACCTAATCAAACTTTACATTGACGCGAAATTCCTATA
This sequence comes from Sphenella marginata, assembly GCA_951509765.1. NCBI lineage: Eukaryota > Metazoa > Arthropoda > Insecta > Diptera > Tephritidae > Sphenella > Sphenella marginata. Next base: position 14,509,416 of record OX608078.1, read on the forward strand.
AGCTTAACTTATTTTGTTATTTAAATATTAATAAAGTCATTATAGCTTCACTCGCTAGGTAGCCCAATCACATTTACTATACGAGCCAAAGATACTTTTTATTGCTTATTGCGTTTGTAAATTGAAATGTGCTTAATTCACTATATGCCACGTAAAAAACAAAACATTCCTTTGCAGTAAAAACCTTAGTCAACATAGGCGTTATTATGCCATATTTTACGTTTGTAATAAGCACTTTTATTTAGGATTTGCGGGTTGTGGACTGTAGAGCGGATTCAAGCTTACCAAATATTCCAAATAATTGAACGGAGAGATTTGTTGTTTAAACAATATCAATGATCTTCACTTTAATTCAAACAACTTTCAATTTATATACAGCAGTATAAAAAGCGGGCGGTAGTCACATTAGCAAGTATAATAATCAGAAGTAAAGAAGGCAAAAATAGAAAACAGCGACAACATCGTCTTCTTGAATATTGGGGGAAGGATTTTGTGCGACGTTGTAAACTCATTGCTTGCCACCGCTGATAAAGATTTCCACAGAACCTTTGACCCTCAGGTTCTGGGATTGATTTCAGCGGCTCCCCAATAATACAATGTCCAGGAGTTAGGACCTCTAAGTCACCTGCATCGGAAGAGTTATCGCATAGCGGGCAGGAGTTCACGCAAGCTTCGATTTCTGTGAGCAGCGTCCTAAATTCTTCGAACGACAGTAACGTTTCGGTGAGCGCACGTTTTAGGTGATATTTCACCCGCTTGATGCCGGTTTCCCAGTATCCGCCCATATCGGGAGCGGCTGGGGGTTAAACCGCCATTCAACATTAGATTCCGCCCAAAACAAACGAATTTCATCGTCATTCATGCACCGTTCAAAAGCAATACGTAGCTGTTTCTCTGCCCCGACGAAGTTAGTGTCATTGTCCGACACCATCACCTTGCAAAATCCGCGGCTATTTGTGAATCTTTTGAACGCACTGAGAAATGATGGCGTTGATAGGTGGCCGACAAATTCGAGGTGCATCGCGGCAGTGCACATATAAACAAACGAGCAAATGTAGCCCTTGGTGGCCTTCGCTCCTCTTCCGTGGGTAAATTTGTACATAAAAGGGCCGGCGAAGTCGACCGCTGTGTGGGTAAACATCGGGATTAGGTTGTGCGAACTGCTAGTAGATTTCCCATGTCTTGCGTAGACAGGTTGCGGTTTAAGCACGTACATTTGACGCACTTGCGATATACGTTGCGAATGAGACTACGTGCGCCTATGATCCAATATCGGCATTGCAAGACAGTCTGCATTATGCGGGTTCCCGCGGGTAAGGTTTGTGTTTCTCGTAAACTATTAGCGTTTGCTAGCGGACAACCCTTTGGTAAGATAATAGGATTTTGTACGTCGGGTGCGATTGGAGCGTTGTTTAACCGATGCAGTGAGATATTTCACTGGAAAGGTAGTACTGCCTGTACCTAACTAAGCGAAGTTCAGCTTCCGATAACTCGTGGCAGGTTGGAGGCCCGTAACGTTTAGTAGCATTTAGCTTTCTATTAACGCGAGTGTTGAAAATAAAGCGTAGAACATAGGCAATAATACGACGCAGTTTGGAAAACGAAGAGTATTTCGTCATTACCGACCAGTGATCACTGGCACTGGTTACGTGCACGCGAACACTGCTTCTAACGCCTAACTCTGTAGTGTGCTCTTGCGATGGAGTTGGCTCCAACATTTATCAGAATTTTTTAGGAACGCGGGACCCCTCCACCATAGCTGATGATGTAGCAATTCGATTGGAGTTACACCCCTTGAGGCGCAATCTGCAGGATTCTGTTCAGAACGAACGTGGTTCCATCACTCAGGTGGTAAGACGTCCTGAATGTCGGATACGCGGTTGGCGATAAACGCACATCCTAGTGTGCTTGTAGCCAGCCAACGTGATTGTAGAGCCTGTCCACGCGAAAATCGGGACAGCTGTGAAGTACGCTCGCACAAGTTTAGCGGCAAGATGCGCGGCATACAGTTCGACGTAAGACAGTATGTCGTGCGCGCGTATATAACTGCTGCGTAAGCGGACTCAGGTGCGTCGGCGAACACGTGTAGTTGCGTAAAAGACCCGGCGACCTCTGTGCCAAGCCAACGATTCACCTTCAGGGGAGCGAGCTGTTGCAATTCCCTCCCATGTTTCAACCACTTAGCGGAGGTGGAGTCAGGGATAACGTCATCCCATGATTGATTTTATGGTTGCCGGCGATAGAAGCCCTAGCGGGTCGAAGAGCGTGCTTGCGTCCGATAAAACCGATCGCTTCGTTAAAACAGTTGGAGGCTCTTTTAGGTTGGCGGTGAACGTGAAGTAGTCTCCCTCAGTGTTCCAAATAAGCCCCAACGGGTGAACTTCTTTGTTAAAATAGTCTAGAAACCATAGTATGACCCTTTTAACTCAAAAAATGTATTCAGACGGTCAACAGCCCCTTTATACTTACTGTCAGAAATATCTGGTTTCGTAGGGTCATTCCTAAGGTTACCAGACCAATTTGTATGCCTTTTCGTGTGACTCCTGGGACACCCCATATGAACCAATTTAATGAAGATATACACAAAAATTACATACCTTTTTTTATTTTATGTTATGCAATTATTTTAATTTTTCTGTGCTTTACTTGAATGACTAGCAAATTTTTTTCTATAAATGAAAATATAGCTCATGCAGCAATGCAAACATGACCAAACTTTTTCCGAAAAATAGTAAGATGTGAAGTCAAAGTTATAAGGACAACAATTTTGGGTTTTTACATATTTTTCTATATTTCTGTTACCATATTAGGAAAATATACACATTTAGTTACAGATAACTGAATAAATAGGAATGTTTAGTAGCATTTAAAATTTTATGTCGTTTTCCTCTTTCGGCTGGAATGTCCCAATTCATATATCATTTTGACAAGAAAATTAAAAACTTTTTATTTATTGTAGCTTTTGTATCATAAACCTTGGTTAGTATTACCGCGAGGTAAGAAAGCTTTCACTACTCCTCTTCCTCTCAATCAAAATATTTTAACATTTGACAAATTTTTATTTCAAATTTGATTGGGGAAGAAACAATTAAATCAAATGAGCATATTTTCGCTTTTGAATAATTTTTAATTTAAAAAAAAGTTTATGTGCTGTGATTATATTACCATATAATTTGTTATAGAAAAAAATAGTTTACATATGTGCTGTGGATGTATTATTGGCTAATTAAATCTTTTTATATAACCGTTATTTTTTAAAGAAATACAATGAATTGAGAAAATTAGTGGTGTTTTTTTCATAGTTTTCTTTTTAACAGAGGCTCACAATGATCTTAGGTTCATAATGATCCTAGGTATACAATAACAAAAAAACAAAGGCAAAACAACGTTTGCCGGGCTCAGCTAGAAAAAAAGTGATTAAATGATGATTGGACAGGTATAGCTTCGATTCTGTTCCCAGGTGGTCGAACTGCTCACAGCATTTTTAATTTCCAATACCATTAATTGAATCGGACATGCGTTAAAGCTGGACATGCGTTAAAGGTAGCAAAAGTTATTATTTGGGATGAAGCTAGCATGGTACCTGGAGCAGCTCTGTTGTGCCTAGATCGTCTTTTGCGCGATATTCACCAAAATGAAACGCCCTTTGGTGGGAAAATTATTATTCTGGGTGGGGACTTTAGGCAAGTTTTGCCTGTGTTACCGAGAAGTACACGAACTGCCATAGTTGGTAATTGTTTAAAGCATTGCTCTTTATGGAAATTTTTTAAGTTATTTAATCTCACAATCAATATTGGCAGTCAAGATCCCGACTATTGTAATTTTCTTTTGCGCATACGATGCGGCCAAGGGCAAGACGTTGGGTCAAGAGTAAAAGTTCCTGATCAAATCGTTCTAAAAAATGGAAATCTTATTGACTGGGTTTTTCAACCAAATAATGGAATAACAGAAATCGATAATTTAAAAGACCGAGCCATACTATGTCCAAAAAATTATCAGTGTGCCCTGATAAACTCGAGTATATTCGATAGCTACCTGGTCAAGAGCAAACGTACCTCAGTGCTGATACAATTGTTTCAAAAGATTCACAATATCAGACAAGATTCCCTGTGGAGTTTTTACACTTTCTGAACTTTAGTGGAACTCCGCCGAATAAGCTGCGATTGAAAATTGGTACCGTCGTGATGTTAATATGAAATTTAAGCCCAGCAGAAGGATTGGTGAATGGCACACGACTTATTATTAAACGAATGCATCCAAATTGTTTGGACGCGGAAGTCTTATGCGGAGAGGCACAGGGAAAACGATTTCTATTGCCACGTATTCCTTTTACTTTGAAGCGTTGCCAGTTCCCCATTATAATAGCATTCGCTATAACAATAAATAAGGCCCAGGGGCAAACATTATCGAGGGTGAGGCTTCATTTAAAGGAGGATTGCTTTGCCCACGGCCAGTTATATGTGGCGTTCAGCAGGGTCAGATCCTGGGAAAATATACAGGTTCAAATGAGCAGTAATGAAAACTATACATTGAATGTCGTATATAATGAAGTACTTTTGTAAATGAAAATTTGTTATTTTGAAGTGCCAATATATGTACAAATATTTCTAATTAAAAAAAATAAATTTAAAAATTCATACTCAAATTCAGCAAAAGTTATTATTTGGGATGAAGCTAGCATGGTACCTGGAGCAGCTCTGTTGTGCATAGATCGTCTTTTGCGCGATATTCTCCAATATGAAACGTCCTTTGGTGGGAAAATTATTATTCTGGGTGGAGACTTAGGCTGGGCAAATTAAGCACGCCATATTTCGCCCCCATTTTTTTTTTAATTTAAATCATTATCAGCTTTTATCTATCAAGGTGTGAGATTTAATTTTTTTCTAAAAAAAACCCAAAAACCGTTTATCGCGGGTTACACACTAGTTTCTATTAATATATTCCTCGATTAAATATTTATCAAGCTCTCGTGTTGATCCGCCATAACATTGGTTAAATGTGGTTGAAATATTTCAACTTCTTGAACCAACGGACTCTCTGTTTGCTGTACAGCTGCAAATTTCTTTTTCAAGTCATCTAAAGCTTTTTTGTATGCATCCTCGTTCCTAAAACTACGCTTTTTGAATCGAGGGTCTAATATTGTACTCTCTGAATACAAACAATTGCTTTCCATTTTAGAGAAACGTGTTACCATCTCGTTTCGCAGTACGTTCAAAACCGCACATACCACTTCTGAGTTAGGACACTGAGCAGCTACGAATTTCTGAAGAATTTTTGCAAAATAGTATAACCTGCAAACATAGATGGCATTTACATATATGTATATCTCATCTTATTAACATTTGGGGTAATCAAGTGAGTCTGCTTATCAGGTGATCTGATTATGGCTCATATTTTGAACAAATACGAACAATACTGAAGTGGGGTAATACTAAGCAGATAAGCTGATAATTAGGTTTACGTTAGTATCCCAGTTATAAATTTCGGAGTTCTGCTGTTGAGTATGAGCATAAAACGACTTCTATAGAAATGTATGGACAAAAATTGCAAGCAACACAAACAAACATATGTTAAAAATTCAACATTTTGAGGTACATCTGACTTAAACTTTACCTCCAAATGCTATCTCCTATGAAAATTTAAAAATTTTGATTGGACTTAAGCCTCACCTTTGAAAGAGTAACATTCTGTTCAGCAGACAACTCTGTCGTAACTTCATAAAATGGCTTCATTACGGGCAGTATTTTCTCTATGACAACCCACTCCTGGTAAGACATACATAACTCGGGTTTAACGCGAGGCAGAACTACAGCTAGAGCATCTTTAACCTTTAACCATCAATTTTCAATTATAACGTTGGCAGGTTTAGCTGCTTTTGGGTTTCGTTAGGTTTTTGAAGTCCATTAGTACTGCGATGAAAAAACTCGACAATTGCTCTTGCTTTTGTCCTTATGACTTCTATTTCAAGTAGTGCCTTTTGCGTTATTTAATTTAAAGTGTGCGCGAAACAAGGAATTGAACGCTATCCTCCTATTTTTATTGCTGGACTGATGCATTATCAGACACAACAGTAGATATTTTGTTGCAGATTCCCCAATCATACATTATTTTTGGTATGGCGCTCAACACTTTAAACACATGCTATAAGATGTGACTTTAATAAACATTGTGTAGGCTCTATGAAATGTGCAGTTACTGCAATGTAACTTTGATTTGCCCTCGATGTCCATGCGTCTGTGGTCAAGCATACAGCAGTCGCTAAACATACTTCCTCATGCAGTCTCGAACTTATTTATTTCAATATAGACATTGGGCAATATTTTATTTGACAAACTTTTACGAGTGGGAAGAGTGTATCCTGGACACGAGGAGAGCATATCTATTAAAACCTTAAATTCGGGTTCGTCTACAATGCTAAGGGCATAATTTCCTTATGCTACCCATTTTAAAACCTGGCGGTCAACCAACTCTACCTTGCGTGCTGGAGGTAGACGGGGAATAAAATTACTAATAACACTGGTTTACAGCCAAAATGCAACAGAGATGCCGTAGTGAAATTACTATGTAAAATCACCTCCTAATTCCGAAAATCAAGGTTATTTTTAATTGAATTGTACCGTTTTTGAGATATTTACGATTTACCGTTATTTCAAAAAACAAAAAAAGATGGCTCCACTTAATCGTGTATATCTCAAGAACAAACTGAGCTTTTCCAAAAGGGTTTAAAAAATTTGAAAGCTTATAAAATTTACTATGATCAGTACATACAACACTTTTTGCTAGGTCCTGCAGATTCAAACATATTGAACAATCATTTCGGATTTTTTTAATTTTTTTTGTAAAAATATAAAAAAAATTGTACTTTGCGAGGAAGCATCTCGAAAAATTTTTGTTTTTTTGCAGATATTTTTTCCCCCCTGTAAGCTCTGTTTTATTACAAAAAAAATAAGCTATCAGTGAACAAAATCAAGGAACTAATACAAAAGTTATAAGCATTCAAGTAAATATATCCAGTTAATGCTTAAGTACCCTACTGGTACATATGTATGTGTTAGTATTCGTATATCAGTTAGTTAGCAGGTAGATTTTCGAAAAGTTATTAGTTAGTGTCGTTTTCGCATATTTTTGAGGCAGGTAGTGTTTTCTTTGTAGAACTAGGGAACCTTTTTGTTTAGGTAGGCTTGAATTTTTACTGGATCTAAGTATAAATAAGAGTACATGCGCCTTGTTCCTTCATAATATCTGCAAGGCTCACCGGATACTGTTCAGTTTATAATTGCAGTTTATAACCCGTCATTTACTTAAAAATGAATAAAAGGGCGCGAGAGTTTGAGTGTACAAATGATCCAGATATGTTCTGTTTCATCTGCGGTCAATTTATTGTTAAAAGTATGAGACGCGTGTTTTCAAATCCTTTGAAAGTTACATACTATAAGTGTTTTGGAATTGAGAATAAAAACCAAGGACACCGAACACTGTGTGCACCACATGCCGAGTCGAATTGATTTATTCGGAAACCGGAACAAAAAGGTACGTTGTAAAAATTAGGAATTTGTTCCCTTTTAATGCATAGCTGACTAATTTCTGAAGCTATCTATTTAGGCGACGTGTGAAATTTATTACACCAATGAAGTGGAGGGAACCAACTTGCCATTCAACGGACTGCTATATTTGTACTACAAAAGTACTTGGGGTTGGAAAGTCCAGAAAAGTAACCTATGCGAGCGTATCTACAGTGTCATTACCAGAACTAATTTCAACAGAAGCGACATTGCCAGAATGAAATTTAACTTTAGTTCCGGCCCCAGTTTCATTGTCAACAGCAGTATCTGATTACGCGGCATCATGTTGTACTGAATTTCAAACGGAAAACGAAAGAAATTCTTTGTCACAAGCACAACTCAATGATTGGATAAGGGATTTGGAATTGTCAAAGGAAAAGGCCGAACTACACTCCTCTCGAATGCAACAATTTAAATTTGTTTCATCCGATGTTAAGGTAACATATTATAGAACTCGTCACGAAGAATTTTCCAAGTACTATACGAAGGAGGACAGTGTTTGTTACTGCAAAGACATTGCTGGTCTATTCAAACAATTTGGTGAACCATATGATTCAAAAGAGTGGCGATTGTTCATAGACGGCAATAAATTAAGTTTAAAGGCCGTATTATTGCATATTGGCAACCAAAAGCCATCTATCCCGATCGCTCATGCAGTAAATACGAAGGAAACATATGAGATAATGCAAAAATTGCTCAAGTTAATCAAATACGAAGAACATGATTGGAAAATATGTGCCGATCTTAAAGCCGTTGAAGGAAAATGATGACCAATAACCATTTCAAAGAACTATTGTCACCAGTGGAGGCAGCAGCGTGGGATTCTTTTAAAAAGGTCGTTACTTCTTTTTTAGGCAAACACAAAAGTCCTAACCACGAGATGATAGTGAACGACTTAATCAAAAACTATGCGGAAATGGGTAAATAAAAAAACATATTATAATAAATTATATATTACATAAATTTACATGAGAATATATAGCCATAAATCTGAATTCATCGTCCAGTTCCGAACAAACAAGAACGGGAAAAATATAAACAAAAAATTTGTTCTGAATTGAAAGATAAATCCAGCCTAAGAAAATGATATACTAATGTGTCACTTATGTATGTATCTAATTTACTTTTTTATTTTCTTTCAGGAGTAAATATGTCTTTAAAAATTCATTTCTTACACTCCCACTTACATTTTTTCCCGCAAAATCTTGGCGACGAAAGTGACGAGCATGGCGAAAGGTTTCACTAGCAAATGAAAGTGATTGAAAGTCGGTATCAAGGATTCTGGGATGTCGCTATGATGGGCGACTACTGTTGGTTTCTCATAAGAGAAACCGATCCTAATCTAAATAAGCGTCAAAACAAGACACATAACTTTTTCAATTATAAAATAAGATCATAGAGTTAAGGCAGAACCATATGTAACTACATATGCTATTAAATGTAGGGTACTTAAGTATTAAATGGATATATTTACTTGAATGCTTATAACTTTTGTATTAGTTCATCGATTTTGTTCACTGATAGCTTATTTTTTTTGTAATAAAACAGAGCTTAAGTGGGGTTTCCGAAGAAATCAATTCGACTCGGCATGTGGTGCACACAGTGTTCGGTGTCCATGGTTTTTAGGCTCAATTCCAAAACACTTATAGTATGTAACTTTCAAAGGATTTGAAAACACACGTCTCATACTTTTAACAATAAATTGACCGCAGATGAAACAGAACATATCTGGATCATTTGTACACTCAAACTCTCGCGCCCTTTTATTCACTTTTTATTTTTAAGTAAATGACGGGTTATAAACTGCAATTATAAACTGAAGAGTATCCGGCGAGCCTTGCAGATATTATGAAGGAACAAGGCGCATGTACTCTTATTTATACTTAGATCCAGTAAAAATTCAAGCCTACCTAAACAAAAAGGTTCCCTAGTTCTACAAAGAAAACACTACCTGCCTCAAAAATATGCTCTTGTTTAAAATGTACCTAGGTTTGAGAAAACGACACTAACAGCTTTTTGTATCTAATAACTTTTCGAAAATCTACCTGCTAACTAACTGATATACGAATACTAACACGTATGTACCAGTAGGGTACTTAAACATTAAATGGATATATTTACTTGAATGCTTATAACTGTTGTATTAGTTCATCGATGTTGTTCACTGATAGCTTGTTTTTTTTTGTAATCAAACAGAGCTTAGAGGGGGGGAAAAATATCTGCAAAAAAACAAAATGTTTTCGAGATGCTTCCTCGCAAAGTACAAATTTTTTTATATTTTTGCAAAAAAAATTAAAAAAAATCCGTAATGATTGTTCACTATGTTTGAATCTGCAGGACCTAGCAAAAAGTACTGTATGTACTGATCATAGTAAATTTTATAAGCTTTCAAATTTTTCAAACCGTTTTCGAATAGCTCAATTTGTTCTTGAGATATACACGATTAAGTGGAGCCATCTTTTTTGTTTTTTGAAATAACGGTAAATCGTAAATATCTCAAAAACGGGACCATTCAAGTAAAAATAACCTTGATTTTCGGAATTAGGAGGTGATTTTACATAGGAATGGCGTCTCTGGTGCATTTTGGCTGTAAACCAGTGTTATTGCTATAAGCTACAACTAAATATATACAACAAAGTTTAGTGTTTTAAGCTTAGTTTAACTTAGCAGTAAGCGACTAATACTATTTGTGCCGATGCAATTGTGCTTGAGTGTTTGTTGATGGTTGTTTTCTGCCTAACAAAAGCGCGTATTAAGCGAATCATAGATTACATTTTTACTTCGTTTAATAGTTTAAACTACTTTAAATACAACCCCTTAATACTACTAACTATTTTTGTTAAAACTCCTTTTAGTATCCTTGCCTAAAGTTACTTTTACTTAAAGTTAATATCAAAACTAAATTTAAAACTATGCCTAAAATCGACTATAACTACTTTTGCTAAGAACTAATGTTAATATAGCGTAATATTACATTTGTTTTGGAAAATTTGTTAAAACTGATAATAATAGGAGATGGTTTATAAACATAAAGAGTATTCGGAAATGCTATACTTATTTTGGTTGCATGTGAACATCAGAGGTTATGTATTTCATAAAGTGACTTAAAGCCAATAGTGTGATTTTTGCAAACGGTAATTCTGTAAACTTCTGAAACATTCCCTTAATCAATTTTTCATTTTAATTTTCGTGGAAATTTTCTTCAAATTTCCACACAAATTTCCTTTGGTATTTCCATATATATTTCATTTTATCTCTGAACCTGGAACAGGGTGTCTCAATTCGTGACTTCTTACGCTTATTCCATATTTTCCTAAGGTTAACCTGTTATGACTGATTTCGATAAAGTTTTTAAAAATAAAAAGTTGGAATTTTTTTAAGTTAACGGATTTTGCAGAATCGACCGTTGTCAACGAATGCAAATAAGTTAAAACAATAGGTATAAGCTTTCACTTATTGCGGCATACAACGATATAGTGTTGTACATATCTGCTCATAATTCAGAGTGTTACCTTAAAGAAGCCTTAAGTAAAGTTATCACGTTGCAAAGACCAATTAATTAAATGTTTTTCTCGATTAAATTGTCAAATTGAAGTTCCAATAGAACCATTTATCGTTTCTTTTTGTAAAGACGATTTAGAAATAACATTTTCTGATAACGAATCTGAAAATTCAGAGACTTCTGACACAAAAGGAAATATAGGGTTGCCAACATTCAAAGGCTCATTAGCAGTTTGCGAAAATCCACCAATTTGTCCTCCACCTAATATTTTTTTCGGTCTTGATCAACTTTTTTAAATGGCCACGTTAGAGCAAAAGAAAAGTTTTGTCAGCCTCAGTGCTTCAATAATTCCTGAGAATTACAACGGCGATCCGTTGGTTCTGGAATCTTTCATAGATAAGATAGATTTAATTGAAGGTTTAAGCGACGACAGTCTAACGCCACTTTTATTTCCTTTGTAAAATCTAAACTCGAGGGAAAAGCTCGCGAAGCGATCCCTACACAAGTAAATTGCATTAACGACATAAAAGTCGCCTTCAGAAGTCGTATCAAACCAGACAACTCTAAAGTTGTTGCTGGAAAAATTGCCGCGTTACAAGGAAATAACAACAACTTGTACTGGACAACGGTTTTAAGCACAATTGCACTTTCGCAATATAACAATATTGCCTGAGTCATTTAACTCTAAACCATCTCACATTGCTCAACTCATTGTCAGTGCAATGCACTTTCTTTATGTTGATATTAAATACCTATTTACTGACCTAATTAACGGTCAGCGTATGTGCACTCAGATTACCCTTGTCCATTCATACCAATCATGGTATTAGTCATGACCATGCATTACTTATTAGCTTTAAGTTATAAATATAAGAACATACAGAATAAAGCAAGCTTTGCAATCGAGAATTCACTCGTCTACGCTTCGTTCATAACATGGCGATGCTGCCAGTGTGCTTATTGTAGTGAAAAACAAAAATCATAAAGACAATATTTGAATTGAAATAGCTGTTTATTGTAGTGAATAACAAAAATCATAATCACAATATTTGAATTGAAATAGTTTCCTTTTTTTACCCGGGAAATTGACGTGGTGGAAACCAGTGCTTACATCTATCATGATAGACATAACTGGCTACGAAATAGGAAAAGAAACCAATACGGAAAGTGAAAAAAAGAACAAAAGAAAATCGTTAAATACGACGAAGATGTACAAACAAATAAAAATAAAGCAAATTATAATATAAAGCAAGTCAGCGCCACTGAACTATTATTGATAATGGCAATATTGACTATGGTGTACGTACTAACTAAGTGCTACGTGAATAAAATAAAAAGGGACGTTCGTAGCAGGGCAGAACAAGTCTAACAAGTCACATAAATGTGAAGTGACTTAGTCTTCCGAACCACCTCACAGTGATCCCCATACAACACAAATATTACGACCTAACGGTGCAAGAAGCCCATGCCGTTGGGTACAGAGGAGAATACTTTTCTTTGAACACAATAAGTAAATTACGACCTAACGGTGCAAGAAGCCCATGCCGTTAGGTACAGAGGTTAATACAAGGAATACATCAATCATCTGAGTCCGGCAACCAACGACACTAACAACAGCAGCAACAGTGGGGTGAGATCGTACCAACACCTTAATAGATAATTTTTTTTTAATTAAGTATGTTCTTTACTTTTAAGTAAACTATAACAAAAAAAAAAGAAAGTGTGTGCGGTGCACACCCAGGGGAAGTTTACTTTTATAATTTAGCATTTCGCCGTCTATCACGAGCCCCGTTGTTATCTTTCGGCATATCGGTCCCTAAACATAACCAACAAAATTATGAAAATTCATTTGTTTACAGATATCGGTAATTCCATTTCTCACAAAATATCACAACCGTAATAAATTCCATTACAAAGCAAAATCAAATGCAATTATGATGTAAGGGACGTTTTGCATGAAATAATAAAAAAAAAACAATGAAAAAAAACAAATTGGGAAAAAGTAGCCTCGAACCCGAGACCTTTTGCGTGCTCATTCGCACGCTTACCACATATGCCATATCGACATTTTTGTTTTTATGTCAAATGCCGTCTATGGTGCTTTTGCTATATGAGTTTTGTGTGGTTTATGCGGAATTCAACTATTATTTTGTTACAAAATATGTATGTATATTCACAATATTTAGAAGAAGATTTAACAAGGTGATTTTGTGCTCTTGACAAAATTGTCAATCTTGATAAATATTCAGGAAAAAAATATTTTTATCAAGTGCTTTTGAATTTTGCGTCAAAGCCAAATTTTATTTTATTCAAATTAATTTTTAATAACTTTTTTTTGACGCAGAATTCAAAACACTTAATAAAAAAAATTTTCATGAATATTTATCAAGATTGACAAATTTGTCATGAGCACAGAATCTCATTAATTGAATTTCTCGCCACCAAATTTTATTTAAAGCTTTGCAGCAGTCGCGCTGAATCTACAACGCGATCAAAAACAGAAATTGACGCCGTGTTTCAACATACCTTTATGCTTGGTTTTCATTAGATCAAAATGACTGACCACAAAAACTGACTTAACTGACACTATGGCCATTTAGTGTCAAATGTGTTTTCATTACGACTTAAAAACTGGCATGAAGTCGATAAAGCAGAGCGTGTCAAAGACTGACGTCAAATTGTGGTGTCGGTGATTGACGTCCCGTTTTCACTACTGATGCCCAGTCAGTTGTTTGACAAGCTACTCCACTATCAATTGTAGGGTAGGGAGTTTCCACCCCAACTTTTGTTAGATGTTTTTTAACTTTTTATTAACTTTTCTTTGTTTTTTAATTGCAAGTACTATTTTTTCCATATATTTTCACTCTTTTGTTTTGTCCCCGACACAAAAACATAAAAATATGAGACATGAATATCACGTAGCCGACCACAAAAGGGTAATATTACAGAATTAAAAAAGAAAACAATAATATAAAATGAAAAAAAAAAAAATAATAGTATAAAAAAGGAAAAAACAAATTTTTTTGACAAAATTTGGGGTGCGAGCCCGACTCCACAAACGAATTGAGTCAAATGAAATAGATTTGCCAACATGCCACAAAAGGGTAATATGTATTACAGAATTAAAAAAGAAAACAATAATATAAAATGGAAAAAATATAAAAAAATAGTATAAAAAAAGAAAAAAAAGTTTTTTTTACAAAATTTGGGGTGCGAACCCTACTCCACAAACGAATTGAGTCAAATGAAATATTTTGAGTGTCAAAGTTATTCGCATTAGGAATAATCGCGAAGATCAACTCAGCCGAAGTGCAATGGCCAAGCCTCGCTCCGGAGGAACCACCTTCATGATCACGGTAACCTCTACGCCAGGTAAGTATGCTTTCATCAGGTAAAAACGAACTATTTCAATCAACCCCTGCATGCGGTATGGTCCCCCATGACACGCAACATCTCTTTTCGTGTTCTTCGGAACATACTCTTCTAACTCCCCTATCACTTTGGTCCAACCCTGTTGAAACAGCGCGTTTCCTTGGACTTCTGTTAGAAGAGCCCGATGACAACTAGGAGTGTACTGGCCCTTTGGGCAGGGCGAAGCACTGCTAACAACAACAACTACTACTTAGAAATACTCCAAATTATCAGTGCCAAAGTTGCACATCCCTAATTTTTGAACGAAATTATTAATTATATTTATTAAATGTTTCAAACCTTCCTAAAAACTGTGTTTAATTTTTAATTACCTATTAACTTTGTCACTAATTATTAGGAAATGACTAAATTGAGGCTTAGGCAAGGATGGCACTGATCCACTCGTATATAAAAATGAAATGGTGCTCAGTTGTCACGCTAAAACTCGAAAACGGCTGAACCAAATTATATACTTCCTTTGGGGGTTTCTTTGTTATTACCACGCGCAGGTCATGTATTAAAATCAAAACAAAATATTAGGTGGTCGTGGCACCTCCCATACAATCTTATTAAATTGGCTGTTATTCCACCATATATTTATATCTCATATCGTAATTTTGGCAGCGTTTGTTACTACATACTAGCGCGACATTTTCGTTGTTTCGTGCTATCTACATGTATGTTTATTTTTCGGTGATGTAGCGTCATATCGTAATTTTTGTTGTGGTCCTTGCTACATACTAGCGCGACATTTTCGTTGTTTCATGCTATCTATGTTTATTTTTCGGTGATGTAGCGTTTATTTTGCGGTGTTTTTGTTTTATCGTTGACAGAGAGTGCTACAAACGAAAAATTCTCACCACCAGATGGCGGCGTTGGTCATGAATTGGTGCAAAGTTAATTTAAAGAAAAATTCTTTATTTCAAAGCTTTTCACGGTAAAAAATGCGAATTTTTTGGAATTTTCCATTGTCAATTGAAGTTTTGCTTTGATGTTACTCTTCGTGTTGCAATCGAACATGCAAAATTTAATGCGCCTTGGTCCATTGATATACATATCTTACTAATATACAAAAACGTAAGTGTGTGACTGACTGCAAATTTTTTGTGACTCTTTCACGTTTAAACTAATGCCTCGAACTTTACGAAATTTTGCACACTAATTCTTTGGAGTACAGAATAGAAACACGCATAATTATATTTCGATATATTCATCGATAACAGAGTTATCGGTCAAAATGTAGTTTTACGTAAACTTTGGATTATTCGCAGAAAATTGGTATCAAACGAAAGTGGAAGAACACCGCTTTCATTTGGACGTTGGTTCACTTCGATATATTTATCGATAACAGAGTTATCGGTCAAAATGTGGTTTCGGGTAAACTTTGGAATATCCGCACCAGTGTTGCCATTTTAGCCGTTTTCCGGCTAGATCTAGCCGGTTTTTTTTTCATTTAGCCGGGAAAATATGAATCTAGCCGCTAGCCGTTTTTTTATATTTTTTTAGCCGTTTTAGCCGTTTTTAGTTTTTTTGGCAATGTAACAAACAATTACATTTGAATGAATGGGAAGTCGTGGGTTCCACTGTAGAATTTTGGACACAAGTCCGGGAGTATAAAAATGCTTTAGGGGAAAATCCTTTTGCTGCTCTTGCTATATTTGTGTTTGAATTTTTAGTATTGCCTTTTTAGTATTGCCACTATGAAAAAACAAAGCAGCGTAATAGAATTACTGAAAAAATGCTAAATTCAATTTTGTATGTAAGATAGGGACTCAAAAGGGAAAATAAGTGCTGCCATGATTTCATAATAACTAAAGATCTCGTTACGCTTATGAATAACTCTAGCATTTATGATAGATCAGAGCAAGATATAGAAAATTGTGATATAGAAATATTGTAAAATGTATATATGTACATTTCCCACAAATTTATTAATTTTTTTTTTCATTTTATGCCATGAAAGTATATGTTATTTAAAATATATTTATATTTTATTGCGACTTTTCATTAAGTCACATTATTTTTAAAACAGTAAGCTCTGCTTAAAATTTTGCTCGTTGTACCTTTTATATAAGCACATCTATGTATGTAATAGATATAACAAATATATGTAAATGTAAGCTTTATATTGAGGCTATTTTAAAAAATACAGATTTGAATTGTTGAACTATTATAGCTCTGTATATTAGGATGCAAAGCATCTGTATAAGAAACTTTTTTTTATTGTTATGAAATTGGAGCCATTTTCTCAAGTAAACCTTAAAATTAATCTAAATTTTTTAAACAAAATTTTTGTTTAGAGTGAACTTTTATATTTAAGGTTAGATGAGAAACACTCCTTTACATTGTAAAATATTTATATCATTTGTTTTAATGACAAAAAAACGAATAAAACATGTGAAAATTTGACTTAAAACTGTTAGCTTTAGCGGTACAAACAAAGAGTACAAATAACTTAATATTATAAAATATTTATATTATATGTTTTCATGAAAAAAATCGAATAAAACGTGTGAAA
Organism: Sphenella marginata; assembly: GCA_951509765.1. Taxonomy (NCBI): domain Eukaryota; kingdom Metazoa; phylum Arthropoda; class Insecta; order Diptera; family Tephritidae; genus Sphenella; species Sphenella marginata. The sequence goes on from OX608078.1 coordinate 14,526,409, forward strand.
AGTTGATTCAAAATTTTTAGCCGTTTTTTCGGCCAAAATTGTAATTTTTCTCGCCGAAATTATTTTTTTTAGCCGTTTTTTTTTCTCGATCTAGCCGGATTGCTCGAAAAAATTCTGGCAACACTGATCCGCACACAATTGATATCAAACGAAAGGGAAAGACGACAGCTTTCATTCGGACTTTGCTTCATTTATGGAAACATCTATTTTGAGAACGGCTGGACCTAATACACATAACTAAATTTTGAAGGTAGATTTTGTGGTGACAGGTAATAGTGTCACTGGTAATAGTGTCAATTGACACTATTTCCAGGGTAACTTGGAAATAGTGTCAATTGACACTATTGCGCTTTTGGAAATGGAAATAGTGTCAATTGACACTATTGCTATTTTAGGCAGCGGTTGTCTGCGCAGCGCAGTGTTGTAAGAGATAGATTTTTATTATTCCAAGTCCTTCTGCGTAGTACACCATTCTGCGTAGGCGGCCTTCGGCCGCGCTTATTATAAATAACCCTGGGCTACGCCATTCCAACTCCGGGTGGTTGCCCTGAACGGTGGCAACATGCCACCGTTCCCACTCTATGGGCGGGATCCATGGTATTTTTTTAATTTTTATTATCACCTGAAACTAATGATTATTATATCGCGCGATTTTTTATTTCAAATTTTCATCTTATGTTATTAGCTTTTCTCATATGTATATGCATGTACACTATATTTTTATTCCCTTTATGTTATCTTTATTGCCAATTCAGAAAGGTGTTCTGCACAAAAATGTTGCCACCGTTCAGGGCAACCACCCGGAGTTGGAATGGCGTAGCCCAGGGTTATTTATAATAAGCGCGGCCGAAGGCCGCCTACGCAGAATGGTGTACTACGCAGAAGGACTTGGAATAATGTAGCCCAGGGTTGTTTTTTAAATTAAATTTAAAATTTTGCACATACGCGGTTTTGCGCCCACAACAGTGGTACCTCAAATGAAAGGTAGCATAATTACCTATCCAATACATAATTTGAATTTATTTCACACATAAAATGGGGATTTCGTGTTGGGGATTCTGATTTTAGGGATTTTTCCTTTGCGGATTTTGATTTTGGGGATAATGTGGTAGACCCGTTTTTAGCACTTTTGACACTATTTCCATTTCAGTTTGGAAATAGTGTCAATGACTTATTTTCCATTTTCTTGTTGACACTAATTCCATTTCGAAAGCGCAATAGTGTCAATTGACACTATTTCCAATTTAGAACGGAAATAGTGTCAATTGACACTATTACCAGTGACACTATTACCTGTCACCAGATTTTGTATCCGCTCGAGATGGTTATACGCTAAAAATAAAGGCAATTGGAAAGGTTTTGGAGATGTCCCTAAAAATGTTGACCAGGGTAACCTTATAAAGTGTTCTTTCAATATGAGCCCGTTTTCGAGATATTGGTCAAAATGTCAACCAGGAGGGGCACTCAATCAAATGAAAGGTGTTGACAAATGATTTAACATGTTTTAGCTATTTTCCCATATAAAACGAAGGTTTTTAGATATTAACCAAAACGTGGACCAAAATTGGAGCTAGAAGGTTTTTGTGAACAAATGGGTCTAAAATGAAAGGTCTGCATGAGAGTTTTAAAATGGAGTAATTTTAAGTCCTTTTGGGATTGGGATTGAGAAAGGAATAGGTATATGGATGACAATTAAAAAGCAATATGAAAAGACAAAAGCATATGAAGAAGATGGACGGATAGAAAGATGTGGAGCTGAAATTAGGAGGGCGACTCACATATTTTAAATGCAAACAAGTTAATGTTTGGGCAGGACAACGTCTGCCGGGTCTGCTAGTAAGGATATAAATATCTCTAGAGTATATGAAGCTTTAAATACACTGGACCACGAATTTCAACTTTTTCTCTTTACCAGAAACGCCTTTATGTAATTCGTTTGTAAACGACCTCCTGATTTCGAAAATCGAGTTCATTTTTGATTCTATGGTACCGTTTTCGAGATATTTTCAATTTACCGTAATTCGAAAAAACCAAGAAGACGGCTCCCTTTAATTACGTACATATATCTCACGAACGGATCAAGCACTTGCAAAAAGGTTTACAGAATCAAAATCACAATAAAATTTGGTGTAAATGCATCATACCTTGTTTTTTTGGTCAACCAGATAGTTTTCGAGATATTAGCTTATCATTTCAGATTTTTGTTTTTTTTTTTTATGAAAAAATAAAAAAATTACTCTTTGCGAGAGCAGCATTCCAAAACCACAACTTTTTTTCCATATGTTTTTTCTTTACGTAAAGCTCCGTTTAATTAGAAAACAGATAAGCTATCATCGAAGAAAATCGATGCAAAACTACAAGTTATAAGCGATCAAATAAAAATACCAAGGTTGCGCATTTTCAACGTAACGTATGGTGAATGAAATCCGAACATATTTTGTGAAAGCAAACACAAAATAACAGTAAATTTCCAAAAATATCTTCCAATGCAAAAATCTAACGGCATATCTACTTCATGTGGTCGCATAGTTTTTTTTTCGATGTGCATGCATTTAATTGTCAAAATGTCGTTAAACGAGTTACAACGCCGCGAATTAGTTTGGAAATTTTGTGAAAATAATCCTGATGAAAGAAAAAGTGCAATTTTTCACCATTTTAAAAACATGGGATTTAAAAAAACTTCTATTTATAAATATATTCAACTGTTCAGAGATAAGAAAAAAATAGTTCGAAAAAAAGGTTCTGGAAAAAAATGTGTTTTACAAGATAGCAAAGTTCGTGAAAAGTTGAAGGCAGATACAGTGGGTCGAAAAGCAAAATCGTATCGTCAGCTGGGACGAAAATACAATGTTGATAAAAATACTATTAAAAACTATTTAGAAGGCATGAAAATACAAATAAAAAAAAGAATTACGAAACCAGCTACTACGAAAAAGCAGGAAAAAATAATTAAATCTAGGTTGCGTATACTTTCCGAAAAATATTTTGCCACGTCTTCGACTTACAAATGTGTTATGGATGACGAGAGCTACTTCACAGTAGAAGGGAACGAATGGCAGCCAAAACATTACTTCGAGTCTGAAAAACACAAAGCAACCAACGAAGTGAAATATATACAAAAAACTAAGTTCCCTGGTAAAGTTTTGTTGTGGCTAACAATCAGTGAGCGAGGAATAAGTGAACCCGTATTTTTCAAAGGTGGCTTAGCAGTTTCTGCTCAGGCTTATGTTGAGAAATGTATTCCAGAGCTTCATAAATTTATTAAAAAATTCCATAAAAGGGATAAAATAGTATTCTGGCCGGATTTGGCATCTTCACACTATGCGAAAAGGACTCTTATGGAGTTGGATAACCGTGGGATTGAGTTTGTACCTAAACAATGTAACCCTCCAAACGTACCCCAATTGAGGCCAATTGAAACTTTTTGGGCAAATTTGAAAAGGCGTGTATACGGCAAAGGATACACTGCTAAAAATACCACTTGCTTAGTTAATAAAATTAAAAAAGAGCTGAAGGAAATCGATACAAAAGGAATTCAAGAGTCTATGAGAAAATTGCCCGAAAAAATAAGGAAAGCAAACCGTAATGGAGCAAATACATTTTTATAAATTAAACATGTGTATATACAAATAATAATAAATTACCCTCATATTAAAAAAATTTTGTTTCGTATTTAAATTTTACTGTAATACGTTTGTTCGGATTTCATTCACCATACGTTATACCTCATAACGTATGTATGGTATAAAGGGGAGTGGAATATCTAGCTGTGCGCTGTTTCTATTGAGTTAAAAGTTCAATTTATGAATGAAATTACCCATATTTTTACCTTTTTTTTAATAATTTGTTTATGTTTATACTATATTCTAACAACCTTTATCTTAATTTGAATTTACTATGTGACATAATTATGTGTTCTACTTTGAGTCTTGTTCTTTTTAGGATCGGTTTCTCTTATGAGAAACCAGCAGTAATCGCCCATCATTGCGACGTCCCAGAACCCTTGATATCGATTCTCAATTAATTTCATTTGCTGGTGAAACCTTTCGCCATGCTCGTCACTTTCATCGCCAAGATTTGCCGGAAAAAATTTAAGTGGGAGTTTAAGAAATGAATTTTTAAAGACATATTTACGTCTGGAAAGAAAATATTAGTTAGGTAAACAAGTTATAAAATTTTGGGGAATTCTTTTGGGGCGTGGTTACTATCCGATTTCGCCCATTTTCACTAGCAACCTACCTTGGCCAGAAAGTAACCTGTATGCAAAATTTTATGCAAATATCACAATTTTTACTCAAGTTATCGTGTACACGGACGGACAGACGGACAGGCATGCTTTAATCAATTCCTCTTTTCAACGTAAGAACTTTCATATATGGAACTCTATATCTAACTCGATTATTTTGGGCCGTTACATAGTACCGTTATGTGGACAAAATTATAATACCCTTGTACTAGTACTAGTACGCTGGGTATAAAAAAGGCAGTAGGGTGTTAACTACTTGCCCGTAAATCTTGCTTGTTCGTTATTCGATTTGAGTAATTTTTGGCAGGAGTATACAATGTACTGGCGGCCACCGTGGTGTGGAGGTAGTGTTGTCGGCCTACCACACCGAAGGTCCGGGTTCAAGCCCTGGTATAGGTTACATCAAAAAGTGGTTTGAAAAAGTTTTTTCAAAACCGGGTCGCCCCTCGGCAGTGGTTTGGCAAATTCTCCGAGTGTATTTCTGCCATGAAAGGCTTCTCAGCAAAAATTCATCTGCTTTGTAGATGCCGTTCGGAGTCGGCGAAAAACCGTAGGTCCCGTCAATTTGTAGGAAAAATTTCAAAGCGGCACACCACAAATTGGAAGAGAAGCTCGGCGCAAAAATCTCCTAGGAGGTTGATGATATAACTGTTGTATATCGCGCCATATATATATATATATATACATACAATGTACTATTGGGAAGCATCTCACTAACTTTCATGCAAATACCTTTTTGAAATTTCAAGCAATTGAAAATAACAGATCCTTTTTGCTGAAAAGTGGGCGGCGCCACGCCTACTTCAACAAAATCCACAACATTTTTTTACAGTTTATTTTTGCTTAAAAAGCTTATTACGTGTGTCAAATCTTATTAATATTACTTATACTATTATGGAAATATGCGGTTTTAATTTTACAAAGAAATTTTTCAAAACTGTGTTCAACCAATTTTGTTTATTTTTACAGCAACGAGTAAGCTTTATATGTTGAACTATTTCTCCAAATATCGTTGCAATAAATTAATTTTTACCGGAGTTTTGGCATGAAAAGTTTTGTGGAATAATCCACCATAAAGCGGCGGGCCACGCCCACTTTCCAAAAATGTTATGCATTCGACTTTCTTTGCCCACGAACACTTTAGAATTAAAACAGAGATGATATACAGCTAGTTTAAGCAAAGTTATAGCATATTCAATATATCTATGATCCTTTTCAAAATCTTTCGTATAAAATTGGGCGTGGACCTTACCCTTGGCAGTATAATATAAACATGTGTGCTGAATTTAATTTTTCTATCTTGAGCGGTTTTTGATTAATAATATTTCCAAATTTGACTTAATCAAAAGTGGGCGGTCCTACGCCCCTTTTTAAATTTTTTTTCAAAAATGTATTTGTTGCCTTAACGCTAAAGTGCACACCAAATATTATCCTTATAGGTGTACTATGTACTGAATAATCACTCTTTTTGTATTTTCGAAAATATTATATGTATAGAAAGTGGGCGTAACTTTTAACCGATTTTGCCTATTTTCTATAGCGCTCCGAGATAAGTGAAAAGGAAGCTTGCCAAATTTCATTGAGATATCTCAAGATTTACTCAAGTTATCGTGTTCACAGACGGACGGACGGACAGACGGACGGACATGGCTCAATCAATTTCTCTTTTCCTCCTGAGCATTTTGATATATTTCATTTCATTTCATTTTTATTGAGCATTTTACTTATATCCGTTTATATACAATTTTCGCAGTATTACAAACTTAAAAACACAAGGTTTAAATAAAAAAAAATCTTACAACTAATAGAAATGTACATCTAGATATAAGAAAAGGTAAGACATTTTGTATGTTATACTTAACATAGTGTCAAATGTCATCTCTACTGAAGATACAGTGGGGTGGACTATTAAATATTGAAATTAAAAATTAAATTATATGTTGAAGATAGGTATAAATAAATATATTAATGTAACAAATGCATTTAATAGAACTTTTGTAACGATAAAAGTAATCCAAAGGAAGCAATGAATATGTATAAGTCAAAATCTGTTAAATAAAAACTGTTTATGAATTGGTCCGCAGCACTTCGATTTCGGTATGCGTAAGGGCCAAAAGAAAGGATTTCACGTTTTTCATGAATTGTTGTAAATTTCGTAAAGCACGAATTTCAGCAGGTAGCGCATTTAAAAGTTTTCTAGATACTATCGTATAAAACTTGCTTGAGTGTGTGGTTCGCGAGGAAGGTACAACTACTGCAGGATGTGAGTTAATCCTTAGATTATAGGTTTCCGATCTCATACTATGTAGGTATCCACACCTTATGAAAAAAATTGTTAATACTTTAAAATAATAAAGATCTCTTACTGGAAGAATCGCTAGACTTCTAAAAAGCTCTCTTGAGGGATGCAACCGATTAACGTAAGCAAATTTTCTAATAACACATTTTTGCAAAACAGATATAGGTTGAATTTTGTTAAGCGCAGCACCTCCCTAGCAGCTGAGTCCATACATTAATTTAGAATTAAATAAGGCATAATAGACCGTTTTAAGAGTAGAGTTGGAGCAGCAACTTCTTAGATGATAAAAACAGCGTAAAGAAGATTGGAGATATTGTTTAAGACGGGATATGTGACAGCCCCAATTCATATTCTGGTCGACAGTTACTCCTAGGTATTGGAAGTTCTCAACAGTAAGCAAGCCGATCAAACGTACCGGACAGAAACTTGTTGAAGTGCAAAGCGTTCACAGATCGCAGAATGAAAAACAATATTTTTATCTGGAGATTTTCTTGCACTCAAACTAAAAAACATAAGCTTGGTTTTATTGCTGACCACAAGCTTGTGTTTAGCAAACCAGGATCTTAAAAGATGTACATCGTGGTTTATGTTGGCTACCAGATCAAAAGTATTGGAGGAGCCATAGGCTATAGCAAGATCATCTGCAAATGCAGTGACCTTTCCTAAGAAAGGCATATCGAAAATTGAATTAACATATATTAGAATGAAAAACAATATTTATATCTGGAGATTTTCTTGCACTCAAACTAAAAAACATAAGCTTGGTTTTATTGCTGACCACAAGCTTGTGTTTAGCAAACCAGGATCTTAAAAGATGTACATCGTGGTTTATGTTGGCTACCAGATCAAAAGTATTCGAGGAGCCATAGGCTATAGCAAGATCATCTGCAAATGCAGTGACCTTTCCTAAGAAAGGCATATCGAAAATTGAATTAACATATATTAGAAATAAAATTGGGCCAAGCACAGAACCCTGTGGAACGCCAATTTTTATTGGATTAGAATTGCTTAGAACACCGCTGATTCTAACGCGTTGTTTCCTATCAGTAAGATAAGATACAAACCACTTATGTATGAATCCTCGAAACCCGACATAATATAATTTATTAAGTAGTATGGAATGATCCACTGTGTCAAATGCTTTGGTGATGTCCACAAATAGACTCGCGCAATTCTTTTTATTGTCCAATTCTCGATATATGAAGGAACAGAATTCTAATAAAGCATCCTCGGTTGAGCGGCCAGTTCTAAACCCAAACTGGGCAGGACTAAAAAAGGACTTTCTTTCCAAAAACAGCAAAATACGGCTTTTAACATCCCTCTCAAAAACCTTGGAAATGGAAGGAAGTAAGGAAATTCCTTTTTAAACAAAGGAATAATAATTGCGCATTTCAAATCTTCGGGAAAAGTTCCTGAATAAACACTAGCATTAAATAGATGCTTCAAAACGTCCAGTAGATTAAGGGCTAAATTTTTAAGGAACTTATTAGAAATACCGTCATGACCACAAGAACCGGAATTGCAAAAGTTTCTTATTATAATCATGATCTCAGAGCCTGAGAAAGGTTCAAACAAAAAACTATTGCTCGAGCTAGCTGTGCCGCTACCAGACATGACGCATTCGCATGAAGAAACATTAGATTGCCCAACGGATACGAAGAAATCGTTAAATATACGAGAACCAGCAGAGGGATTGTCAATAACATTACCGCATTCACTTAAAGAAATATTCCGCTCACCATCTTTACTATTCCGGTTTATAATGCTATTAACAACTTCCCATTCTCTTTTGCAGTTTCCGCGACAACCTAATAACTTATTTTGGAAGTAGGTATCTCGTTGCAGTTTAATGTCCTTATTTAATTGTTTACAAAGCATTTTGTAACGGGAACGAAGTTCTCTATTGGCTGGATGCTTCCTACATTTAACACCTAATCTAGTTTTAAGTTTTATTTTCTTGACAAGGACAGAACTTATCCATGGTTTAAGTTTGGTTTTAAACTTACGCGGAACATAGATGTAACTGGAAAGCTGTATGTGAGCGTGTAGGATTTTCAAAAATAAGGAGTACGCCTTTGAAACGTCTGCCTCCGAGTAAACATCATTCCAATCTTCTTGACGCAGCTTTTCATTAAGTAATGAATAATTTATTCTCGTAACATTTGATTTATGTATTGTTTTCGTGTGCAGAAGATAACCTAGTTGGACACCAGTCATATGTCTGTAATATTGAGGTCCAAGTTTATACCAGTACATTAACATAAACTACTGAGTCGACAGAAAACATGATCCAGGCAAGTGCCAGAAGAATTCCTGGTCGGTTCATTCAGATAAGAAGTGAATCCGTGATTAGCCATTAAAGCTAAATAATTTTCACATGTAGCATTCAATTGTATTAAATCTATATTTAAATCACCTAATATAATTACGTTACTCGTGCTTTCATTGTTCAAGAAGTCTGCAAACTCCTCCAGAAAGCGCTGAGCAGATTCTGAGTGCCGCCTATAAACACAGATTAAGGCTAGAAACTTGTTACCATTTTTTAGTAAGACTTTTAAAACAACTGCACTCATAAGGCTATATCTGAAAATTTCACAATCAAATGTATTGCGCACAAAAACGCCCACACCTCCTGCAGAATACTCATCATTATTGTTTGCAAATAAGTTATAATCGTTAATATCATAAAAAACCGATTCGTGTGAATAAATCCATATTTCCGACACAAATATGACATCAGAGTAAACTGGAAATATTTCCAAATTACACAGTAGTGAATCGAAGTTTGACCTAAGACTACGTATGTTTTGGTGCATTATATATAGTACATTTTTCAGGGGATTAAGCTGACTTATATTGTTAAAAGGGCTGTTAATGACAGAGTTGTCGATGTTGAGATCATTGAGTACCATTAATTAATAGTAAAGGTTAAAACAAAAAATAATAATAATAACAAAAAGCTAATCTGGAATCCCAGACAAATCATCAAATGATCGTACAACAACAACATCGCCATTATCAGCTTTTTTTAGCATAAATTTAGAATTTTTAAACCACATATAAGTACTTGTATCGCTTCTCTTTTTTGACTTTACTAACAGCAGCATACAGAGCTCTGTTGTAGTACGTTAAACTGTTATTAACATAGATCTTTTGCTTATCATTGTACACTCTAAAACAGTATGTAAAAATGCAAGCTTAATGCTAGTCTTTTTTTGTGTAATCTTACAATTTTTTTGCATAGTCCCGCACTTAAAGTGTATTTTTCTTATTTACACAGCAATGCCACAATCCTGCGAACATTTATGCTGTAAAAATACTTATAGTTCGCGAAATTACTAACAACGCTTGTAAGCTAACACAAAGGTGTGTACATTTACAACAAAAGCTTAGCGGACGTTGCCGATCGACGCCATCTTGACGCGTCGTTTTCATTCGTTTTAGTCAATCGACAGCGTTCGGTTTATCGAAAAGCGTGAATAATTATTTAATTATTTTAGTGCATAATTATAATTATTATAAGTTATCGTAATACGTAAGTTGTATTAATTTAAGATAATATAGTATATATTAATTCAATTAAAGTGCCTGTATGAACTGAACTGAATTCGGGCTGAAAATAAATTTTATTAAAATATCAAAATCTTATTTGTATTGCAACTAAATAAAATGTATATGTTTATGAGTAAACACCCAGGATTAAGCAAAATAAGTGTTTTATAATACCTGTTTTTAAAAAAATTTAAACGAGTTTAAACATATACATACATGTTATTTGCTGAAAATACGATCAAATATTTTCAAAAAGGTGGGAAATCTGTTACAGGGGCTAAGGGTGATGTGGCATTGCGCATATGATAAGTAAGTTCACTAAAACCGTTGTATATTTTACGCATTTTGAATGGTAATCATTACGCATATGGTTGGCAAATTCACTAAAATCGTTGTAAAATGTCACGCATTTTGAATAGTAGTTTTAACGCATATGTTTAGTAAAGGCTTTACACATTTTGATAGTAGATATACAATGTGTGTAAATTTACAATAATTAAGCGAGGCAACTTTTTTACTAGCTTAATGTGTGTAGATTTACATGCTTTTTTTAAGAGGGTAACGTGTTTTATGCTTCTGTATATTAATTGTACTCCTAGATGGTATGGCGTACGCACTTCTTTTTTTCTTTTTACTATATCGCCGCACTTAAATGTTTTAAATTAATTTTTTTTTTCAAATTTTTAAGCGTTCAAAGCGTTTTAATCGCTGGCGTTAAATGCGTGTGCATATATACATACAAAGGTGCGCGATAACGAAAATGCACAATGCACCAAATAATAATTTTGTTTTTTTTTTTTTCACTGCACCACGATTTTATCACTTCACTTAAATTTTTTAGTTTTTTTTTGGCACTTTGGCAACGCAATTATATATGCATATACACTTTATGCAATATTTTTTTTTGTTTTCACCACGACGCACAGTCTGATAGAATCGTAAAAAACGGCCAAAATTCGATTATCTCAGGAACTAAAGACAATATCGCCTTCAAATTTTAGATTTATATTTTTCATTATGTGGGCAACAATTGAAAATAATTAAAAAAAAAAATAAAAAATTTTATAAAAAATTTGTTTAAACAATTTCAATAAAAAATTTTTTTTTTTTATTTGATCATGCTATTGGGCTTTACGGAAAAAGTACTAAAGAAATATAACAAGAGTAATTTTGAATGTGTTCTAGTTGTTTATTAAATCAATTAAGGGTAAAAAAAGCCAAGATTTCGTTCACTTGGAAACTAACAGAGATATCACTTATACGACAATGCTACTCAAGCGTCACAACTTGAACAAGTTAAATTCTTAAATTTAGTGGTCCTCCTGATATTCATCACTTCCATCGCACGACGAACCATTTCCCGCTAATAGCAACTTAGCTTCTGGTAATAATTCACTAGCATTGTGTTTTTTAGTTGGACGTAGACTACTGATAAGTGGATCTGAAGAAATTAATAAGAAATGTAAAATATCCTCATTATTGGCAGATCGAGAACATTTTCGGCTTCCATGTGCCCTGACATTTTTGAATATTTTATTCCCGGCTTCTTGGGCCTCCTCTGAAAGTTGTCCTATTGGTAAAAAGGCCTGTTGTACAATAGTGGCGCCATGAATTAACATTTTGTGGATTGTCGGTGGCATTGGATACCAAAAATATAGTTTAACATATAACTCAGCCGTTTCCATACAGAATGATTCAAATTTGACAATATCTATCTTTCTCCCCGATGCCAACAACTGATATATTAGTAGGCTGAAGTTATACAACTTTGCTGTTTTTTCGGTTGTTTCTTTCATAAATTGAAATTCGATGGACCTACAAAATTTTGTGGATGAAGGGCTTGGATTTTGCCAAAAAATATCTTGATTTTCTGTACACGACAATTCAAGTGGAGAAACTAATATGATAAAAACGTTGCTATCCCCAAAATTACCATCTTGTGAAATTGATGAGCCATGATCTTTTTGTGGAGCTTGTTTGAAATTTTGTTGGCCAGAGCAGCCATCCATTCCCCATTTACATTTCAGAACCAATTTTTTGCTATCTAATTTACTTTTGATAACGGAATCGAGAGACGTAACTAATCTCTTTGATGTGTGATCAAGTAGGGCTTGCAAATCTATTTTAGCGCTGTACTCGGATATTTCAGTTTTCTCCGGATAACACTCTCTTTTAGCTTCTCTTATTTCTTCGTATGCAGGATAATATTTATTTGATGTGTTTGTCTTTTTATTGTAATTTCGGATTTGAACGTACTGGTCTTTAGTAAGATTCAAATTTACAAACAAAGCAAGAGCGTCATTTCGTATTTGAAGTCTTTCTGGAGAATTTTTATCATGCGATAATTTGTTTTTCGTATCAAAAGAGCTACGTGCTAGACTCTTCAACTGCTCTTCCGGAATGATTTGCCGTAGGTGAGAGTTTTTTCTTCTCTTTGATCGGTCAGAACTTTCATCGTAAGTTATTATAGGCCGGCCTCGAGAAACGAAACCTTTTGTTGAGTCGGAATTTCCGTGAGTTGATGTTGAAGGCATCGAGTATGATTGGTTACGCGTCTGAGCAGGCTTACTATATGGAACCTTGCTCTAAAAAACATAAACACGTAATTTTATATTGTGTGAATGTATTAATAATTTTCATAAAGTTTACCGAATTTTCTTGAATTAATTTTAAATCAATCGAAAATGGTTTTTTCATCCAATCTCCATATTTATTTTGAAAATAACGTTTTACTCTAAAGCAAGCAATCCACCGAGATGTAAATCGGGAAACAAAGTGCAGGGCTAAATATTGCTTAAGGTTGCGCTTGTCTTTTTCGCAAACTAGTTTATCTTTGAATTTTGTTAAGGCACCTTGATAAACACGGTTGGCAATAGATTCTTCCTTTTTTCCTTCCCATATCCACTTGCACATTTCACCGATTGTTGTTTTAATTTCCATCATTGAGTATGTTGTATTATATGAGTTGTTTTAAACAGTTTCACTAACTGTTTGATCTTAAAACTAGGCGCGCTTAAGTGCTTTTCTATCGCCGATCTTTTCAGGTACATCGCGCGCACGATTTGTCTTCGGTAAACAAACCACTTCATTGTTTTACAGTTGTTTAAACAAATTATTTACAAATTCAGGTTCACATTATTCATTATAAGAGTAACCATGATTCAATAATACAGGTCGTGTCGATAGGCCAGCTGATATTTATTTTTTTCTCGAATTTTGACAATCAAAATATTTTTCAGTACGATTTTGACTATAAACCCACAAATTACAAAAACAAAGTACATGGAAAATTTTTGTGTGTTTGTATGTTTGTCGAGCTGCTACGTCCTGATATGGTTGGATCATGAGAGTAACATTGTAGAATAACTTTTAACGAAAAAAAATAAAAAAATACGAAAAATAGGACATGAACAAAGTGTCATAACTTCTGGAGTTGCAAATAATTGCAGCTGAAATTTTTACTGCACGTTTGGAAAGGGTTCACTAACAAAATTGTTAAAGAATTAGCGTGCATAATCGTGTCTTTTTGTATTTATACGGTAGTTAAAATAAAGTTTTTTATAGGAACGCGCGCTTTTCATATAAAATCATTAGAAAACATATTCAATCAAATAAAATGTATTTATGGGTCAAATTAAAATTTTTCCAGTACTATAGTGTATTTGAGAAATTGAAAAAAATTAATTTAGATAATTCGATATGTTCAGATACGTTTGACATCGAAAAAAGGCCTCCGATGTCAAAAAATCATGAAAAATAGTGCGTTAGTTAATAGATTATTTTTTTATGTTCTCCGCAGGATTGAGACTCGAAACTTCGTACACATATTGTTCGAAGGGTAACAATTAATGCTAAATTAAAAGATCAACGAAATTAACACATTGACATTTTTGATTTTTGGCCGTGCCTATCCCATAGTGCGGCGTAGCAACGCGACCGTTCACATTGAAATCAAGTTACGTTTTAAATTGATCGAATGCCGGTGACGCCGCTATGGGGGAAATTTTCCAATCAACGGCGACTGCGCTATGGAAAAGTTCCGTTGCCCAGTCTGACATGGCGTGATCGTTGCCAGGTGGGGCACAACGATTGGTGGTTGCCATCAGGGTTCGGACTATTACTATTATTTTATAGACTTTTTGTGTACTGCCAAATTGGGTAAAAGTACAGTCCGGTTTCCGAAACAAAAAAAGGACTTTATGCTATTGAAATCAAAGTAAAACGTGTGATTTTACTTTCCCATAGTAGGTTTTATGCGCATTAGACTGTAGAAATTACAAAAACTGGAAGAATTTTAATTATGTTTTTATTTTAGCGCTTAAAGAAAGCGGAATTATCCTGTATGGAAGAAAATGGAAATGTCAGCATATTGATGACGATTAATTACTTTATATGAAAGTTTGTAGTAAAAAATTGAATTTATTAAGAAAAAAATCGAGCTATTGTGCTATTACATGGGAGCAAAAGCGTAGCAGATTTGGGAAAAATGCATTAAGTATTGGTATTACTACGATTTTAATTAAGTCCGAACCCTGAAGGTAGGTTTTCGAAAAAAGGAAGGTTCTAGAACTTGCGCTTGGTGTGTTCCTTTGGTGGTTCGCGGAGCCCGACGTCACTGAGTTTTAGGATAGAAGACACATGAAACTCCTTATCCGACATTGCCATGTATAGTACTATAATACATGAATATTGCCGCCGTTAAAATGGTTCCCACCTTACAAATGCTTTTTACCAATTAAATAATACTTATTGCCATTTTGGTTGCACTTTATTTTGGCGATATGATGAGTTATTCATCGAGTCAAGGACAGGAATCAGGACGGTATTCCATGTGTCTCCCACCCTCCTAATTGATGAATTAATATGAGTTACTCAATGATATACGTTCATTCCCACTATAAAAATTAAACTATTAACCTAATGTCAAATGCCCATTTAATTCAATTTGTAATTTTTCGGGCAATCTGGTTTACCCTACTATTTCTTTCTGGCCACACCGAGAACACACCAAGCACTTGTTTGTCTGGAAATTAAGAGAACCGTTATTAGTGCTTTTTCCATTTTATGGAACCATTTGGTGCTGCCACCTCGGCAAAAATCGAGCCACTTCCCGGAAACAATGTCCTTATTTACGCGTTCAGACGCGTTAGCCTGCGGTGAGTATAAACCTGTTCTAATGTGGGTTACTCCATAGCTCTCTAGAAATTGCTTCATATCCTTTGAGATAAACTGTTAACCTTTGTCGCTGTGAAGTACATACTTTGAAAAATGGTCCAATAAGATAAAAAGAAATTGATTTCGCCATTTCGATCTCGGAAAAGGTCCCAGGAAATCCCAGTAGAACCGCTGAAATGGTCTTTCCGACATAAAGGTATTCGCTATGGGTGGCCTGGCTTGTTGATTTGTCGCTTTTACCGCTTTGCAACTGTCGCACTTGCGTACATACTCCCGGACGTCCTTAGCTTGGCTTGGCCAGAAGCATTTCTGCCGAACGCGCTCCAAAGTTTTCTGCCACCCTCCGTGGTAGCTCCTGTTCGCATCATGCGCAAGTAGTATTGCCTCCTTCATTAACCCAGTCGGTAACCATAACCGCCATAACGAATCCTCCTCATCCTCCACACCTTTACGAAATTTAACCCTCTTGAAAGCTACGCCCTCTATCTATAATGGTTCGGACTAAAACCGAGTATTCGGCAATTGAAAATTCTGGCGATTCTAAACCTATTTCGTGAGGTGTGTTCGGATGGGTCAGCGTGTCTACATCGAAGAGCAATAGAGCATCCGGTACAATATTAAGGGTTGCCTTGCGATGTTCCATTTTAAAGTCATAAGCAGAAACGACCACCTAGCCAACCTACCACTCAAATCCTTTTGAGTCATCAACCACTTGAAGCTCGAATGGTCTGTAATAATACGAAATGGCAGACCCTCAATGTATGGACGGAAGCGTTTGACACTGACTATGGCTGCTAAGCATTCCAGCTCGGTCAGGGTATAATTGCGCTGAGCATTTTTGAAACTAACGCTATTGGATGCTCAGCGCCCTCGTCGTCGACCTGGAACAGCACACCACCCATACCTATTTTGGACACATTGCACTGAATAACAAATTCCTTCGAGAAATCGGGTTGGGCCAGGACAGGGACGGACCTCAAGGCTACCTTCAGCTTTTCGAAAGACTCTATTGCCTCAGGGGTAAGTTTGAATGGTCCTAGATTTTTCCGAAGACAATCGGTCGAAGGGCCTGCTAAATCAGCAAAATTTGTAATGAACGCTTTATACCAATTCGCCATACCTACGAATCTACGCACCTGTAGCGGAGACTTCGGGATCGGAAAACTTTTAACTGCTTCTATCTTCCCCGGGTCTACCTTCAAGCATCCGCTACCTATCAAGTACCCTAAATATCGAATTTTGTAATGCTATGTGACAGTGTCATTACATAGTCACCAATAGCAATGATGGCAATGCCCTTCCATCTGTTTGGGGCTTAAGCGACTGTATTACCGACTGTATTATCGACAGCAGCCAACATCTGCCGATAGGCAGTACCACCATCTTACGCTCATTTAAATATATATACTCGAGCTGACACTGACGCGTCTCAATAGAAAAGTTTAAGCCGAAATTAATAAAAGTTTAAATAGATCTGCTTGACGCCATATTGGCTAAGTTAAAAGTAACATTGAGTTTATTATTTCAAAAAGCAACCAGCTGGAGCGGTGCAAGTATACCTCCACATATTTTACATGGCGACCGGCGTGGTAAAGTATACCTTCCCATATTTTCTTGGCGACCGGAGTGGTAAAGTATACCTTCACATAAAGTATACATTCCCAATAGTTTACAATTTCCTTCTGACAAAATTTTCTCTTCTTTACGTTAATTGTAAGGCCCGCGTCCCTCAAACACTTTGCTACTTCTGCCAATAAGCTCCGGTGGTCCTCAAAGTTAGTGCTGCATACCATCAAGTCATCCAAGTAAACAAAGACGTTCTCGGGCGAAGCAATAGCCTTGTCCATCAGGCTGCTCATCGTCTGCGGTCCGTTGCATAATTCAAATGGCATCACTTTGAAGTGGTGTGTCTTCTCCTTCTACGATTCCGTCAATTTGATTTGAAAGAACGCGTCCTTCAGGTCGATAACACTGATATTCCATTGCCCATTAATATGCGGCAACGGGTATGAGTCCTTTTTCGTAACCACGCTGACTTTTCTGGAATCAAAACAAAGCCGGACCTTCCGTGGTTTCCGGACCAATACCACAGGACTACACCACGGCGAGTTCGATTCCTCGATAACGAGCAGCCTATCTGTTTCACTAAAAGCTTCGGCTTGCCTCGGTGGCGAAAGAGGGAAATGCTTGCTCTTTATTGGAACCGCGTAGCCCGTGTCAATATGATATTCGGCTAGCTTTGCTTGACCCAGACCTAAATTCTCAAATGACAGAAACGTCTCTACTACGTTCTGCAGCTCGACCTTCTGCTTTGTTGTTAAATCATGAAAATCATGTTTTTGTTCCTTTTCTTCGCTAATCCCTAGACATGCTACACTAGGAAATATACGAGGCGCTAACGCGAAAGCTCTCCAAAAATCAACTCCGAACAAGGTAAAAGCGTATGGATTTGGTAATATATTTAAAGGTCACAGGTAAGGAAACAGAACCTAGTATTTTCTGCTTGGCGCCACCCGCCGTGTATATGAAAGCCTGTAGTTTGTGGTACTTAAGCCCAATCTAATCCAAAAACTTTTTACAGTCCTTCGCGAGGATAGAGACATTAGCACCCTTGTCCAGCAAGCCTACTATAAAACTGTTTTCTATTTTTATTCGCACGAGAGGCCTTTCATCCTCTGTGAGAACTAAAAAGGTGCTTTGCAAAAGTTTGCGCTCCTGTACTCGACTACTCTATCTCTTCCTACAGTTTAAAATATTCTCCCCTATTACGGTTGTCAACATCAAATGTCACGTCGTATTAATATCAACATCAAGTCGTATCAATATCAACGTCGCGTCAATGCAAAACTGGTATTTACTTCATCAATGTATTGACGTTGACGTGTTATCGATAATTTAATAGCAAAACTACGATTCTTATACTTTTGACAGTTTATTTACAATTTGTTGCGCATATAATTCTGCTTAAGCTTTAAACTTTTGTTTAAAGATGCTTTTTTACATTATAAGCCGGAAAAAGCAACGCAAATCGCGGTAAAACTTTCCATCGAACGTCAAGTGTAAATACACGTCCAAAAATCTAGGTAGAGGTATCAAGAGACGCGTCTTCACCTCCGTAACAATAATCTGGAGGGGAAATCAGATATTTTTAGAATTTTGGGAGATATTTGCAGTTAAAGTTCACCATTTTTATGCCATTTTCATGTGGTTGTTGTAATGGCACATTAGGCTGAGCTAAAAAAGTGTGCGTACCGTGGAACGTTGCTACGGTTCAGGCAACCACCCGAAGTTGGAATGGCTTAGCCCAGGGAAAGGTGTTCTGCACATAAATACCATGGATCACGACCCGAATTGGGGATCTGACCCGGGTCGGTTTTTCACTAATAACTTTTCACTGAAACAAAATATCGGATTTCCCCCTCCAGGTTATTGTTACGGAGGTCAAGACGCGCCTTACATAATCGTTGTATTGACTTTAATGTAGAGTCATCAAGCTTCAATTCATCATCCGAAGCTGAAAATGTTCAAGATGGGTTTGAAGTTGATTTATCTGACGACTTGCAAAACATGGAAGCTCGCAAATACGGCAACAAATTAAAGAAAGCTTTTTGTAATTCGTTTTTGGTTGTTTTTATTAAAAAATATAAAACAAAAATATTTATTCTGTTTTTAAAAATTTATCTTTAAACTAGTAAGGAAGTCTAAGTTCGGGTGTAACCGAACATTAAATACCTAGTAGTGATCTGTTTTGGTATCCCAATTTACTCAGGTCTATTTTAATAACGTAAAAGTTGTTATAAAGGCAACTGATTGTTTTCGATTAAAAACACTTCTTTTGTGAGTGGTAAATTCAATTATCACTAAATAACAAAATATAAATAGCTTTCCTCATGTTCATGAGAGGTATGAAAATAAAAAAAATTAATAAAAAAAAGACAGTAGGGTGTTAACTACTTGCCCGTAAATCTTGCTTGTTTGTTATTCGATTTGCGTAATTTTTGGCAGGAGTATACTACATACTATTAGGAAGTATAGCATAAAATTTCATTGAAATACATTTTTCAAATTCCAAGCAATCGCTTTTGAAAATAGCAGAGCTTTTATGCTAAAAAGTGGGCGGCGCCACGCCTACTTCACCAAAATCCACACAATTTTTTTACAGTTTGGTTTTGTTTAAAAAGCCTATTATGTGTGTAAAATCTTATTTATATAACGTATACAATTATGGAAATATCGCGATGTTAATTTTACGAAGAAGTTTTTTAGAACTATGTTCAAAAAGTGGGCGTGGCCATTCACCGATTTTGTTTATTTTTTCAGCAAAGAGTTAGCTTTATATGTTGAACACTTTCTCTAAATATCGTTTCAATAAGTAAATTTTTACCGGAGCTATGGCATGGAAAGTTTTGTGGAATAATCCCCCATAAAGGGGCGGGGCCACGCCCATTTTCCAAAAATTTGGTGCTTTCGACTTTCTTTGCCCACGAACACTTTAGGGGTGAAATAGAAATGATATACAGCTAGTTTAAGCAAAGTTATTGCATATTCAATATATCTATGATCCTTTTCAAAATCTTTCGTATAAAATTGGGCGTGGACCTAATCCGATTTCGCTAATTTTTTTTCGAAATATTGCGTGTATTAATATAAATATGTGTGCTGAATTTTATTTGGCTATCTTGAGCGGTTTTTGATTTATGATTAATAATATTTCCAAATTTGACTTAATCAAAAGTGGGCGGTGCCACGCCCTTTTTTAAAAATTTCTTCAGAAATTTATTTTTTGCCTTAACGCTAAGGTACACACCAAATTTTATCCTTATAAGTGTATTATGTACTGAATAATCAGTCTTTTTGTATTTTCGAAAATATTATATATATAGAAAGTGGGCGTGGCTTTTAACCGATTTTGCCTATTTTCAATAGCGTTCAGAGATAAGTAAAAAGGAACCTGCATACCAAGTTTCATTGAGATATCTCAAGATTTACTCAAGTTATCGTGTTTATAGACGGACGGACGGACGGACGGACGGACGGACGGACATGGCTCAATCAATTTCTCTTTTCCTCCTGAGCATTTTGATATATATAAGTCAATATCTATCTCGATTCGTTTATGCCGTTACATACTACCGTTAGGCGAATGAAGTTAATATACCTTGTGTGCGAAGCACTACTAGGTATAACAATGCAACTCATGCAACTTCCACTTTTGAGAACACCTTGAACCATTTTTTTTCTAGTTCTAAAATAAGCTGCGCAAATTGGTTATTGTTTGTTATTTTAATTTTTCTCTCCATTTTCCTGAATTAAATAAAAACTAAACAAATAAAGTGTGTAAAAAGGTATAATTCAGAATTATTTTACCAAATCTTTACATCAGAATATTTAATTGAGCGCTTGTCGTCACCAAAAACTGTGTTGACAAGGTTGACACCCGTCAATAGAATATCACTATTGTTGTCGTAAATACCAAAATAGTATCAACAGCTGTCAATAGTTATCGAAATTGGCAATGGCGATACCAATTCGTCAACATCAAGTCAATACTTAAAAGTATTGACAACCGTAATAGGGGCGATTGTCTGACACACATGACGTTGGATGATTTTCGAGAATTCCTGATCTTACTAGCTCGTTACTGGTAACAGTCTGTTCCAAAATAGGTGGAAAATGAGCTTGACAAGTAACATCCCTGCTATGACTTTTCAAAATTTGAACTGGCTTTGAAATATGAAAAGACGGCCCTGGACTATCTGAATCTGAACTATTGGAGCTAACTGTACTATCAGGAAAAGTTACTATAATGCTGGGTTTTTTCGTCGCAAGAGTGCCACTACTCCTCGAAAGTATACCACTTCCATGGCGCTTGCTGCTCGCGAAGGACCTACCACTTGGTTCCGAACTCGAGGCGATTCCTCGGGCACTGGCTGATATGGGGGCTATGGCACCAAATAAGTTTACCCCATCTTCTCGCTCGAATATTGGTTTCCCTGCCGGCGATGGTCCTTTGAACACATTGGGGTATACACGCCCTTATGCCCGCACTTAAAGCAAAAAGGGTTCCTAATGGGTTCCTCACAACACATATACGAATGGCCCGACAATTCGAACACTGGATTCCTGAATAGTCCGGTTTCCTACTGCGGCGATACTCCAACGCCTCGATCTGCGGGTCAGCCTTTCAATCCTCGCCTTCCATCCTGCTATCCTGTGTTGTTATTATTGTTGTAGCAACAAAATCACTCCCCGAAGGTTTTGGGGAGTGTTGTCGAAATAACAGTCCGGAACTCCCTTGCGGTACTGCCCGACTGTCGTGGTAGCGATTTGTTATGACCAGTGTAACCTTCTAGGTCATGTCATCCCTCCTTCCGTAAGGAAAGAGAAGATGGGTAATGAGAGGTGAGAGGCATCATGTCCGTAGATCAACCATCAAGTTGAACATCATTACCTTTGTGCATATTAGTCGCCTCTTACGACCGGTATGCCTACCGCGGGCATATTCTAAACCCCAACCCGCAGGGAGGAGCTATCCTGTGTCATCGCTCGGGCTTCATTGACATGTCGTCCGGTATGAGTTGTTCCCAGAATTTTACTCTCCCTCAGCACTTCTTCTCCTTTTCGTGATCATGCAATGTCCCCGCCTCCGCGTTGAAAAGCATAACCTTGAAGCTACTGTTGACGTTCCGTTTTATTATGTCAATCAGTAGGGCTTCTGACATTGGCTCTCGAAGACGAGCGTTAAGTGCTACTGTCAGTGTGGAACACATCGTATGACTCACTCAGCTTCTGCTTTCACATTGAGATCTCCACCATGATCTCGTGGCAACTTTTCAATGTTCCAAACGCACGCTTCAAAGAATAGCACAAAAAGGGATAATTCGCGTTTGAGTTCTGCTTGGTGAACAGCCAGTACCATTCCTCGGCCCGCCCTGACAGAAATAGATGAAAACTTGCATTAGCTGATCGTCCGAACACTGAGCCCGCTCACATAGGGTGTCTATTTTAAACAAAAAATCCTCTACGCCCCCAGTTCCATCGAAGGAGATCTTTCACTCCAATGGTTTCACCGCCATGTTGTTCGAAACGATGTTGGCTTGGTTACTCACAAAGGTTCGGGCCCGGTTCCTTCCATCACTATTGGTGTTCCTGGTATAGGTCGCACCGTTTCCCCAGAGTCTTCAGGAGGGGCCTCGACAATATTCCGCGGAGTATTCCTATCACCTAAAGTGTTAAGAAGTATAGAGTTTTGTAGAAAAACTCCAGCTTCCTCCTGTATACCTGTCAACACGTTAGTCGAAGGGTCCAAAATATTCTGCATAGGATCTGCGGCCATGGAGGAGTCAAGGATATTAGTACTAGCTGGTCTATCCATCTTATGGTTGGAAGCAAGCACAGTGGGGGATTTTGGCCACAAAAAAATTTAAAATTAAAGTGTTAGTAAATCTAAATTTTTTTACAGTAATCGACAGGTATACTAGAGGACAAGAAAAAAAAATTATAGGGCAATTCAAATTGCTTAAGCATAAGCGCCACCAGAATCTCAAAGTTGGTCAAAAATGATGCCGTTTTAATCATGACATATATAACCCCCTTCGAAATGCTCTATCTAATTTGTTTGTTAACGTATACATTTCATTTTTATACCAGAAGATAGATATTGACCCTTTCTATTAGAAAAAGGACCATTCTTGTTGTTATCAATTCAATCTGAATTTCTATGATTTTTCAAAAATTTATAAAAAAATAATAAAAAATTTTTTTTTTAAACTTTAAAATTCAAAAAAAAAAACAAAAAAAACACCTCTCCAAATTTTTTTTATGGTTTGAAGCAACATCTTCTTTATCAAATTTCATAATCAGTAAGGAAATCCACTTGCCCGACTTGCTGTAATAAGTTCTCTCCCATTAGACTTAAATTGCATTTGTGTAAACCCATTTTTTATGCATTATTGGTCATAAAAAATATGTATAAAATAAAAGAGTGTACTTCAATACTTCCGTATATTGTAGAAAATAGCATGTGTTACGAAGTTCAGAAGAGAAATGGTAAGTCCTCCCAGTAATTTTTTCAAAGAAATTTTCAATGTACAGACACGACTTTTCTAGAGATTTATTATAGTATAGCTGGTGCCCGCGACTTCGTATGCGTATAGTTTTTTTTTGCAGCTGAGTTAGCAAAGAAAAAAATCCAACAAAAAGGCTGGAGTTCAGGACTTAAGTGTGGTGTTGTCATGTAAGCTTTAAAGTTTGTGTGCTCGATAAACCAAAATTTCGGTCACAAAAAATGTTTTCATCGGACTGATAAAGCTTAAAGTTGAATAAAAAACGACTCTAAAACCATTTATAACCAATATGAGGAACATATGAGGAGTGAATAAACAAAAGGGCTTATTTCCATTCGTCACTCTATTGGAGATTTTGATAAAATCGGCTTGTTTGGGCATAATTACACATGTTGTCTTCAATGGAAACCACTAAAATATGTTTTTACCATATAAAAAGATCTGTCAAAAAATAAGTTTCAACCAAAAGGGACATATTTCCATTTCATTTATTTGTGGTTTAAAATGTTTGCATTGTTTCAATCAAAACGTCTTATTTCCCATTATGTTTTGCTACCTTGTCGTAAACAATCAGACAAAAGGGCATTTTTTATTTGCATATAAAATAGCGTTTTTACGACTTAACCACTGAAATATGTTCCACTTTTATAAAATCGATATAGCAAAAGTTTCTTCAATTGCCAATAAAAAATTGCCTATGGTATAACTGTCATTTTTATGTTTCTTTTAATGAAAAATTAAGGTGTGAACAGATTGTGCTTTCATAAAATAATTTCAAAGTATCTCTGAATTAATATTGTGGGAAGTCCTTGACATTTTATTTTAAAATGGAAGAAACCCTTGTGGCTATGTTAAATACCGGAGGAAGAAAACAAAAGCACAATTTAAAAGTGCGAAAGAAAAAAGAGTAAGTAAAGTGTATTGTCATATCTGCCTGTCAAGTTTTCAATCCATATGTACTCATATTTTCATACCTAGTAGTGCTTCGCACACAAGGTATGTTAACTTCATTCGCCTAACGGTAGTATGTAACGGCATAAACAAATCGAGATAGATATTGACTTATATACATCAAAATGTTCAGGAGGAAAAAAGAAATTGATTGAGCCATGTGCTTCCGTCCGTCCGTCCGTCCGTCTGTGAACACGATAACTTGAGTAAATCTTGAGATATCTCAATAAAATTTGGTATGCAGGTTCCTTTTTACTTATCTCGGAGCGCTATTATTAGGCAAAATCGGTTAAAAGCCACGCCCACTTTCTATATATATAATATTTCCGAAAATACAAAAAGAGTGATTATTCAGTACATAATACACCTATAAGGATAAAATTTGGTGTGTACTTTAGCGTTAAGGCACACTTATTTATATTAATACAGGCAATATTCCGAAAACAATTGGCAAGTCATGGTATTTGTATCTCGTTCTGAAAACTGACGCTGGGTATTTAATGTTCGGTTCACCCGAACTTAGACTTCCCTTCTAGTTTTCTTTTGTGTTCACTCGGTGTTTCTGTATCCATACAAAAAACTGACATATACATATCGTGTATAATGCCTCTTAATAGGACTGAAGGATAAAATGACTTCTGTGAATGGCAGGGCTGGTCGTTATCGAAATAACAAGAGGAAAAAACCACGATACTGATGATTTTCTTTCGAAGATGAATTATTCAAAAAGGCTTATTTCCAAAAGTATGTCAAGCAAAAGGGCATATTTCCAAAAATTCTCGCAAAAGGGCATACATATTTCCGAATTAAAAAGTTTAAAAAAAGATGTATTAGAAGCAAGAAAAAGTTAAAATAACGATGGTGTCAGATTAGAGTAGCTATCTTGTGTTAATTAAACTATTTACAAACTTATAATTTTGCTTCTTTGACTTTTTCTCAGATTTTTGCGATTTTTGAATATAGCCTGAATATGGAAATACGACCTTTTGTTTATTCACTCCTCATATATTAAAGAATTTGTTTGTACACAATATTTAAAGCTCTACCCAAATTACAAATTATAAACAAATTTTCCGAGCAAGTTACATAAAGCTGCCCGTGTGAAAAGCAATTAGTCCTAAGGTCGATACCAGCAGCTCGGAGTGTCTGACCCGGTGACTTATTTATTGTCATTGCGAAACATACGCTAACGGGAAACTGAACACGTTTGAATTGAAAGGTATAATTGTTTGGTATTATGGGTATTCGTGGTATGAAAACTACTTCACCTGCTCCACAACCCGTTAGAATTTCCGCTTCTATCACATTATTTCGAAGCGATCTAACTTTAAGTCGGGTTCCATTACATAACTTTGGTGGGGTTAGGTTTCGAAGCAACATAATCGGAATGCCAACTATTAAAACGATGTTATGCGCTGGTAGTCCGGGTGCTGAAAGAGAGTTAAGAAACTCTACTGGCTAACTGGTAGTATCGGTTCTGTCTAAAACAATGTTGATTGACGTGTATGAAAATTCTTCTCCATCAATTTTTTGTAAGACACTTTGATTTATGGCCGCTGCTTGATCATTTTTTGGTGTAAGTATTGCTCGCTCACAAAGCCAAGTATTGTTCTTACACGTTATTTGAGATACTTCACCATAAACTGAAGTAATAAGCTCATCCATTGATGGAACAGTAGTACAGAGATTCTCTTGCAATGTTACTAATTCATTTGATTCGGGAATGGAACCCTGCCCGATTTTAAGTAAAACGTCCGAAAACTCCTGCGCCCTGGGGTTTCCACCTACGTGCGCTCTCATATTACGCGTTAGACTCAGTTTCTGTACCCGTGGCCAGAGAACAGACCGTTTCAGACAAATTGAGAACTTTTTATTTTTATTATTACTACTACAAAATATGATAATTGTAATATTATACGCAAACAGAGTTAAAGGAATACAATATCTTTTCTTATTATTTTTTGAGAATCTAACTTTTATTTTTTTGAAGTTAACTTCTTAGGCGGCGATATGAAGTTTTTATTGAGAGTAAAATTGAGAAAATTGTATTGTAATAGATGATATAACGGGAACTATGCAACGGAAATAGAATATTGGTTGTTGTCTTTGAAATCCTCACTACTGCTGCGTAGATGGCACTGAAAACGCCATATGACGCTAGATGGTGCACACCAACACACACACACGCTGTACATAATTGCCTTTGGTGCTGGTTAGATTAGTACAGTAATTATGTACATAGTTGATTTTTGTTGCTGCAATTGTCAACTCATTTGTTATTGTCATGCTTGTTGAGTATAATATGTTGAGTAAATAGCTATATTAAATGGACCTAAGGTGGCTTTATGTATGCGTCCAAACCACAACTGCATCTTATAAATAAAAATGAATGTGTGTCTGTGTGTCTGTGTGTCCTGTATGGGCGTCCAAAGTACTCAACCGATTTTTATGAAATTTTCACAGTATATTCTTGAGATCATGGGTTAAAGCATAGGCTATATTAATTTTTGGAAACGTGGGCGGTGCCACGCCCCCAGGCTATATAAAACTACAATTCTTCATAACTCTGAACATATTTGGTCTAAATTAATGATTTTTGGATATGTGTGTCCTTTGGTCAAGATTTATGTAATTTTGGAAAAGTGGGCGGTGCCCCGCCCACATTTTTTGTGTTTTGTTTGTACTTCAATAATGTCCAAAGTTTATGGTCGATCTCTTTTAAACTTTCAAGATTGGTTAAGAAAATTGTTGTGTACGATTCAGGCCATATGAATTTTTGGAAAAGTAGCCAGTGCCACGCCCCCAGGCTATATAAAATTTAAATTCTTCATAACTCTGAACATATTTGGTCTAAATTAATGATTTCAGGATATGTGTGTCCTTTGGTCAAGATTTATGTAATTTTGGAAAAGTGGGCGGTGCCACGCCCCTTTTTTGTGTTTTGTTTGTACTTCAATAATGTCCAAAGTTTATGGTCGATCTCTTTTAAACTTTCAAGATTGGTTAAGAAAATTGTTGTGTACGATTCAGGCTATAACAATTTTTGGAAAAGTAGCCAGTGCCACGCCCCAAGGCTATATAAAATTTAAATTCTTCATAACTCTGAACATATTGGGTCTAAATTAAAGATTTTTGGATATGTGCGTCCTTTAGTCAAGATGTACATATATAATTTTGGAAAAGTGGGCGGTGCCACGCCCACATTTTTTGTGTTTTGTTTGTACTTCAATAATGTCCAAAGTTTATGGTCGATCTCTTTTAAACTTTCAAGATTGGTTCAGAAGATTGTTGTGTACGATTTAGGCTATATAAATTTTTGGAAAAGTAGGCGGTGCCCGCCCCCAGGCTATATAAAAATTTAATTCTTCATAGCTCTGAACATATTTGGTCTAAATTAATGTTTTCTGGATATGTGTGTCCTTTAGTCACGATTTATGTAATTTTGGAAAAGTGGGCGGTGCCACGCCCACATTTTTTGTGTTTTGTTTGTACTTCAATAATGTCCAAAGTTTATGGTCGATCTCTTTTAAACTTTCAAGATTGGTTCAGAAGATTGTTGTGTACGATTTAGGCTATATAAATTTTTGGAAAAGTAGGCGGTGCCCGCCCCCAGGCTATATAAAAATTTAATTCTTCATAGCTCTGAACATATTTGGTCTAAATTAATGTTTTCTGGATATGTGTGTCCTTTAGTCAAGATTTATGTAATTTTGGAAAAGTGGGCGGTGCCACGCCCCTTTTTTGTGTTTTGTTTGTACTTCAATAAGTTCAAAGTTTATGGTCGATCTTCTCTAAATTTCCAGATTGGTTCAGAAGATTGTTGTGCCACGCCCCCAGGCTATATAAAATTTAAATCATCATAACTTTGAATATTTTTGGTCTAAGCTAATGATTTTTGGATATGTGTGTCCCTTGGTCTAGAATTATATAATTTGGGAAATGTGGGCCGTGCCACGCCACGTGCCACCAAAGACTTTAAAACCGGAAACATTGTATATCCTAAAGCACTGCAATAAATGGAATGTTAAATTAAAGAAAAATATTTGAAAATGTATTTCTAGGGAAGTCACTGGTCAGGCAGAACAACGTCTGCCGGGTCTGCTAGTAACATCTGAAAATCAATTAGTTTGGCCTGTTCATCACCATCTTTTATAGTTTTAAATAATTCTTCGGATTTTGTAAGAATTTAATTCAAGTACATTAGAACTGGAATGTCCCCCCAAATCAATAAAATTCAATCCTCAGACTCGGACGGCTTGATTTTATACCGGCGCATAAATTCGTTCTACCAGGCACGCAGAAAAAATGCGTGCGCGGATGCTATTTGACAAAAGTTTCTATTCGCCCCCTTGAGATTGAGACATGCCTTAGGTCGAATTACATATTCCGTGAATGGATGAAATTGGTTCCATTCCATGGAATAAATCGAAATTAGGTAGGTAAGTTTGATAAAGTCGATAGAACTGATACCAATTATGCCCGTTCTTCAAATCCTTATACGAGTGGTTTCATAATCCTCATGTTGAATTTTAGCGGCCTAGCATGAATACTTCCAGAGATATGCAACATGAAAAATCCCATTTGTATGTAGGGTGCCCGCACCTTTTCCCTTATCCCTCTTAATTCATCGATGGTTTCCAGTTTCTGTTCTAAAGTTGGTTATGATCAGTCAATCCGTTTAGAACGCAACTTAAGTTATGCATACATACACACATACAATATTTCAATCTTATATATTATATACGTAGTAGAGGCAGACGTCCTGTCTAAATGCGAGCTCACTGTCCCCCCTTTTACAACTCTCCTTCCAATCTTTCTTCGCCTTCACTCTATCTCCCCCCTTTTTCTCTTCATTACCCGCTTTCCTTTTACCCCGCCCCTCTTCCTCTATATCCCATTCGTATTGGCCCCTGTTAATTTAGGCATAATTCTACCCACTTACCAAATTTGAAGCAAAACGCACAATGCATAAGATATTTTTGAATGGATCGGTTCCCTGGTCCACTTCCCGGAAGTAAGAAATTGTGAATCTAAACAATTCTCGAATACACCTTATTCATATTTCGTTATTTCTGAATTTAAGAAGTTAACTTCTTTCACGTGTACTGGCTACACGCGGTTTTTTTTTTTATAAGAATGGTTAATGCATACTATTGCAAGAAAAAATCCAACCAAGTGAAGTACCTGTTTGAGCAAAAGTCAATTCCGGTTGGCGTAATCGTAAAGTGAAAACAACAACACAGTTTTCTATTTTGCTTTTACTTTAAACTTTGATTGGATTGAAGTGGAAAAAGTAACACCAAAATAAATAAATATGGTTAACCAATATAAATAAATATGGTTAACGTATTTAAATGCATTTCCCCACCCTTCTCTTTTGCCGTCCGAAATTTTTTAAGATATATAATTGAAACCATTTGAGATATTTAAATTAAGCGCATCGCATATAACAGTGCCCATTGGCACCATTAATTTGATACCCATATTGTACTAACACATTTTTTTGCAAATATTCGTCAATAAGTTCAAGATATCTCCGAAACCATTTGGGATATTTCAATTGATCACATCGCATATTACAGCACTCATTGACACCTTTCGTTTGACATCCATATTGTACTAAGGCATTTTTGGTCACCCGTGGTCCACATATTGGGCGATAACTCCAAACCGGTTGAGATATCGCAAAGAATTATATCTTAAACTTTAAGTTGAGCGTCTATCCATCCATCCAACGAAGAAGCTTAATTCAATTCCATTCAGTACTTTTAGTGATACGACCACAAACATGCAGACGGACATGGGCCACATACTGGGCGATAACTCCAAAATCGGTTGAGATATCGAGAAAAGTAATATCTTAAATTTTAATTTGAGTATCTAGCAATCCAACGAAAAATGTTTCATTAATTTCCATTCAGACAGACACACAAAAATTTTAAAAATGGTTGATTTGGATTCTACTCGTTTAAGAATGCTTCCCCTAATCAATTTTTTGTTGATATCTGCCATGTACAGATATCGACCTATTACAATTTTCTTATATGTAGAGATAGATATGCTGATACCCACATAGGGCGGCAGTGTACCTTTGCAATTGATTTTTGATTTAGCTGAAATTGAAAAAAAAAGTAAACAAAAATTTTAGTGCTTTGTTTTAACACCATTTTTACCGATAACTCATTTATCGATAAATATGTATGTATATCGAAATATCGAAAAGTTAGAATGAAAGCTGGCTCTTATAATTAAGTTATCGATCAATTTATCGAAGTTCAAATGAAAAATGGGAGCTTCCTCTTTCGGTTGATACTCAAATTGTAGGAAAGTTTTGAGGTTTAATTTATCAAAAAAATATCATCTCTGTGAATCCTTCCAGGTCACAGAGAATATGTGTACAAAGTTTCATTCTGCTAGGTGCATTAGTTTTGGCGTGAAAACGTAAAAAACAGTGTTACTTTCACATTTATATATTTGTTTGGTCACAGATTAGGGGTCATTTCATCTATCATACTATTGAACACCTGTACATCATTGGGACAAATTGGGAACCACTGCATTTGTTATTACAGCTTTTCACCGAATATCTAAAATAGGTCAATGCACCAGCTACCAAGAGAGTTATATTATAACAGCATCATTTTTGTATATCTGCCATCTATGTACATATATGTAAACATGTTTGTACATATGTGACGTCTTGTTAATATGCTTAGGGTGCGAACAGAGTGGCCGCTTGTTACCGAGCCGAGCCGACCGACGCTTATTGCGAGAACTTGTTCATGCCAGAAACAAGTTTGAGTGTGGATAGTGGATGCGAGAATCAGCGCTGATATTTTATCTATTATTTGTGTTTTATATATGTTTGTATGCATTTGGGTTTGTTGTTCATTCGTGTTGTGAAATGGAACTGAAAAGATATGGATTCGCCGAGAAAAAACTTCACTTATTAATTGTTCTACATTCATTTTAAATAAACCAAAACACACGACTGTACTCAAGAAAAGTTCAACAAGAATGCCATTAAATGATGAATGACAGCATATAATTTTTGATTTCAGTTTTTCCAAAGAATTGTATGTCCAAAATTAGCTTTTCGCAGAATAAACAATGTCTTCGGCGCTGAAATACGCTTTGGAACTGTTTTCTCGCATTCAATCAGCTTTGCGCTCTGACCAGCTCGGCGCCCACTATGACCTGTTCGCGCTTATTTGTACTAACTTGTATAGCACCAGCTTTCTCGCATTGGTTTCCGCAATAAGCGTCAGTCGGCTCGGCTCGGCAACAAGCGGCCACTCTGTTCGCACCCTTAAGCTAACGTTTCTGCCTAATTGTCTCTTCTGTATTATTGCGATGTTTTTGTTCATTCTTTGTCGCGATCAGCGTTGCCGTTTTGATACAAGTGTATAAATTCAGATACACTTTTTTTTCAAATTCGTGTTTTGATACTTAGATACTTTTTTATCATGCCTATTTTGATACATTTTCTATTCTTTTTCATTCATTTCCAATTTGAATATTCAGAATTAAAATTAAATCTAATTAAAATTTTTGAAGTTAACTTCTTAGGCGGCGATATGAAGTTTTTATTGAGAGTAAAATTGAGAAAATTGTATTGTAATAGATGATATAACGGGAACTATGCAACGGAAATAGAATATTGGTTGTTGTCTTTGAAATCCTCACTACTGCTGCGTAGATGGCACTGAAAACGCCATATGACACTAGATGGTGCACACCAACACACACACACGCTGTACATAATTGCCTTTGGTGCTGGTTAGATTAGTACAGTAATTATGTACATAGTTGATTTTTGTTGCTGCAATTGTCAACTCATTTGTTATTGTCATGCTTGTTGAGTATAATACATATGTTGAGTAAATAGCTATATTAAATGGACCTAAGGTGGCTTTATGTATACGTCCAAACCACAACTGCATCTTATAAATAAAAATGAATGTGTGTCTGTGTGTCTGTGTGTCCTGTATGGGCGTCCAAAGTACTCAACCGATTTTTATGAAATTTTCACAGTATATTCTTGAGATCATGGGTTAAAGCATAGGCTATATTAATTTTTGGAAAAGTGGGCGGTGCCACGCCCCCAGGCTATATAAAACTACAATTCTTCATAACTCTGAACATATTTGGTCTAAATTAATGATTTTTGGATATGTGTGTCCTTTGGTCAAGATTTATGTAATTTTGGAAAAGTGGGCGGTGCCCCGCCCACATTTTTTGTGTTTTGTTTGTACTTCAATAATGTCCAAAGTTTATGGTCGATCTCTTTTAAACTTTCAAGATTGGTTAAGAAAATTGTTGTGTACGATTCAGGCTATATGAATTTTTGGAAAAGTAGCCAGTGCCACGCCCCCAGGCTATATAAAATTTAAATTCTTCATAACTCTGAACATATTTGGTCTAAATTAATGATTTCAGGATATGTGTGTCCTTTCGTCAAGATTTATGTAATTTTGGAAAAGTGGGCGGTGCCACGCCCCTTTTTTGTGTTTTGTTTGTACTTCAATAATGTCCAAAGTTTATGGTCGATCTCTTTTAAACTTTCAAGATTGGTTAAGAAAATTGTTGTGTACGATTCAGGCTATAACAATTTTTGGAAAAGTAGCCAGTGCCACGCCCCAAGGCTATATAAAATTTAAATTCTTCATAACTCTGAACATATTGGGTCTAAATTAAAGATTTTTGGATATGTGCGTCCTTTAGTCAAGATGTACATATAT
Source organism: Sphenella marginata (assembly GCA_951509765.1). NCBI lineage: Eukaryota > Metazoa > Arthropoda > Insecta > Diptera > Tephritidae > Sphenella > Sphenella marginata. Next base: position 14,559,439 of record OX608078.1, read on the forward strand.
AATTTTGGAAAAGTGGGCGGTGCCACGCCCACATTTTTTGTGTTTTGTTTGTACTTCAATAATGTCCAAAGTTTATGGTCGATCTCTTTTAAACTGTCAAGATTGGTTCAGAAGATTGTTGTGTACGATTTAGGCTATATCAATTTTTGGAAAAGTAGGCGGTGCCACGCCCCCAGGCTATATAAAATTTAAATTCTTCATAGCTCTGAACATATTTGGTCTAAATTAATGATTTCTGGATATGTGTGTCCTTTGGTCAAGATTTATGTAATTTTGGAAAAGTGGGCGGTGCCACGCCCCTTTTTTGGGTTTTGTTTGTACTTCAATAAGTTCAAAGTTTATGGTCGATCTTCTCTAAATTTCCAGATTGGTTCAGAAGATTGTTGTGCCACGCCCCCAGGCTATATAAAATTTAAATCATCATAACTTTGAATATTTTTGGTCTAAGCTAATGATTTTTGGATATGTGTGTCCCTTGGTCTAGAATTATATAATTTGGGAAATGTGGGCCGTGCCACGCCCACATTTTTTGTATTCAGTGCTTTGTTTGTACTTCAATAATGTCCAAAGTTTATGGTTGATCTGTTTTAAACTTTTCCAATACGTTAAAATCTTCGTTGGGTACGACATACATAGGCTACATTTGTAAATTCTTTGGAAAAGTGGGCAGTTCCAGGACCACAAGCTAAGTAATATTTCAATTCGTTATATCCCTGAATGTATTTGCTTTAGTGACATTTTAACGTTCTTAAATCTTAATCGAAGCACTTAATTTTTTTTGTTTGTTATTGCCGTTCATACATATCCAGAGTATTATAGGTAGATATAGGATATAATTAAATAAGTACTAACTATACATCTCCTCAGCAGCGCATAATGGTTTTTGTCATACCCATTGAGTTCAAAAGATCCGTTTTTTGATTTGGACATCCAAAAAATTTATTTGTTTATAGCAAAGACTTTAAAGCCAGAAACATTGTATATCCTAAAGCACTGCAATAAATGGAATGTTAAAAGTTAAAGAAAAATATTTGAAAATGTATTTCTAGGGAAGTCACTGGGCAGGCAGAACAACGTCTGCCGGGTCTGCTAGTATCTTATAAATAAAAATGAATGTGTGTCTGTGTGTCCTTTATGGGCGTCCAAAGTACTTAACCGATTTTTATGAAATTTTCACAGTATATTCTTGAGATCATGGGTTAAAGCATAGGCTATACTAATTTTTGGAAAAATGGGCGGTGCCACGCCCCCAGGCTATATAAAACTACAATTCTTCATAACTCTGAACATATTTGGTCTAAATTAATGATTTTTGGATATGTGTGTCCTTTGGTCAAGATTTATGTAATTTTGGAAAAGTGGGCGGTGCCACGCCCACATTTTTTGTGTTTTGTTTGTACTTCAATAATGTCCAAAGTTTATGGTCGATCTCTTTTAAACTTTCAAGATTGGTTCAGAAGATTGTTGTGTACGATTTAGGCTATATAAATTTTTGGAAAAGTAGGCGGTGCCCGCCCCCAGGCTATATAAAAATTTAATTCTTCATAGCTCTGAACATATTTGGTCTAAATTAATGTTTTCTGGATATGTGTGTCCTTTAGTCACGATTTATGTAATTTTGGAAAAGTGGGCGGTGCCACGCCCACATTTTTTGTGTTTTGTTTGTACTTCAATAATGTCCAAAGTTTATGGTCGATCTCTTTTAAACTTTCAAGATTGGTTAAGAAAATTGTTGTGTACTATTCAGGCTATATGAATTTTTGGAAAAGTAGCCAGTGCCACGCCCCCAGGCTATATAAAATTTAAATTCTTCATAACTCTGAACATATTATGTCTAAATTAAAGATTTTTGCATATGTGTGTTCTTTAGTCAAGATAGATATAATTTGGGAAAAGTGGGCGGTCCCACGCCCACATTTTTTGTGTTTTGTTTGTACTTCAATAAAATCAAAGTTTATGGTCGATCTTCTCTAAATTTCCAGATTGGTTCAGAAGATTGTTGTGCCACGCCCCCAGGCTATATAAAATTTAAATCATCATAACTTTGAATATTTTTGGTCTAAACTAATGGTTTTTGGATATGTGTGTCCCTTGGTCAAGAATTATATAATTTTGGAAATGTGGGCCGTGCCACGCCACGTGCCACCAAAGACTTTAAAACCGGAAACATTGTATATCCTAAAGCACTGCAATAAATGGAATGTTAAATTAAAGAAAAATATTTGAAAATGTATTTCAAGGAAGTCACTGGTCAGGCAGAACAACGTCTGCCGGGTCTGCTAGTAACATCTAAAAATCAATTAGTTTGGCCTAGGGTGTTCATCACCATCTTTTATAGTTTTAAATAATTCTTCGGATTTTGTAAGAATTTAATTCAAGTACATTAGAACTGGAATGTCCCCCCAAATCAATAAAATTCAATCCTCAGACTCGGACGGCTTGATTTTATACTGGCGCATAAATTCGTTCTACCAGGCACGCAGAAAAAATGCGTGCGCGGATGCTATTTGACAAAAGTTTCTATTCGCCCCCTTGAGATTGAGACATGCCTTAGGTCGAATTACATATTCCGTGAATGGATGAAATTGGTTCCATTCCATGGAATAAATCGAAATTAGGTAGGTAAGTTTGATAAAGTCGATAGAACTGATACCAATTATGCCCGTTCTTCAAATCCTTATACGAGTGGTTTCATAATCCTCATGTTGAATTTTAGCGGCCTAGCATGAATACTTCCAGAGATATGCAACATGAAAAATCCCATTTGTATGTAGGGTGCCCGCACCTTTTCCCTTATCCCTCTTAATTCATCGATGGTTTTCAGTTTCTGTTCTAAAGTTGGTTATGATCAGTCAATCCGTTTAGAACGCAACTTATGTTATGCATACATACACACATACAATATTTCAATCTTATACATTATATATGTAGTAGAGGCAGACGTCCTGTCTAAATGCGAGCTCACTGTCCCCCCTTTTACAACTCTCCTTCCAATCTATCTTCGCCTTCACTCTATCTCCCCCCTTTTTCTCTTCATTACCCGCTTTCCTTTTACCCCGCCCCTCTTCCTCTATATCCCATTCGTATTGGCCCCTGTTAATTTAGGCATAATTCTACCCACTTACCAAATTTGAAGCAAAACGCACAATGCATAAGATATTTTTGAATGGATCGGTTCCCTGGTCCACTTCCCGGAAGTAAGAAATTGTGAATCTAAACAATTCTCGAATACACCTTATTCATATTTCGTTATTTCTGAATTTAAGAAGTTAACTTCTTTCACGTGTACTGGCTACACGCGGTTTTTTTTTTGTGTGCTAAAAGTTTTTATTTGGCAACTCTTGTACGAGAAACACAACCCTGATGGATATCTATAATAATATTGTTTTGGCAATACTTGCAAGTGTAAAACTATTGTGTGCATATGTATTTTAAATGAGCATTGTTGGTTATTTACTGTTATAACTTGGAAGAATAAAATATCGTCGCGTTGCTCTTGCCCAGAAATGGACAAGTAAGTATTTCTGTTGTCAACATTTTGTAATATTAAATAAATATGGCTTAAATTATCAGATTTGTTCAACGAACTTCAAAAGATGTCAGTTCGAAAGAAGATAAAACGGATTCCACAACAAAAATGCCAGACAAGAAATGTTGCACGGAAAAAGCCAGGAAAGACTCATTCCACTGTTTGGATGAACAAAATGGTAATGCATTTTGCGTATACTGCAAGAAAAGCTTGTTCAATCTAATAACACATATTCAACGCCATGAAAAATCTGCAGAAAAATCAGAAAGAACCAGAGCACCATCGAAGATACTCTTATGGCAAATGAGCAAAGAAACTTACTTCAAAAGGCAAACCATGCTGAACACTCTTTAGTTATGTTCTGCGCAGTCCACAATCTGCCAAACACGATGGATTCATTACCTCGAATTTTAAAAAGTATTTTTCCGGATTCAAATATCGCTAAAAACGTGAGCTGTGCTAGAACGAAATTCACAAATATAATTGTTGTTATAATTTCTTAAAATATTAGTTGCTATTTATGAGTTTGATACTTTTTGATACTTTTTTGGCTCAGAATATTTCGAAGGTCACGGCAACGCTGGTCGCGATGCATTTAAAATGCATTCATATTTACATACATAGCGATAACCGGTTTCTAAGCCTACTATGTGAATTTGTCATTTGTACCTATTATGTATTTTAAAATATGCGAAGCATCGTCTTTTACTTTATAGCGCAGCCCGTTTATTTGATTGGAATTTTACATTTCGCTCGTTAGGAAAAGGCTCCTAACTATACATTTTTTGGCGCCCGAGCAGGGACTAGTGTTTAAACTTTAAAGTAAACTTTTTAAATTACTTCGTTTGAATATAACTTCGCGCAAAGGGGGTGGTCAACATTAGACTCCATCATCATCACATTGGATGAAATAAAACTTCGCTTTCGTTAAAAAATCATTTGCATAAAATTTGTATGTTTTTTGTTACTTTTGTGATTTGCTTCTTGTACTTATTGCTGATACAACCGCCCGCTTTTTTACTCGCTAAACCCAAGAATTTTATAATATAAAAGTGATAAATTAAACATTTAAAGTTAAGGAATTAAATGCCTTTTTATTTATTTGGAACCAAAATTGGTAAACCGCAACTATCTACAACGAAATACAGTCCACAACCGCACAACTGAAGAGCAAGTATACAGCAAGTATTCCGCAACAACCCACATAGGGCGGCAGTGTACCTATGCAATTGATTTTTGATTAAGCTGACATTGAAAAAAAGTAAAGAAAAATTTTAGGCAGAAACCCTTAGTTTTTTTTTTTAAAACTAAGTGCATTTTTTTCATATAAATTTATTTAAGAAAAAAAATTCCATAGGCTCCTCCCTAAAAATTAGTATATCTTTTTTGTTTCTGGTCTGATTTTTATAAAACAAAGTGCAGATCCCTTTTTAAGCTTCAAGCAGTATACTTGTGAAACTCTCATCAAAATCCATGTCTTAGTTTCCGCGATCCTTAAGTTCAAACAGACAAACAGACAGACAATAATTTTAAAAATGGATCAGATGAACTCTATAGCATTCCCACGTCATCCCCAGTATATGTATATAGATAGGTATGCTGATACCCACATAGGGCGGCTGTGTACCTATGCAATTGATTTTTGATTTAGTTGAAATTGAAGAAAAAAGTAAGCAAAAATTTTTATGCTTTATTGCAACACTATTTTTACCGATAACTCATTTATGGATAAATATGTATATCGAAAAGTTAGAATGAAAGCTGGCCCTTTCGTTTGGTATCCATATTGTAGGACAATTTTAAGGTTTTTGTGCAATCATATTTTGACCGATAAGTCAGTTATCAAAAAATTTATCGAAATATATCAAATGAGACTTTTGGACCTCCCCTTTCATTTGATATCCATAGTGTACGGAAATTTTAAGATTTTTGGATTTTTAAATGAACTAGTAAGGAAGTCTAAATTCGGGTATAACCGAACATTAAATACCTAGTAGTGATCTGTTTTGGTATCCCAATTTACTCAGGTCTATTTTAATACCGGAAAAGTTGTTATAAAGGCAACTGATTGTTTTCGATTAAAAACACTTCTTTGTGAGTGGCAAATTAAATTATCACTAAATAACAAAATATAAATAGCTTTTCTCATGTTCATAAAAGGTATGAAAATAAAAAAAATTTATAAAAGGGAAAGGGCTGTCTTCGGCTGTGCCGAAGGCTTTATACCTTTCATGAATACGCATATCTTTTTTAAGTGTCCTACATGGCCAAACCACATTTATCGGAGCAATCGATTATATGGAAGCTATATGTTATGTTACTCCGATCTGTATGATTTTCATTACACACATCACGTTTATAATAAGTACCAACCTTGCAAAGTTTTACGTTCCTAGCTTTTTGATTGCAAGAGTTATAAGCCAAAATCCGTTTATCGGAACAATCGATTGTATGGGAGCTATGCGTTGTATTGGTCCGATCTTACTGGTTCCGACAAATGATTCATATAATACAAAATGGCGGCTCCAAACCCAATTTCATCGAGATATCTCTAAAATTGAGGAACTAGTTTGCGTTCAAACAGACAGACGGACGGACGGACAGACGCAGGGGCGGATCCAGGAAAATATTTCGGGGGGGTCCAGATTTGAAATCTCCAATACAACATTCACAAGAAAAGTTGGAGATATGAATAACAAAAACTCACTCATATATGTATACTTACACAGTACAACTATTATATATTTACGATGTATTCTTAAATTTTGGAATGACAGACGATATGTACATACTCTACGGACTTAGTGCCATTGCTATACTTCTCTCATTATAATATTTAGTTGTTGAGTAAAGATGTTCATTTCTATAAGCGATGACCGGACCCCCTGGACCCCTCATCTGAATCCGTCCCTGGACAGACGGACATGGCTAAATCAAATCCGCTCGTCGCCCTGATCATTTCGGTATACTTAATGGTGGGTCTATCTCGGACCAAAGTTCTAATACCATTTCATGTTCATGAAAGGTATAAAAAAGGCAGTAGGGTGCAGGGCCGTGCGCAGGAATTGGCCTTGGGGGGGTTTTAATTTAGATTTGCATTCGCATACATTTTTCACTAAGTTAAACATATTTGCTGAAACAGATACCTAGACAATCGCTCTACGCGGGCACTCCAACGATGTCATAAAAAAAAACCGCGTGTAGCCAGTACACGTGAAAGAAGTTAACTTCTTAAATTCAGAAATAACGAAATATGAATAAGGTGTATTCGAGAATTGTTTAGATTCACAATTTCTTACTTCCGGGAAGTGGACCAGGGAACCGATCCATTCAAAAATATCTTATGCATTGTGCGTTTTGCTTCAAATTTGGTAAGTGGGTAGAATTATGCCTAAATTAAAAGGGGCCAATACGAATGGGATATAGAGCAAGAGGGGCGGGGTAAAAGGAAAGCGGGTAATGAAGAGAAAAAGGGGGGAGATAGAGTGAAGGCGAAGAAAGATTGGAAGGAGAGTTGTAAAAGGGGGGACAGTGAGCTCGCATTTAGACAGGACGTCTGCCTCTACTACATATATAATGTATAAGATTGAAATATTGTATGTGTGTATGTATGCATAACTTAAGTTGCGTTCTAAACGGATTGACTGATCATAACCAACTTTAGAACAGAAACTGAAAACCATCGATGAATTAAGAGGGATAAGGGAAAAGGTGCGGGCACCCTACATACAAATGGGATTTTTCATGTTGCATATCTCTGGAAGTATTCATGCTAGGCCGCTAAAATTCAACATGAGGATTATGAAACCACTCGTATAAGGATTTGAAGAACGGGCATAATTGGTATCAGTTCTATCGACTTTATCAAACTTACCTACCTAATTTCGATTTATTCCATGGAATGGAACCAATTTCATCCATTCACGGAATATGTAATTCGACCTAAAGCATGTCTCAATCTCAAGGGGGCGAATAGAAACTTTTGTCAAATAGCATCCGCGCACGCATTTTTTCTGCGTGCCTGGTAGAACGAATTTATGCGCCGGTATAAAATCAAGCCGTCCGAGTCTGAGGATTGAATTTTATTGATTTGGGGGGACATTCCAGTTCTAATGTACTTGAATTAAATTCTTACAAAATCCGAAGAATTATTTAAAACTATAAAAGATGGTGATGAACACCCTAGGCCAAACTAATTGATTTTTAGATGTTACTAGCAGACCCGGCAGACGTTGTTCTGCCTGACCAGTGACTTCCCTAGAAATACATTTTCAAATATTTTTCTTTAATTTAACATTCCATTTATTGCAGTGCTTTAGGATATACAATGTTTCCGGTTTTAAAGTCTTTGGTGGCACGTGGCGTGGCACGGCCCACATTTCCAAAATTATATAATTCTTGACCAAGGGACACACATATCCAAAAACCATTAGTTTAGACCAAAAATATTCAAAGTTATGATGATTTAAATTTTATATAGCCTGGGGGCGTGGCACAACAATCTTCTGATCCAATCTGGAAATTTAGAGAAGATCGACCATAAACTTTGATTTTATTGAAGTACAAACAAAACACAAAAAATGTGGGCGTGGGACCGCCCACTTTTCCCAAATTATATCTATCTTGACTAAAGAACACACATATGCAAAAATCTTTAATTTAGACATAATATGTTCAGAGTTATGAAGAATTGTAGTTTTATATAGCCTGGGGGCGTGGCACCGCCCATTTTTCCAAAAATTAGTATAGCCTATGCTTTAACCCATGATCTCAAGAATATACTGTGAAAATTTCATAAAAATCGGTTGAGTACTTTGGACGCCCATAAAGGACACACAGACACACAGACACACATTCATTTTTATTTATAAGATACTAGCAGACCCGGCAGACGTTGTTCTGCCTGCCCAGTGACTTCCCTAGAAATACATTTTCAAATATTTTTCTTTAACTTTTAACATTCCATTTATTGCAGTGCTTTAGGATATACAATGTTTCTGGCTTTAAAGTCTTTGGTATAAACAAATAAATTTTTTGGATGTCCAAATCAAAAAACGGATCTTTTGAACTCAATGGGTATGACAAAAACCATTATGCGCTGCGGAGGAGATGTATAGTTAGTACTTATTTAATTATATCCTATATCTACCTATAATACTCTGGATATGTATGAACGGCAATAACAAACAAAAAAAATTAAGTGCTTTGATTAAGATTTAAGAACGTTAAAATGTCACTAAAGCAAATACATTCAGGGATATAACGAATTGAAATATAACTTAGCTTGTGGTCCTGGAACTGCCCACTTTTCCAAAGAATTTACAAATGTAGCCTATGTATGTCGTACCCAACGAAGATTTTAACGTATTGGAAAAGTTTAAAACAGATCAACCATAAACTTTGGACATTATTGAAGTACAAACAAAGCACTGAATACAAAAAATGTGGGCGTGGCACGGCCCACATTTCCCAAATTATATAATTCTAGACCAAGGGACACACATATCCAAAAATCATTAGCTTAGACCAAAAATATTCAAAGTTATGATGATTTAAATTTTATATAGCCTGGGGGCGTGGCACAACAATCTTCTGAACCAATCTGGAAATTTAGAGAAGATCGACCATAAACTTTGAACTTATTGAAGTACAAACAAAACACAAAAAAGGGGCGTGGCACCGCCCACTTTTCCAAAATTACATAAATCTTGACCAAAGGACACACATATCCAGAAATCATTAATTTAGACCAAATATGTTCAGAGCTATGAAGAATTTAAATTTTATATAGCCTGGGGGCGTGGCACCGCCTACTTTTCCAAAAATTAATATAGCCTAAATCGTACACAACAATCTTCTGAACCAATCTTGACAGTTTAAAAGAGATCGACCATAAACTTTGGACATTATTGAAGTACAAACAAAACACAAAAAATGTGGGCGGGGCACCGCCCACTTTTCCAAAATTACATAAATCTTGACTAAAGGACGCACATATCCAAAAATCTTTAATTTAGACCCAATATGTTCAGAGTTATGAAGAATTTAAATTTTATATAGCCTTGGGGCGTGGCACTGGCTACTTTTCCAAAAATTGTTGTAGCCTGAATCGTACACAACAATTTTCTTAACCAATCTTGAAAGTTTAAAAGAGATCGACCATAAACTTTGGACATTATTGAAGTACAAACAAAACACAAAAAAGGGGCGTGGCACCGCCCACTTTTCCAAAATTACATAAATCTTGACCAAAGGACACACATATCCTGAAATCATTAATTTAGACCAAATATGTTCAGAGTTATGAAGAATTTAAATTTTATATAGCCTGGGGGCGTGGCACTGGCTACTTTTCCAAAAATTCATATAGCCTGAATCGTACACAACAATTTTCTTAACCAATCTTGAAAGTTTAAAAGAGATCGACCATAAACTTTGGACATTATTGAAGTACAAACAAAACACAAAAAATGTGGGCGGGGCACCGCCCACTTTTCCAAAATTACATAAATCTTGACCAAAGGACACACATATCCAAAAATCATTAATTTAGACCAAATATGTTCAGAGTTATGAAGAATTGTAGTTTTATATAGCCAGGGGGCGTGGCACCGCCCACTTTTCCAAAAATTAATATAGCCTATGCTTTAACCCATGATCTCAAGAATATACTGTGAAAATTTCATAAAAATCGGTTGAGTACTTTGGACGCCCATACAGGACACACAGACACACAGACACACAGACACACATTCATTTTTATTTATAAGATGCAGTTGTGGTTTGGACGCATACATAAAGCCACCTTAGGTCCATTTAATATAGCTATTTACTCAACATATTATACTCAACAAGCATGACAATAACAAATGAGTTGACAATTGCAGCAACAAAAATCAACTATGTACATAATTACTGTACTAATCTAACCAGCACCAAAGGCAATTATGTACAGCGTGTGTGTGTGTTGGTGTGCACCATCTAGCGTCATATGGCGTTTTCAGTGCCATCTACGCAGCAGTAGTGAGGATTTCAAAGACAACAACCAATATTCTATTTCCGTTGCATAGTTCCCGTTATATCATCTATTACAATACAATTTTCTCAATTTTACTCTCAATAAAAACTTCATATCGCCGCCTAAGAAGTTAACTTCAAAAAGAGCCCGAAATGAGTCCGATTTCGATGAATATGAAGCGTTTTTTGGCTCTTTTTAAATGAACTGCGGAGCCTTTTATTGGTGCTTTTCTGAACCTTTTTCGGAGCCTTTTATTCCTCCATTCTGAGGGTTTCTGGAGCCTTCTCAGACGCCTTTCGGAGCCCTCTAATTGGTGCTTTTCTTTCATTCATCCATTCAGAGGGTTTTTGAACACTTGTCGGAGCCTTTTATTGGTGTTTTTCTGAAGCTTATTTGGGGTCGTTTTTTATTTCTTTTGGGTCATAATTTCTTTGCGCAATTATTCACTCCTAACAATTCTGCCGTCACCAACTCTGACTTTCTAAATTATCCCTATGAGCTACATGGGAACAATTTAATTCATTGTCCAACTATATGCGCCAATGATGTTCTTATTTATCTGAAAACCTTGAAGGAATCTTTTAAATGCGGTCCTGATAGGATTCCTACATGCTTCTTGAAGAAGTGTGCTGACAATATTTAAAAACCCCTTACCAATTTGTTCAATCTGTCACTAAAGTGTGGTGTTTTTCCAAAAGCATGGAAAGAGTCGTTTCTTCTACCGCTTCATAAAAGCGGAATCAAGGCTTTTATAGAGAACTATCGTGGTATAGCAAAGCTTTCTGCCATCCCAAAAGTTTGTGAAGCTATTGTTACCAATCAGCTTACGAATCCTATCTCTACCTTGATTTCCGACTGTCAACACGGGTTCTGTAAGGGAAAGTCCACCGTTACAAACTTACTTGAATTTACTTTGATTTCAGCAAAGCTTTCGATAAAGTGTGTCACTCTTTACTTATTCATAAACTGGATCAGTTGGGTTTCCAGCCGGGTCTCAATCGCTAGATCTCTTCTTACCTTAGCGACAGAGCACAAAAAGTAGTGTTTAAAAATTGTGAATCCGATGTTATTTATGTCTCCTCAGGAGTTCCTCAAGGAAGCCATCTTGGCCCGATTCTGTTCTTGTTGTTTATAAATGATATTTCTACAGTAATATAATTTTCGAAAATTTTAATGTATGCCGACGATGTAAAGATTTTTATGTCATTCGAAGAAGCTTCAATCATATCTAAATACACTTGTTACTTGGTGCGATTTAAATTATATGCCGTTTAATCTAAACAAATGTAAATACATGCGTTTTTCGAGAGGAAATTCACAGCCAGCTTCCTATACAATTAACAGTTATAGTCTTGAGCAAATGTATGATTTTGTTGACCTTGGGGTTACTATGGACTAAAAACTCAGTTTTAACTGCCATATTAACGTAACAGTCAATAAAGCTGGAGGCGTTCTAGCATTTGTTAAACGATGGTCTAAAGAATTTAGCGACCCTTATGTAACTAAAACTCTTTACTACATTAGTCAGACTGATACTTGAATACGGTTCTATAATTTGGAATCCACGTTACCAGGTCCACGTGGATCGCTTAGAATCAGTTCAAAAACAATTTTTAATATTTGACTTAAGAGATCTTCACTGGGATCCCTTGTATAATTTGCCAGGTATACGAGTCGCTTAAAACTAATTAATCTTCACAGCCTTTCTAGTAGGAGGGAAATGCTTGGAAATGTTTTCATGATTAAATTACTAAATGGTTCAATCACAAGTCCGTTTCTTTTGAGCGAAGTGAACTTCAATGTACCTTCTCGTCCATCAAGACATTTTAAACCACTTATCTTGAAACAGTGCCGAACTAATTTGGAATTAAATCAGCCTTTTCGTTGTTTGTGTCAAGATAATAACTCTCACTAGTATATCCCGTGGTCGAAATTCGACCACCTTAAATTAGTTTAACTTATTAAATCCTCTGTTCGCATTTTTCTCCAGTACCTTATGCCTAGAGGCATAAATATTGGAGACATTTTTATTGCTGAAAATAATTATTTATAGTTGAGTTATTGAGAGTCGCTTTCATAAAAGCTGGTTTACTCTAAAGACGGGTAATTTGACAACTAACCAAAAAAAATCCGTCCATTAAAGACCAGTAATCATTAATAGGAGATGGCAAAAACGGTACTTAGTAATGTTTGAAAGTCCACCATCAGACCCACCACTCCTTTCATATTCCGTCAATATTTCAATAAACAAAATTAAATTTCATTGACATATACCAACAACATAGTTAGACTTATAATATATATAATGGTCACATAGAATGATGCCATATCGAACAAAATTGGCCATATGGATTGAAACGAATGAAAGTTCATTTTGAGATTCCGTTAACTTCTTAATATTAGCCGGTTTCCAAATTGTGTTTTTTTTTTGGTGATACAGACTGTTTTCTCAATTTTTCCTTTAGTTGTGGATTTTTTGAAGTCCGTTTAGCGGGAGAATATTACAACTTACACATATGATGGTTTTCTGGTTTCTTTCGTCAAATTCAACTCGGAAATATTGAAAACACATATCTTAACTGGCCCAATTAGCCTAAATATGTTGACTATTTTACAAATTAAAATTTTTAGGAAGAAAATAGTTGATGTCTTTAGGAAAATTAACGCGATTTCAAACTATTACATGAATATAAAATTGAAGAAGTACAAACTGTGTTTTTACTTTTTGTATATTAAATATGATATATTTCTTAAAAAATATATATTGAAATAAGTTTTTAGATTTTTTTTAAAAAAATTTGGTTTTTTCACTCCAAAATAGATGTCATAAACAGAAAAATATTGAAATATTGGGTTATATGTCGACTCTTTTGTAAATAAAAATTTTTAGGAACAAAATAGTTGATGTCTTTAGGAAAATTAACGCTATTTCTAATTATTTCGTAAGTATAAAATTGAAGAAGCTAAAGAACTGTGTTTTTACTTTTTGTATAATAAATATGATATATTTCTTAAAAAATATATATTGATATATTGAAATAATTTTTTAGCTTTTTTTAAAAAAATTTGGTTTTTTCACTCGAAAATAGATGTCATAAACAGAAAAATATTGAAATATTGGGTTATATGTCGACTCTTTTGTAAATAAAAATTTTTAGGAAGAAAATAGTTGATGTCTTTAGGAAAATTAACGCGTTTTCTAATTATTTCGTAAATATAAAATTGAAGAAGCTACAAACTGTGTTTTTACTTTTTCCATATTAAATATGATAAATTTCTTAAAAAATATATATTGATATATTGAAATAATTTTTTATATTTTTTCAAAAAATTTTGGTTTTTCACTCCAAGATGATGTCATAAACATAATAAACAGAAATATATTGGATTACAAATATAATAAATTAAAAAAAAAATATAATAAAAAGTTTTCGTATATTTTAAGGCAAATTCGATTTAGTAAAAAAAAAAAAAAACTTAACCTGCCCTGAACACGTCCTCGAACCTATGAACGCACGCATCATAGCCGGCACGCTCACCACCTGCGCCACTGCTGTATGTACAACAAAACAGTCAGATACTGTACTTAGCAGCTTTGGGTTTTGGTGAAAACTTTGATGAATTATTACAAATTAACGAAGCATTTTTTGTTAAATTTAATATGCCTATGCAAAGCTCCTGGCCCATGAAAACATATCAAAATATATAATAATTGGAGTTATGCATTGTTTTATGAGATACACTCTGGCAATTGATTGTATGGAAAAAATGTTAGCCTATTAATATATAGATAATGGTCACATAGAATGATGCCATATCGAACAAAATTGGCCATATGGATTGAAACGAATGAAAGTTCATTTTGAGATTCCGTTAACTTCTTAATATTAGCCGGTTTCCAAATTGTGTTTTTTGGTGATATAGACTGTTTTCTCAATTTTTCCTTTAGTTGTGGATTTTTTGAAGTCCGTTTAGCGGGAGAATATTACAACTTACACATATGATGGTTTTCTGGTTTCTTTCGTCAAATTCAACTCGGAAATATTGAAAACACATATCTTAACTGGCCCAATTAGCCTAAATATGTAAGGATTCCGGTTATATGTCGACTCTTTTACAAATTAAAATTTTTAGGAAGAAAATAGTTGATGTCTTTAGGAAAATTAACGCGATTTCAAACTATTACATGAATATAAAATTGAAGAAGCTACAAACTGTGTTTTTACTTTTTGTATATAAAATATGATATATTTCTTAAAAAATATATATTGATAAATTGAAATAAGTTTTTAGCTTTTTTTTAAAAAAAATTTGGTTTTTTCACTCCAAATTAGATGTCATAAACAGAAAAATATTGAAATATTGGGTTATATGTCGACTCTTTTGTAAATAAAAATTTTTAGGAACAAAATAGTTGATGTCTTTAGGAAAATTAACGCGATTTCAAACTATTACATGAATATAAAATTGAAGAAGCTACAAACTGTGTTTGTACTTTTTGTATATTAAATATGATATATTTCTTAAAAAATATATATTGATATATTGAAATAATTTTTTAGCTTTTTTTAAAAAAATTTGGTTTTTCACTCGAAAATAGATGTCATAAACAGAAAAATATTGAAATATTGGGTTATATGTCGACTCTTTTACAAATAAAAATTTTTAGGAAGAAAATAGTTGATGTCTTTAGGAAAATTAACGCGATTTCTAATTATTTCGTAAATATAAAATTGAAGAAGCTACAAACTGTGTTTTTACTTTTTCCATATTAAGTATGATATATTTCTTAAAAAATATAAATTGATAAATTGGAATAATTTTTTATATTTTTTCAAAAAATTTGGGTTTTTCACTCCAAGATAGATGTCATAAACATAATAAACAGAAAAATATTGGATTACAAATATAATAAATTTAAAAAAAAATATAATAAAAAGTGTTCGTATATTTTAAGGCAAATTCAATTTATGTAGTAAAAAAAAAAAAAAACTTAACCTGCCCTGAACACGTCCTTGAACCTACGAACGCACGCATCATAGCCGGCACGCTCACCACCTGCGCTACTGCTGTATGTACAACAAAACAGTCAGATACTGTACTTAACAGCTTTGGGTTTTGGTGAAAACTTTGAAAAATTAGTACAAATTAATGAAACATTTTTTGTTAAATATAATATGCCTATGCAAAGCTCCTGGCCCATGAAAACATATCAAAATATATAATAATTGGAGTTATGCATTTTTTTATGAGATACACTCTGGCAATTGATTGTATGGAAAAAATGTTAGCCTATTAATATATAGATAATGGTCACATAGAATGATGCCATATCGAACAAAATTGGCCATATGGATTGAAACGAATGAAAGTTCATTTTGAGATTCCGTTAACTTCTTAATATTAGCCGGTTTCCAAATTGTGTTTTTTGGTGATATAGACTGTTTTCTCAATTTTTCCTTTAGTTGTGGATTTTTTGAAGTCCGTTTAGCGGGAGAATATTACAACTTACACATATGATGGTTTTCTGGTTTCTTTCGTCAAATTCAACTCGGAAATATTGAAAACACATATCTTAACTGGCCCAATTAGCCTAAATATGTAAGGATTCCGGTTATATGTCGACTCTTTTACAAATTAAAATTTTTAGGAAGAAAATAGTTGATGTCTTTAGGAAAATTAACGCGATTTCAAACTATTACATGAATATAAAATTGAAGAAGCTACAAACTGTGTTTTTACTTTTTGTATATAAAATATGATATATTTCTTAAAAAATATATATTGATAAATTGAAATAAGTTTTTAGCTTTTTTTTAAAAAAAATTTGGTTTTTTCACTCCAAATTAGATGTCATAAACAGAAAAATATTGAAATATTGGGTTATATGTCGACTCTTTTGTAAATAAAAATTTTTAGGAACAAAATAGTTGATGTCTTTAGGAAAATTAACGCGATTTCAAACTATTACATGAATATAAAATTGAAGAAGCTACAAACTGTGTTTGTACTTTTTGTATATTAAATATGATATATTTCTTAAAAAATATATATTGATATATTGAAATAATTTTTTAGCTTTTTTTAAAAAAATTTGGTTTTTCACTCGAAAATAGATGTCATAAACAGAAAAATATTGAAATATTGGGTTATATGTCGACTCTTTTACAAATAAAAATTTTTAGGAAGAAAATAGTTGATGTCTTTAGGAAAATTAACGCGATTTCTAATTATTTCGTAAATATAAAATTGAAGAAGCTACAAACTGTGTTTTTACTTTTTCCATATTAAGTATGATATATTTCTTAAAAAATATAAATTGATAAATTGGAATAATTTTTTATATTTTTTCAAAAAATTTGGGTTTTTCACTCCAAGATAGATGTCATAAACATAATAAACAGAAAAATATTGGATTACAAATATAATAAATTTAAAAAAAAATATAATAAAAAGTGTTCGTATATTTTAAGGCAAATTCAATTTATGTAGTAAAAAAAAAAAAAACTTAACCTGCCCTGAACACGTCCTTGAACCTACGAACGCACGCATCATAGCCGG
Organism: Sphenella marginata; assembly: GCA_951509765.1. Lineage (NCBI taxonomy): Eukaryota > Metazoa > Arthropoda > Insecta > Diptera > Tephritidae > Sphenella > Sphenella marginata. The sequence goes on from OX608078.1 coordinate 14,576,547, forward strand.
CACGCTCACCACCTGCGCTACTGCTGTATGTACAACAAAACAGTCAGATACTGTACTTAACAGCTTTGGGTTTTGGTGAAAACTTTGAAAAATTAGTACAAATTAATGAAACATTTTTTGTTAAATATAATATGCCTATGCAAAGCTCCTGGCCCATGAAAACATATCAAAATATATAATAATTGGAGTTATGCATTTTTTTATGAGATACACTCTGGCAATTGATTGTATGGAAAAAATGTTAGCCTATTAATATATAGATTCTGGTACGTTTGATATTTCAGCGACAACGTTCAATTATTTGAATGTTTTCCAACATTTTCTGAGGTTTTTTTTTATTTTACCTAACAGAAGATAAAGATCGCATTTTTCATGGACGTTTGTCAATAGTCTGTAGAAAATAAACATAGCACATTTCATATTTTCCGAATTGTGTCAATAAAACTTCATAAACCTTATTTTTTATTATTTATGACCCCAAATAATCTTCAGAAAAACACCAATAAAAGGCTCCGAAAGAAGTCTGAAAAGCCTCCAAAAACCCTCAGAATGGAGGAATAAAGGGTTCAGAAAAGCACCAATAAAAGGCTCCGCAGTTCGTTTAAAAAGAGTCATAAAACGCTTAAAATTCATCGAAATCAGACTCATTTCGGACTCTTTTTTATGACTCCGTTGTAGTGCCAGAGTAGAGCGATTTTTCGCTCCATTTGGTCTCCGAAAGAAGCTCATTTTGGAGAGTAAAGCTCTGAGAAATGAGCGTTTTATGGCTCCGAAAGGAGTCTTTTTTTGCACTTTTGGTTATCTGGGAAATGCCATCATATCACCAATTCTCTATCAAATACAGAAAAATGTGCACAGTGTTGCCAGGATACAATTTATTTTGGAGCTAGATTCGAGAAAAAAAGAGCTAGATTTGTTCAAGAAAATCCAAAACATGTAAAACAAGTAAGGAAAGGGCTGTCTTCGGCTGTGCCGAAGGCTTTATACCTTTCATGAATGCTAAACCACACTTATCGGAACAATCGATTGTATGGGACCTATACGTTATGTTGGTCCGATCTGGCTGATTTTGCCTACATATGTTACATGTATAATATGTAGCAAACGTGCAAAGTTTAACGTTCCTAGCTTTTTAACTGCAAAAATTATAGCCCAAAACCCATTTATCGAAACTATCGATTATATGGGAGCTATATGTCATGTTGGTCCGATCTGAGTCATTTTCACTACACACGTTGCAAATACAATTTGTACTAAACTTGCAAAATTTTACGTTCCTAGCTTTTGAATTGCAAGAGTTATAGGCCAAAACCCATTTATCGGAACAATCGATTGTATGGGAGCTATGCCTTCTATCGGTCCGATCTTGCTGGTTCCGACAAATGATTAATCCTATGCAAAATGGCGCCTGCTTGCAAAATTTCATCGAGATATCTCAAAAACTGAGGGACTAGTTTTCGTTCAAACAGACGGACGGACGGACGGACGGACGGACAGACGGACATGGCTAAATCAACTCGCCTCATCGCCCTGATCATTTCGGTATACTTAATAGTGGGTCTAGCTCTTCTTCTTCTCATACTTACAAACATCGGACCAAAGTTATAATACCATTTCATGTTCATGAAAGGTATAAAAATAGCCAAAAAGCACTTAAGTATTTTGTATGTAAGTTTTTACATTTATTTCATACTAGCAGGGTACCCAGCTTTGCTCGGTATGTACATAAGTAGCTAATAAATTTCTGCTACCCTCAATTGCGAAAACAATTTACAGACTGAGAAGGTTCAGAACAATATTTATTTTCCCACATTATATTCCGTTTATGTCTACGGCAACAAACTAAAGTAAAGGCGTTTTTTAATAGTCTAACTTCGACATTTTGTCATCTCCCCTCTTTTTGACCCTTACCTGTGCCTAAACATTCCCCAAGTTATCCCCAGTAATTTTTCAAAGAAATTTCAACTATACAGACACAACTTATCTAGAGTTTTATTAAAGATATGCTGAGACCCACATAGGACGGAAAGTGAACAAAAATTTTAGAGGAACGCTTAGTTTTTTTTTGACAAAGTAAGTGAATTCTTCTTCATGTAAAATTGTGTAAGAAAAAAATATTTCATGGGTACATACATACCTCCCTAAAAATCAGTATATCTTTTTTGTTTGTCGTTCGGTTTTGATAAAACAAAGTGCAGGTCCCTTTCTAAGCTTGAAACAGTCCATTAGTGAAACTCTTATCAAAATCCATTCCTTAGTTTCCGAGATCCTTAAGTTCAAACAGACAGACAATAATTTAAAAAATGGATCAGATGAACTCTACAGCATTCCCTAACAGGCCTATTCTATGAAATTGACAAGTTATCAATAAGTTGACAAATAAACAAGATTTTTATCAACTTGATAAATTTAGTTATTCTGTGCATAACTTGACAACACTAAAAAGCTCTTTTGCCTGTGCTTTTCCCCATACCGTGGTGAACTAAATATTGTAAACACAAAACAGCTGTTTAGCGCGAACAATTCTTAAATGGAGTCTGCAAAAACGTAAGTATTTTATTATTTTTCATTATATTTTAGTTATATTGTATTTCTTTTATAGAAAATCAAAGTGCGATCGTGCAACGCGCGAACAATTGGAGCACTACGTTTTTTTTTACGGTGCTAATCCTGAAATGGGAATGGGAAAAAATAATCCCAGGTCACCGCAACAAATGCGCTCTTTGTGGACTCAGCTGGCAGAGGAGCTAAACGCCTTAAGAGGACCAACACGCTCTGCGGAAAAGTGGAAGGAGGTAAGTTGTAGTGAAATATTAGTGGTACCATTTTACAAGACGGCGCAATGCTTAATATCGATCAAAAATTATTGATGTTGGTATCAAAAGACGCGTCTTGACCACAGAATCAATAATCCGAGAGCGGAAAATAAAAATAGGTATATTTGTGTGAATAGATGTTTGCAAACAAAGATGCAAGTTTTCATGTGGTTGTTGTAATCACATAAGGGCGTATCTAAAAATGGGTTCTGGGCAGAAATACTGTGTATGGTGTAGGCAGTGGTGTTCTGGCTAAGGGTTATTTTTTATAAGTGCGGCCCAAGGCCGCCAACTCGAAAATATGTTCTGCACATAAAAAGTATAGATTACACACCGGTCTTGAACCGAGTTTTGCTAATTTTTTGGTTTTAGGCGATAACTTTTTACGGATATGTATAATATTTTGAATTTCCACTTTCGGATTATTGATACTGGAGTCAAGATGTGTCTCTTGATACCAACATAATTTTTGATCAACATTGAGCATTGAACTGTCTTGTAAAATGGACGGCCAAAATCGCCTAGGCGGTTAAAGGCTATTTTAAGTAATTAAGTAAGTCTTGTAAAATGTAACCAAATTAGTTATTGTCATTGCATATAATTTTTTTACATTCAGACGCTTGGAGTATGGAAGAGCCAGTTACGTACACGCGCACGACGTGTAAAAATGAGCCAAAGGGTTACTGGAGGTGGTCCACAATGCAAAGCGCTCAACGAGTTCGAAGATCGCGCTTTGGCCACCTTTGGCTTATTAGCGGTTGATGGTGCCGGTTTAGGAACAAGTGGTCTGAACTCGCCACCACGAGAACTACCAGCAAGAACATCGTCCATTGTTCAGAGTCCGTCATCAGCTGAGTGTTATACACAGTCGCCAAGCCGTATCGTTCCGATGAGTCCTTTGACTTCGCCAACCGTTTCGACGCAGCAAAACCATGCATCAGACTCATTTGTGGCAATGTCGATCTCATCATCGCCGGAGACTAATGCTGGACCGTCAAGTTTCGAGCCATCGATGCCTGGTGTGACGCCTCTTGAGCCAGAGACTGAAGTAAGTAATTTATATATGTTAGGGTGGGGCAAAAATATGGTTTACCTTTTCTTGGATTGGTTAATAAATAATAAATTAAAATATACATAGCCAATTATATATACCAGAAACCAAAAGAAACATTTTATTAATTTTTCTGAGTATGCAGCTTTGTAGTTGTGTAGTTGTGTTGTAATGTGCAAGCTAGAAGTAGTAGCAAAAATTTCCCTGATTTTTTGGAATATTTTTCGTCGTGTGCTGCGTAATATCTTCCGTGCAAAAAAAAAAACAAAAATTAATTTTTTTAAGAAAATGTTTATTTTGGTTTCTGGTATACATAATTGGCTATATTTGAATTAAAACTTTTTAGACATACCATCTTTTTTTTGAGTGAGTGTATATCGGACACTTTTAAACTGAAATTTTTTCTTTAAAGAATGCTGGAGTTTTGAATGGAAGCTCAGTCCGTACGTCTCGCGGAGAACGGGGCAAACTTATAAGAATTCTAATGAGCAACATTAACAGAAGGAACGCTTTTGAAGAACGACAGGAAAGAAGAGAAGAGGAACAGCGTCAGGAGCATCGAGAAACAATGCAAGCCATCACAACTTTAACGAGCTGTTTGACAGAACTAGTCAAAGTTTTAAAACCAAATTAAACTTAAGAATAGAGAAGTTTTGCGGACTAGTTATTTTCTTTAATTATAATTGAACCAAAGACTGAATTCCTAAAAAAAAAAAAAACATTTTAAAAAACACGTTAGTTGCAATAATAATAGTCCGTAAAACTTCTATATGTACATACATGTTAGAATCAGGGACTGGTAATAATAGCATTTTTAATTTTTTAATTTAGTAATAACTAGTTATTTTTCGTTTATTTAATTTTGATTGGAAAACCTATTTCAATTGGAAAATAAAAGTTAATTTTTTACAAACGACTCATAAAACTGTAATCAAATAAATGTAATAAAATAAGATAAAATAATGAAATAAAAAATTCAAATACAATAAAATAAAATGAATGAAACGAAATAAAATAAAACATAATAAAAAAGTTCCTAAAGTCAAACTTTGTATTCTACATTATTTTACGAGGATATATAACTCTATTTTTATTTTTAATTTTGCTGTAAGCGTTATTGAAATGAATTGTTTCGGTTATTATTACATTTATGAAATTGTTTTCTTTTGATTTTATAAATAAAATTTAATATAGAATACATATATATTTAAATAAAATATAAATATAAAAATCTTGTGTGTGTCTATATTGTCTAGGGATTGTAGGAGTAGATATTTGTATAAAGAGAGAAAAATTATAAAATAAAAAGGAGAACGATATGAGAAGGTAAAAGCGAACAAAGAGGAAAAAAGGAGAGGTGAAGGGGCAAAATAATAAGGAGCTGAAATGGAAGATACAGGCAAGTATCTGCCTGCGGGTTGGGGCTTAGAATATGCCCGCGGTGGGCATACCGGTAGCAAGAGGCGACCAATATGCACAAAGGTAATGATGTGCAACTCGATGGTTGGATATGATGCTTTCCACCTCTCACTACCCATCTTCTCTTTCCTTTCGGAAGGAGGGATGACATGACCTAGAAGGTTGCACTGGTCATACCAAATCGCTCCCACGACAGTCGGGCAGTACCGCAAGGGAGTACCGGAGCGTACCGGATTCATATCCGGCCAAGGACTGTTATTTCGACAACACTCTCCAAAACCTTCGGGGAGTGATTTTGTTGCTAAAACAACAACAACAACAACATACAGGCAAGTAAATTTTTGGAATATAAACGTCCTTTAATAAAGGGCTATGCACGCCCACAAGTTTGTGTTTGTGTGTTCTTTAGAGGCTTCCAAATTTTTTCTACACTGGAGCAAGATTCAAACCATGAACCTTAAGCTTTCGGAGTTTGTGTAAATACTTTCAAAAATATAGAGTCGAAAATGGCATTTTTAGCTATGAGTAATATTCTGCTTTTTATTTGAGAAAGGAAATATTTACATGTGTAATTTTTAAAGAGTTGATATGTATCTAGACCGTGTTCTCTCTCCCTCGCGGGTGTACTGAGTAGAGTCATTTGGATCTATTTCGAATTCATGATCATCTTCAACGAGATCTACGTCCTCTGCGGCCATACCAGCTTTTGTCATGATGTTGTGCAATATGACGCAGCTCGTAATAATAGCAGCACCTGTTTCGTGAGAATAATGTAGCACTCGATGCTTAAGCAAGCACCTATAACGCGACTTCACAACACCAAATCCTCTTTCTATACAATTTCTTCCAGATGCATGTATCTTATTAAACTTTCGTTCTTTCGTGGTACTTGGGTTTGCAACTGGTGTGAGAAGCCATGGTTCCAAAGGGTATCCTTGATCTCCAATGAGCCATGATTCCCTTTGGTTAGAAGTTGAACTGGCGTTATGCTTGCGTATCAAATACTCGCGTAGGTCAGAAGTTGCCCATATGCCTGAGTCATGTGTCGCTCCTGGAAAGTTGGCATTTAGAAATGTAAAACACAAGCGATGATCGCATACCTTGAAAAAAATAAATTTAATAAATTGTAACGAGTTTTAACAAAAGTAGAAAGTACCGCTTCAACATTAATGCTGTAGTAGCCCTTTCGGTTCAGGTATTGGCTTAACGGACGCTCCACATTGTTAGAAGGCGGAGCAACAATGGCAATGTGGGTGCAATCAATTGCACCTATTGTACTCTTTATGCCGAATTTCCGGAAAAACCTTAAATAATACAAAGATTTTCTTTAAAAATGTATCTGAAAATTTCATTAGCACACATACCCTGCTTTTACAATATTCTCTTCTTCGACTGTACGGGGAAACGCGATTTCATTGCCCTTAACCCTCACAATTAGTTTTGACACAGCCTTCAAACTTCTGGAAAAAGACGCCTGGCTCATTGGCATAGTGTAATTGTTGCCCACGCATGTTTGGTAAGATCCATTAGCAAAGAAGTTCAATACCGACAGAACGCGGATCGTTATTGGCAAGGAGGTTTGTTGGTCATCGTGCGGTTCCAAGTCATCAATAAGGCGACGGCACAATGAACGGGTCAAACGAAAATTTTGAACGAACACGTTTTCACTTAAGGAAAATGGATTACTGTCATCCCTTAAGGATTTTAAACACCTTGCGCGATCTCTATGTTCCTCATTTTCCTCATCTTCCCACAATAACAACAAAAGTAATATATTTTCTTCCATTTGTACACACAATAAAGTAATTTTGGCGCGAAATTTAATTATCAAGACCGTTTGACATATTGACTATTTGTCAACCAAAGAGCTTTTTAATTTTGACACAGAATAGAAAAATACTTGATAAATAATCAAACTTGACAAATAAGCAATGTGGTGAATTTGTCAAGTGCACAGAATAGCTCTGTAAGTCATCCTCAGTATTTTTTCAAAGAAATTTTTAATTTACGACTTTTCTAGAAATTAATTATAGTATAGATTTATGATGTTTAAAACGTATAAAAAGTATACATAAAGGGAATTCATAATAAATAGCATATGGGTTGACAAAATTATGCAATTGCATAAAAATGCACCGAATCGTGAGCGCCCTTTGTTAACTCTAATTGCAAACGTGTGAAACGATTGCATGCTGCAGACGTTCAATATAAATCGTTATCCGTATTGATGGATCGGCTTGAAGGCTGATTTAAACGTGTCGATTTTACGTTCAACCTTTACACGGTGGAACGACACAAATCGACTAGAAAAATTGACCCGTGTAAATAAGCCTTTTATGCAGAATAGCTGCAACTCCCAAGTATAAACAAAGGATGGGGATCGATAAGATATCATTAAGATGAGAACAAATATGTATATTTTTTTAGCTAACAACAACAACTAGAGTTATTAAGGGTCAAAGTTCGTTGAACGCATTTTTTTAAATCAAAATTTCTCATAAACTTACGAACCGATTCCCTATTTTTTTCTGCATTGGATGTAACGTTTCTTGGGGTACAAAACCGCGTATATGCAAAATTTAAAGCTTTTTTATATCAACGAGGCAAAGTAATCAATTCACAATACTTCAGCGACATCTTCATGTGCAAAGCACGTTTTCGCATTGGTGGCCTTCGGCCACGTTTCAAAAAAAATAACCCTTATCCGATCCAACACCGGCTCCGCGATGCAAATGTGTACTGCTGTACCTCTGTACTGAAAATCTTTTCGCGTTGGAGACCTTCGCCCGTGCTTCAAAAATGTAATGAGAAACTTTGATATAAAAAGTGCTTTAAATTTTGCATATGCGCGGTTTTGCACCCAAGCAAGGCTACATGAAATGAAAGGTAATTCATTTACCTACCTAAATTTTTGAAAACCGTTTCATTAGTTTTTGTAAAATCTTGATTTTAAAAAACGTTTTAAATGAATTTTGACCCTTAATAATTCTTGTTGTTGTTGTTTCCGCCAAAAAAAATATATATTTGTACTTACCTTAATAATATCTATCGATCCCAGTCATATTTTTTTAATTTGGGAGATGGAGCTATTCTAAATTCAAGCCGACCCTTCAATACGGATCGCGATACATATTGAACGTGTGACAGCAGTCATAATTCAACAGCTGTTTCTAGAAATGCAATGCAACAAAATATGCTATGCAATAGATTTTTGGTGTTGCATTCTGCAAATTGCTTGACATTTGCATCCGCATGTATTTTGTTGTTGGCTTGACATTATTTTGCAATAATAATTTGCTATGCAACGATGCAATGCCCTTGCATCGTGATTCCGAATACCCCTATAATTAACTCAACGATTAAAAAATAAGAGTGTTCTTGTAAAATTATCAAGCTTCATAAATAGTTAAGAAAAAAATATTTAATTTTTAATAAATAAAAGTCAAAAATAATTTTTATTTTTGCGTTAAAGCCAAATGAAGTCAGAAATCAAAAATCTTGAAATATTTTTCTGTACGTACGTATAATTGGCGGGAGTAGTAAAAATTATAGGGGTAGTATGTAAATAAAAAAAAACTTAATAAAGCAGTAAAATAAAAAATTTTTGGTATAATATGTTAAAAAAAAACTATGAATATTAAGGTAGTTTTATGTAAATTAGCGGGGCTATTATTGCACAAACAAGTATAAAAAAATTGAATTAAAAAAAATGTTTAAAAATTAAGAAATTTTTGGGAAATATTCCATTAAACATTACCCAGCAAACACAACCTCTAACGTTAGAGAAATACTGTAGTTTTACATTAGAATTCTAATTTAGTTCTCTAATGTATCTCTAATCGAAAATCACGTTAGAGAACTAGGCTAGAGGACGATTAGAGAAACACTCGAATAGCGAAGATGCGTGTATTGTCAAGTATTGTATTTATAAACTAAGGTATAAAAACTTTGAATTTTATTCCCTTAGATATTTAAGCTTAAAACATGTCAAACATATTTAAAGCAATAAATTTATCGAAATAGAATTAAACAAGAACAATTGGATTTCATTTCAGTTACAAATTTCTCATTAGAATTTCACGTTAGAATTCGAATCGAGAATGCTATAATTCGCGACAGTTTCACAAATCGTTCTCTAACCATCTACCTTAGAGAATAACATTAGAATTCGAGTCGTTTTCTAATCGTCTTCTAACCTTAATGTTTGCTGGGTAACAAGCGAATGACGCGAAAATCAATTGGTTTGAGCGATGAAAGCGCTCTCACTAATACGCATGCATTTACAAATCTGCCGATGCTTGATTTACATTTCCATTTTGATTCTTGTTCGCAAAATAAACATATGGCATTATCGAATGTTACTCGACCAAGTTAACCGATTTAGGTATTTGTTATCGGTGAGGGAAACTGAGTTGCCACATGGCACACAATGAAACTAATATAATAATTTCGACATCGATTATAAAAGAAATAAAAACTTTCTTCATTTTACAATACAATTTGTCCAAATAAATTTGTAGCTAAAAAAGAGCTAAAAATGAAAAGAAAGGACCACAAAAAGAGCTAGAGCGTGTTCACAGACGGACGGACGGACATGGCTTAATCAATTTCTCTTTTCCTCCTGAACATTTTGATATATATAAGTCAATATCTATCTCGATTCGTTTATGCCGTTACATACTACCGTTAGGCGAATATTAACTTCATTCTTGTGTGCGAAGCACTACTAGGTATAAAAATGGGGACGTCCTCTTTCGGTTGATACTCAAATTGTAGGAAAGTTTTGAGGTTTTAGGGCAAACTTATTTTCGCCGATAACTCTGTTATCGAGAATTGGGTGCGCTAAAAGCTAACTCAAAATCCAAGATTTTTGTGCGTAACGTTTTGAGTTGAGGTTATGGTCATTTTACAAATTATTGTTTGATCATCTATATATTAATAGGCTAACATTTTTTCCATACAATCAATTGCCAAAGTGTATCTCATAAAACAATGCATAGCTCCAATTATTATATATTTTGATATGTTTTCATGGGCCAGGAGCTTTGCATAGGCATATTATATTTAACAACAAATGCTTCATTAATTTGTAATAATTCATCAAAGTTTTCACCAAAATCCAAAGCTGTTAACTACAGTATCTGACTTTTTTGTTGTACATACAGCAGTGGCGCAGGCGGTGAGCGTGCCGGCTATGACGCGTGCGTTCGTAGGTTCAAGGACGTGTTCAGGGCAGGTTACGTTTTTTTTTTTTTACTAAATTGAATTTGCCTTAACAATACGAAAACTTTTTATTATATTTTTTTTTAAATTTATTATATTTGTAATCCAATATTTTTCTGTTTATTATGTTTATGACATCTATCTTGGAGTGAAAATCCCAAATTTTTAGAAAAAATATTAAAAATTATTACAATTTATCAATATTTATCAATTTATATTTTTTAAGGAATATATCATATTTAATATGGAAAAAGTAAAAACACAGTTTGTAGCTTCTTGAATTTTATATTTACGAAATAATTAGAAATCGCGTTAATTTTCCTAAAGACATCAACTTTTTTCTTCCTAAAAATTTTTATTTGTAAAAGAGTCGACATACATATAACCCAATATTTCAATATTTTTCTGTTTATGACATCCATCTTCGTGTGAAAAAACCAATTTTTTTGAAAAAAAAAGCTAAAAAATTATTTCAATTTATCAATATATATTTTTTAAGAAATATATCATATTTAATATACAAAAAGTAAAAACGCAGTTTGTAGTTCTTCAATTTTATATTCACGAAATAGTTTGAAATTGCGTTAATTTTCCTAAAGACATCAATTATTTTCTTCCTAAAAATTTTCATTTGTAAAAGAGTCGACATATAACCGGAATCCTTACATATTTAGGCTAAATAAGGCCAGTTAGGTTATGTGTTTTCAATATTTCCGAGTTGAATTTGGCGGGAAAAACCAGAAAACCATCATATGTGTAAGTTGTAATATTCTCCCGCTATACGGACTTCAAAAGATCTACAACTAAAAGAAAAATTGAGAAAACTGTCTGTATACCAAAAAAAAAACACAATTTGGAAACCCCCTAATGTTGAGAAGTTAACGGAATCTCAAAATGAACTTTCATTCGTTTCAATCCATATGGCCAATTTTGTTCGATATTTCATCATTCTATGTGACCATTATCTATATATTAATAGGCTAACATTTTTTCCATACAATCAATTGCCAAAGTGTATCTCATAAAACAATGCATAGCTCCAATTATTATATATTTTGATATGTTTTCATGGGCCAGGAGCTTTGCATAGGCATATTATATTTAACAACAAATGCTTCATTAATTTGTAATAATTCATCAAAGTTTTCACCAAAATCCAAAGCTGTTAACTACAGTATCTGACTTTTTTGTTGTACATACAGCAGTGGCGCAGGCGGTGAGCGTGCCGGCTATGACGCGTGCGTTCGTAGGTTCAAGGACGTGTTCAGGGCAGGTTACGTTTTTTTTTTTTTACTAAATTGAATTTGCCTTAACAATACGAAAACTTTTTATTATATTTTTTTTTAAATTTATTATATTTGTAATCCAATATTTTTCTGTTTATTATGTTTATGACATCTATCTTGGAGTGAAAATCCCAAATTTTTAGAAAAAATATAAAAAATTATTACAATTTATCAATATTTATCAATTTATATTTTTTAAGGAATATATCATATTTAATATGGAAAAAGTAAAAACACAGTTTGTAGTTCTTCAATTTTATATTCACGAAATAGTTTGAAATTGCGTTATATTTCCTAAAGACATCAACTATTTTCTTCCTAAAAATTTTCATTTGTAAAAGAGTCGACATATAACCGGAATCCTTACATATTTAGGCTAAATAAGGCCAGTTAGGTTATGTATTTTCAATATCTCCGAGTTGAATTTGGCGAAAAAAACCAGAAAACCATCATATGTCTAAGTTGTAATATTCTCCCGCTATACGGACTTCAAAAAATCTACAACTGAAAGAAAAATTGAGAAAACTGTCTGTATACCAAAAAAAAAACACAATTTGGAAACCGGCTAATGTTAAGAAGTTAACGGAATCTCAAAATGAACTTTCATTCGTTTCAATCCATGTGGCCAATTTTGTACCCGTCTTTAGGGTAAACCAGCTTATATGAAAGCGACTCTCAATAACTCAACTATAAATAATTATTTTCAGCAATAAAAATGTCTCCAATATATATGCCTCTAGGCATTAGGTACTGGAGAAAAATGCGAACAGAGGATTTAATAAGTTAAACTAATTTAAGGTTGTCGAATTTCGACCACGGGATATACTAGTTTTTATTATTTTAGCGATCTATTTTAGACAAATATCTTAATTTAAAACGTCAACCAAATGTTGTAAACACAAATTTGACCTTCTATATGAGTCAGAATTTTTGAAACCGATCACTAAAAAGGGGTCGGTTTTGTTTTTTAATTTAAATGTGGTTAAAGTGTAGCACGGGAGTATTGAAAGAGATTCCCAAAATATAATTCCAAAAAAAAAATTATTGGCATAACTCATTTGTTGACATTTTTTTTCGTTTTGCTATATCTTATAATATATTTGCTCAAATGAGATGAAATTTTCACAGTCTTTTACTATTTTGTCGTAGTTTATAATGTATTGCAAAATCTTTTAAAGTTTTTTATTTATAAATTTTTTTTTATACAAATTTTTTGCAAAATGTCGTTCTGGAGCACCAAAAATTCCGAAAAAAAATGCAAAATATTCCTTAAGCTTTATGCAATAACATATACAAATTTCATAGTGTGCGGATTTTTTGTTCAATAAATACGATAAAAAAAAAATAAAAAATGAAAAAAAAAAAAAATATCAACGAGTCTTGCTACCACACAATACTTTCAGGGCACCCCTAAAATTCAAAGTTTTTGTTTGATATCATAATAAAAGACCGCGAAGAAAGGTACAAACATCAATTTATTGCAAAATTACATTTTGAATGAAAAAACATCACATTGATCACATTGATAAAACTTCTTAGGGCCACTTTCATAAAAGCCGGTTAAGCCTAATCGGTGAATAATTTGACAGCTAACCACACAAAATACGTCAATTAAACTCCGGTTAGCTGCTACCGGCTTTTATGAAAGTGGCCCTTAGGATTTATCAGAAGATCGGATTCTCAATAAATGCTTCTGATGCTGAATAAATTCGGCAAGCATATTTTAGTCCGTTAATTGGTAATTGGCTGCCACCGTGGTGTGGAGGTAGTGTTGTCGGACTACCACACCAAAGGTCCGGGTTCGAGCCCTGGTACAGGTTACATCAAAAAGTGGTTTGAAACAGTTTTTTCAAAACGGGGTCGCCCCTCGGCAGTGGTTTGGCAAACTCTCCGAGCGTATTTCTGCCATGAAAGGCTTCTCAGCAAAAATTCATCAGCTTTGTAGATGCCTTACGGAGTCGGCGAAAAACCGTAGGTCCCGCCAATTTGTAGGAAAAATTTCAAAGCGGCACACCACAAATTGGAAGAGAGCTCGGCACAAAAATCTCCTAGGAGGTTGATGATACTCGTATAACTGTTGTATATCGCGCCATATATATATATATATATAATTGGTATAAAAGAGTGATAATTTCGCGTGTTCTTTATTGCCACAGCTTTGAGAAAACGTTTCTCCAAAATAAGATTTTCAGCGTCATATTCGGCCACTGTGTAAAATACAAATATAATTTGCAATAAATTGATGTTTGTACCTTTCTTCGCGGTCTTTTATTATGATATCAAACAAAAACTTTGAATTTTATGAGCGCCCTGAAAGTATTGTGTGTTAGCAAGACTCGTTGATATTTTATTTATTTATTTATTTTTTCTTTTTTTTTTTATCGTATCTATTGAACAAAAAATCCGCACACTTTGAAATTTGTTTATGTTATTGCATAAAGCTTAAGGAATATTTTGCATTTTTTTCGGAATTTTTGGTGCTCAAGAACGACATTTTGCAAAAAATTTGTATAAAAAAAAATGTATAAATAAAAAACTTTAAAAGATTTTGCAATACAAAAAATTGCATTATAAACTACGACAAAATAGTAAAAGACTGTGAAAATTTCATCTCATTTGAGCAAATATATTATAAGATATAGCAAAACGAAAAAAAATGTCAACAAATGAGTTATGCCAATAATTCGCACAATAATTTTTTTTTTTGGAATTATATTTTGGGAATCTCTTTCAATACTCCCGTGCTACACTTTAACCACATTTAAATTAAAAAACAAAACCGACCCCTTTTTAGTGATCGGTTTCAAAAATTCTGACTCATATGTGTCATACTTTCTCATGTCACAACTTTACCACAGATTTTCTTCTAAACTAGGTGTAATTTTTCCTTGAAAATTAGAACACATATAGACCTTGGTGGAATGAATAATTTACCTGCGCTTAAAACAGTTGATGCCATGGTTGTAGCAAAACTACATATTTTTGATATTTCGAATGCATTTTTTCGATATTTGAATAAGTATGGGTACAGTGGGCGTTAATGGGTTAAGTTGTAGCACAATGCGACACAGGGGCTATTTCTTATACCCCATTTACACTGTATACACTTTCAAAAGTCATTTATCGTAACATTGACATTTTACAAAAAGTTGATGTGAAATATATCAGTTTCCAAGGAATCAGCCATATAAATAGTATACGTTCAAGCACTCCGCTGGAAGCGGCTATGACGCTGGTTAATGCACCAACACCAATAAATTTGCGCCATGACTCGGCAATATACATACATACATACCTATATTAAAAAAAAGCTTAGCGTTATACTCCCCTCGTGTCGATTCGGCCGGAGGGTGGGTTATCCGCTGGGTATTATTATAATTACAGTTGTTGCTTTTTCTACACAAATGGCAAGACAAACATTTTATAGGTTTATCAAGTTATTGAAAACTGTAGTATTCACACTTTTTCTTTCATTTGTTAAAGAAGGGCGTTCTCTTAGTGCTAGAAAGTTTTTAAAGTAGAGACAATATGAGACTTGCTCTATTGTCTCTCCTAAAATAATTCATACATATATTCATTGGTTATATTAACTTACAAATGTTGTAAACATGTAATGGTAGCGATGGTCATTCATCTGTAGCTGAAGTATCTAGAAACATTTAGAAATATTACTGCATTAAATAAGAAGTTATATGATGTAAAGTTTGTGTAGACTTTACCGCACGAAAAAAAGCATATATATGTTTTGGCTTCGTATCTACGATGACCTTAAAAATGTCTTTTTGGCGTACGCCTCGTAGCACTTCCCGATAAGAGTCCGGTGTTGCTTGCCGAATATACATTTCAGTGCGCATATCTGGAGACGAGTGAAAGAGGTTTTGTGGATTGAACAAACCTTAAAGATTGCGAATAATAATAAAAGTTTAAAATTACTTCTAAGAATTCCATAAATACCGTCGTCATCCTCATATATGATAGCGCACTTGGTCCAATTTAAAAATATCATCAAGTCACGATGCGCCAAATTCATAAGTCGTTGTGGTGGATAAAGATTTATGAACAACCTCTTCATACTTGAGCTGTAATCAATCCGTGTCTTGATATGTGGGACATCAAAGGATTCGCATATTGATTGTACATGGGTTGCCAGAATTGGATCGGACGGTCCAAATATTACTTGAACTCCAGACTCGAGTTGACGGCAAATCTTTTGGGTTGTTCGAAATGAATCCTCGCGCGATGCATACTCAATATCGTAAATAAGTTGAGTGTTGGATAACAACATATTGTCCTTATTAATACGGTATACGGCATACTTAAATGAATGATCAACGCTGGTATCCCTTTGGTCTTCGGTGAATATTGCACCTGAAAAAAATGTTACTAAATACTTAATACAACCAATTCTTAATATTGTTCCGATATTGGTTTATCGATTAACCAAAGAAAAGAAATCTTGCCAATTTTCTCCCAAGCAATCTCATTTCTCAGCAGTTAGCTATGTACATCCTTTTGAAATCGGGCCTGCAGCTATATTCCAAGCATGCTTTTATATTAAACTAGCAGACCCGGCAGACGTTGTCCTGCCCAAACATTAACTTGTTTGCATTTAAAATATGTGAGTCGCCCTCCTAATTTATTTATTTATTTTATTTATTTGAATTTGTACAAGTAAGACTTAGTCTTTTAGATAGTACATCAATGGAATTATATTATCAAGAAAAAAAGTAAGATAGTATAAAATAATGTAATTTATAAATACAAAACTTAAAAAGATAACAAACTTTTACTTTAAAAATTAAACATCCCTAAAGTTTTGGCGACAAAGATAATAATAATAAAGATACAAAGTAAAAGGAAAGTTATGAGTTGAGAAAAGATAGTACTGCTTGCTTAAAACACCCTGGCTTTCTAATAGCTTTAGTAGCATATGGGAGTGAATTCCATAGACGGATTGTACTGACAAAGAACATCCTAGATGACGTAGTGTATTTAAAATTAGGGACTAAAATATTCAGAGTCCTTGTAGACTGACAGAAAATTAGATTGTTAAATAAGTACGGTGGCGTTTGAGAATGTATTAGCTTATGTAAAAAACACAGATTTCGCATTTCAGCTCCACATCTTTCTCTCCGACCATCCTCTTCATATGCTTTTGTCATTTCATATTGCTTTTTAATTGTCATCCATATACCTATCCCTTTCTCAATCCCAATCCCAAAAGGACTTAAAATTACTCCATTTTAAAACTCTCATGCATACCTTTCATTGTAGACCCATTTGCTCACAAAAACCTTCTAGCTCCAATTTTGGTCCACGTTTTGGTTAATATCTAAAAACCTTCGTTTTATATGGGAAAATAGCTAAAACATGTTAAATCATTTGTCAACACCTTTCATTTGATTGAGTGCCCCTCCTGGTTGACATTTTGACCAATATCTCGAAAACGGGCTCATATTGAAAGAACACTTTATATGGTTAAACTGGTCAACATTTTTAGGGACATCTCCAAAACCTTTCCAAATGCCTTTATTTTTTTTAGCGTATAACCATCTCGAGCGGTTACAAAATCTACCTTCCAAATTTAGATATGTGTATTAGGTCCAGCCGTTCTCAAAATAGATGTTTCCATAAATGAAGCAAAGTCCAAATGAAACCTGTGGCCTTCCCCTTTTTTTTTATACCAATTTTGTGCGAATATTAATATATCGAAATGAACCAAAGTCCGAATGAAAGCTGCCGTCTTTCCCTTTCGTTTGATATCAATTGTGTGCGGATATTCCAAAGTTGACCCGAAACCACATTTTGACCGATAACTCTATTATCGATAAATATATCGAAATATGTATAATTATGCGTGTTTCTATTCTGCACTCCAAAGAATTAGTGTGCAAAATTTCGTAAAGTTCGAGGCATTAGTTTAGACGTGAAAGAGTCACAAAAATTCAGTCACTCACACACTTACGTTTTTGTATATTAGTAAGATATGTATGTACATATATCAATGGACCAACGCGCATTAAATTTTGCATGTTCCATTGCAACACAAAGAGTAGCATCAAAGCAAAACTTCAATTGACAATGGAAAATACCAAAAAATTCGCATTTTTTACCGTGAAAAGCTTTGAAATAAAGAATTTTTCGTTCAATTAACTTTGTACCAATTCGTGACTAACACCGCCATCTGGTGGTGAGTATATAATTTGGTTCAGCCGTTTTCGAGTTTTAGCGTTACAACTGAACACCATTTCATTTTTATATGCATATGTATATAGAATAGATATAGATATAGATTGCTGTACTAATGTAAACAGCAACAAAGGCAATTATGTACAGCGTGTGTGTGTGTTGATGTGCACCATCTAGCGTCATCTGACGTTCTGGCCATCTACAGCGCAGTAGTGAAGATAAACATAGACGACAAAGACAACAACCAATATTCGCATAAATAGATCCAATTTTATCATATATACATAGCAATTGTATCATACATAGCAATGCTATCATAGTACATAGCCACAAAATATAACAGCCAAATTAATAAAATTGTATGGGAGGTACCACGCCCCCCTAATATTTTGTTTTGATTTTAATACATTACCTGCGCGTGGTAATAGAAAAAAGAAGAAACTCTCCAAAGGAAGTATATAATTTGTTTCAGCCGTTTTCGAGTTTTAGCGTGACAACTGAACACCATTTCATTTCTATATACATATGTATATAGATTTAGATCTCATTTTGAACATTCTCACTACATCTTTAAACACCTTAACATATGTATATCGGATCACTTCAAATCAGCACTATCTATACCAGGGATTGCCGAGCTAGTCAAAAAACTGAGCAAAACTACAACAGCATCCAAAAAAATGTATTTAAAAGAATTGTTGCTTTTATAGATATTGCATTGTGACGAAGCACTAACGAATCTATACTATGCATTGAATACGATCGGACGAGTGTATGAACATACATACATTTGACAAAACAACATCTTTTCAGTAGAGCGAGAAAACACATTCAACCCATTAGAAAATTTTCTTAAAATTGAGGAATAAATAATTTGCAATCGAATTTGCTTATATAGCGGTAATACTTCTTTACATAAACGGAAAACAAAAGAAGGAAATGTTTTGTCAAATGAATTTTCCTATCTGATTCCATATAAGCGCTTTTGTCAAATTTGGTTTGGTGAAAAACGGAAATGAACTGTAGTCGGTTTTATACCCTCTTTGGAGTGTTCACTTTCAGTACCAGGACCTTACTCAGTAGCAGTGTTGCCATTTTGGTGCTTTTAGAGCTAGATCTAGCTCTTTTTTTTGGCGTTTAGCTCCAAAATTCTGTTTTGGCTCCTAGCTCTTTTTCTAGTCCTTTTTTTTAATTTTTAGCTCTTTTTTGGCTCCAAATTTATTTGAACAAATTGTATTGAAAAATGAAGAAAGTTTTTATTTCTTTTATAATCGACGTCAAAATTATTATATTAGTCTCATTGTGTGCCATGTGGCAACTTAGTTTCCCTCACCGATAACAAATACCTAAATCGGTTAACTTTGTCGAGTAACATTCCTAAATGCCATATGTTTATTTTGCGAACAAGAATCAAAATGGAAAGGTAAGTAAATTGTGTGTAAAAAGCACTTTCCTAAGTTGCTAAAGATTCTGAACAACCTTACCCTCCGATTCTGTCTTCATTTTAAAAAATCAGAAAAAATATTTCAAGCGTTTTGAATTCTGACAAAATGACTTCATTTGGCTTTAACGCAAAAATAAAAATAATTTTTGAGTTTTACTAAAAATGGAATATTTTTTTTTTAACTATTTATCAAGCATGATAATTTTTCAAGAACACACTTATTTTTTTTTTGTTGACTTAGTTATACTTTTTATACGTTTTAAACATTGTTTAAGTTAAATCTATGCTATAATAAATCTCTAAAAAGTCGTACATTAAAAATTTCTTTGAAAAAATGACTTGGGGAATGCTATAGAGTTCATCTGATAAATTTTTAAAATTATTGTCTGTCTGTTTGAACTTAAGGATCTTGGAAACTAAGAAATGAATTTTGATGAGAGTTTCACTAATGGACTGCTTGAAGCTTAGAAAGGGACCTGCACTTTGCCTGCACTGATATACTGATTTGTAGGGAGGTATGCACCTATGAAATTTTTTTTTCTTACATAAATTTATTTGAAGAAAAATTCACTTACTTTGTCAAAAAAAAAAACTAAGCGCACCTCTTTAAAATTTTTGTTCACTTTTTTTTCAATTTCAGCTAAATCAAAAATCAATTGCATATGTACACTGCCGTCCTATGTGGGTATCAGCATATCTTTAATAAAACTCTAGATAAGTTGTTTCTGTATATTTGAAATTTCTTTGAAAAATGACTGGGGGATGACTTGGGGAATGTTTAGGCAGAGCTAAGGAGTCACATAGAGGGGAGATGGCAAAATGTCGAAGTTAGACTGTTAAAAAACGCCTTTACTTTAGGTGGTTGCCGTAGACATAAACGGGATATAATGTGGGAAAATAAATATTGTTCTGAACCTTCTCAGCCTGTAAATTGTTTTCGCAATTGAAGGTAGCAGGAATTTATTAACTACTTAGGTACATACCGAGCAAAGCTGGGTACCCTGCTAGTATGAAATAAATGTAAAAACTTACATACAATACTTAAGTGCCTTTTAGCTCAATTTTTACATGTTTTGGATTTTCTTGAATAAATCTAGCTCTTTTCTAGCTCTTTTTTTTCTCAAATATAGCTCCAAAATAAATTGTATCCTGGCAACACTGCTCAGTAGTTCTATTCGAAAGGCTGTTCTACTCGAAAGCAAAAAGCGGTTCTAATGCACATAGGTACTCTGTTGTTCATTAGAATTTACTTTACAAAATATTCAATATAGTAGGCATCACTGTTCCACAAATTTCAAGCTCAAAGCCAAATACAAAAACGTATTGCATAAATTTTAAGTGCAGTATTACGCAGCGTAGCATTACATCTCGCATTAATGTTAATGTTAATGTTAATGTTAATGCTAATGTTAATGTTAATGTTAATGTTAATGTTAATGTTAATGTTAATGTTAATGTTAATGTTAATGTTAATGTTAATGTTAATGTTAATGTTAATGTTAATGTTAATATTAATGTTAATGTTAATGTTAATGTTAATGTTAATGTTAATGTTAATGTTAATGTTAATGTTAATGTTAATGTTAATGTTAATGTTAATGTTAATGTTAATGTTAATGTTAATGTTAATGTTAATGTTAATGTTAATGTTAATGTTAATGTTAATGTTAATGTTAATGTTAATGTTAATGTTAATGTAAATGTTAATGTTAATGTTAATGTTAATATTAATGTTAATGTTAATGTTAATGTTAATGTTAATGTTAATGTTAATGTTAATGTTAATGTTAATGTTAATGTTAATGTTAATGTTAATGTTAATGTTAATGTTAATGTTAATGTTAATGTTAATGTTAATGTTAATGTTAATGTTAATGTTAATGTTAATGTTAATGTTAATGTTAATGTTAATGTTAATGTTAATGTTAATGTTAATGTTAATGTTAATGTCAATGTTAATGTTAATGTTAATGTTAATGTTAATGTTAATGTTAATGTTAATGTTAATGTTAATGTTAATGTTAATGTTAATGTTAATGTGAATGTTAATGTTAATGTTAATGTTAATGTTAATGTTGTAGGTTCCAATATTTTATTTATCAGGATGTCTCCTTTTATTCTTGATATTTATTTTTGATCTCAAAATGGCAACTTGTCAGTTTTGCTGTGCTGGCACAGGAAGAAAAAGGAAGTTCGTGAGTTAGCCGTGCTTACTTGTTTTTCATTTTCTTTTTTATCCTCGACATCCTATGCTAGGGTTGCTTATATGAAAAAAACTTAAAACTAAACATTACCAACTTAAGGTGACATTACAACTCGGCCAATTTGACATAATGATTGACCTCAATCAATTAACATTTCATGTTGAGGCAGTGTGACCGGTTGCCGTTGGTGACTGGGTATTATTACTATTTTTGTTTTTTTCTATGTTCCCATTTGTTGGCGAACACCCCTTGCGAATTTTTAAAGCTTCAACAACTCCATCATATGGTAAATGTGTCAATTGGCAGTTATTTATATCTCTGATGACGTAACGGTCGTTTGGCAATGATTTATGGATAACATATGGTCCTCTATATTTCTGGATAAGTTTCTTGTTGGTTCCGACGGTTGTTCAGTGTCCGTTATAACTACGAGGTCTCCAACTGAGTAGGTCTTGGCAGGGACACTATTTCTCAGGAAATATCGTAGATTATATTCCTGGGACCGTTCTATGTTTTTAAGCTCGTCTTTTCGGGTTTGACTAAGGTTCCTAACATCTTCATTTGACAACTTTTCCTCTAGACATTCAGTCAGTTCGTCCACTGCACAACCCCTTTGATTTATTCCGAAAAGTAAGTCAATTGGGGTGTATTTTGTCGTGCTATGAACGGTGTTATTCATCGCATATTCTATTTGCGGCAATTTAATGGCCCAATCCGAGTGTTCCTCGGACTCAGTGATCTTACTTAGCATCGCCTTGAGGACGCGATTGACCCTTTATACCTGCCCGTTCGCTTGCGGTAACGCCACCGCAACCTTAACATGTTCTATATTCCCCTTTAACAAGAACTCGCTGAATTCAAGGGAGGTGAAACAGCTGCCTCGGTCAGTTATGATCCGTCGAGGACGGCTGTAGTAGCTAAAGTACTTTTCTAGTGCGCAGCACACTTCTTTTGTACTCGTAGAATTCACTGGATGCAATTTCACAAACTTCGTGAAAGCATCTATAACCACCAATATATGTTTACGCTTTGACCTAATCGCGGGCAGGGGGCCGAAGTGGTCCAAGTGGAGGGTGTCAAATGGAATTGGTTTTTTTGGAATACTAAAGAGATTATGCTCGTTAGAACGAGCCGGCGCAGAATATATAATGCATTTGATGCAGTTTTGGATTAGTCTACGAATTTTTTCCTTCATGTCGCTGAACCAATACGTTTTTCTTATTTGATTATAGCATTTATCTCATGTGTAAACCGAATTACGTTCTCCTGTATTTCTGTAGGAACACACAGCATAACATTTTGACCAATCCTGCGACATACTAAGCCATCGACTAGTTCATATCCTATTACTTCCCCTTTTTCCAATTCGCTCATAAGTTTCTTAAGTTTTTCGTCTCGATTCTGGGCGATTTGGATCTGAACATCCAAATCATCCAGGTCTACTGCAGCAACTAACGTACATTTCTTCACCGAGGGCCGAGGTTTCACTATGTCTTCACGTTTGCATGCTTCATGTTTTACAAATAAGCCTACGCCCTTCTCTCTTTCTAATAACGGACTTCGACTTAGGGCGTCTACATGCCCAAGGTTTGTTCCGATTCGATGTTTAATAGAGTAGTTAAAATTTTGCAACTCAAATGCCCATATTTAAAGTCATTGTCAACGAATTCCAGTCGGTAATAATTTTAAATGGGATGCCTTCTAGGTAGATTCTAAACCTTCGGAGGGCATAAATAATCGACAAGGTTTCTAGCTCAAAGCTATGATATTTAGTCTCGGCCGGAGTGATTGTTTTAGAAAAATATGCAATTGGGTGGAAGCAGGGCCGCCGAGAGGAAATGCGGGCCCAGGGTAAAAAGGGTGGGCCCCTATTGTACATAAAAGTTTCGAATACTGCATCAATTTTTAAACTTTAAAAATATTTTTCCACGATTTCTGATAAAAAATACTAAACAAATGTTGTTATAGTGCACGAAAATTAATATAAATATAAATTTAATATTCGCGACTGCCGGTGCGATTTTCAAACCGAAAGTATAACAATTTGAATTTGACAGGTTACCTTCGACTAATCAGCGATGTAATTATTCGGACGTAAGTAAGTGTAGCTGGTTATTGAATGTGACAAACAGGTGTCGCGCTTTTAGCATCTACAGTCGACTCGGTAATTTTATCCTTCATTAATGTTGTAAGAAATATTCTGTTTCTCGATATTTCTTGCTCTTATTACATTGCTTTGCCAGTTTTTGCAAATGTACCTAACTTTTTTTTTGTACACGCACTCATGAACGTGCTTTATCGGTTATTACAACTTTCAAATAAATGTTTAAATTAATCGACTTTCATAAGAATTCTAATTTAACTATTCACTTAATTTCTTAAAAAATACGGGCCCCTTCGAAAACTCCGGGCGCGGGGAAAATACCACCGACCTGCACACAATTTTGTGCCAAATGAGTGAAGCCTATTTCTGCCGACCCCGATATACTTCGTAGGTACCGCAATAGGTGGTAATTTTATAAACAGATCTTTGCATGATATCAATCGGACTACCGGAATCAAAAAGAGAAATAATATTTATAAAACCTGACCATCTGTTTCGATTTAAATTGTAAAAGGCCACACTTACCTCTTGCTTATCTGCTATATCAAAGTAATCATCAGTATTCGAGATGGCTGCGACACGAGTGAGCTGCTTCTTCTTATTAGGGCACTCCTTGTGCGTATGTCCCAACCGGTGGCATGTAAAACAGGAACCTGCAGGGCGTAGAGGCTTCGGGCAACTGCTCTGATAGTGGCCAAACCCGGAGCAGTTGAAACAGCATACTGTTGACAAATCTTCGCCGGTAACTGCCCTCGGCGTTTTTGTTTCGATGCGGTATTTCCAAATTGTTCCGTGAAGGGTTCTGGCGGCGCTGCTCATACCGTTCAGTTCGTCGTACTAGTTCTGCCACCGAATTGGCGCCATAGAGTATACTAATGTTGTTGCTGCTATCTGGGATTCCGTCAATTATTATATCGACCAACTCCCATTCCGGTATCTCTGCCTGAGCGGCTATAGATTGCATCGCGACGACGTAGCTAATGCAAGTTTCGGAGGGCTTCAATTTGTGTAGCCTTAGTTGACGATAAACTTCTTGCCGCGAGCAGTTGCGTCGGAACATCACATACAACGACTACTTAAGAGCTGAGTACTCCATAAGACCCTTATTTAAAATAAATTCTTTTGCCGTTCCGGTCATGCACCGCCTCAGTGCTAAACACTTGTGTCTTTCATCGTACTTATTGGCATCAGTATAGTCCTCGAACTGCAGGAACCACCTGTTGATATCATAATGATTATCGCCGCTAAACTTTGGTACTGCAGCGTCTAGCTCATCAAAATGTATATAGGTATTTTCCTATGCGAACACCTGGGTTGCTTTGCATTTGTTGAAGCTGACTTTGGAGTTCCGCGATTTCGCGGCGCATTTTCAGGACTCTTAACTGGTCCCCTAGTTGACAAGCTTCTTCAAGGATTTCAGCAGCTCTATTTGCTCAATAGTTGCACCAGAAGTTGACGATGTTTCGCTACTGCGTTTCGGATCGGCGCTAACTCCCAAGGTTTAGGCCGTGGTGCGTGTTGAACGCATTTCTTAAAAAAAATTTATTTCCTTTTCGCAATCGGGCTTAAATTTTTATGTTAAACGTCAGTAGGTGTCTTCTCACACCTGAAGCTGTAACTTCCAATATTTAATTTATCAGGATGTCTCCTTTTATTCTTGATATTTATTTTTGATCTCAAAATGGCAACTTGTCAGTTTTGCTGGCAAAGGAAGAAGAAGGAAGTTCGTGAAGTTAGCCGCGCTTACCACTTTTTTATCCTCGACAATGTTAATGTTAATGTTAATGTTAATGTTAATGTTAATGTTAATGTTAATGTTAATGTTAATGTTAATGTTAATGTTAATGTTAATGTTAATGTTAATGTTAATGTTAATGTTAATGTTAATGTTAATGTTAATGTTAATGTTAATGTTAATGTTAATGTTAATGTTAATGTTAATGTTAATGTTAATGTTAATGTTAATGTTAATGTTAATGTTAATGTTAATGTTAATGTTAATGTTAATGTTAATGTTAATGTTAATGTTAATGTTAATGTTAATGTTAATGTTAATGTTAATGTTAATGTTAATGTTAATGTTAATGTTAATGTTAATGTTAATGTTAATGTTAATGTTAATGTTAATGTTAATGTTAATGTTAATGTTAATGTTAATGTTAATGTTAATGTTAATGTTAATGTTAATGTTAATGTTAATGTTAATGTTAATGTTAATGTTAATGTTAATGTTAATGTTAATGTTAATGTTAATGTTAATGTTAATGTTAAAGTTAAAGTTAATGCTAAAAAATTTTGTTGGTATTTTCCAATTTTTTACCTAACATACTTCAATTATTTTTTATCAACAGCGGTTATTAACTCTTTGTTTTATTATAATCATAAGAATATACATTTTTGTGGATCCCCGTTTGCTAAATTGTTGTAGAATGAAATTTTCTAACTTTCGACCATTTTGGCATATGCTTTCGAAATAGGGAGCACCACGATTGTAGAAAATCGTTCAATTCCAATGGAACAAAATCTAACTCAAGCGACGACTGTATTCTAATCGAAAATTTCTTGCAGAGCCTTTACTACAAACACACTTGACAAAAAGCACTTCTATTAAAATAAAAAGTCACTTTTTCACTTAAAATTTTGCGATAAATAACCTGTATAAAAAAAAATCTTTTGTCACATTGGCACCAGACAACAGACTGATTGGCAAATTAGTTTGTTCCATTTAAGAAAGCAACTCTTTCCAAAAATGCATTTGACAAAAGACCTTCAATCGATAGAAGTTTTTTTCTCCAGTGTAACTAATATGAAGCAATTCATGCACTAAATGGGGACAAAATTATGTGTCAAATGTACGTTACGTTTTTTTTTTTTGGATTTTTCAAAAAATTCAACTTATTGAAAAGAAGA
The DNA here is from genome assembly GCA_951509765.1 of Sphenella marginata. Classification (NCBI taxonomy): domain Eukaryota; kingdom Metazoa; phylum Arthropoda; class Insecta; order Diptera; family Tephritidae; genus Sphenella; species Sphenella marginata. The sequence goes on from OX608078.1 coordinate 14,603,193, forward strand.
TGTTTTTTTAAATGACTAGATGATCCGCCAAACTTCGTTCTACCCAAAATAGATTTTATTATTAAGTTCATTTAAAAACCAGTAAGGAAGTCTAAGTTCGGGTGAACCGAACATTAAATCCCCATCGTTGGTTTTCAGAAAAAGGGGGCTTGGTTTTCATCCGATTTCGCCCATTTTAAAAACCAATCTTTTCCGAGCCTAAACAATAGCGAATTTGGTGGGCGCGGCCACGCTCCTTGCTTATAAAGCTTTAACCGCTTACATGAGCCAAAAGTACTGAATCGATCTTTACAAGGGTTATACCATGTCCTATATATAACTATGGAAAAGAAGGCGTGCCATGCCCATATCTTTTAACGTATTTTGTGAAATTTTTTGATATACGGATATATTTTTTTATTTTATTTCTTTATTTCAGTCTACAGATTTGCAATCTTACAGACTAGACTAGGGCCGGGCAGCAGAGAAGCACGTTCGCGACAGAGCGTGCTGAAAATACACAAAGTGCAAAGATATATCAATTGTCATGTACGTATATGAGTTTTAAATACGAGAGTTGCCACATAATAATATTTATCTCTTTGTTGAAGTCTTTTTTAAAGTATACATTTTTTATCTCCAGAGAAAGTCCAAGTTCGGGTAAGCCGAACATAATATACCCCGCTGTGTACTTGAAACACACTACTTATACATCTGCAAATTTACATCACAAAAAAATTCGTAAAGTACTGTTTTGGTAAAGTAGTGGGAGTAGTTGTGCAAGTGGCGCAAATTTTCCATTTCCATTTGAATATCTATAGGAGTGGACATGGAAATTGACCGCTCTTACCCAGAAATCATTGATAGTGGGAAAGTAGTAAATTTCTTAGCGATACGTGAATGTTTTTCGATTTATTGCTTTCAAAGTTTTGTAAAAGGCTAAGATCAAAATGGGCGGGACAAGCCTATTTAAAAAATTGTATCTATTTCTGTTTAGTGTCAAAACCCTCCCCATTAAGAAAAAATTTAAGTCGAATATGATTCATATACACAGAAATAATGCGCATAAAATCGGCTTAGGCCAGTGGTGGCCAAGCTAACACTTTCATCTGTCTCAAATATATGAAGAGGTAAAACAAATGCTCCAAGACCTTTTAATTTATTAGTAAAAGGTCCGGGTACCTGGTGAAATTATGTTATCAATGATTGAAATGGAAAACGTGTGTCTAAAAAAATTATTTTCAATTATTGAGGAAATAATTTCATATGGATTATCAGGATTATACATATATGTATGTATACTAGAGTGGCCCTTATTTTGCGAAATCGGAAATGTCTAGGTGTTACCCCCTGAAATGGTTGTATGTAATAAAAAAAGAGTTCCCTAAAAATTTCCACCCGGTTCAACAACTCTAACCCGTGCCACAAACGGCCCGAAGTTCGAGCATTGGCAGCATCACTTCCAGTAAGTGCTGCTTTGGCTAGTCACGCAAACGTTTCGCTGTTGTGCATGCAAACAGAGGTGCCAGTAAAGAAAAAAGATCTACCATTCATGTAAAAAAAACTGTCAAATTTGGTATCTATATATCAGATAACCTATTAACGCCCATTGTACCCATACTGCTTAGAACGCAAGTGGATTCATCAGTTGCAGACTTAAAATGCCCCTGAACCCCTTGTGAGAACACCCATTTGCTGGAAATCGGAAAAAAAATATTTTTTTGTGTTTAATTTATTATTTAACCAAAAATTAATTAACTGTGTAAAAAGGTATTCCTGCAAGCAGATTTAATGGTGGGCATTAATGGGTTAACTCAAGAAAACAGCTTTTTTTTTAATCCATGTCGTATAAACTTAATGTAATACTCTTTTTGTAAAATTACAAAAAATCTACCAAATGCAAATATCTGATCTTTCTACAAAATTATAATTTTTTACCAATATTGGCAGATTTATACCGTAATGGTAACACTGCATGCAAAACAAAGTTAATTATTTTATAAATTTTTTTACCTACATATATGTACATGAATTATGTAAACATATACATATGTCTGTTGAATCACCTTCATATCAGCACCCAAGAGTGGTAAATGGCTTGGTTCATTATTTCAATACGTTTGTGGCACGGGTTAACGTTGGTCAATTAAGTCCAAATTTTGTGAGGATTATTTGCTCCTTATATATAACCATTTCAGGGGGTAACACCTTAAAAATTTTACAATTTTTTTTTCCACACAAATAAGGGCTACTCTAATGTATACATATATTTGTAGTTTTATCTGTAATTTGATTAATGGGTCGAATTGAATACGTGCTTCATAAATATATGCAGGCTATTTTTTTCTGCTAAATAGTCCAAAAATTGAATATGAATAAAAGTCCGAATAATTTGCACGATGAGATTGTTTGAAAAATTACTATGGAAAATAGGGAATTAAAGGAAGAATTGGGGGAAAATTATTTGAAAGAGTGGGAGTTCCTGATGAGTAATCCTTGCTCAATATTCCTATTACTCACATTTGAGAATGTGCACAGTGTCACAAAGTACATAAAAACTATTGCTTATTATTATTATTGATTTTTGGCTTCTTATTAATCATATTACAACACAATACAAAAATTTTTGTAAATGCACAGAAAATTATTTTTTTCCAAAAATAGAAGTTATGTTAAAGACCGTCAATATCTTGTAATCTAGTAGTTAAATTTAGTCAATAGTTTGCGCCAAAGAAGAAGATATATGTGGCCACAGATTGGCATCAATAAAAGTTTTCTAAACAGAAATTTAGTTTTTTGGTCTTGGTTTACGATTTCACGGAAATGACCATATACATATGTATATAATGGCCGGAAATGGAAATACTTACGTTATTTTTATTGATTTTAGTTTATTTTCTTTTATGCATTCCTCCGGGATTACAATTTCTGAATGCATTCACTGAATTTAAAGTAAGGAAAGTAAAACGTAATGCCTTTCATAACTCCCCTTTTTATTGGAATGGTGAATGCGTTTTTCAATTCCACATTCCGAAATCGCAAAAGAGTAATGAATTCCTTGGGAACACAGAAACACGGAAACGAAGAGGAAGGGAAAGGGATACACTATTTTATAAAAGCTGTTTCTGGTGAAGTTGATAAATTGCAGGTCTAAACATTTTCGGGGAAATAAAAACAAAATAAAAATGAATTTAGATTATATTTTGCCTACAGTTGGACACAGTGCAATAAATTTTGACGTTCACCGTTTCACTTTTTTAACACAATTTTTAGCACTTTCACTGCACTTACACAACACTATTACACATAATATTATTGGCTTTTTATTCGACCATTCCTTTCAATTTACCACGGCAAAAACTATTTCCTAGAAGTAAAGAAATCGCCAAAAGAAGATTTGATATGGGAAATGTCAAAAACTTTCGAATGAGAGTTGCGAGAGTTGCCGCAGCTATCAAATACTGAACGCAATTTTGGGTATTGTTAATTTTATTATTATTTATTTATTCATGGGTAAATTTGCTCTAAGAACAAAGTTACACTGTTTTTATGGTGACTATTCAAATTTAGAGAATTTTTAAGCTTCTTTTTCCTTATGGAAATATATGAACGAAAAATTTACTTCGCTTCGACTTTTTGGATTTATTTGTTTTGATGTAAAATTCGTAAAAAAAAAATTTTCAAATTGACAATTATTTCGGTGCGTTCGTAAAAATAAGTATTGTTGGAACGGAATGGATCGCATTTATAATATATTAAGGGCCGCTTGCTCATCTAAACTTTAAGCTTTATCTGTCAAATAAAAACATTTTTTGTAAACAAAAGTTTGGTTTATCGGGCAAATAAATTTTATTTTTTACATGAAAAAACGGCTCTAAATAAAATAGTAGTAAAGTTGACAGTTCTGTCTTTGTGCAGGAATGCTCGTGTCAAACGGAAAAAATGCTACCCCTTTAAGTTCCAAAAATTTCGGTTAAATTTTAAATTATTTTTCAATTCCAGATTCGAACATTATAATATATGCAAACTTTAATAATGTACTCAGCATTATTAATCGCTTAAACGTGCCGGCGATTTTGGCCATCGCAGAATAGAACACGCGTGTTTTTATTAATAAGATTTAGTATTTTTGTGAACTTTATTTATTTATATATGGGACTTAAACAAGATGATTTAGGATAAAGGGTTAATGCGATTGTTTACAATTTTTTGATGTAAGAATTCCTGTAAAGAAATATATAATTGTTGGATATGCCTTGCTAAATACGATTTAAAATGGTTCATTTTATTATCTACTTATGTCCGAAATTTAATTTAATAAAATTCTCAAAAATTAAAAATCCAAAAAAATTTATGAATAGAAATGGAAAGTTGGTGTCTCTGGCGCAAATTCATGAAATAAGACGCTCTCATTCCGACTACAAATACTCAAATTTTCAGGCTAGCACGCTGTGCACGCAAACGTGCACGCTGCGTGCACTGTGCAAATGTGCTAAGTTTGCCCGCCCCTAGACTAGACAATAGTTTGGTATTAAAGATAAAAAAAAAAAACTTTAATTAAATAGTGCAAACAACCTAAGTTTAAAAGTAGAAAAATTTAAGCTAAGATCTACAGCCTGATAGCAATTGTTACAAAGACGGATACACCTAACGGATAACGGGTTCATTCAACGAGTAGTTAGTTCTACTAATTGAATCAGCAAATAAACGATTATATCTCAACGTTCGTGGGTGTAAATATACTTTGAACAAAGCTTTTAAACTATCGCAATCAATATTATTGTTTACCACATTATACACAAATATTAGTGAACAGCAAATTCTCCGATCAGATAAAGACTGCAAGCCAAGGAGCTTGCGCCTACTAATATAGGATGGGGGACCATCTTCAAAGTAAATTTTGTGTAAGGAAAATTTCGTGAAGACTCTTTGAACCCTTTCGATTTTGTCGGAATACAAAACATAATACGGACTCCATATCAGGGAACAGTATTCCAGTCGACTACGTATAAGGGCCGTAAATAAAGATTTTAGTGTATTCGGGTCTTTAAAGTCCCGAGTACTTCTTTGAATGAATCCTACTAGCGCAAAGGACTTAGCTACAATAAAATCGATATGCTTATTAAAATTAAGCTTGGTGTCAAATATAACTCCTAGATCCTTCACATCAGAAACCCGATTGAGCACATTATTGTTCAGATAATAGTCGCAAAGGAATACATCTACCTTCCTTATATATGTCACAATAGTACATTTATTGATGTTTAAATATAGGTGGTTTGAGGTACACCAGGCTTCAAAAGTACTCAAGTCATGTTGTAAGTTTTCACTATCGGAGATACTGGCAACTTTGAGAAAGAGCTTAACATCATCGGCAAACATTAGACATTTGGCATACTTAAAGTGCAAGGGTAGATCATTAATAAAAATCAGAAATAACACTGGGCCGCTATGAGATCCCTGTGGAATACCTGAACAAGCGTCAATGCAAGTGTTCGATGTGGAAGACCCCATATTCACGTATAATTTCCTCCCACTTAGAAAACTCGAGAAGAATTTAAGAAGTTCACCAGTGATTCCATACATCCTCAACTTATGCAACAGGACTACGTGGTCAACTTTATCGAAGGCTTTAGAAAAGTCCGTGTAGATCACATCTAGCTGAGACTGGCAATTAAATGCTTTAACGATTTCATGAGTGACTAAAAGCAGATTAGTACATGTAGATCGACCTGGTATAAAACCATGCTGGCATTGACTGAGCACGTTACGCACATGAAGGAAAAGCTTGGATTGAATGATGCCGTCGAACAACTTGGCTAATATGCTCTGCTTCACTATTGGCCTATAATTACAAATATTATTACGGTCACCTGATTTATAAATAGGTTGAATAGAACACACCTTCCAAGCGTCTAGGAAAATGCCGCTAGAGAGACAAGCGTTAAAAATATTGGTGATTGGACCCACTAGAACGTTAGAACACGCTTTGAAAAATGCCGAACAAAATCCCTCGCTATATGTGTCCATTAAGCAACATTTACCTAATTTTAAAAAAGTGGGTGGTGGTACGCCCACGGATTTTATTATGTTGTTTGTCCCTATTTGAAGATCAGTTTTCATTGCAGATCTTTATGATACTTTCACAGTGGCTTGTTAATAGTGAAATATTGATATTTTGTTTATTCACTTGTGGGCGGTGCCACGCCCATTTTCCAAAATATTACCAAAAAACCTTTAAACATCATCAGGTGAATGAGTGTACTAAGTTTTAGCATTGTATCTTTATCAGTTAAACATATATTGCATATTCCTGTTTCCAAACTCTCGTTTAGAGAACTTTAGTCCAAAAAGGGGCGTGGTCGTTCACCGATTTTTCTTATTTTCTGTGGTAGTACTCTACATAAACATAACATGCCTGGTACCTAGTTTCGTAAACCTATCTCACACCGTTCAGAAGTTATTAGCAGTCGAATTTGAAAATTGCTTGACTCATAAGTGGGCGGTGCCACGCCCACTTTCCAAAATTTTGCAAAAATTATGTTAAGAATATGAAAATTGATGTATGTACCAAATTATATTATTATAGCGGTATCAGTTAATTAGATATGGACTTTTCAATATTTCCACCTCCTTTCAATATAACTTTTATAAAAAAGTAGGCGTGGTCGCCAAGCGATTTCGTTTATTTTCTATATCTGAATTTAACACAACAATAGTATGCCCTCTACAAAATTTCGTTATACTAGCATAACTGATCTCAAGTTATTAAGAGTCAAAATTTCTTCAAATATATGTGGGCGGTGCCACGCCCCTTTTCAAAAAATTTGATAAAATCCGCCTTAGAACATATAAATCAATACATATTGCAAATTTTATCATTGTAGCTGCTTCTGATATGGAATTAACCCGTTTTATACGTTTTTCGAAATTTTCGATATCGAAAAAGGGGGCGTGGTTATCATCCGATTTCGCCCATTTTCAATAGCAACCTACCTTGGCCAGAAAGTAACCAGTATGCAAAATTTCATGCAAATATCTCAATTTTTACTCAAGTTATCGTGTACACGGACGGACAGACGGACGGACGGACGGACATGCCTTAATCAATTCCTCTTTTCAACCTAAGAACTTTCATATATGGAACCCCATATCTAACTCGATTATTTTGCGCCGTTACATAGTACCGTTATGTGGACAAAATTAATATACCCTTGTACTAGTACGAGTACGCTGGGTATAAAAAAGATGCAATGAATCTATTCCAAAGCAAATTGATATTTGCCGACACTAAATCACTTTTACCAAATATATTTATATTTATTAACTTTAAAAAGTACAGTAAAAAATTAAGTTTTTAAGCGTACCAATATAAAAATTAATTGACAAATGTGAACTCATAATAAATAAATAGATAACAATCCAAAATAGTTGTAACATGTATGTACTTAAACTATTAGAATTAGATAGTTTAGAGATAGGGGCATAGAAAAGACAGTGTTTTTATTTTAATTTTATTTTTTAGTATTCCTGATAGATTTGCAACTGCCACTTTAAAGCATTCAACTGATTTGGAAGATATAATTGAGATTGGTAATGAGTTCCACTCCCTTATAGCACTAACAAAAAACAACCTAGACTCGTGTCTTGGGATAATAAGGTTGCAATTGCGAGACGATTATACAAATATTAAATTCTGGTAAAAGTATCCAGGTTTATGACTTTTAATCAATTTGAATAAAAATACTTCGATATTTAAGGTAGTTTTCTATATTGTTTTTGGTGTTTACGGTCTTTCTATTTACATATATTTGTAAGTTTTGCAAGCTCGAGACCTGTAAACAATTATAATTGGTTTTAATTATAATTAAATCGGATATAATAATTATTATATCCGATTTTTGTGGAAAAATTGATATTTTGGAGAAAAATTACAAAGTCAATAACAGAGATGGATAGGATTACATGTTTCAAAGTGTCGCCACTTATCATCAGATCCCTTTTCGGATACTGGGATATGAAGTCCGCACCAAAGCCGCTTTTAGAAATCTAACAACTTAGCTATGATGAATATCGGGAGGGGTATCAAAAGACGCGTTTTGAACTGTGTAACAATAATTTGGAACTCGTATTAGTAGTAACGTAGGGTCGTATAGAATTACCATTACTTTTTATATTTATTATCCCCTTTCGGATTATTGATACTGACGTCAAGGCGCGTCTTTCGATACCTCTCCCAATATTGTTGGATGTGCTTTATCAGTTGACGCTGAATGTAAATTATTACCAAATAAGGTGCACCTGAGGAAATTGTTTACTACCGCCACCGATAACTAAGCTAAGATCAAAAATGTAGTTCGAGGTATCAAAAGACGTGTCTCGGTCCCAGGAATGCGAATCCGTCTCCGGAGAACAAATGTTTTCTACTAGATTGAAAAGTATGTATTGGCAAAAACCACAAAATTACCCCGGTCCGATTCCAAATGATGGAAGAGATTCATGGTATTTATGCGCACAACACCTTTCTGTAATATCGGCCCCCAATAAATTCTGATAGGCTGTCGTAATTTTTACTTTGAATATACAGTAGTATCCTTATACATATAAGTACATAAGTTTGTAAGAAAAATCAACTTACCATATACCTTAAGCAGTTTTAAGAATCTCGGAAGATCCCTAAAGTCGAAAAAAGTAAAGACAGAAACTTCTAATATTTAAATTAAAATATTCAACTTCAATACACATATAAATCAACACTTTGAAACTTCAATGTAAAAAAAATAGTTCGTAAAACTCCAATATATGTATCTGCCAAGTTTCAGCTGTATGCGAACTTTTCCTGTTTTTTAAACTAAACTTTTCACATATTGTTATGTAAAACTGTCAGATATGACAGTTTTTCCGGCAATAAAAGGCATCTTCGGTCTGTAATAATTTAGACCTTTTGTGAAAAATATGACTGAACAACCGGAAAAAGTAAGTTTCTAATTATTTGGAATTTATTTACATATTTAAGGAATTTAAACATGATACATATTTTTAGATTAAAGTGAAGAGGGCTCGAAAAGGTCCATACAAGAAATGGACTGACAAGGAGCATCAGGTCTTAATAAATTTCCTGCTGGAAAATAGGCCGCTTGAAAAGCCGACCGCCCAGACTTATTACAGAACTTTTTTGCGGAAAGCTGGGAGTCAGCTGGACTGGACCCTGGTGCGGTGCAAGGTCAAAAATATACGCAGCAGTTTCAACAAGGCAAAAAATTGGCTGCAATCCACCGGGAATGGAACTATTGAAGATGGACAAACAACCAGTGGTATGTACATAAAACTAGAGTTACCAATTTTTCGGGGTTATTATAAATCTTTTTCCCTCTCTTAGATGTAATCGCAAAAATGTGTCCACATTTCAATGAATTAGAGGACATCTTTGGCTACAAGGAATGCACTTCAAACCGATAATTATTAATACTGAGGAGAGTAACACACTTGACCCGCCGTTTGCTTCCTCGGTTGACGCGAGCGTTGAAGTCGAATACTTAGAGGAACTTCAAGAGCAAAGCCAAAGCTCTGTCTTGCCTAACGAACCTAATCTACCAAGCACTTCACAAAAATCTAATCGAAAGGGCATTTATTCACGCACAGCCCTTGATGACGTGTTGGAGGTTCAATCCAGCATATTAACTTTGAAAAAAGAGAAATTTGAGAAGGATTTTATGTTAAGAGAGCAGCAATTCAATTTTGAAAAGGAAAGATTTGGAGAAGAGAGAAGCTGAAAGAAATCTGAAAATTTTAGAGATAGAATCTAGGGAAAGGATTGAATTAAAAAGAATGGAAATGCAAGAGAGAATTGAAATGGAAAAATTAAAAATGCAAAAATAATACGTTTATAGAATTTGTATTGTCTAGTGGGGGTCGATCATATACCTAAATGGAGGCTAGAGGTCTCTTTCGAGATCTGGAGGTTCTCCGGGTCGTAATTCATATAGACCGATGTCATCGCCAGACCGGTGCTGCCGACTGTTAAACTGACAGCTGTAACGTCGTCATTGGCATAGTTAGGTAGGATAAAGGTGTTCAGCTCAGACTTAACCAAAAAACAGGTTCCAACTTTGCCCTCCTCATTCGCTCGAATGAGCTTGAAACTCTTTGTCCCCAATCCGCAAACCCTCGATCTGTTGACACAGGGTACTTGGATGAGGACCACGTCTACGTCGCCCTTAGAAATCCGACTGCTTAAAGCAGACTAGGCTGCTTTACATCTGTGCAGGCTTATGTAAAACACCACCGGCATGAGAACTCTTAGACTTCCCTGCCACCGCCACATCGTCTAGGAGGCTGTTTTCGAAAGACGAGTTGTTTAGAGCACCTGCACTATTGGCACCGCCCCTCAGGATTGGCTGCCATCACCGTTACGTCGAGAGGGATGGATTCATGATCCGCTGCATCGTGAGAATTTTCTCAGGTTCTGCAAGGATGGCAGGAATCCAAGCCCTTGCCCTTGGTATAGCCGGATTGTCCTTCCAGTCCACGACCTCGATTGCCCTTGGGTAGCCTTCACCCAGTCTTCCTGCTGCTGCTTGTGCAGTGCAATAGTTCTTGCATCCTCGCGCGGGAAAACTTTAATGTGACCCTGGTGCCAACTCGCATCAGTGAGACGGGCATTTTTGATAATAATTTTTAATTTTTTTTTCAAATTTATATTTTAGTAACGAATAACAATTCAAAATGTCATTGTCATAATTACTGCAAATGATGGGGTGCTCACAGTTCTCATACAGTAATGTGGTAAATTTGAAACCTTTTAAATTTAAAAGATGACTGTGAGTACCCTAATTTTTTTCATTTTATATGTGTTTGGACTCTCAATAATTTCATTTTTTACCTCTTTTTTTCTAATGAGCACAGTATTGTATTTGCTTTTGAATCTCTTATTGGATTTTTGCAGCAGTGTTCCATTGCTTCGTATTTCGTATTTATCTAATTCTCTTTTGTTTTGTTTTGACTCCCTTATTCGTATAATTCAAATGACAATTGAATTGGAATTTACAATTCAACGTTAACAGGTCAAATTAGAAAGTGTAAGTGTGAGAGGTACTAAAGTCTGCTTTTCAAAATTCTTTTGGATGAAAATTCTGTAAAAATCAAAAAAAAAATTCTGTCCAGCCTAAATTCTTTTGGTTCAATATTCTGTATTTAAAATTCTGTATGATCAAAATGATGGAGAACTGAAATTCTGTATATTAAAATTCTGGAATCAAAATTATTTTCGATCAAAATGCTGTAAAAATATCACCAAATAAGCAGATAGCCTGATAAGCACGCTTACCTGAATAGCACATTTATTTTATGAATAATGAAATTCCGATTTTATAGAAACAGAAATTTTGCAAAAATAATGTAAAGAATATGAAAATTGGTGTATGTACCAAATTATATTATTATAGCGGTATCAGTTAATTAGACTTTTCAATATTTCCACCTCCTTTCAATATAACTTTTATGAAAAAGTAGGCTTGGTCGCAAAGCGATTTCGGTCATTTTCTATATCTGAATTTAACAGAACAATAGTATAGTAGCATAAGCTGTTCTGAAGTTATTAAGTCAAAATTTTAAAATTTCTTCAAATATATAATATATTGATAAAATCGGCCTTAGAACATCTAAATCAATACATATTGCAAATTTTATCATTGTAGCTGCTTTTGATATTGAATTAGCCCGTTTTATACGTTTTTCGTAATTTTCGATATCGAAAAGGGGCGTGGTTATGGTCCGATTTTATCCATTTTCAATACCAATCTATTCTAAACCCAAATAAGTACTCATGCCGAATTTGGTGAAGATATCTCATTATTTGCTCAAGTTATCGTGTTAACGGACAGACGGACGGACATGGCTCAATAAAATTTTTTTTCGATCCTGATCATATTGATATATGGAAGTCTATATCTATCTCCATTCCTTTATACCTGTATAACTAACCGTTATCCCAACAAAGTTATAATACCCTTGTACTAGTACTAGTACGCTGGGTATAAAAACGTACAATGAAAGAATGGGAATTGATTAAAACAGTTAGGTATTTGAATGAAGTATACAGAAAATATTGGAATTATTCTACAATATTGTTTAGCACGGTTGCTCGAATTTCATTCACATTGTTTCTGAAGCTATAAATACATACACACATATGTACATTTACTTTATGTAAATCTGTTTTGATAATATAGAGCATATGGATAAATAAAAAAAAAGTGCGCACTTATGTAGAAATAATAATAATACTATAGACTTACACTGGGTTAGGTACAATATGATTTTGGTTCAAAATTCTGTATTTAATATTCTGTATTCAAAAATATGTAATGCAAAATTCTGTAATGCTAAAATACTGCTCTTCCGGGTTTTCAATACAGAATTTTGCAAAACAAAATACTGCCAATATATAATTTTGATTTACAGAATTTAAAATTACAGTGTTCCGCAATACAGTATTTTAGCATTACAGAATTTTGCATTACATATTTTTGAATACAGAATATTAAATACAGAATTTTAAATACAGAATTTTGAACCAATACATATTGTACCCAACCCAGTGTAAGTCTATAGTATTATTATTATTTCTACATAAGGTAAGTTTTATTATAAGAAAGGCAAGGTACCTGTAGTTCATTCGCTTTTGCATCTTTTGAAGCTAAAATTGAGGAGCCACCTGGGCGTGGCCCTTATTGTTTTCGTATACATGGATCAATTTACATGCAGAATTTTAAATACAGAATTTTGAACCAATACATATTGTACCCAACCCAGTGTAAGTCTATAGTATTATTATTATTTCTACATAAGGTAAGTTTTATTATAAGAAAGGCAAGGTACCTGTAGTTCATTATAAGAAAGGCAAGGTACCTGTAGTTCATTCGCTTTTGCATCTTTTGAAGCTAAAATTGAGGAGCCACCTGGGCGTGGCCCTTATTGTTTTCGTATACATGGATCAATTTACCATAGAGTGGGTCCTCTTCATGCAAATAATGATTTAAATTCATCATACGCACAGCTTTATATACTTGACACTGATCAAGCCACGGACATTCGACTACAAAAGAATACAAATTGCGATAGTTCCTTGATGAAATGCCTTCATGAGATGATATTAACTGTGAATCCCATAGCCCGTCAGTACAAATTTATGGCGCAAGTTGAACGCTAGGAAGAGCATAGGGCACGACAGGAAAATCGAGTCCCCCATCAAGTCAGCATGATTTTCTTTAGTAGTCATGCGAATCGGCGTTACAATTTGCCAAACTGTTCAGAAATTGCAGCCGTTTTTACAACTGAGGATCGTGAGCCACCGGCAAGCCGTGATTTACTACAATCTCAACTTTACATAGATTATGTGATCCCTTGGTATATCCCCTTTTATTTCCCTATGGTGAGCCCACATACGACGAAGCACTTCTACATGAGCAAGAACACCGAACAAGTCGCAGATTCAGGGTCACACAGTTGCAAATTGTTGCATATTGAATGGTAATTCGAGAAGGTTTCAGCTTACTTCATGCCTCAGGTAAACTTTGGCAACAATATTTTAGTTGATCAGTATGTTCGAATAGAGGGTGCAAGGTTGGCGTTTTTGCGTACTCATCAACATGAAACATACGCTGGCTTACCCGACTATGTAATGCGTCAAGCAGAAGTAGAATATGCACGCCCTGGTCGTATTGTTGTTCTACCATCCAGTTTTCCAGACTCACCTCGCAATATGAATATGCATTACCAAGATGCCATGGCTATTGTTAGGAAACATGGAAAGCCGTCACTTTTCATAACTTTGACCTCCAATCCAAAATGGCCTGAGATATGTCAAAATATTGAACAATATCAAGTACCCCAAATGCGTCCCGAGTTAATAGCGCGAGCTTTTAAGCAAAAACTAAAACATCTTTTAAATGATATTTCAATAAAACATGTGTTTGGAAGGGTGAAATAGTTTCTATACGTAATAGAATTTCAAAAATGAGGTCTACCGCACGCACATATTTTGGTTGCTCTTCATGATGCAGATGCCATAATTGATGCTTCTATTATAGACTTGGCTGTTTGTGCTGAAATTCCAAATAAAGAAACTGAGCCAGAACTACACCAAATTGTTTCAAAATATATGCATGGCCCATGTGGCCCCCTTAATCCTTCATCGCCTTGCATGTCTCACTCTGGTGAATGCACAAAAAAATATCCAAAAATATTTCAATATAATAAGTATTTAATAAAAAAATACGCTGCTCACATCAATGTTGAAATTTGTTCTTCAATCAAAAGTGTCAAATACCTACATAAATATATATATAAAGGATATGATTCTGCAAGTATTCACATTATTGAACAACCCGTTAACAACTGCATTCATTTTGATGAGATTACCTCTTTTGTAAATGCAAGGTAAGAAGCGTGTTGGAGACTTTTTGAAATCGCACACAGTAAAACCGCTTGCCGTTCACCTTCCAAATTTACAAAATGTTTACTTTCGTGAAGACAATGCTATAATAGCACAGGCAATTACGAAGTTTCGGGAGACTAGACTCACTGCGTACTTTAAGCTAAATATAAGTGATACGTTTGCTAATACACTGACTTACCAAGAAATACCTGAACATTATACTTGGCAGACAAGTTCACGTTCGTGGCAGAGGAGAAAAAAATGTATCAACGCAATAGGTAGATTCGCATTACGTTTGTTCTTAGTTTCTTTGAAAAACTTTGGTTTGCCGGAAGTATCTTTTGCAGACGCACATACAAACTTAGCGATTGATATTGAAGCCGATTTAATATGCGCAAACATTAAAAGATCAGCTCAATCCAGAACAATAAAAAATGTTTGACCAGGTATGTATAATGTTAAATGATGATGGTACAACTGTTAAAGCTATTTTTATTGATGGACCTGGTGGCTCTGGAAAAACATTCCTTTATAAAACTCTTTCACACCATATACGCAGTATTGGAGAAACAGTGATTACCGTCGCTTGGACAGGTATAGCTTCGATTCTGTTCCCAGGTGGTCGAACTGCTCACAACATTTTTAATTTCCAATACCATTAACTGAATAAATTTAAGCCCAGCAGAAGGATTGGTGAATGGCACAGGACTTATTATTAAACGAATGCATCCACGGCCAGTTATATGTGGCGTTCAGCAGGGTCAGATCCTGGGAAAATATACAGGTTCAAATGAGCAGTAATGAAAACTATACATTGAATGTCGTATATAATGAAGTACTTTTGTAAATGAAAATTTGTTATTTTGAAGTGCCCATATATGTACAAATATTTCTAATTAAAAAAAATAAATTTAAAAATTCATACTCAAATTCAGCAAAAGTTATTATTTGGGATGAAGCTAGCATGGTACCTGGAGCAGCTCTGTTGTGCATAGATCGTCTTTTGCGCGATATTCTCCAATATGAAACGTCCTTTGGTGGGAAAATTATTATTCTGGGTGGAGACTTAGGCTGGGCAAATTAAGCACGCCATATTTCGCCCCCATTTTTTTTTTAATTTAAATCATTATCAGCTTTTATCTATCAAGGTGAGAGATTTAATTTTTTTCTAAAAAAAAACCCAAAAACCGTTTATCGCGGGTTACACACTAGTTTCTATTAATATATTCCTCGATTAAATATTTATCAAGCTCTCGTGTTGATCCGCCATAACATTGCTTAAATGTGGTTGAAATATTTCAACTTCTTGAACCAACGGACTCTCTGTTTGTTGTACAGCTGCAAATTTCTTTTTCAAGTCATCTAAAGCTTTTTTGTATGCATCCTCGTTCCTAAAACTGCGCTGTTTGAATCGAGTGTCTAATATTGTACTCTCTGAATACAAACAATTGCCTTCCATTTTAGAGAAACGTGTTACCATCTCGTTTCGCAGTACGTTCAAAACCGCACATACCACTTCTGAGTTAGGACACTGAGCAGCTACGAATTTCTGAAGAATTTTTGCAAAATAGTATAACCTGCAAACATAGATGGCATTTACATATATATCTCATCTTAGTAACATTTGGGGTAATCAAGTGAGTCTGCTTATCAGGTGATCTGATTATGGCTCATATTTTGAACAAATACGAACAATACTGAAGTGGGGTAATACTAAGCAGATAAGCTGATAATTAGGTTTACGTTAGTATCCCAGTTATAAATTTCGGAGTTCTGCTGTTGAGTATGAGCATAAAACGACTTCTATAGAAATGTATGGACAAAAATTGCAAGCAACACAAACAAACATATTTTAAAAATTCAACATTTTGAGGTACATCTGACTTAAACTTTACCTCCAAATGCTATCTCCTATGAAAATTTAAAAATTTTGATTGGACTTAAGCCTCACCTTTGAAAGAGTAACATTCTGTTCAGCAGACAACTCTGTCGTAACTTCATAAAATGGCTTCATTACGGGCAGTATTTTCTCTATGACAACCCACTCCTGGTAAGACATACATAACTCGGATTTAAAGCGAGGCAGAACTACAGCTAGAGCATCTTTAACCTTTAACCATCAATTTTCAATTTTAACGTTGGCAGGTTTAGCTGCTTTTGGGTTTCGTTAAGTTTTTGAAGTCCATTAGTACTGCGATGAAAAAACTCGACAATTGCTCTTGCTTTTGTCCTTATGCCTTCTATTTCAAGTAGTGCCTTTTGCGTTATTTAATTTAAAGTGTGCGCCATATTTAATTTAAAGATAGCTGGACTGATGCATTATCAGACACAACAGTAGATATTTTGTTGCAGATTCCCCAATCATACATTATTTTTGGTATGGCGCTCAACACTTTAAACACATGCTATAAGATGTGACTTGAATAAACATTGTGTAGGCTCTATGAAATGTGCAGTTACTGCAATGTAACTTTGATTTGCCCTCGATGTCCATGCGTCTGTGGTCAAGCATACAGCAGTCGCTAAACATACTTCCTCATGCAGTCCCGAACTTATTTATTTCAATATAGACATTGGGCAATATTTTATTTGACAAACTTTTACGAGTGGGAAGAGTGTATCCTGGACACGAGGAGAGCATATCTATTAAAACCTTAAATTCGGGTTCGTCTACAATGCTAAGGGCATAATTTCCTTATGCTACCCATTTTAAAACCTGGCGGTCAGCCAACTCTACCTTGCGTGCTGGAGGTAGACGGGGAATAAAATTACTAATAACACTGGTTTACAGCCAAAATGCAACAGAGATGCCGTAGTGAAATTACTATGTAAAATCACCTCCTAATTCCGAAAATCAAGGTTATTTTTACTTGAACTGTACCGTTTTTGAGATATTTACGATTTACCGTTATTTCAAAAAACAAAAAAAGATGGCTCCACTTAATCGTGTATATCTCAAGAACAAACTGAGCTCTTCCAAAACGGTTTGAAAAATTTGAAAGCTTATAAAATTTACTATGACCAGTACATACAACACTTTTTGCTAGGTCCTGCAGATTCAAACATATTGAACAATCATTAATCAAATAAGCTATCAGTGAACAAAATCGATGAACTAATACAAAAGTTATAAGCATTCAAGTAAATATATCCAGTTAATGCTTAAGTACCCTACTGGTACATATGTGTTAGTATTCGTATATCAGTTAGTTAGCAGGTAGATTTTCGAAAAGTTATTAGATACAAAAAGCTGTTAGTGTCATTTTCTCAAACCTAGGTACATTTTAAACAAGAGCATATTTTTGAGGCAGGTAGTGTTTTCTTTGTAGAACTAGGGAACCTTTTTGTTTAGGTAGGCTTGAATTTTTACTGGATCTAAGTATAAATAAGAGTACATGCGCCTTGTCCCTTCATAATATCTGCAAGGCTCGCCGGATACTGTTCAGTTTATAACCCGTCATTTACTTAAAAATGAATAAAAGGGCGCGAGAGTTTGAGTGTACAAATGATCTACCATCCAGTTTTCCAGACTCACCTCGCAATATGAATATGCATTACCAAGATGCCATGGCTATTGTTAGGAAACATGGAAAGCCGTCACTTTTCATAACTTTGACCTCCAATCCAAAATGGCCTGAGATATGTCAAAATATTGAACAATATCAAGTACCCCAAATGCGTCCCGAGTTAATAGCGCGAGCTTTTAAGCAAAAACTAAAACATCTTTTAAATGATATTTCAATAAAACATGTGTTTGGAAGGGTGAAATAGTTTCTATACGTAATAGAATTTCAAAAAAGAGGTCTACCGCACGCACATATTTTGGTTGCTCTTCATGATGCAGATGCCATAATTGATGCTTCTATTATAGACTTGGCTGTTTGTGCTGAAATTCCAAATAAAGAAACTGAGCCAGAACTACACCAAATTGTTTCAAAATATATGCATGGCCCATGTGGCCCCCTTAATCCTTCATCGCCTTGCATGTCTCACTCTGGTGAATGCACAAAAAAATATCCAAAAATATTTCAAGAAGTTACTTTGCAGGATGTTAATGGATACCTCCAGTATCGTCGTCGCGATGGCGGGAGCAAAGTTTTATTTAGAGTCAATCAAAATCAAATTGAATTAGATAATCGATGGATAGTGCCATATAATAAGTATTTAATAAAAAAATACGCTGCTCACATCAATGTTGAAATTTGTTCTTCAATCAAAAGTGTCAAATACCTACATAAATATATATATAAAGGATATGATTCTGCAAGTATTCACATTATTGAACAACCCGTTAACAACTGCATTCATTTTGATGAGATTACCTCTTTTGTAAATGCAAGGTAAGAAGCGTGTTGGAGACTTTTTGAAATCGCACACAGTAAAACCGCTTGCCGTTCACCTTCCAAATTTACAAAATGTTTACTTTCGTGAAGACAATGCTATAATAGCACAGGCAATTACGAAGTTTCGGGAGACTAGACTCACTGCGTACTTTAAGCTAAATATAAGTGATACGTTTGCTAATACACTGACTTACCAAGAAATACCTGAACATTATACTTGGCAGGCAAGTTCACGTTCGTGGCAGAGGAGAAAAAAATGTATCAACGCAATAGGTAGATTCGCATTACGTTTGTTCTTAGTTTCTTTGAAAAACTTTGGTTTGCCGGAAGTATCTTTTGCAGACGCACATACAAACTTAGCGATTGATATTGAAGCCGATTTAATATGCGCAAACATTAAAAGATCAGCTCAATCCAGAACAAAAAAAAATGTTTGACCAGGTATGTATAATGTTAAATGATGATGGTACAACTGTTAAAGCTATTTTTATTGATGGACCTGGTGGCTCTGGAAAAACATTCCTTTATAAAACTCTTTCACACCATATACGCAGTATTGGAGAAACAGTGATTACCGTCGCTTGGACAGGTATAGCTTCGATTCTGTTCCCAGGTGGTCGAACTGCTCACAACATTTTTAATTTCCAATACCATTAACTGAATAAATTTAAGCCCAGCAGAAGGATTGGTGAATGGCACAGGACTTATTATTAAACGAATGCATCCACGGCCAGTTATATGTGGCGTTCAGCAGGGTCAGATCCTGGGAAAATATACAGGTTCAAATGAGCAGTAATGAAAACTATACATTGAATGTCGTATATAATGAAGTACTTTTGTAAATGAAAATTTGTTATTTTGAAGTGCCCATATATGTACAAATATTTCTAATTAAAAAAAATAAATTTAAAAATTCATACTCAAATTCAGCAAAAGTTATTATTTGGGATGAAGCTAGCATGGTACCTGGAGCAGCTCTGTTGTGCATAGATCGTCTTTTGCGCGATATTCTCCAATATGAAACGTCCTTTGGTGGGAAAATTATTATTCTGGGTGGAGACTTAGGCTGGGCAAATTAAGCACGCCATATTTCGCCCCCATTTTTTTTTTAATTTAAATCATTATCAGCTTTTATCTATCAAGGTGAGAGATTTAATTTTTTTCTAAAAAAAAACCCAAAAACCGTTTATCGCGGGTTACACACTAGTTTCTATTAATATAAATATTTATCAAGCTCTCGTGTTGATCCGCCATAACATTGCTTAAATGTGGTTGAAATATTTCAACTTCTTGAACCAACGGACTCTCTGTTTGTTGTACAGCTGCAAATTTCTTTTTCAAGTCATCTAAAGCTTTTTTGTATGCATCCTCGTTCCTAAAACTGCGCTGTTTGAATCGAGTGTCTAATATTGTACTCTCTGAATACAAACAATTGCCTTCCATTTTAGAGAAACGTGTTACCATCTCGTTTCGCAGTACGTTCAAAACCGCACATACCACTTCTGAGTTAGGACACTGAGCAGCTACGAATTTCTGAAGAATTTTTGCAAAATAGTATAACCTGCAAACATAGATGGCATTTACATATATATCTCATCTTAGTAACATTTGGGGTAATCAAGTGAGTCTGCTTATCAGGTGATCTGATTATGGCTCATATTTTGAACAAATACGAACAATACTGAAGTGGGGTAATACTAAGCAGATAAGCTGATAATTAGGTTTACGTTAGTATCCCAGTTATAAATTTCGGAGTTCTGCTGTTGAGTATGAGCATAAAACGACTTCTATAGAAATGTATGGACAAAAATTGCAAGCAACACAAACAAACATATTTTAAAAATTCAACATTTTGAGGTACATCTGACTTAAACTTTACCTCCAAATGCTATCTCCTATGAAAATTTAAAAATTTTGATTGGACTTAAGCCTCACCTTTGAAAGAGTAACATTCTGTTCAGCAGACAACTCTGTCGTAACTTCATAAAATGGCTTCATTACGGGCAGTATTTTCTCTATGACAACCCACTCCTGGTAAGACATACATAACTCGGATTTAAAGCGAGGCAGAACTACAGCTAGAGCATCTTTAACCTTTAACCATCAATTTTCAATTTTAACGTTGGCAGGTTTAGCTGCTTTTGGGTTTCGTTAAGTTTTTGAAGTCCATTAGTACTGCGATGAAAAAACTCGACAATTGCTCTTGCTTTTGTCCTTATGCCTTCTATTTCAAGTAGTGCCTTTTGCGTTATTTAATTTAAAGTGTGCGCCATATTTAATTTAAAGATAGCTGGACTGATGCATTATCAGACACAACAGTAGATATTTTGTTGCAGATTCCCCAATCATACATTATTTTTGGTATGGCGCTCAACACTTTAAACACATGCTATAAGATGTGACTTGAATAAACATTGTGTAGGCTCTATGAAATGTGCAGTTACTGCAATGTAACTTTGATTTGCCCTCGATGTCCATGCGTCTGTGGTCAAGCATACAGCAGTCGCTAAACATACTTCCTCATGCAGTCCCGAACTTATTTATTTCAATATAGACATTGGGCAATATTTTATTTGACAAACTTTTACGAGTGGGAAGAGTGTATCCTGGACACGAGGAGAGCATATCTATTAAAACCTTAAATTCGGGTTCGTCTACAATGCTAAGGGCATAATTTCCTTATGCTACCCATTTTAAAACCTGGCGGTCAGCCAACTCTACCTTGCGTGCTGGAGGTAGACGGGGAATAAAATTACTAATAACACTGGTTTACAGCCAAAATGCAACAGAGATGCCGTAGTGAAATTACTATGTAAAATCACCTCCTAATTCCGAAAATCAAGGTTATTTTTACTTGAACTGTACCGTTTTTGAGATATTTACGATTTACCGTTATTTCAAAAAACAAAAAAAGATGGCTCCACTTAATCGTGTATATCTCAAGAACAAACTGAGCTCTTCCAAAACGGTTTGAAAAATTTGAAAGCTTATAAAATTTACTATGACCAGTACATACAACACTTTTTGCTAGGTCCTGCAGATTCAAACATATTGAACAATCATTAATCAAATAAGCTATCAGTGAACAAAATCGATGAACTAATACAAAAGTTATAAGCATTCAAGTAAATATATCCAGTTAATGCTTAAGTACCCTACTGGTACATATGTGTTAGTATTCGTATATCAGTTAGTTAGCAGGTAGATTTTCGAAAAGTTATTAGATACAAAAAGCTGTTAGTGTCATTTTCTCAAACCTAGGTACATTTTAAACAAGAGCATATTTTTGAGGCAGGTAGTGTTTTCTTTGTAGAACTAGGGAACCTTTTTGTTTAGGTAGGCTTGAATTTTTACTGGATCTAAGTATAAATAAGAGTACATGCGCCTTGTCCCTTCATAATATCTGCAAGGCTCGCCGGATACTGTTCAGTTTATAACCCGTCATTTACTTAAAAATGAATAAAAGGGCGCGAGAGTTTGAGTGTACAAATGATCTACCATCCAGTTTTCCAGACTCACCTCGCAATATGAATATGCATTACCAAGATGCCATGGCTATTGTTAGGAAACATGGAAAGCCGTCACTTTTCATAACTTTGACCTCCAATCCAAAATGGCCTGAGATATGTCAAAATATTGAACAATATCAAGTACCCCAAATGCGTCCCGAGTTAATAGCGCGAGCTTTTAAGCAAAAACTAAAACATCTTTTAAATGATATTTCAATAAAACATGTGTTTGGAAGGGTGAAATAGTTTCTATACGTAATAGAATTTCAAAAAAGAGGTCTACCGCACGCACATATTTTGGTTGCTCTTCATGATGCAGATGCCATAATTGATGCTTCTATTATAGACTTGGCTGTTTGTGCTGAAATTCCAAATAAAGAAACTGAGCCAGAACTACACCAAATTGTTTCAAAATATATGCATGGCCCATGTGGCCCCCTTAATCCTTCATCGCCTTGCATGTCTCACTCTGGTGAATGCACAAAAAAATATCCAAAAATATTTCAAGAAGTTACTTTGCAGGATGTTAATGGATACCTCCAGTATCGTCGTCGCGATGGCGGGAGCAAAGTTTTATTTAGAGTCAATCAAAATCAAATTGAATTAGATAATCGATGGATAGTGCCATATAATAAGTATTTAATAAAAAAATACGCTGCTCACATCAATGTTGAAATTTGTTCTTCAATCAAAAGTGTCAAATACCTACATAAATATATATATAAAGGATATGATTCTGCAAGTATTCACATTATTGAACAACCCGTTAACAACTGCATTCATTTTGATGAGATTACCTCTTTTGTAAATGCAAGGTAAGAAGCGTGTTGGAGACTTTTTGAAATCGCACACAGTAAAACCGCTTGCCGTTCACCTTCCAAATTTACAAAATGTTTACTTTCGTGAAGACAATGCTATAATAGCACAGGCAATTACGAAGTTTCGGGAGACTAGACTCACTGCGTACTTTAAGCTAAATATAAGTGATACGTTTGCTAATACACTGACTTACCAAGAAATACCTGAACATTATACTTGGCAGGCAAGTTCACGTTCGTGGCAGAGGAGAAAAAAATGTATCAACGCAATAGGTAGATTCGCATTACGTTTGTTCTTAGTTTCTTTGAAAAACTTTGGTTTGCCGGAAGTATCTTTTGCAGACGCACATACAAACTTAGCGATTGATATTGAAGCCGATTTAATATGCGCAAACATTAAAAGATCAGCTCAATCCAGAACAAAAAAAAATGTTTGACCAGGTATGTATAATGTTAAATGATGATGGTACAACTGTTAAAGCTATTTTTATTGATGGACCTGGTGGCTCTGGAAAAACATTCCTTTATAAAACTCTTTCACACCATATACGCAGTATTGGAGAAACAGTGATTACCGTCGCTTGGACAGGTATAGCTTCGATTCTGTTCCCAGGTGGTCGAACTGCTCACAACATTTTTAATTTCCAATACCATTAACTGAATAAATTTAAGCCCAGCAGAAGGATTGGTGAATGGCACAGGACTTATTATTAAACGAATGCATCCACGGCCAGTTATATGTGGCGTTCAGCAGGGTCAGATCCTGGGAAAATATACAGGTTCAAATGAGCAGTAATGAAAACTATACATTGAATGTCGTATATAATGAAGTACTTTTGTAAATGAAAATTTGTTATTTTGAAGTGCCCATATATGTACAAATATTTCTAATTAAAAAAAATAAATTTAAAAATTCATACTCAAATTCAGCAAAAGTTATTATTTGGGATGAAGCTAGCATGGTACCTGGAGCAGCTCTGTTGTGCATAGATCGTCTTTTGCGCGATATTCTCCAATATGAAACGTCCTTTGGTGGGAAAATTATTATTCTGGGTGGAGACTTAGGCTGGGCAAATTAAGCACGCCATATTTCGCCCCCATTTTTTTTTTAATTTAAATCATTATCAGCTTTTATCTATCAAGGTGAGAGATTTAATTTTTTTCTAAAAAAAAACCCAAAAACCGTTTATCGCGGGTTACACACTAGTTTCTATTAATATAAATATTTATCAAGCTCTCGTGTTGATCCGCCATAACATTGCTTAAATGTGGTTGAAATATTTCAACTTCTTGAACCAACGGACTCTCTGTTTGTTGTACAGCTGCAAATTTCTTTTTCAAGTCA
This sequence comes from Sphenella marginata, assembly GCA_951509765.1. Classification (NCBI taxonomy): domain Eukaryota; kingdom Metazoa; phylum Arthropoda; class Insecta; order Diptera; family Tephritidae; genus Sphenella; species Sphenella marginata. The sequence goes on from OX608078.1 coordinate 14,627,624, forward strand.
TCTAAAGGTTTTTTGTATGCATCCTCGTTCCTAAAACTGCGCTGTTTGAATCGAGTGTCTAATATTGTACTCTCTGAATACAAACAATTGCCTTCCATTTTAGAGAAACGTGTTACCATCTCGTTTCGCAGTACGTTCAAAACCGCACATACCACTTCTGAGTTAGGACACTGAGCAGCTACGAATTTCTGAAGAATTTTTGCAAAATAGTATAACCTGCAAACATAGATGGCATTTACATATATATCTCATCTTAGTAACATTTGGGGTAATCAAGTGAGTCTGCTTATCAGGTGATCTGATTATGGCTCATATTTTGAACAAATACGAACAATACTGAAGTGGGGTAATACTAAGCAGATAAGCTGATAATTAGGTTTACGTTAGTATCCCAGTTATAAATTTCGGAGTTCTGCTGTTGAGTATGAGCATAAAACGACTTCTATAGAAATGTATGGACAAAAATTGCAAGCAACACAAACAAACATATTTTAAAAATTCAACATTTTGAGGTACATCTGACTTAAACTTTACCTCCAAATGCTATCTCCTATGAAAATTTAAAAATTTTGATTGGACTTAAGCCTCACCTTTGAAAGAGTAACATTCTGTTCAGCAGACAACTCTGTCGTAACTTCATAAAATGGCTTCATTACGGGCAGTATTTTCTCTATGACAACCCACTCCTGGTAAGACATACATAACTCGGATTTAAAGCGAGGCAGAACTACAGCTAGAGCATCTTTAACCTTTAACCATCAATTTTCAATTTTAACGTTGGCAGGTTTAGCTGCTTTTGGGTTTCGTTAAGTTTTTGAAGTCCATTAGTACTGCGATGAAAAAACTCGACAATTGCTCTTGCTTTTGTCCTTATGCCTTCTATTTCAAGTAGTGCCTTTTGCGTTATTTAATTTAAAGTGTGCGCCATATTTAATTTAAAGATAGCTGGACTGATGCATTATCAGACACAACAGTAGATATTTTGTTGCAGATTCCCCAATCATACATTATTTTTGGTATGGCGCTCAACACTTTAAACACATGCTATAAGATGTGACTTGAATAAACATTGTGTAGGCTCTATGAAATGTGCAGTTACTGCAATGTAACTTTGATTTGCCCTCGATGTCCATGCGTCTGTGGTCAAGCATACAGCAGTCGCTAAACATACTTCCTCATGCAGTCCCGAACTTATTTATTTCAATATAGACATTGGGCAATATTTTATTTGACAAACTTTTACGAGTGGGAAGAGTGTATCCTGGACACGAGGAGAGCATATCTATTAAAACCTTAAATTCGGGTTCGTCTACAATGCTAAGGGCATAATTTCCTTATGCTACCCATTTTAAAACCTGGCGGTCAGCCAACTCTACCTTGCGTGCTGGAGGTAGACGGGGAATAAAATTACTAATAACACTGGTTTACAGCCAAAATGCAACAGAGATGCCGTAGTGAAATTACTATGTAAAATCACCTCCTAATTCCGAAAATCAAGGTTATTTTTACTTGAACTGTACCGTTTTTGAGATATTTACAATTTACCGTTATTTCAAAAAACAAAAAAAGATGGCTCCACTTAATCGTGTATATCTCAAGAACAAACTGAGCTCTTCCAAAACGGTTTGAAAAATTTGAAAGCTTATAAAATTTACTATGACCAGTACATACAACACTTTTTGCTAGGTCCTGCAGATTCAAACATATTGAACAATCATTAATCAAATAAGCTATCAGTGAACAAAATCGATGAACTAATACAAAAGTTATAAGCATTCAAGTAAATATATCCAGTTAATGCTTAAGTACCCTACTGGTACATATGTGTTAGTATTCGTATATCAGTTAGTTAGCAGGTAGATTTTCGAAAAGTTATTAGATACAAAAAGCTGTTAGTGTCATTTTCTCAAACCTAGGTACATTTTAAACAAGAGCATATTTTTGAGGCAGGTAGTGTTTTCTTTGTAGAACTAGGGAACCTTTTTGTTTAGGTAGGCTTGAATTTTTACTGGATCTAAGTATAAATAAGAGTACATGCGCCTTGTCCCTTCATAATATCTGCAAGGCTCGCCGGATACTGTTCAGTTTATAACCCGTCATTTACTTAAAAATGAATAAAAGGGCGCGAGAGTTTGAGTGTACAAATGATCTACCATCCAGTTTTCCAGACTCACCTCGCAATATGAATATGCATTACCAAGATGCCATGGCTATTGTTAGGAAACATGGAAAGCCGTCACTTTTCATAACTTTGACCTCCAATCCAAAATGGCCTGAGATATGTCAAAATATTGAACAATATCAAGTACCCCAAATGCGTCCCGAGTTAATAGCGCGAGCTTTTAAGCAAAAACTAAAACATCTTTTAAATGATATTTCAATAAAACATGTGTTTGGAAGGGTGAAATAGTTTCTATACGTAATAGAATTTCAAAAAAGAGGTCTACCGCACGCACATATTTTGGTTGCTCTTCATGATGCAGATGCCATAATTGATGCTTCTATTATAGACTTGGCTGTTTGTGCTGAAATTCCAAATAAAGAAACTGAGCCAGAACTACACCAAATTGTTTCAAAATATATGCATGGCCCATGTGGCCCCCTTAATCCTTCATCGCCTTGCATGTCTCACTCTGGTGAATGCACAAAAAAATATCCAAAAATATTTCAAGAAGTTACTTTGCAGGATGTTAATGGATACCTCCAGTATCGTCGTCGCGATGGCGGGAGCAAAGTTTTATTTAGAGTCAATCAAAATCAAATTGAATTAGATAATCGATGGATAGTGCCATATAATAAGTATTTAATAAAAAAATACGCTGCTCACATCAATGTTGAAATTTGTTCTTCAATCAAAAGTGTCAAATACCTACATAAATATATATATAAAGGATATGATTCTGCAAGTATTCACATTATTGAACAACCCGTTAACAACTGCATTCATTTTGATGAGATTACCTCTTTTGTAAATGCAAGGTAAGAAGCGTGTTGGAGACTTTTTGAAATCGCACACAGTAAAACCGCTTGCCGTTCACCTTCCAAATTTACAAAATGTTTACTTTCGTGAAGACAATGCTATAATAGCACAGGCAATTACGAAGTTTCGGGAGACTAGACTCACTGCGTACTTTAAGCTAAATATAAGTGATACGTTTGCTAATACACTGACTTACCAAGAAATACCTGAACATTATACTTGGCAGGCAAGTTCACGTTCGTGGCAGAGGAGAAAAAAATGTATCAACGCAATAGGTAGATTCGCATTACGTTTGTTCTTAGTTTCTTTGAAAAACTTTGGTTTGCCGGAAGTATCTTTTGCAGACGCACATACAAACTTAGCGATTGATATTGAAGCCGATTTAATATACGCAAACATTAAAAGATCAGCTCAATCCAGAACAAAAAAAAATGTTTGACCAGGTATGTATAATGTTAAATGATGATGGTACAACTGTTAAAGCTATTTTTATTGATGGACCTGGTGGCTCTGGAAAAACATTCCTTTATAAAACTCCAAACTAAAGATCTTCCCAGCAGCAGTCGCGCCTGACAACAATTTGGAAGAGGTTGACGATGCCAACAAACTCCTGGAGGAGCTCCGTTTGGCAGGCCCAACAGATGATGGTGCTCCGTCAACCGCCACCAAAACTGCAGGTGTGCCCCCCCGATCCGATGATTAGGGTGGCACAAATTAACCTGCAGCATTCTAAAATCGCCTCGGATAACCTTTTAGTCCTCCTAAGGGAGGAGGACATCGATATATGCCTGGTGCAGGAACCCTGGGTGTGGCGCTCCAAGGTCAGGGGCCTCAACACCAGGGACTTCAATCTTTTCTACACACTTGGAGAAGGTAAACCGAGGGCTTGCATCCTAGTTAGGGATACTATTAATGCTTTCTTTTTACCTAATTTCAGCACTTTTGATCTAACGGTGGTCAGGATTGAGTCACGAGGCGGACGTAGTTTAACGATCGCCTCGGCGTATATGGCTCATGATCGGCCGGCACCTCCAGCGGAAGTACAACTGTTGATCGACGAGAACAAGGAAGCGACTCTTTTGTGCTGCGACGCCAACGCCAGACACACGATGTGGGGCAGCAGCGAGACAAACGAACGAGGTGAGTCTCTCTTTGATTTCTTATTAGCCAATAACTTAGACATATGTAATACGGGCAGCTCTCCTACCTTTGCTTTTCCAAGTTCAGAGAACTTCGCGGGGTGGGAAGAAGTCCTTGATATAACCTTGAAATCTAACTCCCAGGAACTTGTAGTAAGGAATTGGGAGGTGTCCAAGCGTCTATCTCTATCTGACCATAAAATTATTATCTTTGGTGTAGAATGGGAAAGGGAGATAAGAAAACCTTATAGAAACCCGAAGCGAACTTCGTGGGGTTTATTTGACAAGATAGTCAGCAATAGGCTCAGTAGGAATAAAAAATCCATACAATCGAGCGACTGTCTGGATGACCGAGTTCGGTCTCTAGAGAAAAGCTTTCAGGTAGCCTACAAAGTTGCCTGTCCAATATCTAGAAGCAAAAAGACCTTCCCACCGTGGTGGGATGAGAACCTTGGCGACCTAAGGTCGAATCTCAGAAGGGTCTTCAATGACTGCTACTCAAGTAAGAACTTTCAGGAGTATAGGATCTGCCTGAGAGAGTATAAAAAAGCTGTAAGAACAGCAAAGACGAAATCATGGCAGGATCACTGCGAGTCTATCGAGTCCACGAAGGACACGGCAAGGCTCGGGAGGATCCTCGCCAGGAGCCACACAAACAAGACCTTTGTTAAACGCGCTGATGGGACATGGGCAGGGTCATCAGCGGAAACCCTTGACATCCTAATAGGAGCCCACTTTCCGGATGGTTCTGGAGAGTTGGAGCAAAGACGGGAGGTGGCGCCGCTGGAACCACCGACCTCTCTGATAGACAAAATATTGGCAGAAGACAAAATTGCCTGGGCAATTAACAGCTTCTCACCTTATAAATCAGCGGGGGTAGATGGTATACTTATACACATACCCTCAACGTGGAAAGAAACAAGGGTTGTATTCATTCCCAAATCTGGCAGAAGAGGGCATGAGGTGGCCAAGGACTTTCGGCCTATAAGCCTCACATCTTTTGTACTAAAAACTTTCGAAAGATTATTAGACATCCATATAAGAGAGCTTCTTCAGGAAACCCCCTTCTCGGATGCGCAGCACGCGTATCTCAGGGGGAAATCCACAGAGACCGCGCTACACGAGGTGGTGCGAACAGTCGAGAAGTCACTTTTATACAAAGAATTTACTCTGGCCGCGTTTGTTGATGTGGAGGGCGCCTTTAACAACGTGAGAGCCGATGCGATATCAGCTGCACTCGTAAGGGTAGGGGTGGAAGAGCCAATAAGGAATTGGATCACGTCCCTACTCCTTAACCGAGAAATATCAGCCGAGCTAGGAGGGGCAAAAGTTAGGAAGCAGATATGTAGAGGCACACCGCAGGGCGGAGTGCTCTCACCTCTGCTATGGCTCCTCACTATGAACGATATACTGATACAACTCACCACAAGTGGGGCAAAAATCGTGGCGTATGCCGACGACGTGGCGATCCTAGTCTCGGGTCCCTTCCCTTCCGTGATGAGCGAGATCATGGAAAGAACGTTGGCAAGGCTAAGTAGGTGGGCACAGGATTGTGGCCTCAGGCTGAATCCGGAGAAGACGGATTTACTACTCTTCACGAGGAAGTACAAGCCGCCTACTTTCAAATTACCAAAATTAAATGGGCAGCGGCTATCCCTATCTGCTAGCACTAAGTATCTGGGGCTCATAATTGACTGTAAGCTGAACTGGAAGGCGTGCATTGAGGAGCGGGTGCGGAAGGCCTGTGTCGCTTTCTACGCCTGCAAATCAATGTTTGGTAAAAAATGGGGCCTCCGGCCGCGGATGGTGCTTTGGTTGTACGAGGCGGTGGTGCGGCCAGTGCTGACCTATGGATCTGTAGTATGGTGGGAAGCTCTTCGAAAGAACTACAACGTCATCAGCCTACAAAAGGTCCAGCGGGCGGCATGTGTTAGTGCCACCGGAGCCTTGCGCACTTGTCCCACCGCGGCCTTAGATCCGATTTTGAACCTTCTTCCAATAGACTTACACATACTGTGTACATCGGCGCAAACCGCACTCAGACTCAGGGAGTCTGGGTGCTGGAAGGATAGTCAGCAGGGTCACAGTAGCATTCTTAACCATCTTCCAACTGGCACTATTAATGCCAGAACCGACTTCTATCCTCACAGACTGGCGTTTGAGAGCAGGAATATTACCTCAATTCCAAGTAGGAATGACTGGAAAAGGGGCAGGGTCGAAGTTGATAGCGGCATCCAAATCTACACCGACGGGTCCAAGATGGATTCGGGTGTGGGGGCCGGCGTCTTCTCGGAGTCCCTAGACATTGCCGTATCATTCAGTCTCCCATCGCATTGCAGTGTGTTTCAAGCGGAGGTTCTTGCGATCTTGCAGGCCGTCAGATCACTCAGGGACCTGAACACAACTGGGAAAGTCACTATCTTTACAGACAGTCAAGCAGCAATAAAGGCAATAGCAGCACCACACACAAGTTCGAACGTGGTGCATGCATGTAAGCAAATCTTGGCTACACTAACTAACCTTGAGCTATCCATTACCTGGGTTCCGGGTCATAGAGGTATCGAAGGTAATGAGAAAGCCGATGAGCTGGCGCGCAGTGGCTCATCGGACCAAAATGAATCAGCTATTGATATAGATATAGGGGTACCCTTAGCAGTAGGCAAGGGAAACATCCAAAAATATTACCGGAACAAAGCACAATTGAGATGGAGAAACACCACTAGTTGCGCAATATCAAGATCCACCTGGCCAGACTATAGCGGAAAGAGGACAAGGAGTCTTCTAAGCAGGTCAAGAGTTAGCACCCACAAACTCATAGCAGTACTCACAGGTCACTGGGCGATAGGCACGCACGCGGAAAAAATGGGGATTCCGCACCATGATTACTGCAGGAGCTGCGAAGACAGCGATACCAAAGAGACCGTTGAGCATTTCCTGTGTGGGTGCCCGGCTCTAGCCGGTAGGCGAATGAAATCCTTTGGGAGCCCCTTCTTGGAGAACTTGGATCGCATATCCGAGATAGGGATTTCAAACATCCTCGAGTTTATCAACAACTCTGGTTGGTTGTAACAGATATCCATATTATGTAAGTAGGTTTCAACGAGTTTTTTATGGCATCAAAACGGCTTCTATAAGCTACTTGGGCGACCTGCGTCGCAGCCATTCTACCTACCTACCTACCTAAAACTCTTTCACACCATATACGCAGTATTGGAGAAACAGTGATTACCGTCGCTTGGACAGGTATAGCTTCGATTCTGTTCCCAGGTGGTCGAACTGCTCACAACATTTTTAATTTCCAATACCATTAACTGAATAAATTTAAGCCCAGCAGAAGGATTGGTGAATGGCACAGGACTTATTATTAAACGAATGCATCCACGGCCAGTTATATGTGGCGTTCAGCAGGGTCAGATCCTGGGAAAATATACAGGTTCAAATGAGCAGTAATGAAAACTATACATTGAATGTCGTATATAATGAAGTACTTTTGTAAATGAAAATTTGTTATTTTGAAGTGCCCATATATGTACAAATATTTCTAATTAAAAAAAATAAATTTAAAAATTCATACTCAAATTCAGCAAAAGTTATTATTTGGGATGAAGCTAGCATGGTACCTGGAGCAGCTCTGTTGTGCATAGATCGTCTTTTGCGCGATATTCTCCAATATGAAACGTCCTTTGGTGGGAAAATTATTATTCTGGGTGGAGACTTAGGCTGGGCAAATTAAGCACGCCATATTTCGCCCCCATTTTTTTTTTAATTTAAATCATTATCAGCTTTTATCTATCAAGGTGTGAGATTTAATTTTTTTCTAAAAAAAAACCCAAAAACCGTTTATCGCGGGTTACACACTAGTTTCTATTAATATATTCCTCGATTAAATATTTATCAAGCTCTCGTGTTGATCCGCCATAACATTGCTTAAATGTGGTTGAAATATTTCAACTTCTTGAACCAACGGACTCTCTGTTTGTTGTACAGCTGCAAATTTCTTTTTCAAGTCATCTAAAGCTTTTTTGTATGCATCCTCGTTCCTAAAACTGCGCTGTTTGAATCGAGTGTCTAATATTGTACTCTCTGAATACAAACAATTGCCTTCCATTTTAGAGAAACGTGTTACCATCTCGTTTCGCAGTACGTTCAAAACCGCACATACCACTTCTGAGTTAGGACACTGAGCAGCTACGAATTTCTGAAGAATTTTTGCAAAATAGTATAACCTGCAAACATAGATGGCATTTACATATATATCTCATCTTAGTAACATTTGGGGTAATCAAGTGAGTCTGCTTATCAGGTGATCTGATTATGGCTCATATTTTGAACAAATACGAACAATACTGAAGTGGGGTAATACTAAGCAGATAAGCTGATAATTAGGTTTACGTTAGTATCCCAGTTATAAATTTCGGAGTTCTGCTGTTGAGTATGAGCATAAAACGACTTCTATAGAAATGTATGGACAAAAATTGCAAGCAACACAAACAAACATATTTTAAAAATTCAACATTTTGAGGTACATCTGACTTAAACTTTACCTCCAAATGCTATCTCCTATGAAAATTTAAAAATTTTGATTGGACTTAAGCCTCACCTTTGAAAGAGTAACATTCTGTTCAGCAGACAACTCTGTCGTAACTTCATAAAATGGCTTCATTACGGGCAGTATTTTCTCTATGACAACCCACTCCTGGTAAGACATACATAACTCGGATTTAAAGCGAGCAGAACTACAGCTAGAGCATCTTTAACCTTTAACCATCAATTTTCAATTTTAACGTTGGCAGGTTTAGCTGCTTTTGGGTTTCGTTAAGTTTTTGAAGTCCATTAGTACTGCGATGAAAAAACTCGACCATTGCTCTTGCTTTTGTCCTTATGCCTTCTATTTCAAGTAGTGCCTTTTGCGTTATTTAATTTAAAGTGTGCGCGAAACAAGGAATTGAACGCTATCCTCCTATTTTTATTGCTGGACTGATGCATTATCAGACACAACAGTAGATATTTTGTTGCAGATTCCCCAATCATACATTATTTTTGGTATGGCGCTCAACACTTTAAACACATGCTATAAGATGTGACTTTAATAAACATTGTGTAGGCTCTATGAAATGTGCAGTTACTGCAATGTAACTTTGATTTGCCCTCGATGTCCATGCGTCTGTGGTCAAGCATACAGCAGTCGCTAAACATACTTCCTCATGCAGTCTCGAACTTATTTATTTCAATATAGACATTGGGCAATATTTTATTTGACAAACTTTTACGAGTGGGAAGAGTGTATCCTGGACACGAGGAGAGCATATCTATTAAAACCTTAAATTCGGGTTCGTCTACAATGCTAAGGGCATAATTTCCTTATGCTACCCATTTTAAAACCTGGCGGTCAGCCAACTCTACCTTGCGTGCTGGAGGTAGACGGGGAATAAAATTACTAATAACACTGGTTTACAGCCAAAATGCAACAGAGATGCCGTAGTGAAATTACTATGTAAAATCACCTCCTAATTCCGAAAATCAAGGTTATTTTTACTTGAACTGTACCGTTTTTGAGATATTTACAATTTACCGTTATTTCAAAAAACAAAAAAAGATGGCTCCACTTAATCGTGTATATCTCAAGAACAAACTGAGCTCTTCCAAAACGGTTTGAAAAATTTGAAAGCTTATAAAATTTACTATGACCAGTACATACAACACTTTTTGCTAGGTCCTGCAGATTCAAACATATTGAACAATCATTAATCAAATAAGCTATCAGTGAACAAAATCGATGAACTAATACAAAAGTTATAAGCATTCAAGTAAATATATCCAGTTAATGCTTAAGTACCCTACTGGTACATATGTGTTAGTATTCGTATATCAGTTAGTTAGCAGGTAGATTTTCGAAAAGTTATTAGATACAAAAAGCTGTTAGTGTCATTTTCTCAAACCTAGGTACATTTTAAACAAGAGCATATTTTTGAGGCAGGTAGTGTTTTCTTTGTAGAACTAGGGAACCTTTTTGTTTAGGTAGGCTTGAATTTTTACTGGATCTAAGTATAAATAAGAGTACATGCGCCTTGTTCCTTCATAATATCTGCAAGGCTCGCCGGATACTGTTCAGTTTATAATTGCAGTTTATAACCCGTCATTTACTTAAAAATGAATAAAAGGGCGCGAGAGTTTGAGTGTACAAATGATCCAGATATGTTCTGTTTCATCTGCGGTCAATTTATTGTTAAAAGTATGAGACGTGTGCTTTCAAATCCTTTGAAAGTTACATACTATAAGTGTTTTGGAATTGAGCCTAAAACCAAGGACACCGAACACTGTGTACACCACATGCCGAGTCGAATTGATTTCTTCGGAAACCGGAACAAAAAGGTACGTTGTATTAATTAGGAATTTGTTCCCTTTTAATGCATAGCTGACTAATTTCTGAAGCTATCTATTTAGGCGACGTGTGAAATTTATTACACCAATGAAGTGGAGGGAACCAACTTGCCATTCAACGGACTGCTATATTTGTACTACAAAAGTACTTGGGGTTGGAAAGTCCAGAAAAGTAACCTATGCGAGCGTATCTACAGTGTCATTACCAGAACTAATTTCAACAGAAGCGACATTGCCAGAATCAAATTTAACTTTAGTTCCGGCTCCAGTTTCATTGTCAACAGTAGTATCTGATTACGCGGCATCATGTTGTACTGAATTTCAAACGGAAAACGAAAGAAATTCTTTGTCACAAGCACAACTCAATGATTGGATAAGGGATTTGGAATTGTCAAAGGAAAAGGCCGAACTACACGCCTCTCGAATGCAACAATTTAAATTTGTTTCATCCGATGTTAAGGTAACATATTATAGAACTCGTCACGAAGAATTTTCCAAGTACTATACGAAGGAGGACAGTGTTTGTTACTGCAAAGACATTGCTGGTCTATTCAAACAATTTGGTTAACCATATGATTCAAAAGAGTGGCGATTGTTCGTAGACGGCAATAAATTAAGTTTAAAGGCCGTATTATTGCATATTGGCAACCAAAAGCCATCTATCCCGATCGCGCATGCATTAAATACTAAGGAAACATATGAGATAATGCAAAAATTGCTCAAGTTAATCAAATACGAAGAACATGATTGGAAAATATGTGCCGATCTTAAAGTCGTTGGAATGCTATGTGGTCTACAAAGTGGATACACAAAATACTGTTGCTTTCTATGCAAATGGGATAGCCGAGCTCGTCAAGACCACTATATCATAAAGGATTGGCCAGAACGAATCGAGTTTCAAGTTGGGGTAGATAACATAAAATACTCTCCACTTATAAAGAAGGAAAAAATAATTCTACCTCCGCTCCACATCAAGCTCGGCCTTATCAAAAACTTTGTGAAGCCTTTGGACAAAGAAGGCGAAGCTTTTCATCATTTGAAGACAATCTTACCAGAGATTTCAGAAGCAAAAATAAAGGAAGGGATTTTTGTGGGACCGCAAATAAGGAAAATGATGACCAATAACCATTTCAAAGAACTATTGTCACCAGTGGAGGCAGCAGCGTGGGATTCTTTTGAAAAGGTCGTTACTTCTATTTTAGGCAAACACAAAAGTCCTAACTACGAGATGATAGTGAACGACTTAATCAAAAACTATGCGGAAATGGGTAAATAAAAAAACGTATAATAAATTATATATTACATAAATTTACATGAGAATATATAGCCATAAATCTGAATTCATCGTCCAGTTCCGAACAAACAAGAACGGGAAAAATATAAACAAAAAATGTGTTCTGAATTGAAAGATAAATCCAGCTTAAGAAAATTATATACTAATGTGTCACTTATGTATTTATCTAATTTACTTTTTTATTTTCTTTCAGGAGTAAATATGTCTTTAAAAATTCATTTCTTACACTCCCACTTAAATTTTTTCCCGCAAAATCTTGGCGACGAAAGTGACGAGCATGGCGAAAGGTTTCACCAGCAAAAGAAAGTGATTGAAAGTCGGTATCAAGGATTCTGGGATGTCGCTATGATGGGCGAATACTGTTGGTTTCTCATAAGAGAAACCGATCCTAATCTAAATAAGCGTCAAATGGATATATTTACTTGAATGCTTATTACTTTTGTATTAGTTCATTGATTTTGTTCACTGATAGCTTATTTTTTTTGTAATAAAACAAAGCTTAAGTGGGGAAAAAATATCTGCAAAAAAAACAAAAAGTTTTCGAGATGCTTCCTCGCAAAGTACAAATTTGTTTATATTTTTACAAAAAAAATTTAAAAAGTCTGTAATGATTGTTCAATATGTTTGAATCTGCAGGACCTAGCAAAAAGTGTTGCATGTACTGACTATAGTAAATTTTATAAGCTTTCAGGTTTTTCAAACCGTTTTGGAAGAGCTCAGTTTGTTCTTGAGATATACACGATTAAGTGGAGCCAGCTTTTTTGTTTTTTGAAATAACGGTAAATCGTAAATATCTCAAAAACGGTACCATTCAAGGAAAAATAACCTTGATTTTCGGAATTAGGACGCGATTTTACATAGGAATTTCACTATGGCGTCTCTGGTGCAGAAAAAAAGTTGGAATTTGTGATCCAGTGTAATTTGTTGGCCAGCGATAGATAGATACCAAACCAGAAGTTGATGTTGTCTGCTGTGCATCCACCGATAATGTTTCTTGCCGTATGACGGATAAGGTAACTGTTGGATGTTTCGTCCTCAAATGCCTAGAAAGATTGATTTGCGAGCCTCCTGAAATGCCCAATATGCTCTTACAATAAGTGCACTTTGCACCTTTGCCGTCTTCCGCAACAATAAAGTGATTCAATAATGATTGGACAGGTATAGCTTCGATTCTGTTCCCAGGTGGTCGAACTGCTCACAGCATTTTTAATTTCCAATACCATTAACTGAATCGGACGCGTTAAAGCTGGACATGCGTTAAAGGTAGCAAAAGTTATTATTTGGGATGAAGCTAGCATGGTACCTGGAGCAGCTCTGTTGTGCCTAGATCGTCTTTTGCGCGATATTCACCAAAATGAAACGCCCTTTGGTGGGAAAATTATTATTCTGGGTGGGGACTTTAGGCAAGTTTTGCCTGTGTTACCGAGAAGTACACGAACTGCCATAGTTGGTAATTGTTTAAAGCATTGCTCTTTATGGAAATTTTTTAAGTTATTTAATCTCACAATCAATATTGGCAGTCAAGATCCCGACTATTGTAATTTTCTTTTGCGCATACGATGCGGCCAAGGGCAAGACGTTGGATCAAGAGTAAAAGTTCCTGATCAAATCGTTCTAAAAAATGGAAATCTTATTGACTGGGTTTTTCAACCAAATAATGGAATAACAGAAATCGATAATTTAAAAGACCGAGCCATACTATGTCCAAAAAATTATCAGTGTGCCCTGATAAACTCGAGTATATTCGATAGCTACCTGGTCAAGAGCAAACGTACCTCAGTGCTGATACAATTGTTTCAAAAGATTCACAATATCAGATAAGATTCCCTGTGGAGTTTTTACACTTTCTGAACTTTAGTGGAACTCCGCCGAATAAGCTGCGATTGAAAATTGGTACCGTCGTGATGTTAATATGAAATTTAAGCCCAGCAGAAGGATTGGTGAATGGCACACGACTTATTATTAAACGAATGCATCCAAATTGTTTGGACGCGGAAGTCTTATGCGGAGAGGCACAGGGAAAACGATTTCTATTGCCACGTATTCCTTTTACTTTGAAGCGTTGCCAGTTCCCCATTATAATAGCATTCGCTATAACAATAAATAAGGCCCAGGGGCAAACATTATCGAGGGTGAGGCTTCATTTAAAGGAGGATTGCTTTGCCCACGGCCAGTTATATGTGGCGTTCAGCAGGGTCAGATCCTGGGAAAATATACAGGTTCAAATGAGCAGTAATGAAAACTATACATTGAATGTCGTATATAATGAAGTACTTTTGTAAATGAAAATTTGTTATTTTGAAGTGCCAATATATGTACACATATTGCTAATTAAAAAAAATAAATTTAAAAATTCATACTCAAATTCAGCAAAAGTTATTATTTGGGATGAAGCTAGCATGGTACCTGGAGCAGCTCTGTTGTGCCTAGATCGTCTTTTGCGCGATATTCTCCAATATGAAATGTCCTTTGGTGGGAAAATTATTATTCTGGGTGGAGACTTAGGCTGGGAAAATTTAGCACGCCATATTTCGCCCCCATCTTTTTTTAAATTTAAATCATTATCAGCTTTTATCTATCAAGGTGTGAGGTTTAATTTTTTTCTAAAAAAACCCAAAAACCGTTTATCGCGGGTTACACACTAGTTTCTATTAATATATTCCTCGATTAAATATTTATCAAGCTCTCGTGTTGATGCTACGGTATTGTTTGTCCACTTTGTGACTGAAAGAAATTCTGTGTCGTATTCATCCCAAATACTTTGATCCGCCATAACATTGCTTAAATGTGGTTAAAATATTTCAACTTCTTGAACAAACGGACTTTCTGTTTGCTGTACAGCTGCAAATTTCTTTTTCAAGTCATCTAAAGCTTTTTTGTATGCAACTTAAACTTAAGCCCGGTCGCGGGAGGTTTTTAAAAAATATCCTCACTAAACCGTTGCTTCAAATGATGAGTCAATTATTTGGCAGCATGACTGCTTGGCAAACAAAACTGAACTGACTTTTTTTATTATTCATCTTTTATACAATCTCATGCTTAAGCCTAGATACAATATTTAAGCCTAGCTTCTAGGAACGGAAATGCGATAAACAATACGTTACTTAAAGATAAACAATATTTCACTTAAATTCCTGTTTCCAAAGAAAGCGGACCATATGTGTCAAGCGACATATTTGACACATTTGCTTAGAAGTATATATGTTTACATTATAGGTAAGTGCTATGTGTAAGTGGTGGCGTTAACTCCCCCACCTCTAAATCGAAGCGTCCCGTCTTCGAATACAAAGCGGTTAAATGATTTATTTGATTGGACAACTTCAATAGAGTTTCTTCTTTTTCTTTTGAATTTCTTAATTTCATTTTAATATTAATGTGTACGATTAATTTATAAATTAAATATGTAGTTATTGTTATCAATAGTAAAATAGTAAATGACCACCAAAAAGGATTTCTTTTAATTTCCCGCCTTATTGGGTTAAGTACATTGAAATTGTCCAACCTCAAATCTACATTTTTTGTTTCGACATATTCTTTAACAAAAAATGGTTTAAATTTTCCTTCTTTTAAATAGTTCAAAATTTTCCCTGATGGGTTTTTATATTTCTTATTGTCGATTATTACATTATCCTGAAAAGTTATCAAGTATACCCCATCTATTGTTTGATTATTAACTTTATGTTATGACAAACATGTGCTATTTTCTTTTATCATACAAAATGCATTATTTAATTCTTTTTTACAAAATTCAACTGAATAAAATTTTTCATTACATTTTATTATTTCATTTTCTATTACTAATTTTCCATCTTTTTGCGCTACGGCCACTGCTTTAAATAATTTATTTTATGTTCTTTACCTTTGGATACTTAATGTAAATAACTATTAAATTGTTTTTTTGTACAATTTTGAATTCTGAAACATCTACAAGATCTGATATTGTTACATTTACTCTTTCTTCGCTTATTATCTCCTTTATTTCTGCCATATCCAAAATCAAAGGATTTAATATTCTTACCTTTGACAATGTAATGGTTTCCGCCAGACACACGATGTGGGGCAGTAGCGAAACGAACGAACGGGGTGAGTCTCTTTTTGATTTCTTACTATCGAATAACCTATATATATGTAACACGGGCAGCTCTCCCACCTTTGCTTTTCCAAGTTCAGAGAACTTTGCGGGGTGGGAAGAAGTCCTGGATATTACTATGAAATCTGACTCCCAGGATCTTGTGATAAGGAATTGGGAGGTGTCCAAGCGTCTATCTCTACCTGACCATAAAATAATTCTCTTTGGTGTAGAATGGGAGAGGGAGATAAGAAAACCCTATAGGAACCCGAAGCGAACTTCGTGGGGTCTATTTGACAAGATAGTCAGTAATAGGCTCAGTAGAAATAAAAAATCCATACAATCTAGCAACTGCCTGGACGATCGAGTTAGGTCTCTAGAGAAAATCTTTCAGGTAGCCTACAAAGCTGCCTGTCCGATATCCATAAGCAAAAAGACCTTCCCACCGTGGTGGGATGAGAAACTTGGCGACCTAAGGTCGAATCTCAGGAGGGTCTTTAATGACTGCTACTCTAGGAAGGACTTCCAAGAGTATAAGATCTGCTTGAGAGAGTACAAAAAAGCAGTAAGAACAGCGAAAACGAAATCCTGGCAGGAACACTGTGAGTCAATCGAGTCCACGAAGGACTCAGCAAGGCTCGGAAAGATCCGCGCCAGGAGCCACACAAACAAGACGTTCGTCAAACGCGCTGATGGGACATGGGCAGGGTCATCAGCGGAAACCCTTGACATCCTAATAGGAGCTCACTTTCCGGATGGTGCTGGAGCAGAGAAGAAGGGTGGCGCAACTGGAGGCACCGACCTCTTTGATCGGCAAAATTTTAGCAGAAGACAAAATTGCCTGGGCAATTAACAGCTTCTCACCTTATAAATCAGCGGAAGTAGATGGAATACTTCCCATTATGCTGCAGAAGACTCAAGCATCTTTGGTTAAGGAACTGAAGGAGATCTTCGTAGCATGCATCATTCATAACCACATCCCGTCCACGTGGAAAGAAACGAGGGTGGTTTTCATTCCCAAATCTGGCAGAAGATGACATGAGGTGGCCAAGGACTTTCGGCCGATAAGCCTCACATCCTTTGTGTTAAAAACCTTTGAGAGATTACTAGATATCCATATACGGGGACTTCTTCAGGATACCACCTTCTCGGAATCGCAGCACGCGTATCTGAGGGGGAAATCCACAGAGACCGCACTACACGAGGTGGTGCGAACAGTCGAGAAGTCACTATTATACAACGAATTTACTCTGGCCGCGTTCGTTGATGTGGAGGGCGCCTTTAACAACGTGAGAGCCGATGCGATATCAGCTGCACTCGTAAGGGTAGGGGTGGAGGAGCCAATAAGGAATTGGATCACGACCCTACTCCTTAACCGAGAAATATCCGCCGAGCTAGGAGGGGCAAAAGTTAGGAAGCAGATATGTAGAGGCACACCGCAGGGGGGAGTGCTATCACCTCTGCTATGGCTCCTCACTATGAACGACATACTAATAAAACTCACCACAAGTGGGGCAAAAATCGTGGCGTACGCCGACGACGTGGCGATCCTAGTCTCGGGTCCCTTCCCTTCCGTGATGAGCGAAATCGTTGGCAAGACTAAGTAGGTGGGCACATGATTGTGGCCTCAGGCTGAATCCGGAGAAGACGGATCTACTACTCTTCACAAGGAAGTACAAGCCGCCTACTTTCGAACTACCGAAATCAAATGGCCAGCGGCTATCCCTATCTGCTACCACTAAATATCTTGGGCTCATAATTGAATGTAAGTTAAATTGGAAGGCGTGCATTGAAGAGCGGGTGCGGAAGGCCTGCGTCGCTTTCTATGCCTGCAAATCAATGTTTGGTAAAAAATGGGGTCTAAGCCAAGGATGGTGCTATGGTTGTACGAGGCGGTGGTGCGGCCTGTGCTGACCTATGGATCTGTAGTATGGTGGGAAGCTCTTCGGAAGAACTATAACCTCATCAGCCTACAGAAGGTTCAGCGGGCGGCATGTGTTGGTGCCACCGGAGCCTTACGCACTTGCCCCACTGCGGCCTTGGATCCGATTCTGAACCTTCTTCCAATAGACTTACACATACTGAGTACATCGGCTCAAACCGCACTCAGACTCAGGGAGTCCGGGTGTTGGAGGGACGCTCAGCAGGGTCACAGTAGCATTCTTAACCATCTTCCAGCTGGCACTATTAATGCCATAACCGACTTCTATCCTCACAAACTGGCGTTTGAGAGTAGTACTTACTATTACTTCAATTCCGAGTAGGAATGATTGGAAAAGGGGCAGGGTCGAGGATGACAGCGGCATCCAAGTCTACACCGACGGGTCCAAGATGGACTCAGGGGTGGGAACCGGCGTCTTCTCGGGGTCCCTGGACATTGCCGTATCATTCAGACTCCCATCGCATTGCAGTGTGTTTCAAGCTGAGGTTCTTGCGATCTTGCAGGCCGGCAGATCACTCAAGGACCTGAACACAACTAGTAAAGTCACTATCTTTTCAGACAGCCAAGCAGCAATAAAGGCAATAGCAGCACCACACACTAGTTCGAACGTGGTGCACGCATGTAAGCAGATCTTGGCTGCACTAACTAACATTGAACTATCCATTACCTGGGTTCCGGGCCATAGGGGTATCGAAGGTAATGAGAAAGCCGATGAGCTGGCACGCAGCGGCTCATCGGACGAAAATGAGGAAGTAATCAATGTAGATATAGGGGTACCCTTAGCAGTAGCCAAGGGAAACATCCATAAATATTACCGGAACAAAGCACAATTGAGATGGAGTAACACCACTAGTTGTGCAATATCAAGATCCACCTGGCCAGACTATAGCGAAAAGAGGACGAGGAGTCTTCTAAGCAGGTCAAGAATTAGCACTCACAAACTCATAGCAGTCTTCACAGGTCACTGGGCGATAGGCACGCATGCAGAAAAAATGGGAATTCCGCACCGAGATCACTGCAGAAGCTGCGACGACAGCGATGCCAAAGAGACCGTTGAGCATTTCCTGTGTGAATGCCCGGATCTAGCCGGAAGGCGAATGAAATCCTTTGGGAGCCCCTTTTTGGGGAGCTTGGATCGTATATCCGAGATAGGGATTCCAAATATCCTCGAGTTTATCAACAACTCTGGTTGGTTGTAACAGATATCCATACACTCAGAAAAGAAACACTTTAAAGTCACTTTAAATCCAGTACAAGGAACTTTAAAATTAAAAATTTTTATGTATGAAAACCAGCCGTATTGAAAAATATTTAATCGTAAAGTTAACACTTTAAAATGTAAATTATTAATGTTAGCACTTTGAATATTAAAGTGAAAACTTTACATTTTAATATGCGCATTCTCGAATACAATTTAACCAATTTTGATTTTAAAGTTCACACTTTTAACCCAATTTAAAAATGTTTGTATTTAAATTAAAAGTTCACACATTCAACTTCAAATTAAAAGCTTTAGCTTTTATTTTGAGAGTGAACACTTTCAAATGCAATTTAAAAGCTTTCACTATAAACTTAAAAGAAAACACACTATTTTAATTGTTTTTAATTCACATTTTTTTTATTCAAACATATTGAAATTGAAATTTATTTTATATCTATGATATAACTTATTTATAACTCATTTATAATTCATTAAATAAAATGCTGCAATGCAATTTATCATAAAATTTAATACAAAACCTTTTACTGTATATTCTTACCTGTGATCCAAATGCGTTTCCTATTGAATTATTTGAAGAACAAGGTGAATCTTTGTGACTGTTTTTTTCTAGCCAATCAATAACTTTTGAAGTCTGGCTCAACGTTTCGTCTTCTATTCCAAACAGAAAAAGTAAGTTTGCTAAATAATAACGTAGTAATATTGAAATGGTAATTGTATCAATGTATGTGCATGCTTAAAGTCAAGTCGCAAATAAGCTTCAAAATTAATATTATATTTACCTTTGACTTGCGGCAGGAAAACAACTTTTCTGTAAACTCTGCTCTAAGACCAATATCTTTGACTGCTTTCGCAATGTCTTCTTTCGACAAATATTTTAAGCTTCGAAATTAATAATAATATTGCCGAAGAATTTTTACTTACTTTTTAGGCCAAGAAAAAGAGTTTCCAGATCAAACTCCTTTAGCAGATTAAGGAGATCCGTTTCTTCCTCAACAAACGTGTACGTTAAATCACCCTGCTCATTAATTTGGATATCGTTGCCAAAAATTCGCAGCAAGTCGTTTCCCGGTATAATTTTACCCTGACTGGTCATTCTTGTATCTTGTTTATACTTCTAAATTCTTAAATGTCAAAGTGAACACTTTTAATTAGAAAATGCCACTTTGAATTATAAAGTGAACACTTTACATTTTAAATTTAACACTTTCAAAATAAACGTTATAATTTTATTTTTAAACTTTAAGAAATTTTAAATTAAATGGATTCACTTTTAATACAATTTTAAAAGTGATTACATTATAAATAATATATTTTACTTTAAAATATAAAGTTTGTCATTATAAAATAAAGTAAACATTTTTAAATTTAAGAGTTTTACATTAAAAACAAAAATTTTTACTTTTAAATTAAAAGTAAACAATTAAAAACTTAAAATTAGCACTTTTACAAAATATTTTTTTTTTGTGTTCCCCATAGAGAACCTAAGTAATGTTTCTATCATTTGCATTTCATAAGCATAATCTGCACTTGAACTGTCAATTGATATTGTTTCCCTATTGATTTTATAATTTTCTACGATATTTTCAAATAATGATAAATTTGTTAAATGGTATATTGATCCATAGCATTCAAAAATTGCTGCATCTTCTTCTTCCACAAGTATATAGTTTTCTCTTGTGTAATCTATTATATCTGACGTGGTAATGGTGATATAAAATAATATCACCGAAATCTGTATAAATTTTTCCATTCTTCCTACAAAACGATAAAATCAAACTTTAATATTGTCTTTATGAATTATTCTGTTTCTGCTTTGTATTTTAACTTTATTTCCCAAATCTTCTACTACTATTTGTCTTTTGTATTTGGGGTTTAATTTATTTCTTTCCCCATGTATTTTTTCGTATATAATTTCCCCTTTGTGATAACTTTTTTGTACCCTTTTTTTGTTATGATAATCCAGCATTTTTCCTTGAGCTTTTTCCAATATGTTCTTAACATTTTCATGAGCCTCTTTATTAAACAAAATATTATAAGGTTGTTTACCTGTTACCGAATGTATCGTTTTATTATACTGCTGAACCGCTCTCATAATTGATTCAAAATTACTTATTAAACTATGTTCTTGCTTCAAACATCGAGACATTTCTATTAGTTTTGTATGAACCCTCTCTATTTGTCCATTGCTTGTACTATGACGTGGTGTACAATAATAAATCTGAATGTTAAACCTTTCCATCAAGGACTTGAACTGTATTGTGCTAAAACCTGGTTCATTATCTATAACTATACTTCTAACATCTGGAAATGTTTGTAAAAGTTCTAAAACTTTATCTTCCAAGTTTGATTTATCCTCAATATATCTTACAACAAAATATTTAGAATAAGAATCGATACACGTAATAAATTTTAACTTTTGTGCGAAAAAAATGTCCATATGGAGTTGCTCTCCTTCTTTTTCCGGGATACGCCTTTCGTATTTATTACTATTGCAAATTTTACAATTTTTCGCATATTGCTTAAATTGCTTAATCATTAATGGCCAGTAATATTGATTCTTTATTTGAGCCAGATTTTCCCTATAGTTCCTATGTGCCCTATTATGCGTCTGTTCAATAATTGCTCCCTGATCCTCTCTATTAGGAACATCATTAGCGAATAACTTTGCATATAAAAATTTTATTGTTGGAAATGTTTTCCTTAAAATGTTTTTTATTTCATAAAGCACTTCGGGCGTGCAGTGTATTCCCGTAACTATTTTTGGATTTACGTATTCCTTTAAAACACCTATTATATTTCCTGGTATGTCATATTCAATTAAGAATCGTTTATTATTGAAATTAGAAATTGTCTCTAAGACAGTTATTTTTGCGCCGTTATCTATTAATATTTGTTGTTTAAAATGATTTAATGGTTTTTTTGCTTCATGAATCTGATACTCATCGCTGCTTTCTGCAGAATGTTGAGTATTTACGATTGAATCACTTGAGTGGCTTGACTCTTCAGAACTAGTTAAATTATTCAGTATCTGCCTTGATAGTGCGTCAGCAACGACATTTGTCGCCCCAGGTTTGTAAATTATTTTTGGCGAAAATTCTTCTATAAATGCTCTCCATCTTTTAATTTTAATATTCGGATTTCTTTCAGAAATCGCAAACGATAGAGGCTGATGGTCGGTATGTATTTCCAAGCCATTCGCACCGTAAAGGTAATTTCGTAGGGCCTTTAAAGCCCACACTATAGCAAACAATTCTTTCTCATTGGTTGCATAATTTAATTCAGTAGAATTCAATGTTTTTGAAATAAATATAATGGGTTTACCTTCCTGTGATAACACATGCCCAAAGCAACATTTGACGCATCCGTAGTCAAAACAAATTTTTTATTATAATCAGGTTGAGTTAATTCTACCTGTTGAGACAACACACCCTTCAACTTTTCACAAGCAGCCACTCCCTCCTGATCGAGATTAACATCCTTCTTTTTTGATAGATATTGGGAAATTCTTCCATTCTCCCCTTGCAAATGCTAAGTTAATGGTTTTGATATTACAGCGCAGTTTTCTATAAATTTCCTATAATAACCTGTCAATCCCAAAAATCTTCGCAATTGAAGTAATGTTTTTGGTATTGGATAATTCTGTATAGCCTCAATTTTTTTTGGACAGTTTTGATAATGTTATTTGCTACAACATATCCCAAAAATTCCACCTCCTTTTGATAAAACTTTGTCTTCTCAGAAGACATTTTCATATTTGCCCCCTTTAGTATGTCCATCACCAAACTTAAATGTTTTTTGCGATCATCCAAACTTTGTGAAAAAATTATAACATCATCAACATAAACATGACAAAATTTTCCTATATATTTTCTTAGTACATTATCCATAGCCCTTTGAAAAATACTCGGTGCATTTTTCAATCCAAATGGCATTCTTAAAAATTCATATTTTCCATTATTCACAGAGAATGCCGTCTTCTCTATATCGTCTTCTTTCATTAATATTTGATAAAAGCCAGACTCTAAGTCAATTGTAGAAAAGTATTTTGATTTTCCCAAATTTGAAAGTATTATTTCCGGGTTTGGCATCGGGTATCTATCCGACGTAGTTTTCTCATTAATTTTTTTGAAGTCGATGACTAACCTCAGCTTCGGACTTCCGTCATCATTTATCCCCTTCTTTGGAACCACCCATACCGGAGAATTGTATGGACTTTGCTTTCCCTAATTATTCCCTTTCGCAACAAATTCTGAATTTCATTATTCACAAAACCGTTCACAGACATTGGATAAGGATATTGTGTGGACCAAACTGGCCTTTCCTCAATTGTTCGAATCTCTGCCTTAACATCCGTACGAGACGGTAATTCTAGATTCACATCACTATGTGTCGTCAAAATTTCATCACTTATTTCTTTCTGCAAGCTCTCAATTAATTCTTTTTCCTTATTTGCTCTGAAGGTTATCCATGAAGACCCCTCATTTAATATATTATTTAATACGTTCCTATTTTTAGAAACATCTTTGTTTTTTGTTCTGGTATTTACCCCAGTCGAATTTTCAAGAGTTATTTCTTCCGGAACCTTTTTAAACTGCCTTTTTCCTTTCTTAGTTTTAGTTTCATTGTTTTCAAATATTTCATTTTCCGAAATATCTTCTAGCACAGATTTATTCTTAACACCTGCACAGATGGGTCAACGTCCATTGGTTCTGGACGATTTAGAAGGGTATCATTCCCCTGGGTATTTCTTTGCGGATACCTCAAATTATTTTGAAAATCCGAAGTCCTCCGATTTGCTTGTGGGGACCTCGTGGGTTAATGGTTTGATTATTTTTATAAAAATGCAACGCAAACTGCGCGCGCATTTGATTCGAATGTAACTCTTGCGCTTTAGCAAGAGCGTTTGGCAAGTCGCTAGGTGCCAATGTGAACAGAACTTGATCCAATGGTGGATTAAGCCCCGTTATAAACGTGCGAAGAGCTGTTTCTCTATTTTTTACGTTTAATTCTTTTGTTATGGCCGAATTGGTGCCATGAGTCATTATTGTTTTGATAATTAATAAAGTTAACTTCTTGTTAACTTCGTTATAAAATTCAACCAATGTCCTAGGACCCTGTCTGAGGACACTCATCTCCTGCTCTATCATGTGACAAGGTCTCTTGTCAGCATACGCGAAATCTAAACGGCTCAAAATTGCGTCCAATTTCAGAACCGTCCCGTGGTTTGTCAAAATATCATTTGCATCCTGAGTTATTTTATTTCGCAGAATGGTCAAGGCAGCGAAGTACTTCCTGCCGCCTCTGGTATATAACGACATTGAGTTATTAGCGGCCTCACGCCAACTAACGTAATTATTTATTTTCCCTTTAAACTCTGGGAGGGATTTGATGACGTCTAAACTCTCTCCGCAATCTATATTTTCATCTATTGATTCTACAGTATATTCAGTTACACCATTCGAGGTGCTTAAGCTTTGCAATTGGCGTTTAACCTGCTCCAATTCAGTGCGAAGTGAAGCAGTGCTAGCCGCTATAAGCCTTGATACGACATCCATATTGGATGCGTTATTTCCCCCATTATTAGTTATAGACATCCCTGCAAGTTTATCTAATAATCCTTCCACTGTCACGATGTCTTCAAAAATTTATTTATTTATAATGTTTTATTCTTCGGGCAGTCACTCTTTTTATGGTTTTCGTTACACCTTTCACAATGATATAATCTTTCGTATCCTAATCTACTGGGACCGTTTCCCATTAATTGCTCTTAATATACTTATTCTAAAAGAGTTTTTTGAGTAAAATTCCCTTGTTAGCATAGGAGCTGCATTGAATAATGAACACACCTGCTGTAACCTTGAGAATGAGTTATCCGGAATCACAGGCTTGATGAGTCATCCACAACTTCACGATTCACTTCCTTGACAGTTTAATGATACTTGCTTGTGCGTTAAAACGATGTATTTTTCCTTGCGTTGGTTTGTGTTTTTGTTTTTATTTTTTTGAGTAACAGTGATCTGTGTCTCTTTATGTTAAATCTAAAAAAATTTTGTTTTCACTTTTCTCGCATTACTTTGGCGATACTTGTTTGTATGTTTCTTTCGTAACAGAGATTTTTGTCTCTTTAAATGTTAGGGAAAAAATTTGTTTTCACTTTTCTCGCATTACTTTCGCGATACTTGTTTGTATGTCTTTTCAGCAACAGAGATTTTTGTCTCTTTAAATGTTACCGAAAATTTTTATTTTTTGGTTTTGGTGCACCAGAGATTTTTACTAGTATCCTGGCAGGATCGCCACTTAAA
This sequence comes from Sphenella marginata, assembly GCA_951509765.1. NCBI lineage: Eukaryota > Metazoa > Arthropoda > Insecta > Diptera > Tephritidae > Sphenella > Sphenella marginata. The sequence goes on from OX608078.1 coordinate 14,652,953, forward strand.
CTTTAGCCCGGCCACGGGAGGTTTTTAAAAAATATCCTCACTAAACCGTTGCTTCAAATGATGAGTCAATTATTTGGCAGCATGACTGCTTGGCAAACAAAACTGAATTGCCTTTCTTTATTATTCATCTTTTATACAATCTCATGCTTAAGCCTACATACAATATTTAAGCCTAGCTTCTAGGAACGGAAATGCGATAAACAATACGTTACTTAAAGATAAACAATATTTCACTTAAATTCCTATTTCCAAAGAAAGCGGACCATATGTGTCAAGCGACATATTTGACACATTTGCTTAGAAGTATATATGTTTACATTATAGGTAAGTGCTATGTGTAAGTGGTGGCGTTAACTTGCATCCTCGTTCCTAAAACTACGCTTTTTGAATCGAGGGTCTAATATTGTACTCTCTGAATACAAACAATTGCCTTCGATTTTAGAGAAACGTGTTACCATCTCGGTTCGCAGTACGTTCAAAACCGCACATACCACTTCTGAGTTAGGACACTGAGCAGCTACGAATTTCTGAAGAATTTTTGCAAAATAGTATAACCTGCAAATATAGATGGCATTTACATATATATCACATCTTATTAACATTTGGGATAATCAAGTGAGTCTGCTTATCAGGTGATCTGATTTTGGCTCATATTTTGAACAAAGTTTGCAAAAAACGAACATCAATTGAAGTTCACACCTTTGTCGATGCATCAGAACGTGCCTACGGAGCTGCAATCTACATTCGGGCAACATATACCGATAGTACCATAACAACCAGGCTGATCTGTCCTAAGTCAAGAGTGGCGCCAATAAAAAAACAAACCTTGCCACGATTGGAGCGCTGCGCGGCCGTGTTAGGTGCAGAGCTGACAAGCAAGGTGAAACAGGACCCACGGCTTCAAAATAACGAGAATTTCTTTTGGATAGACTCCCAAATTGTCCTAGGTTGGATAAATTCACCATCAGGATCATTCCATACCTTTGTGGCAAACAGAATAGCCAAGATTCAGTGCCTAAGCTTGCCAGAGCAATGGCATCATGTCAGCACCAAAGAAAATCCAGCGGACGCAATATCCAGGGGAATACCTCCAGAAACTTTAGCACACCACTCGATATGGTTGTATGGCCCACTATTCCTCTCTGGAAAAAGAGATTGGCCAAAACCATGGTCACGAACCCCGAATTCCACAGGTGACGAGGAACGTAAGATGACAAAACGTGTCCTGACTGTATCATCAAGGAAATTAAATTGGATAGAGATAATAGGCCAAATAAACCACCGAAACTCCTTCAAAACACTTCAACGAATAATTGGGTATATACTAAGGTTACCAGAAAACACCAAAATAGCCAAACAGCTCAGGCCAACCAATAAGGCACTCAATGCATTCGAAATGGAAAATGCATTAATAGTGATAATGAGGATGATTTAAGCAACTGAATTTGAGGAAGAACTCCAAAAACTCTAGAATAATACAGCTGTTAACAAAGCTAGCCCATTGGCCTCACTTAACCCATTCTTAGACGAACACCAAATAATGCGAGTAGGTGGCCGTCTTCAGCAATCCACGCTACCATTCAAAACAAAACATCCTGCCATACTTCCTCACAATCACGACATAGTAAAACTTCTAGTCACCATGATTCACGAAGAAAACCGTCACTGCGTCCCACAGGCTTTGTTAGCCGCAACAAGAACAAACTTCTGGATCACAAACGGAAAGTCAGTTGCACGAAGCATCGTACACAAATGAATATGGTGCACCAAAGCAAGGCCAATCCTCTTTAAGCAACTAATGGGAAATCTACCCGCTCCCAGGGTGACACCAGCACGACCTTTCATAACAGCGGGAGTCACCACAAGATTAGGGGCAAACGCCCTGACAAGGCTTATGTTGCCGTCTTTTGCTGTTTTGTTACAAAGGTCATCCACATGGAGGTTGTTTCGAATTTATCAACAGAGGCCTTTATAGGAGCACTAAGACGGTTTATTAGCAGGAGCGGACATTGTCAAACATTATATTCAGACAACGCCACGAATTTTGTTGGGGCAAGCAACAAACTGGCTGAGCTAAAGGAGTCTATCTACTCTCAATCAGCCCAAGAAAAAATAATCCGAGTATGCAGTGATAAATCCATCCATTTCAAATTCATCCCACCAAGAGCTCCCCACTTCGGGGGACTTTGGGAGGCAGCCGTCAAATCCGCCAAACATCATTTGGTAAGAAGTGTGTCAGCCGCATCGCTAACGTATGAAGAGTTAGAAACAGTCATTGTGGAAATAGAAGCCATTTTAAATTCCAGACCACTAGTCCCACTCTCGCCTAGTTATGATGATTTCAACGCGCTCACTCCAGGTCACTTTCTGGTGGGAGAACCACTAACATCAGCTGTGGATGTCAATGCTAAACCAACAAAAATGTCCCTGGGCGGTAGGTGGAAATTAACCTCAGAAATTAAACATAACTTTTGGAAGGAATGGACACAAAACTACCTACAAGAGTTACAGCAAAGAGGAAAGTGGAAATCGGCCTCACCCAACGTGAATGAAGGCATGCTTGTTATTCTCAAAGAAGATAACATTCCAGTATTACAATGGCCGTTGGGCAGAAATACACGGTTTTACAAGGGAGACGATGGACTAGTTCGGGCATGCGACGTAAAAACAGCGAGAGCAACATTAAAAAGGCCTATACACAGACTTGCACCGTTACTCAACGATACCCAAATCGAGTGCGCTGAATATGATGAGTCCAATTCAGCTCCAGCACAAAAAAGACAACATTCATCGAAGGACGACAACAGCACAAACCAACGAAAAAGAAAGATTGTCTCATATAGCTCGCAAGGACTGTTCAGTACAGTTTTTATCTCACTCCTATTGCTGCCTCTGATATTAGCCTCTCCCATCAAGATTATGGAATTCCCAAGCAACCCCGGGCTGTATTTCGAAGGTATAGGATCAACAAAGCTGGTGACAGATACTTGGAGGTTTATCATATATTACGATCTCGCACCCCTCTGGGAAGGAAACAAGGTTCTGGAAGACGGAATAACAGCACTGGCAAGGTCCTGCAACCGATCAGTAGCCAGCGAGTCTTGTGACTCTATGTCACAACAACTTCTACATACCTGGGACAATCTTATTCAGGAATCTGACCTTTTATCGATGAAACGAAGGCGAAGAGGAGCCATAAACGTAATTGGCAATGTGGCTCATGCTCTTTTTGGGGTCTTGGATTCAGATTACGCAGAGCATATGTCTCAAATTATAACCGACGTTAAGGAAAATGAAAACTTCGTACAGGTTCTGGTCAAAAATCAAACCTCCGTGATTGATTCTACAATCAACGTCCTCAGGGAGAGCGAAATCAATACAAAAACACGCTTGTCGCAACTTACACAAAGAATATAAAGTGACTTAAATTCTATTGAAGATGAAAATTCGAAGTTAAGACAAGGACAACACATAATGTCTCTAGCAATTCAACTCAATAAGCTCGCTTCAGACTTGCAACGAATCGAAACTGACCTAGTAGCTGCCCTCACCCACACCAACCACGGAAATTTAAGCCCACTTATTCTCACTCCAAGGCAGTTAAGGTCAGAAATCATCAGAATCAATGGACACCTTCCCACTGGACGCACCCTACCAGTTGACGACGACGACTTAGTAGAGTTATACAAGGTTATGGAACTAAAGGGTGCAGTAACAAAGGGAAAAATCATTTTCATCGCTGATATACCTTTAGTCAACCATGAACGTTTTGAGCTGTATAAGGTCATTCCCATTCCTACGCTGGCAGAAAACACGACGAACGTCATACAAACGAACATTGAGTATTTGGCTGTAAATGACCACCGAGATGAATATGTGGTGTTGAATAGCCTCCATTTCAATAAGTGCATCACCATCACGAACGATCTGTATCTCTGTCCGTCCCTACAAGTTTGGTTCGCCCGAGAATCCGACAGCTACTCCTGTGAAGTTGCCCTCTTCAATAATATAACATCGCCAAACTGCAATTTCAGTCAAGTTCAAGGCAACATATCCATTATTGCTATGAACACTAATAACCGGTTGGTATACTCAACAACCAAACCTATGGAAATGACTGCAGTTTGCGGCAACGATATTATTAATGTGCATATCAACACATCTGGCATTCTGGCTATTGAACCAAGTTGTATCATCAAAGGAAGATATCTAACTATTCATGGACACGAAACCAGTGTCACCTCCTTACATACATCCTATGCTTCATTTGGGAATCTAACTACCATCGGGAACCCCAACAATGTCAAGCAACTTCTACAACTAAATATAAATTTCGAGTCGCAATTAGAACAATTAGAACAAATCACCAGCATTCAAAAACGACTTCAAGACATCAAATATCTTCCTACATCAAATATCTTCGCTTCACCAGTCATACATAACCATAGCGGCATTGCTAGCGTCATTAGGCATAACCATATGCCTCCTAATCGAACGGATTAAAAACAAATTCGACATATCGCCAACGCCCCCGCAGCCAATGCCACGGATACATATCTCAGAAGTTTGAAGTCAAGTTTTCGCTAACCACTCAACGCGGCGGAGAATGTTAATACATATAATTAATTAATTAATAATTAATTTTTTTGATACAGACAACCACGCTATTATCAGTCCATTTAATGATGTTAACCTATTGTATGACTCTGATGACTCATTTGTTGTTGTTCATCAGAACATTCGCAGTCTTCGGCAAAATTTTGATATTTTGTTGTGTAATCTAGGGGTATTTAAAAACTACCCAGACCTAATTTTTGTGTCTGAAATTTGGATTTATTCACACGAAATAAGTGATTTTGTGATTCCTGGATATAGTTTCTTTGCTAGCACTAATGACATATATTCTGCAGGATGTGTTGGTGTTTTCTTTCGTAGTATATATGAATGTGATTTTGTTCATTTTAATCTCGCGAGCGCCGATATTCTTAAGGTGTCGTTAAATATGTGTAACAAGGCCTTTACCTTTATATGTGCCTATAGATTACATGCGGTTCAAATACAGTCGTTTTTGGAAGAGTTTTCAGATGTTCTTAGTGGTGAAAGTTCAAGTAATACTGTTGTCTTAGGTGAATTTAATTTAGATATACTACAACCTAGTGCTACAGTAGTTACCTAGCAACAATGGCTAATAATGGTCTAACTTCTTATTTAAATGAACCTACGCGTAGCATTTCTGGAAGCTGCTTAGATCATGTATTCTGCCGTAGTCGGTGTGATGCTCTCAGATTCAGGAGCATAAATCTTGACCTTAAAATAACAGACCATACCATGACTGGAAAGGAAGGAAATAAAAGTAAGAGGTTTCCACCTTGACTAAAATAAATTTTTCCAATCTAAACGAACGGTTGCGTTTTGAATCATGGGATGAAGTCTATGCCGAAGAAAGTTTATCCAATGCGTTCAGTATCTTCTTGAATATTTTTAAAAGCCACGTAATGTCAGCTACTTTCTCTGTAACTCTGCGTAGATCAGAAAGAAAACTAAAACCCTGGATTAGCAATAAATTGCTAAAAAAAAACGCGCTTAAAAAATAAACTGGGGAAAAAGTGTAGTAAGAATCCATCTAATGTAAGACTTAAAAACCGGTATGTGAATTTGTGTAGGCAATTGAGAAATGAAGTACGTCTGGAGCGTGACAGTTTTTATAGGAATGAGTTTAGGTCTGCCTATGGCAACTCCAAGAAATAGTGGAGCATCATTAACGGGCTTCTGAAGCGAGACTGTAAAGGAAAGGAAACACCTGTTGTTCTCTGCGACGGTGGTGAAAGTTTATCTGAGCCTACAACAGTTGCAAATTGTTTTAATGATCACTTTTCTTCAATCGGGCAAACGCCAGTTTATACTTCTTCGTCACAATTTCTATCTTTGCGTTCTGAACCTTCCAACTCCGACAATAGTTTTTTCTTTCAACCGTTTTCCGGGACTGAGATTTTAAAAGTAATTCGATCTTTAAACAACTCCAGATCATGCGGATATGATGAAATTTCTAATCAAGTACTTAAGTATGTGGCTTTTAATTAAGTTGACATCTTAACTCACTTGTTCAACGCAAGTATTTTGTCGGGATCTTTTCCGACGGATCTAAAATGTGCTATCGTTATTCCCTTATTTAAAAAGGGGCACAAAAAAGATGTGAATAACTACAGGCCAATTTCTTTGCTTTCTTCCATGTCAAAAGTTTTTGAAAAACTTGTTAAATCTAGAATTATATACTTTCTTGACGACAAGGACTTTTTCAGCACAATGCAATTCGGTTTTAGATGCGGACGGTCTACAGAAGATGCCTTGCTGGACTTCTGCTCGTATATATACAAAGAGCTAGATGATAACAAGTAAGGAAGTCTAAGTTCGGGTGAACCGAACATTAAATACCCAGCGTTAGTTTTTAGAAAAAGGGGGCGTGGTTTTCATCCGATTTCGCCCATTTTAAAAACCAATCTATGCCGAGCCTAAACAATAGCGAATTTGGTGGGAGCGGCCACGCTCCTTGCTTATAAAGCTTTAACCGCTTACATGAGCCAAAAGTACTGAATCGATCTTTTCAAGGGTTATACCATGTCCTATATATAACTTTGGAAAAGAAGGCGTGCCATGCCCATAACTTTTAACGTATTTTGTGAAATGTTTCGATGTACGGATATATGTGTCCATTAATCAATATTTACATAATTTTAAAAAAGTGGGTGGTGGCACGCCCACGGATTTTATTATGTTGTTTGTCCCTATTGAAGATCAGTTTTCATTGCAGATCTTTATGATACTTTCACAGTGGCTTGTTAATAGTGAAATGTTGATATTTTGTTTATTCACTTGTGGGCGGTGCCACGCCCATTTTCCAAAATATTACCAAAAAACCTTTAAACATCACAAATAACATCATCAGGTGAATGAGTGTACTAAATTTTAGCATTATATCTGTATCAGTTAAACAGATATTGCATATTCCGGTTTCCTAACTCTCGTTTAGAGAACTTTAGTCCAAAAAGGGGCGTGGTCGTTCACCGATTTTTCTTATTTTCTGTGGCGGTGCCACGCCCACTTTCCAAAATTTTGCAAAAATAATGTAAAGAATATGAAAATTGATGTATGTACAAAATTATATTATTATAGCGGTATCAGTTAATTAGATATGGACTTTTCAATATTTCCACCTCCTTTCAATATAACTTTTATAAAAAAGTAGGCGTGGTCGCCAAGCGATTTCGTTTATTTTCTATATCTGAATTTAACACAACAATAGTATGCCCTCTACAAAATTTCGTTATACTAGCATAAACTGTTCTCAAGTTATTAGAAGTCAAAATTTTAAAATTTCTTCAAATATATGGGGGCGGTGCCACGCCCCTTTTCAAAAAATTTGGTAAAATCCGCCTAAGAACATATAAATCAATACATATTGCAAATTTTATCATTGTAGCTGCTTCTGATATTGAATTAACCCGTTTTATACGTTTTTCGAAATTTTCGATATCGAAAAAGGGGGCGTGGTTATCATCCGATTTCGCCCATTTTCAATAGCAACCTACCTTGGCCAGAAAGTAACCTGTATGCAAAATTTCATGCAAATATCTCAATTTTTACTCAAGTTATCGTGTACACGGACGGACAGACGGACAGACGGATAGACGGACAGACGGACGGACATGCCTTAATCAATTCCTCTTTTCAACCTAAGAACTTTCATATATGGAACTCTATATCTAACTCGATTATTTTGTGCCGTTACATAGTACCGTTATGTGGACAAAATTAATATACCCTTGTACTAGTACTAGTACGCTGGGTATAAAAAGATTTGTGCTGGTCTGTTCGTCGATATCACGAAAGCTTTTGATATGGTTGATCACCAGAATTTGTTAGACAAACTTTATTGCGCGGGATTTCGTGGTTTTATTTATGATTGGTTTAAAAGCTACTTATCAGATAGAGTTCAGAAAGTAAAGGTTGGCAATAGTTTTAGCAGTCCTACTACAATTAGCTTAGGTGTACCTCAAGGATCCGTTTTAGGCCCGATACTATTTTTGATCTATTTGAATTCCATATTCTCGCTTCCATTCTGTGGAAAAGTCACCGCGTTCGCAGACGACCTTGCTGTTGCCTTTGGTTCATCGAACCATCTGGACTTAATAGCAGGGATCAGGCGCTTATTCAGGGGGGGGGGGGGTTCGGGTGTTCAAACCCCCCACCGAAATTTTGGGAAAATTAAAAAAATATACGTCTGTACTAGAATAATTACTCTATTCACTTTTAAAACCCCTGCTAAGAAAGTAGCATTAATAGCAATAATGAAAATATGAAAGAATAAAATTAAATAATATTTCACACTGAGAGAAGTTATTGGTAGTCGCTAATCAATTATAAGAGCAAGTCTGAGAGGTCACAACTAAATTCCTGCAACGGTTCACTCATTTGGCGCTTTAAGAAATTCGAGCAAAACTATCAGACTTGCTCTGCATAAGGTCAACTTAGCATTTCAACTACATAGCATGTTAACAACAGCAAGAGTGATTCGTAATCAAGTTTGTTGAAATTCAAATTAACTGCTTTTCGAGTTATGAATACAGCCTGCAAAAATCGTAATAACGAGTGTCTCTTCCTACGCAGGCAGGAAACACGACGAACGTCATACAAACGAACATTGAGTATTTGGCTGTAAATGACCACCGAGATGAATATGTGGTGTTGAATAGCCTCCATTTCAATAAGTGCATCACCATCATGAACGATCTGTATCTCTGTCCGTCCCTACAAGTTTGGTTCGCCCGAGAATCCGACAGCTACTCCTGTGAAGTTGCCCTCTTCAATAATATAACATCGCCAAACTGCAATTTCAGTCAAGTTCAAGGCAACATATCCATTATTGCTATGAACACTAATAACCGGTTGGTATACTCAACAACCAAACCTATGGAAATGACTGCAGTTTGCGGCAACGATATTATTAATGTGCATATCAACACATCTGGCATTCTGGCTATTGAACCAAGTTGTATCATCAAAGGAAGATATCTAACTATTCATGGACACGAAACCAGTGTCACCTCCTTACATACATCCTATGCTTCATTTGGGAATCTAACTACCATCGGGAACCCCAACAATGTCAAGCAACTTCTACAACTAAATATAAATTTCGAGTCGCAATTAGAACAATTAGAACAAATCACCAGCATTCAAAAACGACTTCAAGACATCAAATATCTTCCTACATCAAATATCTTCGCTTCACCAGTCATACATAACCATAGCGGCATTGCTAGCGTCATTAGGCATAACCATATGCCTCCTAATCGAACGGATTAAAAACAAATTCGACATATCGCCAACGCCCCCGCAGCCAATGCCACGGATACATATCTCAGAAGTTTGAAGTCAAGTTTTCGCTAACCACTCAACGCGGCGGAGAATGTTAATACATATAATTAATTAATTAATAATTAATTTTTTTGATACAGACAACCACGCTATTATCAGTCCATTTAATGATGTTAACCTATTGTATGACTCTGATGACTCATTTGTTGTTGTTCATCAGAACATTCGCAGTCTTCGGCAAAATTTTGATATTTTGTTGTGTAATCTAGGGGTATTTAAAAACTACCCAGACCTAATTTTTGTGTCTGAAATTTGGATTTATTCACACGAAATAAGTGATTTTGTGATTCCTGGATATAGTTTCTTTGCTAGCACTAATGGCATATATTCTGCAGGAGGTGTTGGTGTTTTCTTTCGTAAATAGTATATATGAATGTGATTTTGTTCATTTTAATCTCGCGAGCGCCGATATTCTTAAGGTGTCGTTAAATATGTGTAGCAAGGCCTTTACCTTTATATGTGCCTATAGATTACATGCGGTTCAAATACAGTCGTTTTTGGAAGAGTTTTCAGATGTTCTTAGTGGTGAAAGTTCAAGTAATACTGTTGTCTTAGGTGAATTTAATTTAGATATACTACAACCTAGTGCTACAGTAGTTACCTAGCAACAATGGCTAATAATGGTCTAACTTCTTATTTAAATGAACCTACGCGTAGCATTTCTGGAAGCTGCTTAGATCATGTATTCTGCCGTAGTCGGTGTGATACTCTCAGATTCAGGAGCATAAATCTTGACCTTAAAATAACAGACCATACCATGACTGGAAAGGAAGGAAATAAAAGTAAGAGGTTTCCACCTTGACTAAAATAAATTTTTCCAATCTAAACGAACGGTTGCGTTTTGAATCATGGGATGAAGTCTGTGCCGAAGAAAGTCAGCTACTTTCTCTGTAACTCTGCGTAGATCAGAAAGAAAACTAAAACCCTGGATTAGCAATAAATTGCTAAAAAAAAACGCGCTTAAAAAATAAACTGGGGAAAAAGTGTAGTAAGAATCCATCTAATGTAAGACTTAAAAACCGGTATGTGAATTTGTGTAGGCAATTGAGAAATGAAGTACGTCTGGAGCGTGACAGTTTTTATAGGAATGAGTTTAGGTCTGCCTATGGCAACTCCAAGAAATAGTGGAGCATCATTAACGGGCTGCTGAACCGAGACTGTAAAGGAAAGGAAACACCTGTTGTTCTCTGCGACGGTGGTGAAAGTTTATCTGAGCCTACAACAGTTGCAAATTGTTTTAATGATCACTTTTCTTCAATCGGGCAAACGCCAGTTTATACTTCTTCGTCACAATTTCTATCTTTGCGTTATGAACCTTCCAACTCCGACAATAGTTTTTTCTTTCAACCGTTTTCCGGGACTGAGATTTTAAAAGTAATTCGATCTTTAAACAACTCCAGATCATGCGGATATGATGAAATTTCTAATCAAGTACTTAAGTATGTGGCTTTTAATTAAGTTGACATCTTAACTCACTTGTTCAACGCAAGTATTTTGTCGGGATCTTTTCCGACGGATCTAAAATGTGCTATCGTTATTCCCTTATTTAAAAAGGGGCACAAAAAAGATGTGAATAACTACAGGCCAATTTCTTTGCTTTCTTCCATGTCAAAAGTTTTTGAAAAACTTGTTAAATCTAGAATTATATACTTTCTTGACGGCAAGGACTTTTTCAGCGCAATGCAATTCGGTTTTAGATGCGGACGGTCTACAGAAGATGCCTTGCTGGACTTCTGCTCGTACATATATATACAAAGAGCTAGATGATAAAAAGATTTGTGCTGGTCTGTTCGTCGATATCACGAAAGCTTTTGATATGGTTGATCACCAGAATTTGTTAGACAAACTTTATTGCGCGGGATTTCGTGGTTTTATTTATGATTGGTTTAAAAGCTACTTATCAGATAGAGTTCAGAAAGTAAAGGTTGGCAATAGTTTTAGCAGTCCTACTACAATTAGCTTAGGTGTACCTCAAGGATCCGTTTTAGGCCCGATACTATTTTTGATCTATTTGAATTCCATATTCTCGCTTCCATTCTGTGGAAAAGTCACCGCGTTCGCAGACGACCTTGCTGTTGCCTTTGGTTCATCGAACCATCTGGACTTAATAGCAGGGATCAGGCGCTTATTCAGGGGGGAGGGGGGGGGGGGTTTCGGGTGTTCAAACCCCCCACCGAAATTTTGGGAAAATTAAAAAAATATACGTCTGTACTAGAATAATTACTCTATTCACTTTTAAAACCCCTGCTAAGAAAGTAGCATTAATAGCAATAATGAAAATATGAAAGAATAAAATTAAATAATATTTCACACTGAGAGAAGTTATTGGTAGTCGCTAATCAATTATATGAGCAAGTCTGAGAGGTCACAACTAAATTCCTGCAACGGTTCACTCATTTGGCGCTTTAAGAAATTCGAGCAAAACTATCAGACTTGCTCTGCATAAGGTCAACTTAGCATTTCAACTACATAGCATGTTAACAACAGCAAGAGTGATTCGTAATCAAGTTTGTTGAAATTCAAATTAACTGCTTTTCGAGTTATGAATACAGCCTGCAAAAATCGTAATAACGAGTGTCTCTCGTTATTGTAGTCACGGTTGCCATAAGTTTAATCTCGTTATTGTAGTCACGGTTGCCATAAGTTTAACCGAAAAATTGACCAAGAAATTAAAAAAAATTAGCAAAAAATACCTAGCAGTACACAACGCAGTCGCATTAAATTATCAGAGAAAGTAACAATTAAATTGTACTTATACTTGTCACGGGAGAAAAGTTTAAAATAAAAGCCCGGTGTGCTGTTGAAAAGAAAATGCTCAAGAAATATTTTCAATTATTTCTTGACCATGGATAGCCAACAAATTTTGACGTTCCGTTTTGCATGTTGAATAATTGCAATTTGCCGCTTTTTATATGAATTTCAATGTTGTTTTATTATATTATTTGTTTTTATTTTTCCGAAGCTTCAGTTTTTCTTCAAGAAATATAGCGACAACTATTTACTGTTTTTCCTGTTTTTATAAATTTTCCAGAAATTAGCAGTAGAAAATTAGGAGAGATTCTGACACCAGAAATTTTTCTCCACTCTACATTTGAAGTAACTCCTGAAGAAATCCTAAACAAAATTTAAAAACAAAGAATAAAAATAAATATTGTTTTGTACACGGCTAAAAGTTTTAGCCTAGATTTAAAACTTTTTGGGGCTACATATACACTTAGACCAGTACGTCTGCGCTCAAAGTGTTGTTTGGAATTTCCATTAAGATTAACTTCCTTTGACTAATTTCATTATTTTTGTATGAAAGTATGTCTAAAAACACAATAAAAATACTGCAGCTCAAAGTTAAGAACTTTGTGGAAATTCAAGAAAATTCGAAAAATTTTCATCAAAATTCATAACTTTTCAGTACAAGTTTTTAGATTTTTTTCGCGTATGCACTTTTGTGGCCAGTTTAGTTAATTGAATTTTCATGAATTTTCCACAAAACTCTTAACTTTGAGTTGAAGTATTTTTATTGTGCATTTACACATACTTTCATTCAAAAATAATGAAATTAGTCTAAAGAAGTTAATTTAACTGGACATTCCAAAAAACCCTTTGAACGCAGACGTACCGGTCTTGGTGTATGACCAAACCAAATTTTGTTTAGAATTAAATTTACGCCGGTTGTCATAGAAATGCGCCTAATAAAATTTTTTTAAATTTTTAACCGAAAATGTTGTTAACAATTTTTTATGTTTTTTAAAAAAATTTTACGACTCGAACCGACGTGCCCCAAATCAGTGCACAATGTTCTACCTACCGAGCTACGGCGCACTCATGAATTTTATGCGAAAAGTACACATATTCGCTGTGTATACGGCTTTTGTTGTATTTTTGTTTATCCCAGTTAAGTTTTAAATCATAACCGCAAAAAATTGAGAATTTTTGTAGGTAATTGAAAGGTTTGGAATTTATTACCAAAAAGTTTTAAAAATTGTGTAAACCAATAAATGGTTTAAAATTTAGGCTCAAATTTTTAGCCGTGTAGAAAAAGGAAAGTTTCAAATAAATAAAAGTATGTATACATATGTAATATGTAAAAATATAAATATGTATGTGTGTATTTACAGGTAATTCTTATTTACTGACACTTTGGCCAAAACCCCCCCCCCCGAAATTTTTTTCTGGCTACGCGCCTGGCAGGGATCAATAATGACGTTCACTTATTAAGATTTTGGTTTTCTGCACATAAACTTACTGTTAGCAGGAAAACTAAAATGATGTACTACAATCTACATCCAAAAACTTCTCCAGACATAGAAATTTTATTCCATACTGCTGACTGCAAGCGTTTTGTACTAAATGGTTTGTTGAGTTCTAATGCATCCTTTATTTCTGAAACAAGCTGCTGCGATAAATGTTTCGCAATTGAAAAAGTTAGAGACTTTCAGTATCTTGGTGTTTATATTGACGAAAATTTAAGTTGGTCTACGCACATCTCTCGTTTGAAGTCCTACATGAGGTGTACCGTTCGATATTTTTACAGCCTTAGAAAGATCTGCTCAAATTCGACACTTAAGACACTCTACTACGCTTTGGTTCACTCCAAGCTCCAATATGGCATAAGTTGCTGGGGTGCTGCATCTTTCAGTAAAATGCCACAGCTTTTAACTTTACAAAAATGTTGCATAAGGAAAATATGTAATGTTAGTCGATTGCACCACACCATGGAGTTGTTTAGGAATCTGCGGATTCTTCCAGTAAAACACATGTATTACTACAAATGTTTAAAGATATTTTTCATACGCTGTGGGTATTTAAATAGCCTTGTCTCGGACAACTATAACCTGAGAAGAAACCTACAAGGACTGGTTTCGGTTCCTTTATCTCGTACTGCACATTACAATAGTTTTTATACCATAGTCTCTGGCAAAGCTTACAATGCCTTACCTGGGTCTATTCGTGCTATTAGAAATTTGCGTAAATTTTTATTAAATGTTAAATCGTTTCTACTAGAGCTATCCCACAACGATATCAAAATTTTGCTGAACCCTACTTCCTAGAAGCTGTTAACCTGATTTTAATTTTAATTTTAACTTTCTCAATGTTTAATGTATCATTTGGATAATGCACTGTTAATTATCTACATTCACCCCACACACTAATACGTTTCCATTAATTTTATTTTTAGATAGCACCCAATACTAAAAAGGTTATCCTGTTTTAAAGGGTGCCTTACTTACTTTTTCTTGCATTTTAAGCTCAGCTATTCTTAAATATTCTTAAGCTTTTATTGTTATGTATTTATATAAAGTGCTTTGTAAGAAAAAGGAAATAAAAATCTAATCTAATCTAATCATATGTATATATATAATTAAGTTCAAACACACGCACATATAGTGCAACCTAAACATTAATAATATAATAAATAAACAAGAATAAAAAATACTGACCTACATATTTTCATACGTAAACAAAATTACACAATAAACCAAAATACGCAATATAAGCACAAATTCAATAATTATTACCAGTCATTAATTTACTTCACTTATTGTCAATCATGCACTTTTTCCTTATAGTTATAGCTTAAGATATTATTGCTAGTGTAAGCATTTTTATTGTATAAAAGCCGTAGTAAAATAGAGAACATTATGCAGAAACAGATTCAATTCTTTTGATGCATGCAATCTTAAGGTGATTCTACCTAAGATACTCTTTTTTTATATAAAAAATCTTAAGGTGCTTCTACCTAAGATACTACTTTTTTTATATCATACACTCAAGGCGATTCTGCCTGAGTCAACATCGTTCGATAGGTGCTCTACCTATCGAAACATAGAGGTTTCCGGGCAATCGCATTTTGACCGATGACTCAGTTATCGATCAAAACATCGAAATATATTGAAGTACAAATGAAACCTGGGGCCTTCCCCTTTCGTTTGATACCCATATTGTAGGGCAATTTTAAGGTTTTCGGGCAATCGAATTTTGACCGATAACTTAGTTATCGATCAATTTATCGAAATATATCAAAGCTGAATTGAAACCTGGGGCCTTCCCCTTTCGTTTGATACCCATATTGTAGGTCAAGTTTAAGGTTTTTGGGCAATCACATTTTCACCGATAACTCAGTTATCGATCAATTTATCGAAACCTATCGTAGTCCAAATGAAACCTGCTGCCTTCTCCTTTCATTTTATACCCATATTATAGGGTAATGTTAAGTTTTTTGGGCAATCACCTACAACTCAGTTATCGATAAACTTATCGAAATATATCAAAGTCCAAATGAAACCTGGAGCTATCTCCTTTCGTTTGATACCCATATTGCCGGGTGATATTAAGGTTTTCGGGCAATCGAATATTGACCGATAACTTGGTTATCGATCAATTTATCGAAAATATCAAAGCTAACTGGAATCCTGGGGCCTTCCCCTTTCGTTTGATACCCATATTGTAGGTCAAGTTTAAGGTTTTTGGGAAATCACATTTTCACCGATAACTCAGTTATCGATCAATGTATAGAAACCTATTGTAGTCCAAATGAAACCTGCTGCCTTCTCCTTTCGTTTTATACCCATATTATAGGGTAATGTTAAGTTTTTTAAACAATCACCGATAACTCAGTTATCGATAAACTTATCGAAATATATCGAAGTCCAAATGAAACCTGGAGCTATCCCCTTTCGTTTGATATCCATATTGTACGATCTTTCTATACCTATATGCGAAATATCATAAGTATAGGTTCAATATACTTAGAGTTATATGGAATAAAAAAATTGCCTATAGCTCCTTCCAGACTATAACCTGTAGGCGTGCCAAATTTCTACAAAATCCGTCCAGCCATTCTCACGTTTTTAGGGAACAAAAGCAAACGTCTGTACATCCCAACATCGCTACATTCACATTTATAATATTAGTAGGATTATTGCCTACTGAAGAATTTACCAAATTCGAATATTTTGAAAATTTTGAAAAAAGAGTATTGAAAACCGGTTTTCAAAAATTTTCTTTTGCGGTATTCGTTGGTAACGTTAGGGGGCCTTTCAAGAATTCAATTTTGACAAATTAAGCCAGGATGAATGCAAATTCAAATGTTGATTTGATACAATATTGTAGGGTAATATTAAGGTTTTTCTGCAATCGCATTTTGACCAATAACTCAGTTGTCGATAAATTTATCGAAATATATCGAAGTCCAAATGAAACCTGGGGCTTGGGTCAAGTCTACTCAGAATTGCATGGGGGAAAAAAATATCAAAAAGTTATGGTCCCTAGAAGCGTCCGAACCCCCAAAATTAATAAAAAAAATAGCCTATAACTCCTTCCAGACTATAACCTGTATTCGTCCCTAACTTCATCAAAATCCGTCGTGCCATTCTCACGTGATTGAGTAACAGAAGCAAACGTGTGGACATCCTAACATCGCTACATTCACATTTATAATATTAGTATGATTATTGCCTACTGAAGAATTTACCAAATTTTGAAAAAGAATATTGAAAACTGGTTTTCAAAACTGTTCTTTTGAGGTATTCGTTGGTAACGTTAGGGGCCTTTCAAGAATTCAATTTTGACAAATTGTGACAGGATGAATTCAACTTCAAATGTTGATTTGATACAATATTGTAGGGTTATAAGTATTAAGGTTTTTCTGCAATTGCATTTTTACCGATACCTCAGTTATAGATAAATTTATCGAAATATGTCGAAGTACAAATGAAACCTGGGGCCTTCCCCTTTCGTTTGATACCCATATTGTAGGGCAATTTTAAGGTTTTTGTGCAATAACATTTTCACCGATAACTCAGTTACCGATACATTTATCGAAACCTGTCGAAGTCGAAATGAAACCTGGAGCTATCCCCTTTCGTTTGATACCCATATTGCAGGGTAATATTAAGGTTTTCGGGCAATCGAATTTTGACCGATAACTTAGTTATCGATCAATTTATCGAAACATGTCGAAGCTAAAATGAAACCTAGGGCCTTCCCCTTTCGCTGATACCCATATTGTACGATCTTTCTATACCTATATGCGAAATATCATAAGTATAGGTTCAATATACTTAGAGTTATATGGAATAAAAAAAATTTCGAAGAGAAACGGTCCGTAGCAGGGTCGGAACCCCCAAAAAAAAAAAAAAAAAATAGCCTATAGCTCCTTCCAGACTATAACCTGTAGGCGCGCCAAATTTCAACAACATCCGTCTAGCCATTCTCACGTTTTTAGGGAACAAAAGCAAACGTCTGGACATCCAAACATCGCTACATTCACATTTATAATATTAGTAGGATTATTGCCTACTGAAGAATTTACCAAATTCGAATATTTTGAAAATGTTGAAAAAAGAGTATTGAAAACCTTGTTTTCAAAAATTTTCTTTTGCGGTATTCGTTGGTAACGTTAGGGGGCCTTTCAAGAATTCAATTTTGACAAATTGTGCCAGGATGAATGCAAATTCAAATGTTGATTTGATACAATATTGTAGGGTAATATTAAGGTTTTTCTGCAATCGCATTTTGACCAATAACTCAGTTGTCGATAAATTTATCGAAATATATCGAAGTCCAAATGAAACCTGGGCCCATCCTTACCTATGTACATATATGCGAAATATCCTAAGTATAGGTCAAGTATACTCAGAATTGTATGGGGGAAAAAAATATCAAAAAGTAATGGTCCCTAGAAGCGTCCGAACCCCCACAATTAATAAAAAAAAATAGCCTATAACTCCTTCCAGACTATAACCTGTATGCGTTCCTAACTTCATCAAAACCCGTCTTGCCATTCTCACGTGATTGAGTAACAGAAGCAAACGTCTGGACATCCAAACATCGCTACATTCACATTTATAATATTAGTATGATTATTGCTACTGAAGAATTTACCAAATTTTGAAAAAGAATATTGAAAACTGTTTTTCAAAAAGGTTCTTTTGAGGTATTCGTTGGTAACGTTAGGGGGCCTTTCAAGAATTCAATTTTGACAAATTGTGCCAGGATGAATTCAACTTCAAATGTTGATTTGATACAATATTGTAGGGTAATATTAAGGTTTTTCTGCAATCGAATTTTTACCGATAACTCAGTTATAGATAAATTTATCGAAATATGTCGAAGTACAAATGAAACCTGGGGCCTTCCCCTTTCGTTTGATACCCATATTGTAGGGCAAGTTTAAGGTTTTTGTGCAATCACATTTTCACCGATAACTCAGTTATCGATCAATTTACCGAAACCTAACGAAGTCCAAATGAAACCTGCGGCCTTCTCCTTTCGTTTTATACCCATATTATAGAGTAATGTTAAGCTTTTTGGGCAATCACCGATAACTCAGTTATCGATAAATTTATCGAAATAGATCGAAGTCCAAATGAAACCTGGAGCTATCCCCTTTCGTTTGATACCCATATTGTAGGGTAATATAGAAGTTTTCGCGCAATCGCATTTGGACCGATAACTCAGTTATCGATCAATTTATCGAAACCTATCGAAGTCCAAATGAAACCTGGAGCTATCCCCTTTCGTTTGATACCCATATTGTAGGTCAAGTTTAAGGTTTTTGGGCAATCACATTTTCACCGATAACTAGCTATCGATCAATTTATCGAAATATATCGAAGCTAAAATGAAACCTAGGGCCTTCCCCTTTCGTTTGATACCCATATTGTACGATCTTTCTATACCTATATGCGAAATATCATAAGTATAGGTTCAATATACTTAGAGTTATATGGAACAAAAAAAATTTCGAAAAGAAACGGTCGCTAGCAGGGTCGGAACCCCCAAAATTAATAAAAAAAAATAGCCTATAACTCCTTCCAGACTATAACCTGTATGCGTTCCTAACTTCATCAAAATCCGTCTTGCCATTCTCACGTGATTGAGTAACAGAAGCAAACGTCTGGACATCCAAACATCCAAACATCGCTACATTCACATTTATAATATTAGTATGATTATTGCTACTGAAGAATTTACCAAATTTTGAAAAAGAATATTGAAAACTGTTTTTCAAAAAGGTTATTTTGAGGTATTCATTGGTAACGTTAGGGGGCCTTTCAAGAATTCAATTTTGACAAATTGTGCCAGGATGAATTCAACTTCAAATGTTGATTTGATACAATATTGTAGGGTAATATTAAGGGTTTTCTGCAATCGCATTTTTACCGATAACTCAGTTATAGATAAATTTATCGAAATATGTCGAAGTACAAATGAAACCTGGGGCCTTCCCCTTTCGTTTGATCCCATATTGTAGGGCAAGTTTAAGGTTTTTGTGCAATCACATTTTGACCGATAACTCAGTTATCGATCAATTTACCGAAACCTAACGAAGTCCAAATGAAACCTGCGGCCTTCTCCTTTCGTTTTATACCCATATTATAGAGTAATGTTAAGCTTTTTGGGCAATCACCGATAACTCAGTTATCGATAAATTTATCGAAATAGATCGAAGTCCAAATGAAACCTGGAGCTATCCCCTTTCATTTGATACCCATATTGTAATGTAATATAGAGGTTTTCGGGTAGTCGCATTTTGACCGATAACTCAGTTATCGATCAATTTATCGAAATACATCCACGTACAAAGGAAACCTGGGGCCTTCCGCTTTCGTTTGATACCCATATTGTAGGTCAAGTTTAAGGTTTTTGGGCATTCACATTTTCACCGATAACTCAGTTATCGATCAATTTATCGAAACCTATCGTAGTCCAAATGAAACCTGCTGCCTTCTCCTTTCATTTTATACCCATATTATAGAGTAATGTTAATTTTTTTGGGCAATCACCGATAACTCAGTTATCGATAAATTTATTTATTTATTAATTTCATTCAGTCTATGATAACAAAGATCTTACAGACTATAAGGTCTATTGAAATTAACTCACATAAAGTAACTAGCTTACATACTAAAAAAGAGTTGTTATAAATCATCTATCGGCAAAACGCTACCCGTGGGTAGCTTCGACGCGGCAGCGCTGTACATATACAAAAACGACGCTGCTAATTCTGCTCCGCTGTTCGCTAAATTTCTGCAGAATTTTGCCAAATGCTTGCCAGTTAATTCGAGGAAAATCTACGCAATGCCCAAAAAGGCATATTCATATTAAAAGAATTGGAAATGAATATTTTGTTTCATTTTGCGTTCAACTTTCAGTCGTTCAACACAATGAGTAATAACAATTGTGAATTAATGTTTTTCGCACGATGCTTACTTTTCGGAACGTTTTTATGCACCCGCAGTTTTAATATAAAGCGTCATTATCACACATTTCATGCAGAATATGATGAAATATATGTATAAGGGATATGATCGAAAGAAATTTCTTGCTGAGATGAAAAGTCTTTCTGAAAATCAAATTGCTGGAAATAATTTTTTTTTTGGGTTTTTCGAATTAAATAAATTGCTTTTATTTCACCTTTCTAATTTTAAACTTATTTTTTTTGGATTGCTAGGTCCTAAAACCTATATCTGGTCATTATCATCGGATAACCATTAAATTTCCTGCCATATACATAGTTTTACATGTGTATACATAAGTGTGTATATGCGCATCAAAATATATATTATATCAGAAATACCCCATTTTTACTTTTAAATACGAATCAAACAATGTGGCAAGCATGTTTTTGGTCGCGCACAAATACAATGGCAAATTGTGACGGTGTTGGGGTGCCGATCACTGTTATAAATAGAATGCGGTTACCCTTTGAGCGAACTGAGATCTTGGCATAGCAAAGTCAAGATCCAATTGTTGATAAATATTGTTAAGCTCACAAACTGCCCTAGTAATGGGGGCATGGTACTGATAGTTTGACTTAACTACTAAGGTATGGAATGGGTAGCAGAAACGAAGTATTCTATTTGGAACGTTGAAGTATATTTTCTCGAGTAAATCTGCGCAGTCGATCAAGCCGTTTATAACATCATAGATGAACATGGTGGATTGAATAGTACGCCTAAATTTATCGATATATATCGAAGTCCAAATGAAGCCTGGAGCTATCTCCTTTCGTTTGATACCCATATTGTAGGGTAAAATATAGATTTTCGGGCAATCGCATTTTGACCGATGACTCAGTTATCCATCAATTTATCGAAATATATTGAAGTACAAATGAAACCTGGGGCCTTCCCCTTTCGTTTGATGCCCATATTGTAGGGCAATTTTAAGATTTTTGTGCAATAACATTTTCACCGATAACTTAGTTATCGATAAATTTATCGAAATATATCGAAGTCCAAATGAAACCTGGAGCTATCTTCTTTCGTTTGATACCCATATTGTAGGGTAATATAGAAGTTTTAGCGCAATCGCATTTGGACCGATAACTCAGTTATCGATCAATTTATCGAAACCTATCGAAGTCCAAATGAAACCTGGAGCTATCCCCTTTCGTTTGATACCCATATTGTAGGTCAAGTTTAAGGTTTTTGGGCAATCACATTTTCACCGATAACTCAGCTATCGATCAATTTATCAAAATATATCGAAGCTAAAATGAAACCTAGGGCCTTCCCCTTTCGTTTGATACCCATATTGTACGATCTTTCTATACCTACATATATGCGAAATATCATAAGTATAGGTTCAATATACTTAGAGTTATATGGAACAAAAAAAATTACGAAAAGAAACGGTCGCTAGCAGGGTCAGAACCCCCAAAATTAATAAAAAAAATATTCTATAACTCCTTCCAGACTATAACCTGTATGCGTTCCTAACTTCATCAAAATCCGTCTTGCCATTCTCACGTGATTGAGTAACAGAAGCAAACGTCTGGACATCCTAACATCGCTACATTCACATTTATAATATTAGTAGGATTATTGCCTACTGAAGAATTTACCAAATTCGAATATTTTGAAAATTTTGAAAAAAGAGTATTGAAAACCTTGTTTTCATAAATTTTCTTTTGCGGTATTCGTTGGTAACGTTAGGGGGCCTTTCAAGAATTCAATTTTGACAAATTGTGCCAGGATGAATGCAAATTCAAATGTTGATTTGATACAATATTGAAGGGTAATATTAAGGTTTTCATCTGCAATCGCATTTTGACCAATAACTCAGTTGTCGATAAATTTATCGAAATATATCGAAGTCCAAATGAAACCTGGGCCCATCCTTACCTATGTACATATATGCGAAATATCATAAGTATAGGTCAAGTATACTCAGAATTGTATGGGGGAAAAAAATATCAAAAAGTAATGGTCCCTAGAAGCGTCCGAACCCCCACAATTAATAAAAAAAAATAGCCTATAACTCCTTCCAGACTATAACCTGTATGCGTTCCTAACTTCATCAAAATCCGTCTTGCCATTCTTACGTGATTGAGTAACAGAAGCAAACGTCTGGACATCCAAACATCCAAACATCGCTACATTCACATTTATAATATTAGTATGATTATTGCTACTGAAGAATTTACCAAATTTTGAAAAAGAATATTGAAAACTGTTTTTCAAAAAGGTTCTTTTGAGGTATTCGTTGGTAACGTTAGGGGGCCTTTCAAGAATTCAATTTTGACAAATTGTGCCAGGATGAATTCAACTTCAAATGTTGATTTGATCGAATATTGTAGGGTAATATTAAGGTTTTTCTGCAATCGCATTTTTACCGATAACTCAGTTATAGATAAATTTATCGAAATATGTCGAAGTACAAATGAAACCTGGGGCCTTCCCCTTTCGTTTGATACCCATATTGTAGGGCAACTTTAAGGTTTTTGGGCAATCACATTTTCACCGATAACTCAGTTATCGATCAATTTACCGAAACCTAACGAAGTCCAAATGAAACCTGCGGCCTTCTCCTTTCGTTTTATACCCATATTATAGAGTAATGTTAAGTTTTTTGGGCAATCCCCGATAACTCAGTTATCGATAAATTTATCGAAATAGATCGAAGTCCAAATGAAACCTGGAGCTATCCCCTTTCGTTTGATACCCATATTGTAATGTAATATAGAGGTTTTCGGGCAGTCGCATTTTGACCGATAACTCAGTTATCGATCAATTTATCGAAATATATCGAAGTACAAAGGAAACCTGGGGCCTTCCCCTTTCGTTTGGTGCCCATATTGTAGGGTAAAATAGAGGTTTTCGGGCAATCGCATTTTGACCGATGACTCAGTTATCCATCAATTTATCGAAATATATTGAAGTACAAATGAAACCTGGGGCCTTCCCCTTTCGTTTGATACCCATATTGTAGGTCAAGTTTAAGGTTTTTGGACAATCACATTTTCACCGATAACTCAGTTATCGATCAATTTATCGAAATATATCGAAGCTAAAATGAAACCTGGGGCCTTCCCCTTTCGTTTGATACCCATATTGTACGATCTTTCTATACCTATATGTGAAATATCATAAGTATAGGTTCAATATACTTAGAGTTATATGGAATAAAAAAAATGTCGAAAAGAAACGGTCCCTAGCAGGGTCGGAACCCCCAAAATTAAAAAAAAAAAATAGCCCATAGCTCCTTCCAGACTATAACCTGTAGGCGTGCCAAATTTCAACAAAATCCGTCCAAACATCCAAACATCGCTACATTCACATTTATAATATTAGTTTATCACATTTGCTGAATGTTAACATGACAGATTGCAAATAAAGTAATATTAAAAAAAAAAAAAAAAAAAAATTATATTAGTAGGATATAGACTAGCTGACCCGGCAAACTTCGTTCTGCCCAAAATAGATTTTTTTATTAATTTCATTTAAAAAATTGTTATTACGCCGGTCTTTTTTTTAATAGAAAATTAACGATTTTCACTTCATTGCGTATACAACTCATAACATTAAGGGCTCAGAACTAAAAAGATCTAAGTGTGAGTTATACCCACATTTGTATAGTGAAATATGGTGTTTATTTGTTTGCAAAGAGATCCAAGTCATTTCGGACATTGTAGTGTCATCTATTTCCCATACAATAAACGTCCTACCCAGATTTTACATATAATTTTCAAAAGGCAGTAAACTTTAAACTTGAATATCTCAAATCAATTTCGGAATCACTTAGATCCTTTTGGTTCTAAACCCTTCATATATAATTTAGTATTCAGTTTAAGGCTGCACGATACACAAAATTTTTAATTTTCTGTCCCGGAGCGTAAATCAATAGAGAAGACGGTTTTCCTACACGGATACACTCCACATAGAGCTATTGATATCGTTAAACGCTTTTCAGCTTGAAAAATCAAGTTTGTGTGAGGGGTACCACGCCCCCTAATATTTTCTTTATTTCATTTTAATACATGACCTGACCATGACATGATAAAACAAAGTGCAGATCTCTTTCTAAGCTTGAAGCAGTACATTTGTGAAAGTCTCACCAAAATCCATTTCTTAGTTTCCGAGATCCTTAAGCTAAAACAGACAAACAGATAAACAGACAATTACCATCACAACTTTTTTTTCTACTGGTTTTGAAACAATAACAACTGTTATTTAGTGTTAATACATGAATAAACCGATTTTGGAGCATATTGTTGACATATATATTTTCTATATTTAGAATGCATTTTGTTCGATATTTGAATAAGTATGGGTACAGTGGGCGTTAATGGGATAAGTTATACCCCATTTACACAGTATACACTTTCAAAAGTCATTTATCGTAACATAGACATATCACAAAAAGTCGATGTGAAATATATCAGTTTCAAAGGAATCAGCCATATATAAAAATGAATGAACCGATTTTAAATATTTTTTCTTTAATGTTTCCAATCTGTTTCAGGTCTCATTTACCACATAAATTTTTTTTTTCTAATCTCAATTAAAATTTGTTTTAGAATACTCAATAACGGCTTTACCGATTTTAAAAATATTTTCTTTTCTTTATTCTATCGGATATAGTGTTTATATATATAGAACAAAACATTTTCTGAATCCTCAATTTAATCATATATTAGCTACAAAAATTTAGCTACCATATAAATTGTAGTCAGTTGAGATCACTGGTATACTAACTGAAATGTTCCTGTAGGGACCTTAATGCCGTACAGATTTTTTTTATATTTAAATACAAAATTTACTTGACCAAATGGTGAATTCCTTTCAACCAGCATCTATTTTTCAAGACCCTATGCAACCCGTTTTCCGAGATATCGGCCAACATGTAGACCCGGGGTGACCCTAGAAGGTGTTTATACTATATGGGTATCGAATAAAAGGTGTTGATGAGTGTTTAAAAAGAGGTAATTTCCAGGACCCTATGCTATCCCGTTTACGAGATCTAGCCAAAAATGTGGACCAGGTGTGACCCCAGACGGGTTTTCTACAATATGGGTATCAAATTAAAGCTGTTGATGAGAGTTTTAAAAGGTAGTGGTTCAAAGTCCAATATGGGAGGCCATTTCTGAGATATTCACCAAAATGTGGACCAGGTGTGACTCTAAAAAGTGTTTGCACAATATGGTATCAAATGAAAGGTGTTGATGAGGGTTTTAATAGGAAGTGGTTCAAAGTCCAATATGGGACCCCGTTTCCTAGATATCGACCAAAATGTAGACGACGTGTGACTCTAAAAAGTGTTTGCACAATATGGTATCAAATGAAAGGTGTTGATGAGGGTTTTAATAGGAAGTGGTTCAAAGTCCAATATGAGACCCCGTTTCCTAGATATCCACCAAAATGTGGCCCATGTGTGACCCTAAAACGTGTTTACACAATATGGATACCAAATGAAAGGTGTTGATGGGGGTTTTACCAGAAAGTGGTTCAAAGTCCCATATGGAACCCCGTTTCCGAGATATCGACCAAAATGTGGACCAGGCGTGACTATAAAAAGTGTTGCTCAATACGGGTACCAAATTAAAGCTGTTCATGAGAGTTTTGAAAGGAAGTGGTCAAAGTCCCATATGGGACCCCATTTCCAAGATATTCACCAAAATGTGGACCAGTTGTGACTCTAAAAATTGTTTGCACAATATGGTACCAAATGAAAGGTGTTGATGAGGGTTTTAATAGAAAGTGATTTAAAGTCCAATATGGGACCCCGTTCCCTAGATATCGACCAAAATGTGGACTAGGTGTGACCCTAGAAAGGGTTTGGACAATATGGATACCAAAAGAAAGGTGTTGACTAAGGTTTCAACAGGGAGTGGTTTGGTACGCCGACGGATACCGTAGCGTTTAAAAGTATATATCCTTTTGATAATATATCATTTTGACAAGAAAATTAAGAACTTTTTATTTATTGTAGCTTTTGTATCATAAACCTTGGTTAATATTACCACGAGGTAAGAAAGCTTTCACTACCTCTCTTCCTCTCAATCAAAATATTTTAACATTTGACAAATTTTTATTTCATATTTGATTTTGGAAAAAACATTTAAATCAAATAAGCATATTTTCGCTTTTGAATAATTTTTAATTTTAAAAAAAGTGTATGTGCTGTGGATGTATTATTGGCTAATTAAATCAATTTCTATAACCGTTATTTTTTAAAGAAATACAATGAATTGAGAAAATTAGTGGTGTTTTTTTTTCACATTTTTCTTTTTAACAGAGGCTCACAATGATCTTAGGTTCATAATGATCCTAGGTATACAATAACAAAAAAACAAAGGCAAAACAACGTTTGCCGGGCTCAGCTAGTCTATATGTATATATAAAAATGAATTGGCGTTCGTATGTCCCGTAAGATCTCCGTATCGGCTCAACTGATTTTAAATATTTTTTCTTTAATGTTTCCAATCTATTTCAGGTCTCATTTACCACGTAAATTTTTTTTTCTAATCTCAATTTAAAAACGGCTTCACCGATTTTCAAAATGTTTTCTTTTCTTTATTCTTTCGGGCATAGTGTTTATTTATATAGAACAAAACATTTTCTAAATCCTCAATTTAATCATATATTAGCTAAAGAAATTTAGCTACCAAATAAATTGTAGTCAGTTGAGTTCACTGGTATTCTAACTAAAATGTTCCTGTAGGGAACTTAATGCCGTACAAATTTTTTTCCGTTTTATATTTAAATACAAAATTTACTTGACCAAATGGTGAATTCCTTTTCGCTACTTTGGCGTATGTTGAAAAAGTGAATACAACAACCAAAAGTTTTGATTGTGAATATATTTTGTTATTCCGTCCTTTTTCATAATCTATATATATAAAAATGAACTAGCAGACCCGGCAGACTTTGTACTGCCCAAACATTAACGTGTTTGCATTTAAAATATGTAATAAATAGGAACTTAAGTTGAATAAAAGAGAAGAATTCACATTCTTTTAATTTTTGCCCTGTTGCCGGGTTCTTTGTTAATATTTTGTCTTTTTCTGTTAACGTTTTATATTGCGATCTTTTCTGGTGTTTTGTTTGATTTATTCTCCTTTAGTTGCTTCTCAGAAATATCTGGTAATCGTAGACTCGATGTCGATGGGGATACGTCCAATAAATCGGTTCTTATATTTCGAAAGGAATTTTGAAGAACATCGTCGATTAAATTGGCTATATCGTCATCTGTATTACGCAGTTCATCTTCTATAGGTACGTAATCGTCGTTCGTATTACAAACAACTTCACAAGGCGCTTGGAGTTGCTTCTTTCCCAAATTTTCCATGGTTTCACCGCCATCTTCCTCACCGAATCTTCGTCGGATACCAGACCATCCTCGGGAGGCTCTAAGTAAACTTTATCGACATCTTCGTCATCACTTTGCAAGCTCCCCAAGTAATTCAACATCTCATCTGTGCTTTTAAAGTACCTAATAGTATAAACCAATAATATATGTACTTTCACTGTATTTGGACCAATGTAACGTATACGTCACAGTTATAAAGAACACGATGAAACACGTGTAATATACAACAACTTGTCACATAATTTTCTTCACAATCTATCTACACACATTTCTTAGTAATACCACAATACAATTTCTTTTCAATTGTACACAATTAAAAATATTTTAATATACTTACTTTTTGTTCTTTGTAATTTTTGACATTTTTCTTATTTTCAAAATGCACCAACTTCAAATTAACACCAAGACTTCTAATCGAGAGCAAAGCTTAACTTCAACTGAGTCAGTTTCGTTCACCACACTCCAAATGATATTTTTCTATACTTCAAATAAAGTTTAGTGTGCAGAATTTTTTTAATTGCCATACAATATGGGTATCAAACGAAAGGGGAAGGCCCCACGTTTCATTTTAGCTTCGATATATTTCGATAAATTTATCGATAACTAAGTTATCGGTGAAAATGTTATTGCACAAAAACCTTAAAATTGCCCTACAATATGGGTATCAAACGAAAGGGGAAGGCCCCAGGTTTCATTTGTACTGCAATATATTTCGATAAGTTTATCGATAACTGAGGTATCGGTGATTGCCCAAAAAACTTAACATTACCCTATAATATGGGTATAAAACGAAAGGAGAAGGCAGCAGGTTTCATTTTAGCTTCGATATATTTCGATAAATTGATCGATAACTGAGTCATCGGTCAAAATGCGATTGCCCGAAAACCTCTATATTACACTACAATATGGGTATCAAACGCAAGGGGATAGCTCCAGGTTTCATTTGGACTTCGATGAGTCATCGGTCAAAATGCGATTGCCCGAAAACCTTAATATAACCCTGCAATATGGGTATCAAACGAAAGGGGATAGCTCCAGGTTTCATTTGGACTTCGATATATTTCGATAAGTTTATCGATAACTGAGTTATCGGTGATTGCCCAAAAAACTTAACATTACCCTATAATATGGGTATAAAACGAAAGGAGAAGGCAGCAGGTTTCATTTGTACTTCAATATATTTCGATAAATTGATCGATAACTGAGTCATCGGTCAAAAGGCGATTGCCCGAAAACCTCTATATCACCCTACAATATGGGTATCAAACGAAAGGAGATAGCTCCAGGTTTCATTTGGACTTCGATATATTTCGATAAGTTTATCGATAACTGAGTTATGGGTGATTGCCCAAAAAACTTAACATTACCTTATAATATGGGTATAAGACGAAAGGAGAAGGCAACAGGTTTCATTTGGACTACGATAGGTTTTCGATAAATTGATCGATAACGGAGTTATCGGTGAAAATGTGATTGCCCAAAAACCTTAAACTTGACCTACAATATGGGTATC
Organism: Sphenella marginata; assembly: GCA_951509765.1. Classification (NCBI taxonomy): domain Eukaryota; kingdom Metazoa; phylum Arthropoda; class Insecta; order Diptera; family Tephritidae; genus Sphenella; species Sphenella marginata. The sequence goes on from OX608078.1 coordinate 14,682,495, forward strand.
AAACGAAAGGGGAAGGCCCCAGGTTTCATTTTAGCTTCGATATATTTCGATAAATTGATCGATAACTAAGTTATCGGTCAAAATTCGATTGCCCGAAAACCTTAATATTACCCTGCAATATGGGTATCAAACGAAAGGGGATAGCTCCAGGTTTCATTTGGACTCCGATAGGTTTCGATAAATTGATCGATAACTGAGTTACCAGTCAAAATGCGATTGCCCGAAAACTTCTATATTACCCTACAATATGGGTATCAAACGAAAGAAGATAGCTCCAGGTTTCATTTGGACTTCGATGTATTTCGATAAATTTATCGATAACTGAGTTATCGGTGAAAATGTTATTGCACAAAAACCTTAAAATTGCCCTACCATATGGGTATCAAACGAAAGGGGAAGGCCCCAGGTTTCATTTGTACTTCAATATATTTCGATAAATTGATCGATAACTGAGTCATCGGTCAAAATGCGATTGCCCGAAAACCTCTATATTACCCTACAATATGGGTATCAAACGAAAGAAGATAGCTCCAGGTTTCATTTGGACTTCGATATATTTCGATAAATTTATCGATAACTGAGTTATCGGTGATTGCCCAAAAAACTTAACGTTACTCCATAATCTATATATATAAAATAGGATGTATGTACGTATGTACATATGTATGTTATAGACTCCGGAACTACAGCGCCGATTTTGTTCATATTTACAGGATAGCTCAGTAGGAGTCCGGAGAGTGTTTATGTAAAGTTTTATAGCGGGAAGTGGACCAGGGACCGAAATATTCCAAACTTTTTTATTAATTGTGCGATTTTCTTCAAATTTAGGACAGAGGTAGACTTTTACTTTCGTTAAAATTTGAGGTTAACTTTTTTCGGGGAAGTGGACCAGGGACCGAAATATTCCAAACTTTTTTATTTATGGTGCGATTTTCTTCAAATTTGGTACAAAGGTAGTCTTTTACTTTTGTTAAAATTTGAGTTTAACTTTTTTTGGGGAAGTGGACCAGGGACCGAAATATTCCAAACTTTTTTATTTATGGTGCGATTTTCTTCAAATTTGGTACAAAGGTAGTATTTTACTTTTTCTACAATTTGGGGTTAACTTTTTTCAGGGAAGTGGACCAGGGACCGAAATATTCCAAACTTTTTTATTTATCGTGCGACTTTTTCCATTATTTGGGCAGAACAACGTCTGCCGGGTCCTTCTAGTCTATATATATAGATCTCCGTATCGGCAAAATTTTTTAGGGAAAGTTTAAGGTTTTTGGGCAATCACATTTTCACCGATAACTCATAATCGATAAATTTATCGAAACCTATCGAAGTCCAAATCAAACCTGCGGCCTTCTCCTTTCGTTTTATACCCATATTATAGGGTAATGCTAAGTTTTTTGGGCAATCACCGATAACTCAGTTATCGATAAATTTATCGAAACTTGTCGAAGTCCAAATCAAACCTGGGGCCATCCCCTTTCGTTTGATACCCATATTCTAATGTAATATTAAGATTTTCGGTCAATCGCATTTTGACCGATAACTTAGTTATCGATCAATTTATCGAAATATATCGAAGGCAAAATGAAACCTGGGGCCATCCCCTTTCGTTTGTTACCCATATTCTAATGTAATATTAAGGTTTTCGAGCAATCGCATTTTGACCGATAACTTAGTTATCGATCAATTTATCGAAATATATCGAAGCCAAAATGAAATCTGGGACCATCCCTTTTCGTTTGATACCCACATTCTAATGTAATGTTACCGTTTTCGGGCAATCGCATTTTCACCGATAACTTAGTTATCGATCAATTTATCGAAATATATCGAAGTACAAATGAAACTTGGGGCCATCCCCTTTCGTTTGATTCCCATATTCTAATGTAATATTAAGGTTTTCGGGCAATCGCATTTTGACCGATAACTTAGTTATCGATCAATTTATCGAAATATATCGAAGCCAAAATGAAATCTGGGGCCATCCCTTTTCGTTTGATACCCATATTTTAATGTAATATTAAGGTTTTCTGGCGATCGCATTTTGACCGATAACTTAGTTATCGATCAATTTATCGAAATATATCGAAGCCAAAATGAAATCTGGGGCCATCCCTTTTCGTTTGATACCCACATTCTAATGTAATGTTACCGTTTTCGGGCAATCGCATTTTCACCGATAACTTAGTTATCGATCAATTTATCGAAATATATCAAAGTACAAATGAAACCTGGGGCCATCCCCTTTCGTTTGATACCCATATTCTAATGCAATATTAAGGTTTTCGGGCAATCGCATTTTGACCGATAACCTAGTTATCGATCAATTTATCGAAATATATCGAAGACAAAATGAAACCTGGGGCCATCCCCTTTCGTTTGATACCCATATTGTAATGTAATATTAAGGTTTTCGGGCAATCGCATTTTGACCGATAACTTAGTTATCGATCAATTTATCGAAATATATCGAAGCCAAAATGAAACCTGGGACCTTCCCCTTTCGTTTGATATCCATATTGTACGATTTTCTATACCTATATGCGAAATATCATAAGTATAGGTTCAATATACTTAGAGTTATTATTTATTTCGAAAAATAGCCTATAGCTCCTTCCAGACTATAACCTGTAGGAGTGCCAAATTTCAACAAAATCCGTCTTGCCATTCTCACGTTTTTAAGGAACAAAAGCAAACGTCTGGAAATCCAAACATCGCTACATTCACATTTATAATATTAGTAGGATACAAAATTTACTTGACCAAATGGTGAATTCCTTTTCGCCACTTTGGCGAATGTTGAAAAAGTGAATACAGCAACCAAAAGTGATTGTGAATATAGGTTGTTGATTGTGAACATAGGTTGTAATTCAGTCCGTTTTCATAATCCATATCATGGTGAAGAAGTTGTAATCCTACTAATATTATAAATGTGAATGTAGCGATGTTTGGATGTTTGGATGTCCAGACGTTTGCTTTTGTTCCCTAAAAACTTGAGAATGGCTGGACGGATTTAGTTGAAATTTGGCACGTCTGGAAGGAGCTATAGGCTATTTTTTTTTTAAATTTTGGGGGTTCCGACCCTGCTAGGGACCGTTTCTTTTCGAAATTTTTTATTCCATATAACTCTAAGTATATTGAACCTATACTTATGATATTTCGCATATAGGTACAGAAATATCGTACAATATGGCTATCAAACGAAAGGGGAAGGCCCCAGGGTTCATTTTAGCTTCGATATATTTCGATAAATTGATCGATAACTAAGTTATCGGTCAAAATTCGATTGCCCGAAAACCTTAATATTACCCTGCAATATGGGTATCAAACGAAAGGGGATAGCTCCAGGTTTCATTTGGACTTCGATAGGTTTCGATAAATTTATCGATAACTGAGTTATCGGTGAAAATGTTATTGCACAAAAACCTTAAAATTGCCCTACCATATGGGTATCAAACGAAAGGGGAAGGCCCCAGGTTTCATTTGTACTTCAATATATTTCGATAAATTGATCGATAACTGAGTCATCGGTCAAAATGCGATTGCCCGAAAACCTCTATATTACCCTACAATATGGGTATCAAACGAAAGAAGATAGCTCCAGGTTTCATTTGGACTTCGATATATTTCGATAAATTTATCGATAACTGAGTTATCGGTGATTGCCCAAAAAACTTAACGTTACTCCATAATCTATATATATAAAATAGGATGTATGTACGTATGTATGTATGTTATAGACTCCGGGACTACAGCGCCGATTTTGTTCATATTTACAGGTTAGCTCAGTAGGAGTCCGGAGAGTGTTTATGTAAAGTTTTATACCGGGAAGTGGACCAGGGACCGAAATATTCCAAACTTTTTTATTTATACTACGATTTTCTTAAAATTTAGTACAAAGGTAGTCTTTTACTTTTGTTAAAATTTGCGGTAACTTTTTTTCCAGGAAGTGGACCAGGGACCGAAATATTCCAAACTTTTTTATCAATTGTGCGATTTTCTTCAAATTTAGGACAGAGGTAGACTTTTACTTTCGTTAAAATTTGAGGTTAACTTTTTTCGGGGAAGTGGACCAGGGACCGAAATATTCCAAACTTTTTTGTTTATGGTGCGATTTTCTTCAAATTTGGTAAGGTAGTCTTTTACTTTTGTTAAAATTTGAGTTTAACTTTTTTTGGGGAAGTGGACCAGGGACCGAAATATTCCAAACTTTTTTATTTATGGTGCGATTTTCTTCAAATTTGGTACAAAGGTAGTATTTTACTTTTTCTAAAATTTGGGGTTAACTTTTTTCGGGGAAGTGGACCAGGGACCGAAATATTCCAAACTTTTTTATTTATCGTGCGATTTTTTCCCTATATTTGGGCAGAACAACGTCTGCCGGGTCCTTCTAGTCTATATATATAGATCTCCGTATCGGCAAAATTTTTTAGGGAAAGTTTAAGGTGTTTGGGCAATCACATTTTCACCGATAACTCATCATCGATAAATTTATCGAAACCTATCGAAGTCCAAATAAAACCTGCGGCCTTCTCCTTTCGTTTTATACCAATATTATAGGGTAATGCTAAGTTTTTTGGGCAATCACCGATAACTCAGTTATCGATAAATTTATCGAAACCTGTCGAAGTCCAAATCAAACCTGGGGCCATCCCCTTTCGTTTGATACCCATATTCTAATGTAATATTAAGATTTTCGGGCAATCGCATTTTGACCGATAACTTAGTTATCGATCAATTTATCGAAATATATCGAAGCCAAAATGAAACCTGGGACCTTCCCCTTTCGTTTGATATCCATATTGTACGATTTTCTATACCTATATGCGAAATATCATAAGTATAGGTTCAATATACTTAGAGTTATATGGAATAATAAAATTGTATTTATTTTATTTATTTATTTCGAAAAATAGCCTATAGTCCTTCCAGACTATAACCTGTAGGAGTGCCAAATTTCAACAAAATCCGTCTTGCCATTCTCACGTTTTTAAGGAACAAAAGTAAACGTCTGGAAATCCAAACATCGCTACATTCACATTTAGGATACATGAGTAGGATACAAAATTTACTTGACCAAATGGTGAATTCCTTTTCGCCACTTTGGCGAATGTTGAAAAAGTGAATACAGCAACCAAAAGTGATTGTGAATATAGGTTGTTGATTGTGAACATAGGTTGTAATTCAGTCCGTTTTCATAATCCATATCATGGTGAAGAAGTTGTAATCCCACTAATATTATAAATGTGAATGTAGCGATGTTTGGATGTTTGGATGTCCAGACGTTTGCTTTTGTTCCCTAAAAACTTGAGAATGGCTGGACGGATTTAGTTGAAATTTGGCACGTCTGGAAGGAGCTATAGGCTATTTTTTTTTTAAATTTTGGGGGTTCCGACCCTGCTAGGGACCGTTTCTTTTCGAAATTTTTTTTATTCCATATAACTCTAAGTATATTGAACCTATACTTATTTATGATATTTCGCATATAGGTACAGAAATATCGTACAATATGGCTATCAAACCAAAGGGGAAGGCCCCAGGGTTCATTTTAGCTTCGATATATTTCGATAAATTGATCGATAACTAAGTTATCGGTCAAAATTTGATTGCCCGAAAACCTTAATATTACCCTGCAATATGGGTATCAAACGAAAGGGGATAGCTCCAGGTTTCATTTGGACTTCGATAGGTTTCGATAAATTTATCGATAACTGAGTTATCGGTGAAAATGTTATTTCACAAAAACCTTAAAATTGCCCTACAATATGGGTATCAAACGAAAGGGGAAGGCCCCAGGTTTCATTTGTACTTCAATATATTTCGATAAATTGATCGATAACTGAGTCATCGGCCAAAATGCGATTGCCCGAAAACCTCTATATTACCCTACAATATGGGTATCAAACGAAAGGAGATAGCTCCAGGTTTCATTTGGACTTCGATATATTTCGATAAGTTTATCGATAACTGAGTTATCGGTGATTGCCCAAAAAACTTAACATTACCTTATAATATGGGTATAAAACGAAAGGAGAAGGCAGCAGGTTTCATTTGGACTACGATAGGTTTCGATAAATTGATCGATAACTGAGTTATCGGTGAAAATGTGAATGCCCACAAACCTTAAACTTGACCTACAATATGGGTATCAAACGAAAGGGGAAGGCCCCAGGTTTCATTTCAGCTTCGATATATTTCGATAAATTGATCTATAACTAAGTTATCCGTCAAAATTCGATTGCCCGAAAACCTTAATATTACCCTGCAATATGGGTATCAAACGAAAGGGGATAGCTCCAGGTTTCATTTGGACTCCGATAGGTTTCGATAAATTGATCGATAACTGAGTTTTAGCTTCGATATATTTCGATAAATTGATCGATAACTGAGTCATCGGTCAAAATGCGATTGCCCGAAAACTTCTATATTACCCTACAATATGGGTATCAAACGAAAGAAGATAGCTCCAGGTTTCATATGGACTTCGATATATTTTGATAAATTTATCGATAACTGAGTTATCGGTGATTGCCCAAAAAACTTAACATTACTCCATAATCTATATATATAAAATAGGATGTATGTACGTATGTATGTATGTTATAGACTCCGGAACTACAGCGCCGATTTTGTTCATATTTACAGGATAGCTCAGTAATAGTCCGGAGAGTGTTTATGTAAAGTTTTATACCGGGAAGTGGACCAGGGACCGAAATATTCCAAACTTTTTTATTTATACTACGATTTTCTTAAAATTTGGTACAAAGGTAGTCTTTTACTTTTGTTAAAATTTGCGGTAAATTTTTTTCCGGGAAGTGGACCAGGGACCGAAATATTCCAAACTTTTTTATTATTTGTGCGATTTTCTTCAAAATTAGGACAGAGGTAGACTTTTACTTTTGTTAAAATTTGAGGTTAAGCTTTTTCGGGGAAGTGGACCAGGGACCGAAATATTCCAAACTTTTTTATTTATGGTGCGATTTTTTCCCTAAATTTGGGCAGAACAACGTCTGCCGGGTCCTTCTAGTCTATATATAAAAATGAATTGGCGTTCGTATGTCCCGTAAGATCTCCGTATCGGCTCAACCGATTTTAAATAGTTTTTCTTTAATGTTTCCAATCAGGTCTCAATTACCACATACATTTTTTTTTCTAATCTCAATTTAAAATTTGTTTAGCTAATACTCAATAACGGCTTAACCGATTTGTAATCAGTTGAGATCACTGGTATTCTAACTGAAATGTTCCTGTAGGAAAATTAATGCGGTACAGATTTTTTCCGTTTTATATTTAAATACAAAATTTACTTGACCAAATGGTGAATTCCTTTTCACTTTATCGAATGTTGAAAAAGTGAATACAACAACCAAAAGTTTTGATTGTGAATATAGGTTGTTATTCCGTCCTTTTTCATAATCTATATCATGGCGAAGAAGTTGTAATCTATATATACATATATAAATGAATTGGCGTTCGTATGTCCCGTAAGATCTCCGTATCGGCTCAACCGATTTTAAATATTTTTTCTTTAGTGTTTCCAATCTGTTTTAGGTCTCATTTACCACATACATTTTTTTTTCTAATCTCAATTAAAATTTTTTTTAGGGCAAGTTTAAGGTTTTTGGGCAATCACATTTTCACCGATAACTCATCATCGATAAATTTATCGAAACCTATCGAAGTCCAAATAAAACCTGCGGCCTTCTCCTTTCGTTTTATACCCATATTATAGGGTAATGTTAAGTTTTTTGGGCAATCACCGAAAACTCAGTTATCGATAAATTTATCGAAACCTGTCGAAGTCCAAATCAAACCTGGGGCCATCCCCTTTCGTTTGATACCCATATTCTAATGTAATATTAAGGTTTTCGGTCAATCGCATTTTGACCGATAACTTAGTTATCGATCAATTTATCGAAATATATCGAAGGCAAAATGAAACCTGGGGCCATCCCCTTTCGTTTGTTGCCCATATTCTAATGTAATATTAAGGTTTTCGGGCAATCGCATTTTGACCGATAACTTAGTTATCGATCAATTTATCGAAGCAAAAATGAAATCTGGGGCCATCCCTTTTCGTTTGATACCCATATTTTAATGTAATATTAAGGTTTTCGGCCGATCGCATTTTGACCGATAACTTAGTTATCCATCAATTTATCGAAATATATCGAAGTACAAATGAAACCTGGGGCCATCCCCTTTCGTTTGATACCCATATTTTAATGTAATATTAAGGCTTTCGGGCAATCGCATTTTGACCGATAACCTAATTATCGATCAATTTATCGAAATATCTCGAAGCCAAAATGAAACCTGGGGCCATCCCCTTTCGTTTGATACCCATACTCTAATGTAATATTAAGGTTTTCGGGCAATCGCATTTTGACCGATAACTTAGTTATCGATCAATTTATCGAAATATATCGAAGCCAAAATGAAACCTGGGGCCATCCCCTTTCGTTTGATACCCTTATTGTAATGTAATATTAAGGTTTTCGGGCAATCGCATTTTGACCGATAACTTTGTTATGGATCAATTTATCGAAATATATCGAAGCCAAAATGAAACCAGGGGCCTTCCCCTTTCGTTTGATACCCATATTGTACGATCTTTCTATACCTATATGCGAAATATCATAAGTATAGGTTCAATATACTTAGAGTTATATGGAATAAAAGAATTGTATTTATTTAATTTATTTATTTCGAAAAGTAACGGTCCCTAGCAGGGTCGGACCAACCAAAATTAAAAAAAAGAATAGCCTATAGCTCCTTGCTGACTATAACCTGTAGGAGTGCCAAATTTCAGCAAAATCCGTCTTGCCATTCTCACGTTTTTAACAACAAAAGCAAACGTCTAGACATCCAAACATCGCTAAATACATTCACATTTATAATATTAGTAGGATACAAAATTTACTTGACCAAATGGTGAATTTCTTTTAGCCACTTTGGCGAATGTTGAAAAAGTGAATACAGCAACCAAAAGTGATTGTGAATATAGGTTGTAATTCAGTCCGTTTTCATAATCCATATCATGGTGAAGAAGTTGTAATCTATATATATATAAATGAATTGGCGTTCGTATGTCCCGTAAGATCTCCGTATCGGATCCTGTAGGAAAATTAATGCGGTACAGATTTTTCCGTTTTATATTTAAATACAAAATTTACTTGACCAAATGGTGAATTCCTTTTCACTTTGGCGAATGTTGAAAAAGTGAATACAACAACCAAAAGTGATTGTGAATATAGGTGGTTATTCCGTCCTCCGTGGTCTCATTTTCCACATACATTTTTTTTTCTAATCTCAATTTAAAAATTTTTAGCTAATACTCAATAACGGCTTAACCGATTTTCAAAATTTTTTCTTTTCTTTATTTTATCGGATATAGTGTTTATTTACATAGAACAAACATTTTCTAAATCCTCAATTTAATCATATATTAGCTACAGAAATTTAGCTACCATATAAATTGTAGTCAGTTGAGATCACTGGTATTCTAACTGAAATGTTCTTGTAGGGAACTTAATGCCGTACAGATTTTTTCCGTTTTATATTTAAATACAAAATTTACTTGACAAATGGTGAATACCTTTTCGCTACTTTGGCGAATGTTGAAAAAGTGAATACAACAACCAAAAGTTTTGATTGTGAATATAGGTTGTTATTCCGTCCTTTTTCATAATCTATATCATGGTGAAGAAGTTGTAATCTATAAATGTATATAAAAATGAATTTGCGTTCGTATGTCCCGTAAGATCTCCGTATCGGCTCAACCGATTTTAAATATATTTCTTTAATGTTTCCAATCTGTTTCAGGTCTCATCTACCACATACTTTTTTTTTTCTAGTCTCAATTTAAAATTGTGTTAGCTAATAATTAATAACGGCTTAGCCGATTTAAAAATTTTATCTTTTCTTTATTCTATCGGACATAGTGTTTATTTATATAGAACAAAACATTTTCTGAATCCTCAATTTAATCATATATTAGCTAAAGAAATTTGACTACCATATAAATTGTAGTCAGTTGAGATCACTGGTATTCTAACTGAAATGTTCTTGTAGGGAACTTAATGCCGTACAGATTTTTTCCGTTTTATATTTAAATACAAAATTTACTTGACCAAATGGTGAATACCTTTTCGCTACTTTGGCGAATGTTGAAAAAGTGAATACAACAACCAAAAGTTTTGATTGTGAATATAGGTTGTTATTCCGTCCTTTTTCATAATCTATATCATGGTGAAGAAGTTGTAATCTATAAATGTATATAAAAATGAATTTGCGTTCGTATGTCCCGTAAGATCTCCGTATCGGCTCAACCGATTTTAAATATATTTCTTTAATGTTTCCAATCTGTTTCAGGTCTCATCTACCACATAAATTTATTTTTTTCTAATCTCAATTTAAAATTTTTTAGCTAATACTCAATAACGGCTCAACCAATTTTCAAAATTTTTTCTTTTCTTTATTCTGTCGGATACAGTGTTTATTTATATAAAACAAAACATTTTCTAAATCCTCAATTTAATCATATATTAGCTAAAGAAATTTAGCTACCATATAAATTGTAGTCAGTTGAGATCACTGGTATTCTAACTGAAATGTTCTTGTAGGGAACTTAATGCCGTACAGATTTTTTCCGTTTTATATTTAAACACAAAGTTTACTTGATCAAATGGGGAATTCTTTTTCGCCACTTTGGCGAATGTGGAAAAAGTGAATACAACAACCAAAAGTGATTGTGAATATAGGTTGTTGATTGTGAATATAGGTTGGTATTCCGTCCTTTTTCATAATCTATATCATGGTGAAGAAGTTGTAATCTATATATATAAAAAGGAATTGGCGTTCGTATGTCCCGTAACCGTAACCGATTTTAAATATTTTTTCTTTAATGTTTCCAATCTGTTTCAGGTCTAATTTACCACATACATTTTTTTTTTCTAATCTCAATTTAAAATTTTTTTTAGCTAATACCCAATAACGGCTTAACCGATATTCAAAATTTTTTCTTTCCTTTATTCTTTCGGGCATAGTGTTTATTTATATAGAACAAAACATTTTCTAAATCCTCAATTTAATCATATATTAGCTAAAGAAGTTTAGCTACCATATAAATTGTAGTCAGTTGAGATCACTGGTATTCTAACTGAAATGTTCCTGTAGGGAACTTAATGCCATACAGATTTTTCCGTTTTATATTTAAATACAAATGGTGAATTCCTTTTCGCTACTTTGGCGAATGTTGAAAAATTAAATGCAACAACCAAAAGTTTTGATTGTGAATATAGGTTGTTGATTGTGAATATAGGTTGTTATTGCGTCCTTTTTATACCTAGTAGTGCTTCGCACACAAGGTATATTAACTTCATTCGCCTAACGGTAGTATGTAACGGCATAAACGAATCGAGATAGATATTGACTTATATATATCAAAATGTTTAGGAGGAAAAGATAAATTAAAACATAGCGACAAACTTGTCACACTTATAAACAATGTTCTTGTTGTTTTTAAGCCAGTTTATAGCATTATCGCAAATGTTTGAACAATTTAAATGAAATTTGCAATTGCAAACACCACACAATAAATAATCGTCCGACAGGCACTCAGAACTGCATTTAGTGCACTTTCCCATAATTGGAACGATAAATGATAGCGAAAAAGTAGAAATAAATGAGAAGATAACAGAGCACGAAAAACACGTCTGCTCACTTCAACTGCTTTCGACTAGGTTGTTATTCCGTCCTTTTTCATAATCTATATCATGGTGAAGAACTTGTAATCTATATATGGCTGATTCCTTGGAAACTGATATATTTGTGTTCAACGACTTAAATGTCAAATATTTATAACAAACCGACATATTTTTAAATAAACTGATATGCAGTCGTATTAACCTCATCGAGTAATATAAATGAAGTGCAAAATTTAATCATCTAATACCATGGGCTACTTTAAAACACACAAAAAAGAAAAAAAAAGTCACAATTTATAGTGTCCCTTTGCTGAGGTCATGTACTTTTATTGGCATTATATGTTATGAATTATGATCAGAACAAAATTTGCATGAAGAAGTTTTGAAAGAGGATAAAGAGCGTAACAATATGCCACAATTGTTTTTAAAACAATTTGCTTGACTAGGGTCCTATAGAGGACTAAACTTTGTTCTCCAGTTTTGTAAAAAATCAAAAAATGGTGGTCACAGTCGGCTTGTGCGAATATTAATTTACATATAATCTTATTTTTTTTTAACACATGTTCAACCTAATGTCAACATTTACCTGTACTAGAGCAGCTCCCATTTTGAAGACGGGTTGGGAAGATTTTGCGTTTAATATATGTGTCACACTTTCTCATGTCACAGCTTTTCTTCCAAAGTAAGGGTAATTTTTACTTGAAATTTATAACACATATAGACCTTGGTGGCACACATCGAATTTCTAACGGAAGTCCAAATATATCAACCCATGTTTAAATGAGAATAGATTAAACATGAAATGTCAAAACCCTAAAATGTCACAACTTTTTTATACCTTTCATGAACATGAAATGGTATTATAACTTTGGTCCGATGTTTGTAAGTATGAGAAGAAGAAGAGATAGACCCACCATTAAGTATACCGAAATGGTGAGGGCGACGAGCTGAGTTGATTTAGCCATGTCCGTCTGTCCAAAGGAGGAGAACTCAAGCAAGTTAGTTGAGGTAGATCGTCGGGGTACAAAACCATGCTGACACGGTGATACTAAACACCTACACCGGTATTTCAGCTGGCCAGTTATTATGTGTTCAAATGTTTTATGAATATCTGAGAGCTTAGCTATGCCCCTATAACTCTCAATATTTGACCGTCTGTCCGTCCGTCTGTTTGTTTGAACGCAAACTAGTCCCTCAATTTTAGAGATATCTCGATGAAATTTGGTATGGAGCCGCCATTTTGTATTACATTAATCATTTGTCGGAACCAGTAAGATCGAATCACCCAGATCGGACCAACAAAACATATAGCTCCCTTATAATCGATAGTTTCGATAAATGGGTTTTGGGCTATAAATTTTGCAGTTAAGAAGCTAGGAACGTAAAATTTTGCAAAGTTGGTACTTATTATAAATGTGATGTGTGGAATGAAAATCATACAGATCGGAGTAACATAACATATAGCTTCCATATAACCGATTGCTCCGATAAATGTGGTTTGGCAATGTAGGACACTTAAAAAAGATATGCGTGTTCATGAAAGGTATAAAGCCTTCGGCACAGCCGAAGACAGCCCTTTCCTTACTTGTTTTCTACTGGTTTTGATACAATAACAACTGTTATTTAGTATTAATACATGAATAAACCGATTTTGGAGCATATTGTTCACATATATATGTATATATGTAGGCCAACGTTAAAAAAAGAAAAAAGTACAAACATTTTTGTTTCAATTTCCAGCAAATATATATATGTTCTACTAAGGGGTTAATTGTTTAAATATGAAACTGAATAATTTACTTTCGTTCAAAGCAGTTTATGCCATGGTTGCAGCAAAACTATATATTTTCTATATTTAGAATGCATTTTTTCGATATTTGAATAAGTATGGGTACAGTGGGCGTTAATGGGCTAAGGTGTAGCGCAATGCGAAACAGGGGCTATTTCTTATACCCCATTTACACAGTATACACTTTCAAAAGTAATTTATCGTAACATTGACATATCACAAAAAGGCGATGTGAAATATATCAGTTTCAAGGAATCAGTCCCGTAAGATCTCCGTATCGGCTCAACCGATTTTAAATATTTTTTCTTTAATGTGTCCAATCTGTTTCAGGTCTCATTTACCACATAAATTTTTTTTTCTAATCTCAATTAAAATTTTTTTTAGAATACTCAATAACGGCTTAACCGATTTTAAAAATTTTTTCTTTCCTTTATTCTATCGGATATAGTGTTTATTTATATAGAACAAAACATTTTCTGCATGCTCAATTCAATCATATATTAGCTAAAGAAATTTAGCTACCATATAAATTGTAGTCAGTTGAGATCACTGGTATTCTAACTGAAATGTTCCTGTAGGGAACTTAATACCGTACAGATTTCTTCCGTTTTATATTAAAATACAAAATTTACTTGACCAAATGGTGAATTCATTTTCGCTACTTTGGCGAATGTTGAAAAAGTGAAAACAACAACCAAAAGTTTTGATTGTGAATATATTTTGTTATTCCGTCCTTTTTCATAATCACGTGTCACATGTTCAATCAGGGTGAGCTCCTAAACTACTCAACCGATTTTAATGAAATTTGCACAGCATCTACAGTTTGATCCAACTTGAAAGATAGGATACCTTATATCTCAAGGGGGAGTGGAAATCGGTAAAAAACCATAAGTTTTTTTGTTTACACAGCCACAAATCATAAACGGATCCACCGATTAGAATGAAACTTACTTGAAGTTAAACTTTGAAATATTTACTTTCGTTCTGCATCAAAAAAAATAGTTGATTCATATATTATTTAACCAAAATTGTTTAAACAATAGGAGCACCTTTTATAAAAAAAAGCTGTTTGTGTGTTAGTTCGCTGTCAACCAAATGAATCGATTTAAGTTAAGCGAGCGCTCGGTAGCGGTACTTCGCTTCGTACATACATACATATTATGTATGTATGTATGACGCTTTAAATAAAAACAAAATTAACATTCATATGTACATATGTACGTTTTCGTGTTGCTGAGGGATAAGTAAAAATCAAATCCATATATGTACATATTTTGTAGTGAACGCATTTTGTGAAACCCCGTTATTCGTATTTTATACAATTGCTTCATTGTTCAAAAATATTTAATTAAAATATGTGTATACATACATGTAAGTATTATCACATATGTAATTATAGTATTAATTTCTTATTTCATATTAATCAATTCAAAAATGATAGGAAAAAAATGAGAACGGCTGGACAGATTTGACTCAAGTTTTTTTTTCAGTTCTTCGTAATTGGTGACGCGGTGTTTCCACCAAACCAAACACCGTGTTTAAAAGAGTTTGGGTTATGTAGAAATGTAAAATAAACAAAACATTTTCTAAATCCTCAATTTAATCATATATTAGCTAAAGAAATTTAGCTACTATATAAATTGTAATCAGTTTAGATCACTGGTATTCTAACTGAAATGTTCCTGTAGGAAACTTAATGCCGTACAGATTTTTTCCATTTTATATTAAAATACAAAATTTACTTGACAAAATGGTGAATTCCTTTTCGCCACTTTGGCGAATGTTGAAAAATTAAATGCAACAACCAAAAGTTTTGATTGTGAATAAAGGTTGTTATTGCGTCCTTTTTATACCTAGTAGTGCTTCGCACACAAGGTATATTAACTTCATTCGCCTAACGGTAGTATGTAACGGCATAAACGAATCGAGATAGATATTGACTTATATATATCAAAATGTTTAGGAGGAAAAGATAAATTAAAACATAGCGACACACTTGTCACACTTATAAACAATGTTCTTGTTGTTTTTAAGCCAGTTTATAGCATTATCGCAAATGTTTGAACAATTTAAATGAAATTTGCAATTGCAAACACCACACAATAAATAATCGTCCGACAGGCACTCAGAACTGCATTTAGTGCACTTTCCCATAATTGGAACGATAAATGATAGCGAAAAAGTAGAAATTAAATGAGAAGATAACAGAGCACGAAAAACACGTCTGCTCACTTCAACTGCTTTCGACTAGGTTGTTATTCCGTCCTTTTTCATAATCTATATCATGGTGAAGAACTTGTAATCTATATATGGCTGATTCCTTGGAAACTGATATATTTGTGTTCAACGACTTAAATGTCAAATATTTATAACAAACCGACATATTTTTAAATAAACTGATATGCAGTCGTATTAACCTCATCGAGTAATATAAATGAAGTGCAAAATTTAATCATCTAATACCATGGGCTACTTTAAAACACACAAAAAAGAAAAAAAAAGTCACAATTTATAGTGTCCCTTTGCTGAGGTCATGTACTTTTATTGGCATTATATGTTATGAATTATGATCAGAACAAAATTTGCATGAAGAAGTTTTGAAAGAGGATAAAGAGCGTAACAATATGCCACAATTGTTTTTAAAACAATTTGCTTGACTAGGGTCCTATAGAGGACTAAACTTTGTTCTCCAGTTTTGTAAAAAATCAAAAAATGGTGGTCACAGTCGGCTTGTGCGAATATTAATTTACATATAATCTTATTTTTTTTAACACATGTTCAACCTAATGTCAACATTTACCTGTACTAGAGCAGCTCCCATTTTGAAGACGGGTTGGGAAGATTTTGCGTTTAATATATGTGTCACACTTTCTCATGTCACAGCTTTTCTTCCAAAGTAAGGGTAATTTTTACTTGAAATTTATAACACATATAGACCTTGGTGGCACACATCGAATTTCTAACGGAAGTCCAAATATATCAACCCATGTTTAAATGAGAATAGATTAAACATGAAATGTCAAAACCCTAAAATGTCACAACTTTTTTATACCTTTCATGAACATGAAATGGTATTATAACTTTGGTCCGATGTTTGTAATTATGAGAAGAAGAAGAGATAGATCCACCATTAAGTATACCGAAATGGTGAGGGCGACGAGCTGAGTTGATTTAGCCATGTCCGTCTGTCCGTCTGTCCGTCCGTCTGTTTGTTTGAACGCAAACTAGTCCCTCAATTTTAGAGATATCTCGATGAAATTTGGTATGGAGCCGCCATTTTGTATTACATTAATCATTTGTCGGAACCAGTAAGATCGAATCACCCAGATCGGACCAACAAAACATATAGCTCCCTTATAATCGATAGTTTCGATAAATGGGTTTTGGGCTATAAATTTTGCAGTTAAGAAGCTAGGAACGTAAAATTTTGCAAAGTTGGTACTTATTATAAATGTGATGTGTGGAATGAAAATCATACAGATCGGAGTAACATAACATATAGCTTCCATATAACCGATTGCTCCGATAAATGTGGTTTGGCCATGTAGGACACTTAAAAAAGATATGCGTATTCATGAAAGGTGTAAAGCCTTCGGCACAGCCGAAGACAGCCCTTTCCTTACTTGTTTTCTACTGGTTTTGATACAATAACAACTGTTATTTAGTGTTAATACATGAATAAACCGATTTTGGAGCATATTGTTCACATATATATGTATATATGTAGGCCAACGTTAAAAAAAGAAAAAAGTACAAACATTTTTGTTTCAATTTCCAGCAAATATATATATGTTCTACTAAGGGGTTAATTGTTTAAATATGAAACTGAATAATTTACTTTCGTTCAAAGCAGTTTATGCCATGGTTGCAGCAAAACTATATATTTTCTATATTTAGAATGCATTTTTTCGATATTTGAATAAGTATGGGTACAGTGGGCGTTAATGGGCTAAGGTGTAGCGCAATGCGAAACAGGGGCTATTTCTTATACCCCATTTACACAGTATACACTTTCAAAAGTAATTTATCGTAACATTGACATATCACAAAAAGGCGATGTGAAATATATCAGTTTCAAGGAATCAGTCCCGTAAGATCTCCGTATCGGCTCAACCGATTTTAAATATTTTTTCTTTAATGTGTCCAATCTGTTTCAGGTCTCATTTACCACATACATTTTTTTTTCTAATCTCAATGAAAATTTTTTTTAGAATACTCAATAACGGCTTAACCGATTTTAAAAATTTTTTCTTTCCTTTATTCTATCGGATATAGTGTTTATTTATATAGAACAAAACATTTTCTGCATGCTCAATTCAATCATATATTAGCTAAAGAAATTTAGCTACCATATAAATTGTAGTCAGTTGAGATCACTGGTATTCTAACTGAAATGTTCCTGTAGGGAACTTAATACCGTACAGATTTCTTCCGTTTTATATTAAAATACAAAATTTACTTGACCAAATGGTGAATTCATTTTCGCTACTTTGGCGAATGTTGAAAAAGTGAATACAACAACCAAAAGTTTTGATTGTGAATATATTTTGTTATTCCGTCCTTTTTCATAATCTTAATATATAAAAATCACGTGTCACATGTTCAATCAGGGTGAGCTCCTAAACTACTCAACCGATTTTAATGAAATTTGCACAGCATCTACAGTTTGATCCAACTTGAAAGATAGGATACCTTATATCTCAAGGGGGAGTGGAAATCGGTAAAAAACCATAAGTTTTTTTGTTTACACAGCCACAAATCATAAACGGATCCACCGATTAGAATGAAACTTACTTGAAGTTAAACTTTGAAATATTTACTTTCGTTCTGCATCAAAAAAAAATAGTTGATTCATATATTATTTAACCAAAATTGTTTAAACAATAGGAGCACCTTTTATAAAAAAAAAGCTGTTTGTGTGTTAGTTCGCTGTCAACCAAATGAATCGATTTAAGTTAAGCGAGCGCTCGGTAGCGGTACTTCGCTTCGTACATACATACATATTATGTATGTATGTATGACGCTTTAAATAAAAACAAAATTAACATTCATATGTACATATGTACGTTTTCGTGTTGCTGAGGGATAAGTAAAAATCAAATCCATATATGTACATATTTTGTAGTGAACGCATTTTGTGAAACCCCGTTATTCGTATTTTATACAATTGCTTCATTGTTCAAAAATATTTAATTAAAATATGTGTATACATACATGTAAGTATTATCACATAATTATAGTATTAATTTCTTATTTCATATTAATCAATTCAAAAATGATAGGAAAAAAATGAGAACGGCTGGACAGATTTGACTCAAGTTTTTTTTTCAGTTCTTCGTAATTGGTGACGCGGTGTTTCCACCAAACCAAACACCGTGTTTAAAAGAGTTTGGGTTATGTAGAAATGTAAAATAAACAAAACATTTTCTAAATCCTCAATTTAATCATATATTAGCTAAAGAAATTTAGCTACTATATAAATTGTAATCAGTTTAGATCACTGGTATTCTAACTGAAATGTTCCTGTAGGAAACTTAATGCCGTACAGATTTTTTCCATTTTATATTAAAATACAAAATTTACTTGACAAAATGGTGAATTCCTTTTCGCCACTTTGGCGAATGTTGAAAAACACAGAGCTGTGTATTATAACTAGGTGGATTCAAATTTAAAATATTGTCGATATGATCAAAATACAAATTATCAGAGCTATTAGGAGGTATATAAGATACACAAGCGTAGAGCAAATTATCACCACTCGAGATGGACACGCATAATTGGTCAATGTATGATTGAGAATTTTGTAGCGTAACTTCAGCAGCATGTACATCTGTCTTGACTGCGATAAGAACACCACCCCCACGAGTAGTGTTGGTCACTATACCATCTCTGTCCTTCCGAAAAACACAATAAAGGCTTCTATTAAAGAATTCCTCACTGCAGAAATCAGGATTCAGCCAAGTCTCAACTAATACAATAACATCATAATCGCATTGAGATGTAGCAGCGTAAATCGAATTAGCTTTTTTCCTCATACCAGACATATTTTGATAGTACACTTTAAAATTTTGATCCAAGCTGGCATCACTAACTGTAATATTGCGACTATAATGTGGGGTATTCATTTCATCTAAAGGGCTGGCATATCTGGCCCTGTCTTTGAAAAAAACCGAAAAGGGCGCACAGTAACATTAGTTGGCCACAAAGAGGAATTAAAAACTTTGCTGTAGTCACACGAAAAAAAACGTACTTTAAAGGAAACTCTCACAAGAGATTTAACATCTGCCTCTCTCTTGGTCAGACTAAAGCATCCAATTCTCGAGGCATCGATTTTAGCATGTTCAGAAATATACTTTACAATATTCTCTTCTTTTACAGTCGGCTTAAAATGGAGCCATTTGTAACGCACAAATACATACATCCAAATCAGCATTAGCATTATTTCCACTAATTCCACTAGCAACCGGGTATAGTTTATCATCATCATTTGCTTTGCTAACGCCTTCACGTAGATTTTGAGCAGAAGTATCAGAAGCGTTGTTATTATTATTAACATTAGCAGCGGCAGCTGCATATGAAGGAGAGCCCACACCATTAGGTAAAACATCAGCAGTAGTTGTTGTCGTAGTTAATGTCTCACTAATATTGTCAGCCACAGTTAAAATAGATGCTGAGCATGGCTTTTCACTCTCAGCTGAATTCACTTGCTCAGTAACAGTCACTGGCTGAGATGATTTATTTTGTTTAGCTTTAGGTGCACCGACCTGAGATCTTAAACGCCTATGGACTGCATTGTTATTGTCCGCTTCATCTATTTGGTACTCATTAGAGTTCAATTACTATGGGGAGAGTGTTAGCCTATTAATATATAGATACTGTTGAAATTTTTCATAAGGTAATGAAAACATGCACCAACTAAAGTGATTAGATTTCGGCTTGTAGTAAGGCTACAGATTATTTTCAACAACATTTGAAAGGTAATAACTCCTGCTTTACATTTCTTTGCATGGATTGACATTTTTCTTTTTTCCCTTCTATTTTTGAAAATTCCTCTTCTGGTGTTGCTATCAAAATATTTTATTCTATATAACTAACTTCATTCTTAGTATGAAAAATACATTTTCTGCTTAGAAAATATACTTTTCCAATATTTTATTGTATACCTATGAAGGCACTAATTGTACCCTTTTTATACCAAAATGGGTATAAATGTATACTAATTGCAGGACACCTACCTTTGATTCTCGGTGAAGACAAAAATGGAAATTGTTTTTTTTTTTTTAGTTCTTGTAAAGCAAGGAAAATTATTTAAAATGACGCCAGCAACTACTTATACTTTCCAGCGTCTATTTACAGCTTTGCTCTAAATGAGACAATTGGTAATATTTTTCTGGCCAATCTTCAATAAATTAAAAAAAAAAATATTATGATAAAAGGTTTTCATATGTTTCAAGGCAAATATAATTTATAAAAAAAAAACCTTAACCTGCCCCGAACCCGTGCTTTTGAACCTGTAAACGCACGCATCAGAGCCGGCACCTTTACCACTGCTGTAGGTACTCATTAGAGTTCAATTACTATGGGGAGAGTGTTAGCCTATTAATATATAGATACTGCTGAAATTTTTCATAAGGTAATGAAAACATGCACCAACTGAAGTGATTAGATTTCGGCTTGTAGTAAGGCTACAGATTATTTTCAACAACATTTGAAAGGTAATAACTCCTGCTTTACATTTCTTTGCATGGATTTTGACATTTTTCTTTTTTCTCTTCTATTTTTGAAAATTCCTCTTCTGGTGTTGCTATCAAAATATTTTATTCTATATAACTAACTTCATTCTTAGTATGAAAAATACATTTTCTGCTTAGAAAATATACTTTTCCAATATTTTATTGTAGTAGACTATTACTTTGTTATAATAATGGAATAAATTGTTCACATTTGTTCTAGCATGTCCTATGAAGGCACTAATTGTATCCTTTTTATACCAAAATGGGTATAAATGTATACTAATTGCAGGACAGCTTTGCTCTAAATGAGACAATTGGTAATATTTTTCTGGCCAATCTTCAATAAATTTAAAAAAGAAATATTATGATAAAAGGTTTTCATATGTTATTATATGTTTCAAGGCAAATATAATTTATAAAAAAAAAAACCTTAACCTGCCCCGAACCCGTGCTTTTGAACCTGTAAACGCACGCATCAGAGCCTCCACCTTTACCACTGCTGTATCATGTATAACATTTCTGTTGTGAATCAGAGACTTTATTTACTGGGTTGCAGATGTCGCTAAGGGTAGTGGTGAAATTCTTTACGCAAGGCACGCACGGGTCCATCTATCGTACATCGAAACAGTTACATATTGTAGTTTTGGCTTTTGGTAAAAGCTTTTATATATGTTGTGCTGTTGGAGATTACAAAATAGTTGGAGAGTTCCGGAAAGTTTGTAGGCTTCTTTTTTGTTTAATAACAAATAAACAAAGCATAATTTTCAAAATTTTTTTTCGCGAGACAGTAGAAATAGTCCATACCAAGATGGCAATATAACTTTTATAGGGATCTATCTATAAATACTATATGAAGTTGGGTTGCGAAAATTATTATATGTTTCAAGGCAAATATAATTTATAAAAAACAAAACCTTAACCTGCCCCGAACCCGTGCTTTTGAACCTGTAAACGCACGCATCAGAGCCGGCACCTTTACCACTGATGTATCATGTATAACATTTCTGTTGTGAATCAGAGACTTTATTTACTGGGTTGCAGATGTCGCTAAGGGTAGTGGTGAAATTCTTTATGCAAGGCACGCACGGGTCCATCTATCGTACATCGAAACAGTTACACATTGTAGTTTTGGCTTTTGGTAAAAGCTTTTATATATGTTGTGCTGTTGGAGATTACAAAATAGTTGGAGAGTTCCGGAAAGTTTGTAGGCTTCTTTTTTGTTTAATAACAAATAAACAAAGCATAATTTTCAAAATTTTTTTTCGCGAGACAGTAGAAATAGTCCATACCAAGATGGCAATATAACTTTTATAGGGATCTATCTATAAATCCTATATGAAGTTGGGTTGCGAAAATTACTATGGGGAGAGTGTTAGCCTATTAATATATAGATACTGCAGAAATTTTTCATAAGGTAATGAAAACATGCACCAACTGAAGTGATTAGATTTCGGCTTGTAGTAAGGCTACAGATTATTTTCAACAAAATTTGAAAGGTAATAACTCCTGCTTTACATTTCTTTGCATGGATTTTGACATTTTTCTTTTTTCTCTTCTATTTTTGAAAATTCCTCTTCTGGTGTTGCTATCAAATATTTTATTCTATATAACTAACTTCATTCTTAGTATGAAAAATACATTTTCTGCTTAGAAAATATACTTTTCCAATATTTTATTGTAGTAGACTATTACTTTTTTATAATAATGGAATAAATTGGTCACATTTGTTCTAGCATGTCCTATGAAGGCACTAATTGTATCCTTTTTATACCAAAATGGGTATAAATGTATACTAATTGCAGGACAGCTTTGCTCTAAATGAGACAATTGGTAATATTTTTCTGGCCAATCTTCAATAAATTAAAAAAAAAAATATTATGATAAAAGGATTTCATATGTTACTATATGTTTCAAGGCAAATATAATTTATAAAAAAAAAAACCTTAACCTGCCCCGAACCCGTGCTTTTGAACCTGTAAACGCACGCATCAGAGCCGGCACCTTTACCACTGCTGTATCATGTATAACATTTCTGTTGTGAATCAGAGACTTTATTTACTGGGTTGCAGATGTCGCTAAGGGTAGTGGTGAAATTCTTTACGCAAGGCGCGCACGGATCCATCTATCGTACATCGAAACAGTTAAATATTGTAGTTTTGGCTTTTGGTAAAAGCTTTTATATATGTTGTGCTGTTGGAGATTACAAAATAGTTGGAGAGTTCCGGAAAGTTTGTAGGCTTCTTTTTTGTTTAATAAAAAATAAACAAAGCATAATTTTCAAAATTTTTTTTCGCGAGACAGTAGAAATAGTCCATACCAAGATGCCAATATAACCTTTATAGGGATCTATCTATAAATACTATATGAAGTTGGGTTGCGAAAATTACTATGGGGAGAGTGTTAGCCTATTAATATATAGATACTGTTGAAATTTTTCATAAGGTAATGAAAACATGCACCAACTGAAGTGATTAGATTTCGGCTTGTAGTAAGGCTACAGATTATTTTCAACAACATTTGAAAGGTAATAACTCCTGCTTTACATTTCTTTGCATGGATTGACATTTTTCTTTTTTCCCTTCTATTTTTGAAAATTCCTCTTCTGGTGTTGCTATCAAAATATTTTATTCTATATAACTAACTTCATTCTTAGTATGAAAAATACATTTTCTGCTTAGAAAATATACTTTTCCAATATTTTATTGTATACCTATGAAGGCACTAATTGTACCCTTTTTATACCAAAATGGGTATAAATGTATACTAATTGCAGGACACCTAACTTTGATTCTCGGTGAAGACAAAAATGGAAATTGTTTTTTTTTTTTTAGTTCTTGTAACGCAAGGAAAATTATTTAAAATGACGCCAGCAACTACTTATACTTTCCAGCGTCTATTTACAGCTTTGCTCTAAATGAGACAATTGGTAATATTTTTGTGGCCAATCTTCAATAAATTAAAAAAAAAAATATTATGATAAAAGGTTTTCATATGTTACTATATGTTTCAAGGCAAATATAATTTATAAAAAAAAAAACCTTAACCTGCCCCGAACCCGTGCTTTTGAACCTGTAAACGCACGCATCAGAGCCGGCACCTTTACCACTGCTGTATCATGTATAACATTTCTGTTGTGAATCAGAGACTTTATTTACTGGGTTGCAGATGTCGCTAAGGGTAGTGGTGAAATTCTTTACGCAAGGCGCGCACGGGTCCATCTGTCGTACATCGAAACAGTTAAATATTGTAGTTTTGGCTTTTGGTAAAAGCTTTTATATATGTTGTGCTGTTGGAGATTACAAAATAGTTGGAGAGTTCCGGAAAGTTTATAGGCTTCTTTTTTGTTTAATAACAAATAAACAAAGCATAATTTTCAAAATTTTTTTTCGCGAGACAGTAGAAATAGTCCATACCAAGATGCCAATATAACTTTTATAGGGATCTATCTATAAATACTATATGAAGTTGGGTTGCGAAAATTACTATGGGGAGAGTGTTAGCCTATTAATATATAGATACTGCTGAAATTTTTCATAAGGTAATGAAAACATGCACCAACTGAAGTGATTAGATTTCGGCTTGTAGTAAGGCTACAGATTATTTTCAACAACATTTGAAAGGTAATAACTCCTGCTTTACATTTCTTTGCATGGATTTTGACATTTTTCTTTTTTCTCTTCTATTTTTGAAAATTCCTCTTCTGGTGTTGCTATCAAAATATTTTATTCTATATAACTAACTTCATTCTTAGTATGAAAAATACATTTTCTGCTTAGAAAATATACTTTTCCAATATTTTATTGTAGTAGACTATTACTTTTTTATAATAATGGAATAAATTGGTCACATTTGTTCTAGCATGTCCTATGAAGGCACTAATTGTATCCTTTTTATACCAAAATGTGTATAAATGTATACTAATTGCAGGACAGCTTTGCTCTAAATGAGACAATTGGTAATATTTTTCTGGCCAATCTTCAATAAATTTAAAAAAAAAAATATTATGATAAAAGGTTTTCATATGTTATTATATGTTTCAAGGCAAATATAA
This sequence comes from Sphenella marginata, assembly GCA_951509765.1. NCBI lineage: Eukaryota > Metazoa > Arthropoda > Insecta > Diptera > Tephritidae > Sphenella > Sphenella marginata. Next base: position 14,707,773 of record OX608078.1, read on the forward strand.
TTTATAAAAAAAAAAACCTTAACCTGCCCCGAACCCGTGCTTTTGAACCTGTAAACGCACGCATCAGAGCCGGCACCTTTACCACTGCTGTATCATGTATAACATTTCTGTTGTGAATCAGAGACTTTATTTACTGGGTTGCAGATGTCGCTAAGGGTAGTGGTGAAATTCTTTACGCAAGGCGCGCACGGGTCCATCTATCGTACATCAAAACAGTTACATATTGTAGTTTTGGCTTTTGGTAAAAGCTTTTATATATGTTGTGCTGTTGGAGATTACAAAATAGTTGGAGAGTTCCGGAAAGTTTGTAGGCTTCTTTTTTGTTTAATAACAAATAAACAAAGCATAATTTTCAAAATTTTTTTTCGCGAGACAGTAGAAATAGTCCATACCAAGATGGCAATATTACTTTTATAGGGATCTAGGTATCTATAAATACTATATGAAGTTGGGTTGCGAAAATTACTATGGGGAGAGTGTTAGCCTATTAATATATAGATACTGCTGAAATTTTTCATAAGGTAATGAAAACATGCACCAACTGAAGTGATTAGATTTCGGCTTGTAGTAAGGCTACAGATTATTTTCAACAACATTTGAAAGGTAATAACTCCTGCTTTACATTTCTTTGCATGGATGTTGACATTTTTCTTTTTTCTCTTCTATTTTTGAAAATTCCTCTTCTGGTGTTGCTATCAAAATATTTTATTCTATATAACTAACTTCATTCTTAGTATGAAAAATACATTTTCTGCTTAGAAAATATACTTTCCCAATATTTTATTGTAGTAGACTACTACTTTTTTATAATAATGGAATAAATTGGTCACATTTGTTCTAGCATGTCCTATGAAGGCACTAATTGTATCCTTTTTATACCAAAATGGGTATAAATGTATACTAATTGCAGGACAGCTTTGCTCTAAATGAGACAATTGGTAATATTTTTCTGGCCAATCTTCAATAAATTTAAAAAAAAAATATTATGATAAAAGGTTTTCATATGTTATTATATGTTTCAAGGCAAATATAATTTATAAAAAAAAAAACCTTAACCTGCCCCGAACCCGTGCTTTTGAACCTGTAAACGCACGCATCAGAGCCGGCACCTTTACCACTGCTGTATCATGTATAACATTTCTGTTGTGAATCAGAGACTTTATTTACTGGGTTGCAGATGTCGCTAAGGGTAGTGGTGAAATTCTTTACGCAAGGCGCGCACGGGTCCATCTATCGTACATCGAAACAGTTAAATATTGTAGTTTTGGCTTTTGGTAAAAGCTTTTATATATGTTGTGCTGTTGGAGATTACAAAATAGTTGGAGAGTTCCGGAAAGTTTGTAGGCTTCTTTTTTGTTTAATAAAAAATAAACAAAGCATAATTTTCAAAATTTTTTTTCGCGAGACAGTAGAAATAGTCCATACCAAGATGGCAATATAACTTTTATAGGGATCTATCTATAAATACTATATAAAGTTGGGTTGCGAAAATTACTATGGGGAGAGTGTTAGCCTATTAATATATAGATAATTTATTTTTAACGTCTAATAATTCTATTTTCAATAGGTCTTTAAAATTTGATTTCATTAATACAATATTGTCCGTCATTTCATATAATATATCTTCTATTTTATTATTGGTCAAAATTATTTGTATTTTATACTTATTCACAATTTCCTCTTTAATAAAAAAATGGTCTTGAAGGTTTTCTTCTGCTGAATGCATTGTTGCTATTGTTTCGTTATCTTCTAAATTATTTTCTTCATTTATACCTGATTGTAAATAATTTTGATTTAAAACCGTAATTTTGTTATCGTTTTCAAAAAAATTTCCTTCTTCCGCGTTATCTGTATTATTTTCTAGTCTACTTAAAAAATCTGCTACTTGGTTTTCTTTTCCTTTCAGATATTCTATTTTGAAATCGTATTCTCCTAACTTTAGAAGCCATCTTTGATGTCTTGGTGACATATCCTTTCCTTTATGTTTAGTATGAAGAAATTTAATTGGTTGGTGATCAGTTAAAATTGTAAACTTTTTTCCGTATAGATATGGTCTTAAGTAGTTAACACTCCATATTATGGCTAAGAATTCTTGGTCCGTTGCAGAGTAGTTTTTCTCGTGGTTATTAAGTGTCCTTGAAATGAAACACACTGGGTGTCCTTCTTGCGATAATACCGCGCCTAATGCGTAGTTTGAAGCGTCAGTTGTTAATGTAAATGGTTTGTCAAAGTTAGGGTATCGCAAAACTGGGTGGGTACTAATTAAAATTTTTAGTTTTTCGAATGCCTCTATATAAGTTGGGTCCTTTAAATTGATTTTCACATTTTTTTTCAAATATTTCGTTATAGGTTGGGCTAACTTTGCATAATCTTTAATAAACTTTCGATAATAACCCGTAATACCTATTTTTCTGTTTTCGGCAATTTTAACGTTTCTATTACTTTAATTTTATCAGGGTTCGGTTTTAGTCCTTCTTCTGTCAAAATATGTCCCAAGAATTCCGTCTCCTTTTTCATAAAATTACATTTGTCTATTTGCACTTTTAAATTAGCCTTTTCTAGGACTTTGAAAATTTCCGTTATTGTTTGAACATGTTCTTGTAGGGATTTACTAAAAATTAAGATGTCGTCAAGATATACTACACATGTTTTATTAATAAAGTCACGTGAAGTTTCGTTCATTAGTCTCTGGAATGTCGCAGGTGCGTTTTTCAGTCCGAATGGCATTCTAATAAATTCGTATAGTCCATGTGGAGTTGCGAAAGCCGTCTTTTCCCTATCTTGTTCTCGTATTAGGATTTGATGATAACCCTTTGCCAAGTCCAGTGTTGTAAAATATTGGGCTTTCCCTAACTTGTCTAGGATTGACTCAATGTTTGGAATGGGATATTTGTCGTCTATGGTAACTTCATTCAACTTTCTGTAATCAATGACAATCCTGTATTTCCGTTCTCCCGAATTATCCATTTTTTTAGGAACAACGATTAATGGGCTAGAGTATCGTGAACGACTTTTTCTAATAATCCCTTGTTCTTCCATTTCCCTTATTTGTTTTCTTACCTCTGCTTCATGTTGAGGGGGATATCTGTATAATTTGCTGTTAATTTGTTCGTCTGTCGTAGTTCTGATTTCGTGTACAACGTTCGTTGTGCTTGTTAACTGATCACCTTCCTTAAAAAATAAGTTTTTGAATCTTTTTATAATTTTTTTTATCTCTACTTTTTCTTCTTTGTTTAAATGTTCAAGATTTATTCTGCTATAGTCAAAATCTGTTGCTTCCAAAGTATGGATTTCAAGATTAGCGTATGGATTGTTTTCAAAAAAAGTAATCCTTTCATTAAGTATTATACATCCATCTACTAGATTAATTGTTGTATTAAAGCAGTTTAATAAATCAATCCCTATAATAAAATTATATTTTCTTCCCTTTAATAAAGTTACTTTCCATTTAATTTTTGCATAATTTGGTAGGTTAAATTCCCGAGGTGCTTCTGTCAGCACTTCATATCTAATCACATCATTCTTCGTTATTGTGCTAAACGCAATTGGTTTCTTTAATAAAATTTTTTCAAAATCTTTTATACTGCTATCTATTAGGCTTATACTTGCTCCTGTGTCAATTAGAGCTTTATATTCATTTTTTCGAAACCTGAGTGTTATGGTGGGAAGACAGTCCGAGCTGGTTCCTCGAAAAAATTCTGCTCATCTGCATTTTGAATTTGATTAACCTCGTTTTCATAATATTCATAATTATTCAATTCTTCCTGATTTCTTTCTTTTTCATAATATTCGCAATTGTTTAATTCTTGTTTTCTTTCTTGTTTATAACATTCACAATTATTTAATTCTTTTTTTTTCAATTTTTTCCAAATTATCAATCTCCATAGGCTCCACATGGTCTTGCCTAGGTTGATTGCAGCGATTTTGGCCGGAATTTGGCCTAGGGTGTCCTACCTCTTGTGAGCCCCTATGGTATTGACCTGAATTATTTTGATACCCTTTATTTTGGTAATTATATTGAGGACTCTGCCTCCTTTGTAACGAAATATTTTCTCTATTCTGATATGCATTTTTTTGATTTTGCTTCACTTGCCCTGAGTTACCCTGCTTATTATAATACGCTTGATTTTGCCTAACATTACCTGAATTTTGTTCCCTATTTTTAATATTGAAGTGTGGGGTTTGATTGTAATTCCTAAAGTCAGTATTCGGATTTCTCTTTGGCCATTCTCTATAGTGTGGTTTTTCTTCCCTTCTATTTATTTTTCGGTATTCTGGCCTTATGCAAGTATCCTCGAATCTTCTTTGGTTCATGATTGTTATGATTTGGGCTAGATCCCTACACTCATAGATTTTGTCCAATAGAGTCCCTTGTGTCATTTCTTTTGTTGTGTTTACTAGTAAACTATCTATGTTTGTAAGATCAATGCCCTGACCTCCCCTATAGTAAACAATTAACTCATCTGACTTGTATTTAATTTTTTGGATCTCTATCGCTAATTCACTTACCGAGTTTACCCTCAGTGACGTAATTTTCCTATAGATCTCGTGTGGCTCCGTGTCTGGTTTGAACCGCATCTTCAGAGTTTCCTTTATGCACCCCCAGTTGTCTGGTTGTGGAATGTTTATTATTGCATTTTTCGCTTCTCCTTGAACCACCTTGTAGAATATCATTCTTGTTGCTTCTTTCTTTAAGTCGTCGTCTGTTATTGTAGACAGTAGATACTCACTACTGCTGAAAAATGAGTTAACTGATACATCTCCGTATCCTGTGAAGATTGGCAATTGGGCTATGTTTTTGAATAGGCGATCTGTAATGTTGTAATCAGGAGTTTGTCTGCGTTGTAACTCAATATAGGCGTTTCTGAGTTGTTCTAATTGTTGCTCCCTCCTGGCGAGCTCTTCCACCAATTCTAAAGGCGGAATTTGAGGTTGGTCCTGAGCTATTCTCCTCGTATCAAATTCTTGCTGTCTTCTCGATATAATTTTGCCTCTTACTTTGTGGGTGGCGGCTTAAATTTGGTATTAAGCCACTGCAGTGCCACTTTATTTAATTTCGATTTTATACGATTATGGGTGGTGGCTATAATTCAATATTATGCCACTGCACTGCCACTTTATTTAATTTAAATTTTATACGATTATGGGTGGTGGCTATAATTTAATATTATGCCACTGCACTGCCACTTTTTTGTAGAGTTTGTTTGTGGATAGCAGTTTATAATCACTGTTACACTTACGACCACTAGACTAGTGAAAGGACTAGAGACTGCGCCAAATTCGTCGTAGCGAGCAAGGGGCGAGTTTTTTAAAAAATAACTTAAGACAATTTAGACTTGTTTGCGAGAGACTCAAAACCAAACTGAATTATTTATTTTATTCAATATTAAAAGAAAGTACAATTAACAATGGTAAATTTACTTTTGTTTATTTTGTTATGCTTAGTACAATGTATTCGAGGGATCTTTTTTGGTTGCCGAACAAAGAGTGGCGTGATTTTTATTCGTTAATTACTTCTTACTTCTAATCCACACATACATACTTATATGCATCGCATATGCAAGCAACTGTCACTAGTTAGGAAGCGTTCGTAAATATTAAGCCGTGTTCACAGAACACGTAACGCCGGTAGTAATATCTAACAACCCCTTCCTTAAGCTTTTGTATAGTTACTTATTTTTATAATACATATACATTTGGAATCCATTAAAGTTTTTTTTTTTTTTTTTTTTATCTTTAGAAACAGCCATATTTGTAATTTCAAAATTTCATGTTTTAAGTGAACGAAATATATGTATACGTGCATATATGCATACTGCCTTTACATTTGAAATTCATGAGTAATGGAATCTTGCAAGTTAAATTTGATACCCTTCCCGGTGTCCGATTGAGCTGAAAGTCTGCACCGATGTATAGCCCCGATGATAATGCAATATTATGAAAAAAAATCCGATAGGTGGCGCGTAGGTCGCTATATTTTCAAAAATCGCATTTATGGTCCGATTTGGCTGAAATTCGGAACATGTATTACTACCATGAAAAGAAATATTTCCCTAAAAAAAAATTCCGCTAGGTGGAGCTGAGATCGCGGTTATAAATACTAAAAACCGGAATTATGAACCGATTTGGCTGATATTTTACGTGTGTGGTACTTAATTAGTTTCCATATGTTTAAAAAAAAAATTGGACCCGCTGGGTGGCGCGGGATTCGCTGTTGTTGTTGTTGTTGTAACGCCACGTAGCCCTGCCTAGGTAGTCAGTATCTACCCAATATTGTCATCAGGCTCTTCTAACGGAAGTCCTAGAAACCTAGTGGCTTCGACAGGGGCGGACCAGAGGGATATGGGTGTTAGAAGAGTAGGCTCAGCTGAGCAGACGAAAAGGTGGTTAGTATTATGGAGGGACAAGCCACATGCCGGACAAACATTAGGCAAGTCGGGGTTCAGTCTGGATAAGTAAGAGTTTAACCTATTACAATATCCAGACCGGAGTTGGGCCAGCATCACTCTAGTCTCCCTAGGCAGCCCGCGCTCCTCTTCGGCAACGGGTGGAGTTGTTGCCTGAAGAACGGCGTTCGCTGGAATAGAGCTGACATAGGAATTTACCGAATCGGTGTGGCTAAGGGTGAGGGCCTGCCGGTGCACGTTAGGATCAAACGGCGTGGAAATCAGGTGCCGGATCTCATCGAAGTGTTTGCGTAGGTGGCTTCTTATCCTCCTGAGGGGCGGATTTTCGTTGACCAGGCGTCCGTTCGGGGGCTGCGGTTTGCAACAGTTGAATAGGAATTGCCTGGTCAGCATTTCGCTATGTTCTTTAACGGCGAGCATTTTCGCTTCATTGTGAAGGTGGTGCTCAGGAGACATAAGAAGACACCCAGTGGCGGTTCGAAGGGCGGTATTCTGGCAGCCCTGAAGCCTCGTCCAGTGTGTGTCAGCTAGCCCCGACGACCATATAGGCGTCGCGTAGCTCAGTACCGGCTGACCAATTGCCATGTAAAACATCAAAAAAATAGAAATGGCCAAACTACATGTAAATAAAATTAATCAAAAATAATCATTTAATTACTGATGTCAACTTGTCTCTATATAGTTGAACTTGCTCTATATTAGATCAAATTATAAGTGAGATTGCAACCATGTTTCTACTTCATGTTAAGAACACGAGTAACATTTTGCTTATTAAAACCTTGTTAATATAAAAAGGTGTTTCATTTCAACTAAATGAATCAAGTTAAAAATATAATTAAAATTAATCAGAAATAATCATGTAATCATTGTTTCTTGGCCGCTAAGCCTTTTTAGCAGCCAGTTCAAAATTATGCGTATTGTGGATTTTGCTTGTTGGTGCAGCCTTTGCACACACAAGTCCACATTAAATAAATAATAATCCAAGATTCGCGCTGTATACTTTGGCGCAGCCAAACCAATTAATTAGACGCCAAACTCCAATTAATTACACACCAACCTCCAATCCAATGTTTTAAGATGTTAGAAAAAATGCCAATTTAATTAATGATATTTATTTAACTATTGCGTATAACAAATTATAATTTATGACAAATTTGTGCCGGTGCGAAACGTCAACTCCAACAGTGAACGAAAATAGAAGTGACAAAACAGTTGAACCACTTAATGTGCAAAAGCTCGCTCTGCCATTAAAATACCCAGCATGTATGTACAATTGAATATGCGGTGGGTTATTTATCATATAGAAAACAAAAACTGCATCTTCCTATTGCAAGTAATAATCCTACTAATAACACTGGATCACAAATTCCAACTTTTTTTCTGCACCAGAGACGCCATAGTGAAATTCCTATGTAAAATCACCCCTAATTCCGAAAATCAAGGTTATTTTTTCTTGAATGGTACCGTTTTTACGATTTACCTTTATTTCAAAAAACAAAAAAGATGGCTCCACTTAATTCTGTATATCTCAAGAACAAATTGAGCTATTCGAAAACGGTTTGAAAAATGTGAAATTTTATAAAATTTACTATAATCAGCACATACAACACTTTTTGCTAGGTCCTGCAGATTCAAACATATTGAACAATCATTACGGGTTTTTTTAATTTTTTTTGTAAAAATATAAAAAAATTTGTACTTTGCGAGGAAGCATCTCGAAAACTTTTTGTTTTTATAAGCTTTTATTTAGTTTCAGTTGACGGATGTCTGTAATGGAATCTTGTTATAAGCTTTTATTTAGTTTCAGTTGACGGATGTCTGTAATGGAATCTTGCAAGTTAAATTTGATACACTTCCCGGTGTCCGATTGAGCTGAAAGTCTGCACCGATGTATAACCCCGATGACAAGGCAATATTATGAAAAAAAAGTTCCGGTAGGTGGCGCGTAGGTCGCTATATTTTCAAAAATCGCATTTATGGTCCGATTTGGCTGAAATTCGGAACATGTATTACTACCATGAAAATAAATATTTCCCAAAAAAAAAAATGCCGCTAGGTGGAGCTGAGATCGCGGTTATAAATACTAAAAATCGGAATTATGGACCGATTTGGCTGATATTTTACGTGTGTGGTACTTAATTAGTTTCCATATGTTTAAAAAAAAAATTGGACCCGCTAGGTGGCGCGGGAGTCGCTTATAAGCTTTTATTTAGTTTTAGTTGACGGCTGTCTGTAATGGAATCTTGCAAGTTAAATTTGATACACTTCCCGGTGTCCGATTGAGCTGAAAGTCTGACCCGATGTATAACCCCGATGACAATGCAATATTATGAAAAAAAAATCCGATAGGTGCCGCGTAGGTCGCTATATTTTCGAAAATCGCATTTATGGTCCGATTTGGCTGAAATTCGGAACATGTATTACTACCATGAAAAGAAATATTTCCCAAAAAAAAATTCCGCTAGGTGGAGCTGAGATCGCGGTTATAAATACTAAAAATCGGAATTATGGACCGATTTGGCTGATATTTTACGTGTGTGGTACTTAATTAATTTCCATATGTTTAAAAAAAATTGGAACCGATAAGTGGCGCGGAAGTCGCTCTATTTAAGAAATTCGAAGGTCCGTTTTCGGTGTCGTTTAATTCATTTTTCAACGAACTTCCCTTTAAGGTAGTATCTTAAAATTTTCATCCACGTTTAGTTTTTTACCCCAGCGCAATGTAAAAAAAAATAATTCCCATAGGTGGCGCACGGGTAGCGATATTTGAAAAATTTCATTTCCAGAAATTTTGTTTTCGATATTGTACCAACTTCCCGTTGAGCTGTGGTTTTCAAATTTTCACCATCGTTCAGGTTTCGCGGACATTGCATTATAAAATAAAATTAAAGAAAAAACTTTTTTAAAATAAGCTTTTATTATTGTTTAATAAAATTAACTAAAAAGTAAATTAATTTAGGAAAAAAGCTTTTCTAAGAACAAGCTTATGGGTATATTACTTGTTGATAAACAGAACTAAAAAGTAAAAAATAAAATTAAAGAAATAACTTTTTTAAAAATAAGCTTTTATTATTGTTTAATAAAATTAACTAAAAAGTAAAAAATAAATTCACTGTAAAGAAGTATAACACTTTATAAGTTCATTGTAACCTTTAACGATAGTTAGGCTTCTTCGTCTGCGATAAAATAATTCCATATTGTACATGATTATATATTTTTAACATTAAAACTTTACACTTAAATTATTAAGTCTTCCAGTCTACATCAAAGTCCCAATTTTATTATTAATAAAAGCGTGTTAAATTTTATTTGTTATAATTAGAAACATTTAGGACCTTCTTGTCTATTTGATGGTAAAATTAAGGACTTTTAGGACATTTCTTGTTATCACAATGTAACACGCTTTTATAAATAATAAAATTGAGACTGTGATGTAGACTGGAAGACTTAATAATTTAAGTGTAAAGTTTTAATGTTAAAAATATATAATCATGTACAATATGGAATTATTTTATCGCAGACGAAGAAGCCTAACTATCGTTAAAGGTTACAATGAACTTATAAAGTGTTATACTTCTTTACAGTGAATTTGTTTTTATAAGCTTTTATTTAGTTTTAGTTGACGGCTGTCTGTAATGGAATCTTGCAAGTTAAATTTGATACACTTCCCGGTGTCCGATTGAGCTGAAAGTCTGCACCGATGTATAACCCCGATGACAATGCAATATTATGAAAAAAAAAAAATCCGATAGGTGGCGCGTAGGTCGCTATATTTTCGAAAATCGCATTTATGGTCCGATTTGGCTGAAATTCGGAACATGTATTACTACCATGAAAAGAAATATTTCCCAAAAAAAAATTCCGCTAGGTGGAGCTGAGATCGCGGCTATAAATACTAAAAATCGGAATTATGGACCGATTTGGCTGATATTTTACGTGTGTGGTACTTAATTAATTTCCATATGTTTAAAAAAAATTGGAACCGATAAGTGGCGCGGAAGTCGCTCTATTTAAGAAATTCGAAGGTCCGTTTTCGGTGTCGTTTAATTCATTTTTCAACGAACTTCCCTTTAAGGTAGTATCTTAAAATTTTCATCCACGTTTAGTTTTTTACCCCAGCGCAATGTAAAAAAAAATAATTCCCATAGGTGGCGCACGGGTAGCGATATTTGAAAAATTTCATTTCCAGAAATTTTGTTTTCGATATTGTACCAACTTCCCGTTGAGCTGTGGTTTTCAAATTTTCACCATCGTTCAGGTTTCGCGGACATTGCATTATAAAATAAAATTAAAGAAAAAACTTTTTTAAAATAAGCTTTTATTATTGTTTAATAAAATTAACTAAAAAGTAAATTAATTTAGGAAAAAAGCTTTTCTAAGAACAAGCTTATGGGTATATTACTTGTTGATAAACAGAACTAAAAAGTAAAAAATAAAATTAAAGAAAAAAACTTTTTTAAAAATAAGCTTTTATTATTGTTTAATAAAATTAACTAAAAAGTAAAAAATTAATTCACTGTAAAGAAGTATAACACTTTATAAGTTCATTGTAACCTTTAACGATAGTTAGGCTTCTTCGTCTGCGATAAAATAATTCCATATTGTACATGATTATATATTTTTAACATTAAAACTTTACACTTAAATTATTAAGTCTTCCAGTCTACATCAAAGTCCCAATTTTATTATTAATAAAAGCGTGTTAAATTTTATTTGTTATAATTAGAAACATTTAGGACCTTCTTGTCTATTTGATGGTAAAATTAAGGACTTTTAGGACATTTCTTGTTATCAAAATGTAACACGCTTTTATAAATAATAAAATTGAGACTGTGATGTAGACTGGAAGACTTAATAATTTAAGTGTAAAGTTTTAATGTTAAAAATATATAATCATGTACAATATGGAATTATTTTATCGCAGACGAAGAAGCCTAACCATCGTTAAAGGTTACAATGAACTTATAAAGTGTTATACTTCTTTACAGTGAATTAATTTTTTACTTTTTAGTTAATTTTATTAAACAATAATAAAAGCTTATTTTTAAAAAAAGTTTTTTTCTTTAATTTTATTTTGCAGATATTTTTTCCCCCCTCTAAGCTCTGTTTTATTACAAAAAAATAAGCTAAAAGTGAACAAAATCGATGAACTAATACAAAAGTTATAAGCATTCAAGTAAATATATCCATTTAATGCTTAAGTACCCTACTGGTACATATGTGTTAGTATTCGTATATCAGTTAGTTAGCTGTTAGTGCCGTTTTCTCAAACCTAGGTACATTTTAAACAAGAGCATATTTTTGAGGCAGGTAGTGTTTTCTTTGTAGAACTAGGGAACCTTTTTGTTTAGGTAGGCTTGAATTTTTACTGGATCTAAGTATAAATAAGAGTACATGCGCCTTGTTCCTTCATAACATCTGCAAGGCTCGCCGGATACTGTTCAGTTTATAATTGCAGTTTATAACCCGTCATTTACTTAAAAAAAAAAATGAATAAAAGGGCGCGAGAGTTTGAGTGTACAAATGATCCAGATATGTTCTGTTTCATCTGCGGTCAATTTATTGTTAAACGTATGAGACGTGTGTTTTCAAATCCTTTGACTATAAGTGTTTTGGAATTGAGCCTAAAAACCATGGACACCGAACACTGTGTGCGAATTGATTTCTTCGGAAACCGGAACAAAAAGGTACGTTGTAAAAATTAGGAATTTGTTCCCTTTTAATGCATAGCTGACTAATTTCTGAAACTGTCTATTTAGGCGACGTGTGAAATTTATTACACCAATGAAGTGGAGGGAACCAACTTGCCATTCAACGGACTGCTATATTTGTACTACAAAAGTACTTGGGGTTGGAAAGTCCAGAAAAGTAACCTATGCGAGCGTATCTACAGTGTCATTACCAGAACTAATTTCAACAGAAGCGACATTGCCAGAATCAAATTTAACTTTAGTTCCGGCTCCAGTTTCATTGACAACAGTAGTATCTGATTACGCGGCATCATGTTGTACTGAATTTCAAACGGAAAACGAAAGAAATTCTTTGTCACAAGCACAACTCAATGATTGGATAAGGGATTTGGAATTGTCAAAGGAAAAGGCCGAACTACACGCCTCTCGAATGCAACAATTTAAATTTGTTTCATCCGATGTTAAGGTAACATATCATAGAACTCGTCACGAACAATTTTTCAAGTACTATACGAAGGAGGACAGTGTTTGTTACTGCAAAGACATTGCTGGTCTATTCAAACAATTTGGTGAACCATAGGATTCAAAAGAGTGGCGATTGTTCATAGACGGCAATAAATTAAGTTTAAAGGCCGTATTATTGCATATTTTCAACCAAAAGCCATCTATCCCGATCGCGCATGCAGTAAATACGAAGGTAACATATGAGATAATGCAAAAATTGCTCAAGTTAATCAAATACGAAGAACATGATTGGAAAATATGTGCCGATCTTAAAGTCGTTGGAATGCTATGTGGTCTACAAAGTGGATACACAAAATACTGTTGCTTTCTATGCAAATGGGATAGCCGAGCTCGTCAAGACCACTACATCATAAAGGATTGGCCAGAACGAATCGAGTTTCAAGTTGGGGTAGATAACATAAAATACTCTCCACTTATAAAGAAGGAAAAAATAATTCTACCTCCGCTCCACATCAAGCTCGGCCTTATCAAAAACTTTGTGAAGGCTTTGGACAAAGAAGGCGAAGCTTTTCATCATTTGAAGACAATCTTCCCAGAGATTTCAGAAGCAAAAATAAAGGAAGGCATTTTAGTGGGACCGCAAATAAGGAAAATGATGACCAATAACCATTTCAAAGACCTATTGTCACCAGTGGAGGCAGCAGCGTGGGATTCTTTTGAAAAGGTCGTTACTTCTTTTTTAGGCAAACACAAAAGTCCTAACTACGAGATGATAGTGAACGACTTAATCAAAAACTATGCGGAAATGGGTAAATAGAAAAGCATATTATAATAAATTATATATTACATAAATTTACATGAGAATATATAGCCATAAATCTGAATTCATCGTCCAGTTCCGAACAAACAAGAACGGGAAAAATATAAACAAAAAATTTGTTCTGAATTGAAAGATAAATCCAGCCTAAGAAAATTATATACTAATGTGTCACTTATTTTTATTTTCTTTCAGGAGTAAATATGTCTTTAAAAATTCATTTCTTACACTCCCACTTAAATTTTTTCCCGCAAAATCTTGGCGACGAAAGTGACGAGCATGGCGAAAGGTTTCACCAGCAAATGAAAGTGATTGAAAGTCGGTATCAAGGATTCTGGGATGTCGCTATGATGGGCGACTACTGTTGGTTTCTCATAAGAGAAACCGATCCTAATCTAAATAAGCGTCAAAACAAGACACATAACTTTTTCAATTATAAAATAAGATCATAGAGTTAAGACAGAACCATATGTACATATGCTATTATTTGTAGGGTACTTAACAATTAAATGGATATATTTACTTGAATGCTATAACTTTTGTATTAGTTCATCGATTTTGTTCACAGATAGCTTATTTTTTTTTTAATAAAACAGAGCTTCATATATGCAAAAAAACAAAAAGTTTTCGAGATGCTTCCTCGCAAAGTACACATTTTTTTATATTCTTACAAAAAAAATTTAAAAAATCCGTAATGATTGTTCAATATGTTTGAATCTGCAGGACCTAGCAAAAAATGTTGTATGTACTGATTATAGTAAATTTTATAAGCTTTCAAATTTTTCAAACCGTTTTGGAAGAGCTCAGTTTGTTCTTGAGATATAAACGATTAAGTGGAGCCATCTTTTTTGTTTTTTTAAATAACGGTAAATCGTAAATATCTCAAAAACGGTACCATTCAAGTAAAAATAACCTTGATTTTCGGAATTAGGAGGTGATTTTACATAGGAATTTCACTATGGCGTCTCTGGTGCATTTTGGCTGTAAACCAGTGTAGTTATTATAAATGTGAATGTAGCGATGTTTGGATGTTTGGATGTCCAGACGTTTGCTTTTGTTCCCTAAAAACGTGAGATTGGCTGGACGGATTTTGTTGAAATTTGGCACGCCTACAGGTTATAGTCTGGAAGGAGCTATAGGCTATTGTTTTTTTTAATTTTGGGGGTTCCGACAGTGCAAGGGACCGTTTCTTTTCGAAATTTTTTTTATTCCATTATAACTCTAAGCATATTGAACCTATACTTATGATATTTCGCATAAAGGTACAGAAAGATCGTACAATATGGGTATCAACCGAAAGGGGAAGGCCCCAGGTTTCATTTTCGCTTCGATGTATTTCGATAAATTGATCGATAACTAAGTTATCGGTCAAAATTGGATTGCCCGAAAACTTAATATTACCCTGCAATATGGGTATCAAACGAAAGGGGGTAGCTCCAGGTTTCATTTGGGCTTCGATAGGTTTCGATAAATGTATCGATAACTGAGTTATCGGTGATTGCCCAAAAAACTTAACATTACCCTATAATATGGGTATAAAACGAAAGGAGAAGGCTGCAGGTTTCATTTGGACTACGATAGGTTTCGATAAATTTATCGATAACTGAGTTATCGGTGAAAATGTTATTGCACAAAAACATTAAAATTGCCCTACAATATGGGTATCAAAGGAAAGGGGAAGGCCCCAAGTTTCATTTGTACTCCAATATATTTCGATAAATTGATCGATAACTGAGTCATCGGTCAAAATTCGATTGCCCGAAAACCTCTATATTACCCTACAATATGGGTATCAAACGAAAGGAGATAGCTCCAGGTTTCATTTGGACTTCGATATATTTCGATAAGTTTATCGATAACTGAGTTATCGGTGATTGCCCAAAAAACTTAACATTACCCTATAATATGGGTATAAAACGAAAGGAGAAGGCTGCAGGTTTCATTTGGACTACGATAGGTTTCGATAAATTGATCGATAACTGAGTTATCGGTGAAAATGTGATTGCCCAAAAACCTTAAACTTGACTACAATATGGGTATCAAACGAAAGGGGAAGGCCCCAGGTTTCAATTTAGCTTCGATATATTTCGATAAATTGATCGATAACTAAGTTATCGGTCAAAATTCGATTGCCCGAAAACCTTAATATTACCCGGCAATATGGGTATCAAACGAAAGGGGATAGCTCCAGGTTTCATTTGGACTTCGATAGGTTTCGATAAATTGATCGATAACTGAGTTATCGGTCAAAATGCGATTGCCCGAAAACTTCTATATTACCCTACAATATGGGTATCAAACGAAAGAAGATAGCTCCAGGTTTTATTTGGACTTCGATATATTTCGATAAATTTATCGATAACTGAATTATCGGTGAAAATGTTATTGCACAAAAACCTTAAAATTGCCCTACAATATGGGTATCAAATGAAAGGGGAAGGCCCCAGGTTTCATTTGTACTTCAATATATTTCGATAAATTGATCGATAACTGAGTCATCGGTCAAAATGCGATTGCCAGAAAACCTCTATATTACCCTACACTATGGGTATCAAACGAAAGGAGATAGCTCCAGGTTTCATTTGGACTTCGATATATTTCGATAAATTGATCGATAACTGAGTTATCGGTGAAAATGTGATTGCCCAAAAACCTTAAACTTGACCTACAATATGGGTATCAAACGAAAGAAGATAGCTCCAGGTTTCATTTAGACTTCTATATATTTCGATAAATTTATCGATAACTGAGTTATCGGTGAAAATGTTATTGCACAAAAACCTTAAAATTGCCCTACAATATGGGTATCAAACGAAAGGGGAAGGCCCCAGGTTTCAATTTAGCTTTGATATATTTCGATAAATTGATCGATAACTAAGTTATCGGTCAAAGTTCGATTGCCCGAAAACCTTAATATTACCCGCCAATATGGGTATCAAACGAAAGGGGATAG
The DNA here is from genome assembly GCA_951509765.1 of Sphenella marginata. NCBI lineage: Eukaryota > Metazoa > Arthropoda > Insecta > Diptera > Tephritidae > Sphenella > Sphenella marginata. The sequence goes on from OX608078.1 coordinate 14,724,105, forward strand.
CTCCAGGTTTCATTTGGACTTCGATAGGTTTCGATAAATTGATCCATAACTGAGTTATCGGTGATTGCCCAAAAAACTTAACATTACTCTATAATATGGGTATAAAACGAAAGAAGGCAGCAGGTTTCATTTGGACTACGATAGGTTTCGATAAATTGATCGATAACTGAGTTATCGGTGAAAATGTGATTGCCCAAAAACCTTAAACTTGACCTACAATATAGATATCAAACGAAAGGGGAAGGCCCCAGGTTTCCTTTGTACTTGAATATATTTCGATAAATTGATCGATAACTGAGTTATCGGTCAAAATGCGACTGCCCGAAAACCTCTATATTACCCTACAATATGGGTATCAAACGAAAGGGGAAGGCCCCAGGTTTCAATTTAGCTTTGATATATTTCGATAAATTGATCGATAACTAAGTTATCGGTCAAAATTCGATTGCCCGAAAACCTTAATATTACCCGCCAATATGGGTATCAAGCGAAAGGGGGTAGCTCCAGGTTTCATTTGGACTTCGATATATTTCGACAAATTTATCGATAACTGAGTTATTGGTGATTGCGCAAAAAACTTAACATTACTTTATAATCTATCTATCTATACTATTTATATTTTGAAAGCCGTTTTTTTTCTGTTCGCAAAACTCAAGAACGGCCGAACCCATTTTGATGAAATTTGGATGGAAGATCTCTGTGTGCTCTTCATGGTTATAGGCTAAAAAAACATTCTAAAATTTTCCGGGTTTTCGAGATATCCGGCAAAATGTGGACCGGGGTTACCCTTGATCATGTTTATACGATATGGGTATCAAATGAAAGGTGCTGATGAGTGTTGTAACATGGAGTGGTTTTCTTTCCCCTAGGGGGTCTCGTTCCCGAGATAGTGGCCCAAATGTGGACCAGGGGTCACTCCAGAAAGTGTTTGTACGATATGGGTTTCAAATTAACGGAATTGATGTGTGTTCTAACATGGAGTGGTTTTGTTTCACCTAGGGGGTCCTGTTTCCGAGATATTGGTCCGAATGTGGACCAGGATGACCCCAGAAAGTGTTAGTACGATATGGGTTTCAAATGAAAGGTATTGATGAGTGTTCTATGTAAAACGGCTCTAAAGGTAGAACCGTATATGACATATGTGACATTATTTCGAAAAATGTTAAATTCTCACTAATGGTATTCATGTAATCGTGTATACAGCGTGTAAAGCTCATAAACTCGTAAATTTACGAAGTGCGTAAATGAACTGTCAAAATTTGTATGGAAAGAAGTTTACGCAAACTTCGTAAATTTATCAACTAATTTCGGTGCGTAAATGCTCGTAAACTCAATGCTCAAACTCATTGAATCAGCTGTCAGCCGCCAAAAGAAAAATAAAAATATGGAAGAGGTAAAATAAAATAAATTTGAACAATTTCTATAATTTTATGTGTTTTTTTGTAAAGTTATTACTCATTTTGTGTTTACTGAACACATCTAACCATCGCTGACTGACAACTTTCCGAGGCTATTTACAGGTGCGTTCATATAACGGGGTGTGTAAACTTATAAAAATACACACTTAATAAACTTCTACGATTATATGAATACCATTACTATTTCAATTTTTAATTTTATGAAATTATAAAAACCACATGGCTGACTAGAAGATAAAGGCAGTTATGCTACGAAACTGAAGTAAGCATAGCAGAATACCAGTGTATAGGATTTAACATAATGCAAGCTTACATAACAATGTTATAGCAAAAAAAAAAACTGTTATTGTTTGGTACTGCTTCTAACGTTGAGCAGTTATGTTAGTCGGTGAAGTAATAATCAAAGTCAGGGTTGGGTTTTTCCATACAATTGTACTTTTTCGATACAATTTGGCTCAAGAAAGTACCGAAGTACTACGCTGTCGCTTTTGGTACAATTTCGCCTATATACTAGACCAATCTCTCACTTACTTTCTTAAAATAGCCATCTAACCGCCTAGGCGATTTTGGCCTTTCATACTCAGTGAAAATGGGAAATTGTGGGTAGAAGGCGGTCATTTCATTTGACAGCTTACAATATTATTTCTAATTTAGTAATTGAAGTGGTAGCGGTAGCTTTTCGTGGTAAATAGTTTACATTTACGAAATGAACAGTTGCGAATGTGTAGATTATCAATATCTGAGTGATTTGGTGCAAATGATTTAGTGTGTCGGCGAATATCAACTTAGATTGGAATAGATACATAGTTTATCATTCAGTTGGATATCTTTTTATACCTTTCATGAACATGAAATGGTATTATAACTTTGGTCCGATGTTTGTAAGTATGAGAAGAAGAAGAGATAGACCCACTATTAAGTATACCGAAATGATCAGGGCGATGAGGCGAGTTGATTTAGCCATGTCCGTCTGTCCGTCCGTCCGTCCGTCCGTCCGTCCGTCCGTCCGTCCGTCCGTCCGTCTGTTTGAACGCAAACTAGTCCCTCAGTTTTTGAGATATCTCGATGAAATTTTGCAAGCAGGCGCCATTTTGCATAGGATTAATCATTTGTCGGAACCAGCAAGATCGGACCGATAGAAAGCATAGCTCCCATACAATCGATTGTTCCGATAAATGGGTTTTGGCCTATAACTCTTGCAACTCAAAAGCTAGGAACGTAAAATTTTGCAAGTTTAGTACAAATTGTATTTGCAACGTGTGTAGTGAAAATGACGCAGATCGGACCAACATGACATATAGCTCCCATATAATCGATAGTTTCGATAAATGGGTTTTGGGCTATAATTTTTGCAGTTAAAAAGCTAGGAACGTTAAACTGTGCACGTTTGCTACATATTATACATGTAACATATGTAGGCAAAATCAGCCAGATCGGACCAACATAACGTATAGCTCCCATACAATCGACTGTTCCGATAAGTGTGGTTTAGCATTCATGAAAGGTATAAAGCCTTCGGCACAGCCGAAGACAGCCCTTTCCTTACTTGTTTTTAAATGAACTTAATAGTAAAGTTTATTTTGGGCAGAACGAAGTTTGCCGGGTCAGCTAGTATGTATATAAGTTTGGTTGTGTAGCGCCTCAGCTGTACCATCACCTGATTTAGCGGTAGTTGACTTTGGTTAGCAAAGTATATGCAGAACGGTGTCTCTCAAAGTGACACAAACCGGCACAATTATATTCAAATATGTGTGTTGGTGAGTAGATTAATTCTTTACTCAATTTTCGGAATTCAATAATTCATCAGTGTTCGAACGTAGCACATAATCAATCAGTGTTGGTACAATGTAATTAGATAGTAGTAGATATAGTAGTTTATGTAGTATTATAATGAGGTGATTCAACATCCTCCGCCCGTTGAAAGGCTCAGGCTTTCAAAATGTTGTCATCAATGGGTAAGAGACATAGCTTTGCGACTGCTCGCTTGTATTTACCATATGCGGTTTTTAGCACGACCAAACGAACAATGCCAACACTTCCCTTTATTGCTTCCAGAACTCAGGCAAAAAGCCATTTAAGAGGTGGGTAGTTCTCTTCCTTGATTAAAACCATGTCGCCAGCTTTAAGGTTAGTTTCAGGTGAGGTCCATTTTGTACGCTGCTACAGGAGAGTTAAGTACTCAGACTGCCATTTGTTCCAAAAGTGCTGCTGCATGGAGCACACACGTTGCCATCTGTTGAGTCGGTTTATTTCTATTTGTGTTAAGTCTGGCTCCACAATAGCTGTAAATGATGCACCAGTTAAGAAATGAGCAGGAGTAAGTACTTCCAAGTCGTCGACATTCTCCGAAATAGGACAAAGTGGTCGTGAGTTTACCATTGCTGAAATTTGACAAACCAGTGTGCGCAGTTCTTCAAAGTTTAGAGTTGAAAGACCTGCAACACGATAAAAATGATATTTGGTTAGTTTGATTGCAGCCTCCCAGAGGCCGCCGAAATGAGGGGAGCGGGGGGGTATAAGTTTCCATTCAATGCCATCATGTAAGCACTGTTGCTTTATCGAGTTTAAATGAGGTTGACTTAAGAAAAGCTCCCTTAGTTCACTCAGCTCGCGTTTCGCTCCAATGAAATTAGTCGCATTATCAGACCATATGATTTGAGGCCTTCCACGCGTACATACGAAGCGTTTTAGTGCGGCTAAAAAGGAAGGAGTTGATAAGTCCTTAACCAGCTCTAAATGAACGGCCTTTGTTGAAAAACATATAAAAAGGCATATATAGCATTTGATAGTAGGTCGATTTCTGACCTCGGACTTGTACGAAAAAGGTCCACAAAATCAATTCCACTAGTTACGAATGCTCGATTGCATTGTATTCGTTTCGATGGCAAGCTTCCCATTAAATGTTCCATTAGCTTGGGCTTAGCGTGAAAACAGCGAACGCATTTATTAATCACCCGAGTAATTGTCTTGCGCCCACCAATGGGCCAGTACTGCAGCGAATAGAGGCTAACAAAGATTGTGGACCGGCATGGAGCAGCTGTTGATGAAAGAAAGTGATAATTGAATCAGTTACGGGATGTTTGCGGGGTAAAATTATTGGATGCCTTGGGGGTAGTCCAACGACGAGTTTTGAATCCTACCACGAACTCGAAGCAGACCATTTCCGTCGATGAAGGGGTTTAAAGATCGAATATTTGATGAATTCATTACGGTTGTTTAGCTTCTAAACGTTTGTAATCACCATTCAGGTGTGTCTTTTGAATCATGCGAATTAAATGAGTTCCACGTTGAATTTCGGTAGAGGTTAGTGGTCCAGTACATTTCATGACGGGACGTTGCAAAAAACGAGATACGTAAGCATATACATTGCGCAACTTCCAAAACGAATTGATGTATTTACACCTTACCGATAGATCTTGTATGGCTACATGGGCAAACGCACCCTTTCGCTTCTCTGGTATTTCCTTCGGCAAAGCAGGAGATGCGGGCCATTTGCATTGGTCATTCGCAAGAAAGGAAGGTCCATATTTCCACATTGGCATATTCAATAATTCCTGTGGGCTCGCTCCCCTTGATAAAATGTTAGCTGGGTTTGTTTCAGATGGCACATATCTCCATGTCAAATTCTGCGATAATGCTTGAATGCTGTTAAGTCGATTAGCTACAAATACATTAAAATTGGCTGGTTCGTTACGCAGCCATGATAAAACGATGGTCGAATCTGACCAGCAAAATACCTTACCCGGGTAGACGCCTAAATGAATCACCTTGTCAATTAGCTCTGCTAACAGCAATGCGGCAGACAACTCAAGCTTTGGCACGGTGAGTGTTTTTATTGGAGCTAGACGGGACTTTGAACAAAGCAAGTTTGTGTGAACGACGCCCTTTGCTTCTGCTCGTATATATATGCACGCACCATATGCTGCCAAACTTGCGTCGCAAAATCCATGGATTTGAATTTCCGCATCGGTCATAGATACGCATCTGTCAAAGGCGAATCGAGAAACTAGTTCATATTGGCTACAGATATCTATCCATGCTGTCTGAATAGATTGAGGTGGGCTTTCATCCCAATGTAAATCTTCCTTCCAAAGGTGTTGTAAAAATATTTTTGCTTTGTCAATAACAGGTCCAATCAATCCCGATATCTGTTTCTATCTCACCTGAAGCTTTTAGTGCTGACAAACATGCATATTTTGATGACCGTGTTGTACTGCCTCCAGACACAACCCATCCTAATTTAGTTTTTTGTAGAACTGGCAGGTCCTCTGCCAAACGTATTTGTCCAATACATAGGAGATCGAAAAATAAACCAGCACCAATCAGCATATCAATGCGCTGGGGTTCGAAAAACAAAGGATCCGCTAAATGAATGTTGGATGGTGTGTTCCAGTCCAGGGATTTCAAAGAACGTCTATACTGCACGTCGGTGATGGTATGTGTGACGACTGCTGACAATTTATTGCAATAATTACTACTGCGTGAATGTAATTCCAGATCAACGATATGATCCGCAACGAAACCATTTTGGCCTATACCAGTAATGGACAAAGAAGATTTTAATGTTTTCAATTGAAGCTGATTAACTAATCGATTTGTGACAAAATTTAGCTGGGATGCAGAGTCAAGCAACGCCCTGCAAGGAACCAGCGACCCAGTACGATTTTTTACGTATATGACTGCGGTAGCTAATCACCCCTATCATGCATTTCGACTAAAACTCTTAAAATATAAGTAAAACTCGTATATAAAAGTTGTAAAACGCTCGCTATATTTTGCTTTTGTGCTCTAATGAGGTTTTTTGATGTTTCGACGATAATTGTTTGCGACCGGTGCCGAGTGCTAATATTTGTCCAAAAATGTAGGAAGGGGTATCAAAAGACGCGCTTCGATGACGGGAATGTGAATCCGCCTCCAGAGATCTAATATTTTCAATATTTTTGGACGCGCATTAGCACTCGGCACCGGTTGTAAACAATTACTGAAAATTGTACTAGCAATCAAAACACCAATCTAACAATTTTACTAACACCATTAAAACTAAGTTAATGGCTTTGACTCCTACATTCCTTTGTCATTATGCCAAACGTTCACCGGCAGCCACTCCACAGCACCCACACAAACTCCGTAACTTCCTTTGTCAGTTCCGGGGCGGCCAATGCCCCATCCAGCGATCAGACTTAATCCTGACATGTCTAATGTTTGCTCGGCGTATGTGCGTATCTGCATGCCTGGTCGACGAAGCAGACTCTTCTAGCACCAACTCTATCCCAAATGCCAGCTACCTCGTATTGACGACATGGTAACATCCACAAACAGTGTCCTCTTGCTTTTTGTTGGTGCTCCGACGTCTGCTATAATCAATCAATAGATCTATGTATAAAATTTCACTAAATTTATTACATAATGCTCAATAGATATGTAATTATTTAGTTAACTTATGTAATTAAGTTAATAAATAATACAATTTTACTTTTAATTCAAAAGCACTAATTTCTGTATTTTTGCTTTGTTATGTTCCAGTACCACATATTTCAAGGCAAACAGCTGATTTCGAAAGGTTTATAGCTCATCCTCTTCTTCTTTCAATCCAATTTAAACGCATGATACCAATTTTCGATTTCGGCGGAGCGTAGAACGGGAACGTAATTGAAATCCATGATAGGGGTGAATATAACGAATTCTTGATTAATATTAACTAGTATGTAACTCCCGATAATCGGGTTTTTTTTAGAAAAAAATTAAAGCAACCTTTGAACGCTAATATCTTATGAACAAATTAAGCAATTGAAATTTTTGTAATTTTGTGCAAACATGCTCATGATAAGCTTTCATTTGATACACATTTCATTTATGTACGTATTGTAGTTTAGTCTAGCTAAGCGCCCTGTTTTAGAATAATACTATATATTGTAAAAAGATTGTATTAGACTCAGAACTCACCAATGCAGAACCTGAGGACCATGTCTGAGAATTTGATGCCGAATGCGATGTATGTAAATTGTTAGCGGTAAGTCCATAGTTGGACGTCGAGTGTGATGTGGGTACCAATGTGTTGTTAGCAGCGACACTACCTTGATGAAGCAACGTGTTATGTTTCGATGAACAATATTTGCAGCAGCCAGATCTACAATTTTTTACCGAATGACCAGCCCTAAGACAATTTAAGCAAAGTTGTAATTTTTTCACTTCCTTGTATCGCAACAAGGGTGAAAGCCGAAGAAAATTTTCACATAGAGAAATTGTATGCTGGCTAGAATTACACGATAAACATTGACCCGAAGTCGATCCCAGCGATACTTTTCGACTACTACAATAATTAGCTTTAATGCGATTTCCGCGTTTTCGACGTTTCCCAAGCGCTGGCAGCGTATTTCCAGAAATTTGGCCATCGAATCCCATGATGGCAGTTCTTTTACCGGAGTTTCTTCTTCCCATTTCTTCCTCGACCATTTTTTGGAATACGAGTTGAATCAACATACCATCCGCGATCTGCTCCTTGCTAAATTGTACGCAATGAACGTAAATGCGTTTATACCATCACTTAATACACGAAGCTTTGTCACTGAATCATCTTCCATTGCCTTGAATTGAACGATGTCTCCAATATGCGCTTGAAAATTCAATCGCTTGTTATCAAAGCGAGCCTTTAATAACTCAATTCAATTTTCGTAGTTTTGCTCTGAAATTTCTAATGAACGTATGGTTTCCAAAGCAACGTCGAGAAGACTTGAACGCAAATGTTGGAATTTTTCGACACGAGTCAAATCAACATCACGATGTACCACTGTGTTAAACATAGAAAAAAAGTCAGGCCAATTTTTATAATTACCATTAAATTTCGGTATCTCAAGTATTGGTAGCTTTTGCTTGGGCGGTGTTACAATTATCGAAGGCTGTTCTACGATTTGGGTGGTTAAGTGTTCAGATGCTGTAGCACGACATGAATATAGTTGACGCTTCAACTTCGTTTTGGCTTCCATATAATGCGTAGTAAACTCAAAACCTACATCTTCGGAATCGTCCTCACCTTCCACCTGAGTTTGAATGAGTTCAAGTTTCTTTTCCAGACGGTCCACCTGCTCGATACGCACTTCAACTGCGGGTTCGTCCATCTGCCGTAGCACATCCATTGTTAGGGAATTGTTAAATGCAGTGATTTGTTGCAGAAGGGAATCTCTCTTCTTCTTCTTGCTTTCAATATCTTCCTTCTTCGGCGCCATAATAAACGAAACTTAAATGTGATAAAATATTAAGTTGTAAGAATGTAAATTATGCAATTTAACGTGATCGCAACGAACGAAATCACGTCGGGGTCACCAAATGTTTCGTGGCCGCTAAGCCTTTTTAGCAGCCAGTTCAAAATTATGCGTATTGTGGGTTTTGCTTGTTGGTGCAGCCTTTGCACACACAAGTCCAAATTAAATAAATAATAAGCCAAGATTTCCGCTGTGTACACGTCACCAAATATTTCCAAATGAAATAAAAAGACCAAAAACACCAAACTTCAATTAATTAGACGCCAAACTCCAATTAATTAGACACTAACCTCCAATCCAATGTTTAAAGATGTTAGAAAAAATGCCAATTTAATTTATGATATTTATTTTAATCAAACAAATTATAATTTATGAGAAATTTGTGCCGGTGCGAAACGTCAACTCCAACAGTGAACGAAAATAGAAGTGACAAAACAGTTGAACCACTTAATATGCAAAAGCTCGCTCTTCCATTAAATTACCCAGCATGTATGTACAATTGAATATGCGGTGGTTGATTTATTATATAGAAAACAAAAACTGCATCTTCCTATTGCAAGTAATAATATGTATATAAGTTTGGTTGTGTAGCGCCTCAGCTGTACCATCACCTGATTTAGCGGTAGTTGACTTTGGTTAGCAAAGTATATGCAGAACGGTTTCTCTCAAAGTGACACAAACCAGCACAATTATACCCAAATATGTGTGTTTGTGAGCAAATTAATTCTTTACTCAATTTTCGGAATTCAATAATTCATCAGTGTTCGAACGTAGCACATAATCAATCAGTGTTGGTACAATGTAATTAGATAGTAGTAGATATAGTAGTTTATGTAGTATTATAATGAGATGATTCAACAATCATATTATTAACAAGTAAGGAAGTCTAAGTTCGGGCGAACCGAACATTAAATACCCAGCGTTAGTTTTCACAACGAGATATAAACTTACGAGAATGAATTGGCAATGATATAGGCCCTAGAATCTTATTTGAAATTTTCTATATCAAAAAAGGGGCGTGGTTATCATCCGATGTCGCCCATTTTAAACACCAACCTGCCTTGGCCAAAAAGTAACCTGTATAACAAATTTCATGCAAAGATCTATATTTTTACTCAAGTTACGTTAATTTATGTGATTTCCAAAATTTTCAATATCACTGTTCACTAGTGTAATTTTTATTGTCGTTTAATTGCATTTTTGGTAGGATTATTTTACTAATGGCAATTAATTTTGATTATTTTTATACCCAGCGTACTAGTACTAGTACAAGGGTATTATAATTTTGTCCACATAATGGTACTACGTAACGGCGCAGAATAATCGAGTTAGATATAGAGTTCCAGGTATGAAAGCTCTTAGGTTGAAAAGAGGAATTGATTAAGGCATTTCCGTCCGCCTGTCCGTCCGTGTACATGATAACTTGAGTAAAAATTGAAATATTTGCATGCAATTTTTCATACAGGTTAGTTTCTGGCCAAGGTAGGTTGCTATTGAAAATGTCCGAAAATTTCGAAAATCACATCAATTGACATAACTTGCGTAAAAAGTGAGATATTTGCATGGAATTTGGTGTATTGGTTACTTTCTGCCAAGGTAGGCTGCTGGTGAAAGTTGTCGCCCCCTTTTTCGATATCGAAAATTTCGAAAATCACATAAATTAACATAACTTGAGTAAAGATTGCGGTATTTGCATAAAATTTGTTATGCAGGCTACTTTCTGATCAAGGTAAGTTGCTGTTGAAAATTGTCGAAATCGGATGATAACCACGCCCCCTTTTTCGATATCGAAAATTTTCGAAAATCACATAAATTGACATAACGCTTTTTAACGCTGGATATTTAATGTTCGGTCCACCCGAACTTAGACTTCCTTACTTGTTTTTAAATAAAAACTTTTGTTTACGTGATTTTCGTGAAGCCAGAAAATCACGTTGCGTTCCAAGGGATGACGGAAAATCGTTCCAATAGAAAACTATAATATACTTACTTTGATGGACATGTTACACCCTAAGTTGTTGTAATTTTCTAGTGTTTTCCACAGTATCAGAGTAGTTACTTGACTTGTGATTTCCCAGAAAGTTCTTAGTAACTTCAAAACACGAGTTCAAGCAGTTCCAAACTGGTCATTTGTTTGGAAAAATCAGTATCTTTTATCAACTTTCTTATCCTGTGGGCCATCAAAAATACCCGCTTTTTTATGCTTAGCCTAGGAAATTTTTTCGTTATGTAAAGAAAACATTGTCCATTTTTATCTTACGCCTTCACAAATTGTTTCATTAGACTCAGTTTAATGTGCAAGGGTGGCAGGATAATTGAATCTCCTGTAACTATCACATTCCAGTCCCTTTCTGTCCAGTGTTGGTGCTTGACACGACTTTTCCAGAGGCAATTAAAAATTGGGTTTCGGTGTATCCACTTTGTTGTCCTAACAAAAAGTTAACCATCTTTAGATCTACACAAATACTCCAATTAGGTTCGTTATGCTTGATTTTGTCTAAACCAAGTGCAATATTTTGATATTCTTCCTTTAATTTATTTGAATGAGAAATGGGAATTGAGCCATGATGGTTGCCATTGTGTATGACGAGACGCCATTCATTTAGGTGGTATACTGAAAGACCTGTTTTGAGAAGGAGGCCTTACACATCTGAAAAAAACTATGTCATTGTCCGAATTAAGAAATGGCAACAAGTCCTACTCTCTTGTGCGGTAGAGAGTCACTTTCGTACCTGTAGCCAACAAGTTTTTTTTTTCTTCAATCTAGAAGTCAACACTTCTGCAGATTCCTTAGGTAGTTCAAGATCCCTTATTAGATCATTTCATTCTACTTGGGTAAAAGTATACGCTATTTCTTCGATATCACTATCGCTGGAAACTTCACTATTCTATGATTCAAGGGTAGAATAAAATGTTGGAACAGGTGCCTCCTCTGAATGTGGTAAAGGTCTCTTAGCGGATAGAACGTTTGGATATATAATTTTTTTAGCATTAACACCACGCAACTCCACACAGCAAAAGTAACAGTCATCGAAGTGATTTGTTTGTTCTCTCCATTGCATAGGAACCTCGAATTTCATATGGATTTTTTACCACTGACCCACTGTCTCAAGTGTTCACAGCACATTTTGCAAATTCACCACTTGTTTTTGTCTACAATTTCCAATTTAAAGTACAAAAAATAAGCACTTTTTATAAAATCTGTTATACTTTTCCTGAATTTTTGGACTGTGTTTTCTCCACAAATGTAGCAAAACACATTTGAGTCATTGACACAACTACCTCGTGATAAATACATGATATTGAAATTTATAGAAAGGCACGAACACTTCAAACCGCATTCCCGAAAGTACTAATTACAGGAAATTTAAAAAATAAAGGAGAAGGAAAAAATTTGTATATAGTATAATAATTTTTTTTTTTTTCACAGTAGAAATGTATTAAAGTAGAACATCCCAAGAAGATGTAAGCGGATATAATAAGTTAAACGTCTCTGAAAACAGAATTTATAGGAGATAGTTCTAAAATAATTTACATATGCAATGGTTGACAAATTATTCGAGAAAACCGTGATTAAAAATGAAAAAATTTTATAAAAAATTTAATTTTTCACATTATTTTCGCAATTTATCGGACTTTTATGAAAACATATTAACAACTTGTACACTAATAGAAGCAGCGACATCAAAACTGTGTTGATAGAATAAACAGAAACAAAGTTATAGGGCCATACATGCCTTAACCTCTTAAAAAGGGGTTCTTAACCCTATCTAGAAAACAGTAAGTAGCATTAAAAAGTAAGTATACAGTACTATCAAATGTGGTTACAAGTAGAGCTGCTCCAAACCAAAACTCTTATTTTGTTGACCTGTGTCATCAACAATCAATTTTTATATTAATCATGTCATTAATTTTTTTAATTAAATAATTAATACATTTTTTAAAATTAAGTATTAACCATGAAGATGTTACAGCTTTTGGCAATTCATCATTTCCTAACAATAGCGGCACATAAATAATAATCATTTTTTAATCATTATTTAGCAGGTCTATTGCAGATATCATTTTTATGCCCAAACTTCAAACTCGCATTATATTATGTTTCGTAATAGAAGAATGTTTGGTCGCTTGTATTTAATCCGCATTCTACAGTAGCTAAAATAATTTTTTTTTTAGCTTTCGGCCTGTAATTTAACTATCCATTGTGTTTAAAATATCTTTTAATAATCTGTCGGTTGAACTCTATTGTTGTGTGTACCAGATATGCCACAAAAGTGAAATAAACTTTACACAAATACAATTTATACATTTGTTGTTGTATTCGTGTATTATTTATATAGTGCAGTTTCTTTATGATACAGTGTCGCTTCTTCTACTTCTTTTGTTTTCTGTCTTCCTTATATAGAATTTTATACAACAAGTTATACAAGTGCATACCAAACTGTCACCAAAGTCACAAACCGCATCCAGTGCATTTAAAGTTCTAAGCTTTCTCAGTGTCAAATCAGGCGTGCCCACCAACGAAGAATACGTGGTTGTTTACATATATAGTTTGTGGTTTAGATAAAATTTTCTGATTTTTAATACACATTTGTTTCCGACTTTTTTGTTATGGCTACAACATTAAGGTGACCAACCGTCCTCCTTTGAGGAGGATTGCCCTCCGAAAAATGTGTGTCCTCCTTTTTTAAAGAATTTCTCCTCCTTTTGCGGCGTTATAGATACAATTTTCAAAAAATGCGTACCTTCTTTATTTATGCAATATTTGAGAAGTTGACTAAATAATCTGCCGACTAGGTTTGGCAATGTGACTACGCCATTATAACATTGAGCTCACAAGCATAATATCGTGTTTATCGATGTATCAATGCTTAGCTATCACTATTGCTTTTGATGTTTTGTAAATTACTGGTCGGAGCTCGTTAAAAAGGGTAAGCAAGTGAAAAATAATAAAATGCACTGCTTAATGTATCTAATATATTTTCAGGTGGAAATGGCTGCGAAAAAAAGAAAATGTCAATTGACAGAAAATTTAAAGGCGGAGTTTTCTTTTATTCATGTTGTTGACAAAAATGACGAGTCCTATGTGGAATGCAGCTTTTGTTTAGCAGAGTTCACCATTTCGGTTTGCGGCAGAGCAAACATAACGAAACATGTTTCTTCGAAAAAACACAAAAGCAGTTTGACTTTGGCAACTACATACATCCCACAAAGTAACTAACTTTGTAAAATCTGAATTATTTGGAGATTCTGAAAAGGCATTAGCAGCTGCGGAAGGTTTGGTGGCATATCACACTGTAATGCACAATCAATGTTTCAGAAGCTTAGACTGTTTATCCAAAATTAACAGAAGTATTTTCAATAAAAAATTTCACTGCGCTAGAACTAAAGGTGAGGCAATAATCTGTAACGTTTTCCATCAATATGCAAGGGATGACTTAAAAAATGATTTGCAAAGAGCTTCGTTTGTAACCCTACTCTCGGATGCTTCAAACCACAAGGATGTAAAATTGTATCCTGTTTTGGTACGTTATATGGATTTTGAGAAAGGCATTTAAACAAAAATTCTATCCTTTGAATCAATTAATGGTGAAACATCTAATATATTATCCAACCACTTACATAATATGATCGACGCCAATGACTTACAAAGTAAAGTCATTGCAATCTGTGCCGATAACACAAACACATCTTTGGAGTCATTAATCGTAATGGTGTTAACAATGTTCATAAAAAGTTAATGTCTTTATGTGAAAATTCACTCATTGGAATTGGGTGCAATGCTCATATTTTTTCAAATGTTTTGAATATTGCTTCTAGTCTAATGAGTATTGATGTTGAGTTTATAATTGTCCCAATTTATTTACATTTTGAAAGGTTCACTGTCAGAGTCACTTCGTTAAAAGTTTTTTGTGAAGAAGCCTCTGTAGAGTACAAGAAGTTGTTGGGTTATTCAAAAACAAGGTGGTTGGCGTTAACTCCTGCAATTGAACGAGTGTTCAAACCATTTGAGCCGTTAAAATCATATTTTTTGAATTTGGAAAAATATCCTTTTAATATAAGAAACTTTTTTTCGAATGAATGTCCTGAAACAACTCTTTTTTTTATTCATAGTCAGGCTACGATGTTCCACTCTATGATACAAAAAATTTAAAGGGAAACATTACTTCAACTGAGGTATATTTTCACTGTAATACTTCAAAAGATAAGCTAAAACGACGTTGTGAATCTAATTTTTTGCCATTAATCGTTCAGTCAAATCTAAACAAATTGTCTAAAAATGATTCTGAAATTAAAAATAAATTTTATTCGGATATTCAAAATTTTTATACAGCTGCCATTGAATATTTAGAAAATTGGACTAAACACGACGATTACTCATTTTTGTTTGATTGGGTTTTGTTAAAAAATGAAATCGATTGGGAGAATGTATTGAAAACTTTGGATTTCTGTAGAAACATATTAGGCATTGTAATTGATGATAATTTGCTATTTGATGAGGTAGGATGTATTAATAATGTTCTGAAGAATGACATATTGAACGAAACGGCAGATGTAGAAATTGATAAAAAATAGATTCATATTTTTAACTTTTTTATTAATAGAAATCGCCCTATGTTTACCGGGCACAAACGCTAATGTTGAAAGAGTATTTTCATGGTGCAATGATATATGGACCAGTGAAAAGGCGAGACTTGATGTGAAGACTTTAGCAGCAATGGTAATTGTTAAATGCAATATTGGTTTAGATTGTATGTCATTTTATTACTTATTAAAAAATAATGATGGATTATTGAAACAAATTCATTCGAAAGCAAAAATTTGATCTCATATTATTTCTTAATTTACATATTAAAAGCTAAAATATGGATTACTTTGAATAACCACATACATATATGTATGTATGCACATATGTAAAGGTATGTACCTAAAAAAATTTAAGTACAAATATGTAATTTTTTCTTCTATTTTTTAATTACATAAACTGTGAATTGTTTTTTGTTTCAAACAATATTTATTTTAGTATCTTTCACGTTGTTAATTAAATATACATATATAAAAAAAGGTGTGTTTTAATGTCAATAATTTGTCCTCCTTTTTCTCCAAAAATTTTGCTAGTCTTAGCAATTTTTATGATTTTAGTGCATTTGACCTCCTTTTTCACTCGAAAATTCTGGTCACCTTATACAACATGTATATAACTCAACTGTAGCTTGAAAAGCGAATCAAAACGTGTTTAACTAGGCATGGGACTATTCGAATACAAATTATTCGAATAAATACAATTTTTACTCGACAGGTACATAAAATTCGAATAGTATTTCCGAATATATATATGTGGATTTGTTTAAAATGTACTACGTGGTTCAATTTAATGCGTTTAGTCTCTTTATTGAAAGATTTAAGTACATTGGGGTTACACGCGTACCTAAACTATAATTAATATATATTAGCTGCGTTCTGGTTGGTGCCAATTGTCAACTCTTCTTTCGTTCGTTTGCTAAAATGGTCGTCGTCAGTCGCTCTTCCGTCTTCTCATCTCTCCAATAATCTTGTCCGTCTCTTGTCGTTGCAGAGTTGCATTCCCTTACGTCACTGTCACTATGTTCTCTGTTAAAGCTACGCCCACTTCTTGTCCTACGTCCGTCTGTCACTCCCACATTAGATTCTCCTGACTTAGGATTCGATCCCGAATTCTGGACGCCAATACTTGAGATATTCTACTACTGTGGGGGTAGAATTAGGTCCCTCCACCTCGTTTAGCTTTTCCACTCTGTAACGGCCGTGAGGCAACTTTTCGACGATTTTGTACGGTCCAAAGTATTTCTGTTTCAATTTTAAATTCGTACCAAATTGAGTGCGCTTTACCGCCACTACGTCATTGACTTCATAATTCACATTCACCTTGCGTCTGCGATTATAACTTCGACGATTTTCCTCTTGGATTGCTGAGATGTTCTGCTTGGCCAATTGCCGATCTTCGTTCCGATCGGCATCGACAGACTCGATTGCTTCATTCTCAATAATTGTGTCTAGCTGTGGCGATTCTGGCAGCTTCATGTCACATCCTGTTAATAATTTAAATGGCGTTACTTTTGTGCTTCTTGGATCAGAATTGTTTATGTACTGCTGAACTTTCCCAATGTGTTTGTACCAATGATAGGGGTTTTCTTGCGACAGCTTTGCCAACATGGGTATAACAATCCTGTACATTCATTCCACCTGGCCGTTTCCTCTCGGTACTCCTGTTGTGATGAGTATATGCTGTATTTGGTTCTTACAGTAGTCCTCAAAGGCATGCGATGTAAAAGCGGAACCCCTATCAGTGACGATTCTTCTGGGATTTCCAAACTTGGCTTCCTGCTGCGTCAATCGGTCAATCACTGCATCAGAACCCGTGTCCTTTGTGGGATAGAGCCACAAAAACTTCGAAAATCCATCAACAATAACTAGGATGTAATTATATTGTTTCCGAGTAGCCGCGAGTGGACCAACGTGGTCTATATGGAAGGTCAACAAATGTCTGCCTTCTCTATGGGTACCAAAAATCCGTGGTTTTTGCCCGACTTGAAATTCACTACTAAACAAGCTATACAGCAATATAATCTTTGGTTTTCTTCACGGAGAAGTGTCCACGATGATGTGCTATCTCAATTACCTCTCTCTCCATCTGCGAATCCTTGTACAAGATATCATTCATTATACACGTAAAAATCTTCGTAGGTGCTCGCCTCCAAAATCTTTCGTAGTGCCTTCGTCCAAGGGTCCTTCAACTTTAAGTCGATGTCGCAACGATTTTTCTATGACCACACACTGGTGCTTGGATTAGGGCCGTTTTCAACTGTTTGAAAGATTCTAATGCTTTATAGCCCATTGTAAACTCTTCGGATTTCTTCAGCATGTCTAACAAAGGTCTCTCGATCAAGGCATTATTTTTGATGCAACGGCGAAAGTAAGACATTAAGCCTAAAAATCTTTGTAGTTATTTTTTCGTCTGTGGTAAAGGAAAATTATCTATAGGTTTGGTTTTATCGGTACTATGTCTAATCGTACCGTTCTCTATCATATACCCAAGGAATTGTATCCTTTTTTGAGGAGTTGGAATTTTCCCCAATTAACTCTCAAACCCTTGTCGCTCGCTAGCTTCAATACCTTTCTTAGTTTCTCTATAGCTTCTTCCTCTGTCTTAGCCGGGATCACCAGATCATCCTTATAGGCAACTACTGTCCCATCACTAATAAAATCATTCAAAAATGCATGGATCTAACGACAAAATACTGCTGATGAATTTCAGATACCAAAAGGTACATAAATACTGAAATTGATATTGGCCACTATGAGTTATGAACGCTGTGTATTTGCGGGAACTTTTATCTACCGGTACATGGAAAAACCCATTGCCCAAATCTAAGGTGGTGTATACATTTGCTTCTCTAAGCCTCTCTAGTGCGTCATCGATTAAACTCATAGGGAAGTTATCGCGTATGATTTTTGAATTCAGCTTCCGATAGTAACAAAGTCGTTTTGTGTCATTCTTTTTTGACACAAGTACTACAGGCGAGGTATAGTTCGAACAGCTTGGGCTTGGGACTTTATTTGCCATCGGATCGTCGTCCTTTGGTACGACAGCCTTTGCTACATTCATCGACACCACACTTCTTTCTATGAACTCAATGTTATCGTCTCGAACAAGCATATCAAAATATTTAAAAATGGAAGTACCAAGAATAATTTCATAGCTTATGTCACCTGCTTCTACTATGTATAACGTCACGTTTACCGGGCTTTTGTCTATTTGTACCTTTATTTTACAACTACCCCTAGTCGATATTCTGGATGCACCAATACCAAATAATTGCCGTCTTTCTGGAACCAGTTGAAAAGATTTATCCAACTTGTTAAATATGTCGCATCTCATTAAACATAAGTTACACCCTGTATCGATTAGAGCCCATACATCAATGTTGCAACCTTTTATCTTCTTAAGTTTTAAGTTAGTTTTGGGTGATTCACCAATTGAATTAACGTGACTCTGTTCACGCTTTGTGCCCGTACCCTGTTGATGTTCACGCTTTGTACCTGCACCCGATTCTGTTTTGCATTCGAAAGACCTATGCCCAATTTGTTGGCATTTAAAACATTTAAATTCTTTTTGCTTGCAATCTTTCGCTAAATGCGAGAAATCGCCACATCTATAACATCTCTTTTCGATTTTTGCTGGTAAAGAAGAATTTACATTTTCTTGTTTGGGCCTGTTATATGGTTCAACCTTCTTAAAACTATCCACTCGTGATTCCTGCTTAATCTTTTCGAAAATGACTATTTGCTCTTTCAGCTCGCTTATGGTTTTTGCCTGGTAAAGTACAGCGTTACTGAATTAAGAGCCAGGAATTCCATCGATGAAATATCTAAAAATCTTATATTTCATGCCACTGACTGCACACACATCCAATATCTGGGTGTTTCTGTGGACCAATCCTTAGCTTGGTCAACACATATTTCACGCTTGAAGTCTTACATGCGATCTACTGTGCGTTTTTTGAGTCTAAGGAAGATGTGTTCAAACGCAACACTTAAGACGCTGTACTATGCTTTGGTCGACTCTAAGCTTCAACATGGCATATGCTGCTGGGGCGGTGCTTCTTACAGTAATTTCTAACAACTTCTTACTATTCAAAAATGTGTCATTAGGAAAATGTGTAATGTAAACCGTCTCACACTGGGGTCGCTTATATATATGGCGACGCTTAAAATTCTGAAATCAAGTTTTTTTAATCAGAATCGCTTTATCTACACTAAAGCAGTTAATCTTTAGAATCTTAACACATTAACGGCCATGCATTAACCCGTTAGGGCCCAAGTTTTCTATTTTCGAAATTAATTTTTTGGAATCAGAATCGGTATATCGATACTAAAGTAGTAAATCCATAGAATTTTAACCCCTTAACGACCACGTATTAACCCATTCCCGGCCCATATTTTTTCACTTAATTCTTAAATCAAAATATTTGCATCATAATAGTTGTATCTACTTTTAAGCAAGTAATCTTTGGAATCTTAACCCATTAACGGCCATGAATTAACCCATTATTAACTGCTTCAATATTGCAAGACGACTGTGCATTGCATTCTGCCATCACTTTTATAATACTTACAGCGTGATTAAATTATAGCTTAAAATCGTTAATATTACTCGATACACTACACAATATACTTTTTTATAAATGACTAGCTGACCCGACAGACGTTGTCCTGTCAATGTTCCTCCTTCGTAGTTCTTTAACTCTGCAATGCATATCAGTGCATTATGGCTTTTGTGACTTTGGCTGTGTATCAAATGATATTTGTTTTCGTCAGAGTAAAGTGAGGTGAACAAATTTCCTATGGTGACCGAATATTTGCTATTTGGCATTATCTTATATTTTTGTGTTTAATAACGCGTGGGAACATAACTTTATGTAAAATAATATAAATGTAAACAGCACATGCATCTCTGTGCCGACATTATTGGTTGTCAAAATTTAACCTTTATATTTGCCACGATAACTGTCAGAATTTACCATCGCTCTGTCAAAATTTTGCTTTTTTCAACCATTTGGAACACAGCCTTTGGTGTACAATTTGGGAATTTTTGTTGTACGTATTCCAACGTGCAACCTGTGTAATTTTTGCACTTTTATGCATATGTGTATATTCTGTATAAAACTTTCACTCAAATCCTAGGCAGATATCCGCAAGAACCCCTTTTTTGGAAAAAATTTATGAGTTATTGTTCATTCCTTTTGCTGATAATATAATATTTGTGCTCTCCGGATACAGGTTTAGACCTCGTAGTTCTAAAAAAAACACATAAGAACCACAGAATACATATCGTTGATGCCTTTGCAAAACCACCTATCTGAAAGCAGTCAAATTTTACAGGAGAGCAAAACCTAACTTCTATGTATAGCTAATGTTTTAACTTAATTTTTGTTTCTGTTTTTAAAAGATAATATTTACCTGAATAACATAGAATTGAACTAAACTTTTAAGTAGTGAGTTAGTTTTTTGTGGAATTATTTTGCCTATAGGCGGTTTTGCACTTTTGTGATTTGGGAAGTTGTGCATTTGGTCTATAGGTGGTTTCGCATAGGCAACAACGATATGTACAAACGTATGTTGCATAACAATAACAGAAGCCATTACGTCAATTTTTGGTGGATACTTTCCGATATTTTGTCAGATTTACTGATCACAGTTTTTTTTTTTGTTTGGGATGACGCCCGATCGGCACACAGCCTAACTGGGAAAACTACATTTTCATTTTTATATATAGATTACAACTTCTTCACCATAACATAGATTATGAAAAAGGACGGAATAACAACCTATATTCACAATCAAAACTTTTCATTCATTCACTTTTTCAACATTCGCAATATTAGCGAAAAGGAATTAACCATTTGTATTTTTAAATATAAAACGGAAAAAATCTGTATGGCATTAAGTTCCCTACAGGAACATTTCAGTTAGAATACCAGTGATCTCAACTGACTACAATTTATATGGTAGGTAAACTTCTTTAGCTAATATATGATTAAATTGAAGATTTAGAAAATGTTTTGTTCTATATAAATAAACACTATGTCCGATAGAATAAAAAAAAAGAAAAAATTTTGAAAATCGGTTAAGCCGTTATTGAGTATTAGCTAAAAAAATTTTAAATTGAGATTAGAAAAAAAAGAATTCTCATTCCAAAAAAGTTTTGTTTACTTTTATTTCGTATGTCAAGTTTGTGTGTATGTCAATGAGCCGATTGTTGGTGACGGCATTGCCAGCAGCATAAAAACCAAAAGTGTAGAGTTTAAACGTTATAATCAACTTTCGTTTACGTTAATTACCGAAAGGAAATTATTTCGATAATTTCTTTTCGTTAATCACCGAAATATTTTTATTTTGATAATTCCATTATCGTTGTCAGCGAAATTAAATTATTGTGATAATTGCTTAAACGTTAAAAAACTGGATCGTTGCAACAGAAACGATTGGTTTTTTTTTGGTAAGCGATAATATTAACGTTACGATGCAACCTTTTGTTTTATGCATTTATATCAAATTTTATCGTCTTTTTGATTCTGTAAACCTTTTTGTAATTGCTTGACCCGTTCGTAATATATACGATACACGTCAATTAAGGGAGCCATCTTTTTGGTTTTTTCGGTAAATTGCAAATATCTCAAAAACGGTATCATAGAATCAAAAATGAACTCGGGGACTTCTTCAGGAGAACCTCCTATCGGATCCACAGAAACCGCACTACATAAGATGGTGCGAGCAGTCCAGAAGTCACTGTTATACAAAGAATTTACCCTAGCCGTGTTCGTTGATGTGAAAGGTGCCCTCAACAACGTGGGAGCCGATGCGATACCAGCAGCACTAGTAGGGTAGGGGTGGAGGAGCTAATAAGGAATTGGATTACGTTCCTACTCCTTAACCGCGAAATATGAGCCGAGCTAGGAGCGGCAAAAGTTAGGAAGCAGGTACATATGTAGAGGAACACTGCATGGCTCCTCACTATAAACGACATACTAACACAACTCACCACAAGTGGGTCAAAAATCGTGCCTACGCCGACCACGTGGCGATCCTAGTCTCTGGTCCCTTCCCTTCCGTGATGAGCGAGATCATGGAAAGAACTTTATGGAGACTAAGTAGGTGGGCACATAATTTGGGGATCTTAATTGACTGTAAGCTAAATTGGAAAGCGTGCATTGAGGAATGAGTGCTTGCTATGCCTGCAAATCAATGTTTGGTTAAAATTGGGTTTAAAGCCAAGAATGGTTCTATGGATGTTCGAGGCTGTGGTGCGGTCTGTGCTAACCTATGGATCTGTAGTGTGGAGGGAAGCTCTCCGGAAGAACTACAACCTCATCAGGAGCGACTTCTATCCTCAAACTAATGTTTGACAGCAGTACTTCTAGTACAATTCCAAGTAGGAATGATTGGAAAAGGGGCAGAGTCGAAGTGGACTTCGGACCAAAATGAAGAAGCAATTGAAATAGACATTGTGCAATATCAAGATCCACCTGGCCAGACTATGTATAGCGAAAAGTGGACGAAAAGTCAAGAACCAGCATTCACAAACTCATAGCAGTCTTCACGGGTAACTGGGCGATAGGCACGCACGCAGAAAAGATGGGAATTCCGTACCATGATTACTGCACAAGCTGCAAAGACATCGATGCCAAAGAGACCGTTGAGCATTTCCTGTGTAGATGCCGGTCTTTGTACGGAAAGCGAATGAAATCCAAACTTTCTCGAGCTTATCAACAACTCTGGTTGGTTGTAACAGATATTATTTTCAGAACGGATAATAACTTCATTGATATATTCCTTTCTATCTCGCTACCCCCCTTCTGGGTATCATATAACAAACTCTGGTATGGTACACTTATAAATTTTAGTAAAATACTATGTTAGAAAGTTCAATTTGTTTGATTTTTACTTCATATATGTAATTGTAATATTTATTTCTTCATCTTAATTCTTAAGCTGTAATTAATTGATTGTACACTTTACACATATTCTTTCATAAAATAAATAAATAGTATCTAAAACAACATACAGCGGAACGAGTTGTGAGTTGGGTTCGGGACCACCACGTGAAACAACGTACCAATGAAATCCAACAAAAAAGAATCGGATATGAGAACCCCCTTTTTAGGTGACGACACCCGCTAACAAAATAACTTTGATTTAAAGGCATGCACTTCGAATATCAGGTCCCTCAATGGGGAAGGTACCGCAGCCTGGTTGGTTGAGGCCCTGAGGAAGAAAAAAGCTGACATCACCGTCATACGGGAGATGCGATGGACGGAGCAAGGTAATATAAACAAACCACCTCCCAAAGGGGGTGTATTTGGACCCACATTCGGAGTGTGGGTACAGGCTGATCGACTTCGCCGGTGCCCGAAACATGGTCATAGCCAGCACCAGGTTTATGCACAAGAAGATCCATCAGGCTACGTGGCTCTCCCTATCAAAAACGCGAAACCAGATCGACCACATTGTGATAGACGGACGCACTCTTCTATCGTTTTAGATGTTCGCACAACAAGAGGACAAAACATCGGCTCCTATCACTAGCTAGTAGCATCAAAGATTCGTACCCGCCTCTGTACGACAAAAAAAAGTTGCAACTGAAAACGCAAGGAAAGCTGGACGTCGAAAATCTGCAATCGCAACTGACCGCCAATGATTTTGCAGACCGCCTCTTACACCTGATCTCTGAGAGCACAATTCAACCATGATCGGTGGGAGCACATCACAGGAGCTCTCCGTACCGCAGCCGAAGAAAAAACAACTGGTACGAACTGCAACGAAAAGAAATTACGAAGTCAACGCTAAGATCGAATGCAACAAGGAGTGTGTGTGAACACTACCGCCAGTTGAAAAGGGAAGCGAGGCCACTTTTTCGGGCAAAAAAGAGAGACAGAAAAGCGTGAAATCAATGAGCTTCAGATTCTAGCCAACGGGAATAATGCTGAACCCATAATCGAAGATGACGAAATTTACGTCCCACAACCCGACTATAATGAGGTGCAAATAGCAATATCCCGGTTAAGAAACAATAAAGCAGCTGACTCTGATGGTTTGCCTGCTGAGCTTTTCAAGCATGGCGGCGAGGAGCTGGTAAGGTACATAAACCAGCTTCAGTGCAGATTATGGTCGTATTGTGCGAACGATTGAAGCCTGGCGTGAACAGACTGATTGGACCTTATCAGTGTGGCTTCAGACCAGGAAAATCTACCATCGACCAGATTTTTGCAAAACGCCAAATCCTGGAGAAAACCCGTGAGAAAAGAGTCCACTCACATCACCTCTTTGTAGATTTCAAAGCCGCTTTCGATAGCACGAAAAGGAACTGCCTATATGCCGCTATGTCTGCATTTGGTTTCCCCGCAAAACTTATACGGCTATGCAAAATGACATTGAGTAACATTAGCTCAGTCATAATTGGGAACGATCTCTCCGAGCCGATTCAAAGGAGGTTTCAGACAACGTGAAAACCTATTTCTTTAATTTGATGTTGGAGAAAATAATATAATCTGCAGAGCTTAACCACGGAAAAAATGGGTTCTGTGGTGAACGAGGGCAAAACAAAGTACATGCTGTCATCAAACAAAGAGTCAGCGCACTCACGTCTTGGCACCCACGCCACTGCTGGCAGCAAGAATTTCCAGCATTAACTCCAACAATAATGTTACCCTACTAAACGAGGATGAAAATTTCAAGATTCTACCTCAACGGAAAGTTCGTTGAAAAACGAATTAATCGACACCGAAAACAGACCTTCGCATTTCTTAAATAGAGCGACTCACGCGCCACCTAGCGGGTCCAATTTTTTTTGAACATTTGGAAAGTTATTAAGTAATAGACTCGTAAAATATCAGCCAAAGCGATCTCAGCCCCGCCTAGCGGAATTTTTTTTTTCCGAAATATTTCTTTTCATCGTAGTAATACATGTTCCAAATATGTATAGCGACCCACGCGCCACCTATCGTAATTTTGTCATGCATTGTCATCGGGACCTGAACTATGGAGAAAATTTCAAGACCCTAGCTCAACAGGAAGTTGGTTTAAAATCGAATGCAAAATCCGCGGACAGACGAAAGCGACCTAATAAAAACATTTAAAAACAAGTAAGGAAGTCTAAGTTCGGGTGAACCGAACATTAAATACCCAGCGTTAGTTTTCAGAAAAAGGGGGCGTGGTTTTCATCCGATTTCGCCCATTTTAAAAGCCAATCTATGCCGAGCCTAAACAATAGCGAATTTGGTGGGCGCGGCCACGCTCCTTGCTTATAAAGCTTTAACCGCTTACATGAGCCAAAAGTACTGAATCGATCTTTTCAAGGGTTATACCATGTCCTATATATAACTTTGGAAAAGAAGGCGTGCCATGCCCATAACTTTTAACGTATTTTGTGAAATTTTTCGATGTACGGATATACATATGTGTCCATTAATCAATATTTACCTAATTTTAAAAAAGTGGGTGGTGGCACGCCCACGGATTTTATTATGTTGTTTGTCCCTATTGAAGATCAGTTTTCATTGCAGATCTTTATGATACTTTCACAGTGGCTTGTTAATAGTGAAATGTTGATATTTTGTTTATTCACTTGTGGGCGGTGCCACGCCCATTTTCCAAAATATTACCAAAAAACCTTTAAACATCACTAATAACATCATCAGGTGAATGAGTGTACTAAATTTTAGCATTATATCTGTATCAGTTAAACAGATATTGCATATTCCGGTTTCCTAACTCTCGTTTAGAGAACTTTAGTCCAAAAAGGGGCGTGGTCGTTCACCGATTTTTCTTATTTTCTGTGGTAGTACTCTACATAAACATAACATGCCTGGAACCTAGTTTCGTAAACCTATCTCACACCGTTCTGAAGTTATTAGCAGTCGAATTTGAAAATTGCTTGACTCATAAGTGGGCGGTGCCAAGCCCACTTTCCAAAATGTTGCAAAAATAATGTAAAGAATATGAAAATTGATGTATGTACCAAATTATATTATTATAGCGGTATCAGTTAATTAGATATGGACTTTTCAATATTTCCACCTCCTTTCAATATAACTTTTATAAAAAAGTAGGCGTGGTCGCCAAGCGATTTCGTTTATTTTCTATATCTGAATTTAACACAACAATAGTATGCCCTCTACGAAATTTCGTTATACTAGCATAAACTGTGACTCAAGTTATTAGGAGTCAAAATTTTAAAATTTCTTCAAATATATGGGGGCGGTGCCACGCCCCTTTTCAAAAAATTTGGTAAAATCCGCCTTAGAACATATAAATCAATACATATTGCAAATTTTATCATTGTAGCTGCTTCTGATATTGAATTAACCCATTTTATACGTTTTTCGAAATTTTCGATATCGAAAAAGGGGGCGTGGTTATCATCCGATTTCGCCCATTTTCAATAGCAACCTACCTTGGCCAGAAATTAACCTGTATGCAAAATTTCATGCAAATATCTCAATTTTTACTCAAGTTATCGTGTACACGGACGGACAGACGGACAGACGGACGGACATGCCTTAATCAATTCCTCTTTTCAACCTAAGAACTTTCATATATGGAACTCTATATCTAACTCGATTATTTTGTGCCGTTACATTGTACCGTTATGTGGACAAAATTAATATACCCTTGTACTAGTACTAGTACGCTGGGTATAAAAAGACGCTCACAGAAGATTTTCTGTGATTGCGGAAATAGTGGCCGCAATAGCATCCCGCATATTTTTGTTTACGTACATGAATACATATGTATTTAGAAACAAGCTGAAATATCCTGCAAAAATTTACTGTATTAGGCTAACTCCATTCAGCTGATTTATTTCTACCAATTAAAACCTTTTAGTTCCTATTGAGTCACAATATTATACGAAAGGTGGACCCGCTTATCCCTAAGCATTACATTGAATGTTGAGAGCTTCACTGCCACGACTCCGTTTTAATAGTGGTGGCTCCTAACTTTATGCAATTGCATGCATCATTCCGTTTTTACTCATTTTCTCATTTGAGTAAGAATTCAAATAATATTTTACCAAATGAATGTAAAGAGAAAGTAGCGATGTAAACAAGAGTGACTAAATGACACTTTCGCCATTTCAGTCGAGGGATAAAGAAGTAATCAGCTGGTCGGATATTGTCACCTTATTAAATACGCCTTGGAAAGAATTCAATATTCTACAAAACTTCAATTCAATGGTATGGCAGTTTTAATGACAAGAAATATACTATGATAGTCTAAGTCTTTTACCGTATTACATTTTCCCTAAAAAATTAAAATGAAAATAATTTAAATTTATTGTTAGCTTTTTTGCCTAAATACATAATGTATCTTACCTAAGCGAATTACTGGCGGTAATGTAGCAGTACATAAGATGTTGCTTATATAATAGCAAAGGAAGAGGAGCGGTGCAGAAAGTTTACATATAAAAATCACGTATTCTTGAACATTGAAACTAAGTCGACCGACTAAGCCGAAATAACCAAACATGTTTTTTTTATTGCTGGTTGCAATGGGTTGAAGCGTAAGTTTGAAGCCGCTTATGCTTAGGCGGTAATGGCTATAAGTTACGAGTGTACCGTTCACCTGAGAACAGGAACTAATTAGTCCTGAAAATAGTAAAATAAATAATTTATGCATACATATTTAACTTTTAGTTATCAATAAAGAATTTTATCTTAAGCTACTCTATCTACTATCAGAAGTGGTCATTAAACCGCTTACCTAAAACAAAAAGATCTTTCAGTTATAGTTTGGAGTGTTTTTAAAAAAAATTAATAGCGAAAAAATTGACGCTGAAAGGTACACGCTCATGCAGTTGGAGACATAGTGCACCAATGCTAGTGGCGCCAAGGCGTCCCTTGTAGCGAGGCTTAACGAATACATACCCGATTCACGTATACCTCTAGATACGGCAGAATAGACCATGGCTAGTTACGATGTCGGCGATGGATTTGATGTGTGGTGCTCGGAGCTACGCCATCTCGAAGTGGAACTCGTCGAGTACGTGGGAGATGGTATTCCCGACACACACAGCTTAGAGTACAGGCAACAATTCAAAGCTTCAAGTCGTTTAACGAGCTAGTAAGAGCACCATACAGTTACCACAACGCGCTGCAACTAAGCCAACACCAGATTGATTAAGGTGATATAACTGCAATTATTCTGGCCACAAATCTAACGATTGCTGAAAACCGAGACGTGTATTAGGGGCATGCTTCGCACGCGGTGATGTAGCACATTTCGCTACAAATTGCATAAACTAGCTCTGCAAAGCTCTATTTGGCGTTGAATTTTTAGATGAAGCCACGGCAAATTTTGTTGAAAATAAAACGTTCAAGGTTATGGAGATGACAACGATAAAGTGTTAGATCAACAAAGTCAAGCGAACCAAGGGATGAATGAGGCAATAAATGAAATTTTAGCTATAGAAATACAAGGTACAGGCGAAGCTGATTATAAAATCCGTAATCAAGTAAGACACAAAGATAGAAAGTCCCTTTACGAAATTTTATGCACCGAATACTTACATGCAGATAGGCAAATTTCAGTGGTGTAGCCCGACTACTTAGTGAGATACGGACAATGAAAAATTCCATTTGTATGGGAGGTGCCACGCCCAGTTTTTCGCTACACCCAGTTGTTTTGGAGGTGGTAGGGATCGATCCCATATAACCCCTTACCGAGTTTCAATGATCTAACCTAAATACTTCCAGAGATATCGACTAAGAAGTATTTCATTCGTATGGGAGGTGCCACGCCCACTTTTTCGTTATACCCAGTTGTTTTGTAGGTTGTAGGGATCGATCTCATATAATCTCTCACCAAATTTCAGTGGTCTAACCTAAATACTTCCAGAGATATCGACTAAGAAGTATTTCATTCGTATGGGATGTGCCACGCCCCCTTTTTCGTTATCCCCAGTTTTTTTGGAGGTGGTAGGGATCGATCTCATATAATCTCTCACCAAATTTCAGTGGTCTAACCTAAATACTTCCAGAGATATCGACTAAGAAGTATTTCATTCGTATGGGAGGTGCCCCGCCCACTTTGTCGTTATCCCCAGTTTTTTTGGAGGTGGTAGGGATCGATTCCATATAACCCCTCACCAAACTTCAGCGGTCTAACCTAAATACTTCCAGAGATATCGACTAAGAAGTATTTCATTCGTATAGGAGGTGCCCCGCCCACTTTGTCGTTATCCCCAGTTTTTTTTGGAGGTGGTAGGGATCGATTCCATATAACCCCTCACCAAACTTCAGCGGTCTAACCTAAATACTTCCAGAGATATCGACTAAGAAGTATTTCATTCGTATAGGATGTGCCACGCCCACTTTTTCGTTATACCCAGTTGTTTTGGAGGTTGTAGGGATCGATCTCATATAATCTCTCACCAAATTTCAGTGGTCTAACCTAAATACTTCCAGAGATATCGACTAAGAAGTATTTCATTCGTATGGGAGGTGCCCCGCCCACTTTGTCGTTATCCCCAGTTTTTTTGGAGGTGGTAGGGATCGATTCCATATAACCCCTCACCAAATTTCAGTGGTCTAACCTAAATACTTCCAGAGATATCGACTATGAAGTATTTCATTCGTATAGGATGTGCCACGCCCCCTTTTTCGTTATACCCAGTTTTTTTGGAGGTGGTAGGGATCGATTCCATATAACCCCTTACCAAGTTTCAATGATCTAACCTAAATAGTTCCAGAGATATCGACTAAGAAGTATTTCATTCGTATGGGAGGTGCCACGCCCACTTTTTCGTTACACCCAGTTGTTTTGGAGGTGGTAGGGATCGATCCCATATAACCCCTTACCGAGTTTCAATGGTCTAACATAAATACTTCCAGAGATATCGACTAAGAAGTATTTCATTCGTATAGGATGTGCCACGCCCCCTTTTTCGTTATACCCAGTTTTTTTGGAGGTGGTAGGGATCGATTCCATATAACCCCTTACCAAGTTTCAATGATCTAACCTAAATAGTTCCAGAGATATCGACTAAGAAGTATTTCATTCGTATGGGAGGTGCCCCGCCCACTTTGTCGTTATCCCCAGTTTTTTTTGGAGGTGGTAGGGATCGATTCCATATAACCCCTCACCAAACTTCAGCGGTCTAACCTAAATACTTCCAGAGATATCGACTAAGAAGTATTTCATTCGTATGGGAGGTGCCACGCCCACTTTTTCGTTATACCCAGTTGTTTTGGAGGTTGTAGGGATCGATCTCATATAATCTCTCACCAAATTTCAGTGGTCTAACCTAAATACTTCCAGAGATATCGACTAAGAAGTATTTCATTCGTATGGGAGGTGCCCCGCCCACTTTGTCGTTATCCCCAGTTTTTTTGGAGGTGGTAGGGATCGATTCCATATAACCCCTCACCAAATTTCAGTGGTCTAACCTAAATACTTCCAGAGATATCGACTAAGATGTATTTCATTCGTATGGGAGGTGCCACGCCCCCTTTTTCGTTATCCCCAGTTTTTTTTGAAGGTGGTAGGGATCGATTCCATATAACCCCTCACCAAATTTCAGTGGTCTAACCTAAATAGTTCCAGAGATATCGACTAAGAAGTATTTCATTCGTATGGGAGGTGCCACGCCCACTTTTTCGTTACACCCAGTTGTTTTGGAGGTGGTAGGGATCGATCCCATATAACCCCTTACCGAGTTTCAATGGTCTAACATAAATACTTCTAGAGATACGGACAATGGAAAATTCCAGTTGTATGGGAGGTGCCACCCCCCCTATATATATCAAAATATTTTTTAGCCAGTGACCATCCCAGGAAGATATCCAGTGGGTGTGTAAGATTTGGTTACGATCGGCTTATTCGTTTAGGACGCAAGTGGATCTATACCTATATATTTACATAATTTGAATTTTATATATATAGATATACTATGTATGTAGATACAAAACGTTGTTCACCAGGTAAGCCGAATGAAAAGTAGCATTGTACCCAAAGGGATGCATGCAAAAAAAATACACACAAAATATTGTTTAATTATCGGTTAGTTATTCAGTTATTTTAGGCACACATTTTTTGGAATCAAGCGGAGCAAAGCTCTATTTGGCGTTGAATTTTTAGATGAAACCACGGCACTGTTTGTTGAAAATAAAACGTCAAAGGTTAGAGATGACAACGATAAAGTGTAGGGATGAATGAGGCAATAAATGAAATCTCTATCTCTCAAAACTCAAAATTAAAGCCCAAATTTATTATAAAGTAGGCCCATTGCTGCCAATGCCAAACGAATCACCCAAATTTTTATTTCAATTGCATAGGTACACTGCCGCCCTATGTGGGTGTCTGTATATTGAAAATTTCTTTGAAAACTGACTGGGGATGACTTGGGAAATATTTAGGCACAGCTAAAGAGTCAAATGGAAAACAGAATAGTCGAAGTTAGACTATTAAGAAATGGTTCAGTTGGTTGCCGTAGACATAAACGGGATATAATGTGGGAAAATAAATATTGTTCTGAACCTTCTCTGACTGTAAATTGTCTTGAGTGAGGGAAGCAGAATTTTATGAACTACTTACATCCCGAGCAACGCCGGGCATCCTGCTAGTATATAAATAAATATATACATATACTCCTCCGAAACGGCTTGACCGATTTTAATGAATTTTGTATGTACATACATATATTCGTTAGGCCTGCGCGATGGTTGTTATCTATTTTTTAAGTTCCTAAGTGCAGCCGGGACCGACCTATTCAAAACTATTTCATATGTAACCTGATTTGCTTGAAATTTGGTATGTGGGTAGCGGTATGCCCACGTTAAAATATGGGATAATTTTTCTTCCGTGAAGTGGACTCGGGACCGGCCTATTCAAACCTATTTCATATGAGGCCCGATTTGATTGAAATTTGATACGTGGGCAGCGCTATGCCCAAGCTAAAATATGGGATAATTTTTCTTCCGGGAAGTGGACCCGGGACCGACCTATTCAAAACTATTTCACATGCGGTCCGATTTGCTTGAAATTTGGTACGTGGTTGTCGCTATGGCCAAGTTAACATATGAAAATAAATAAATTTTGTATGTATCTTCGTTAGGTCTGCGAGATGGTTGTTATCTATTTTTAATGTTCCTAAGGTCAATTCGTACATTTAATTCATGTTTTCAATTGACATCATTCGGAGCAACTGAAATAGTGAGGAACAATGCTATAAATGGTGAGCAATTCAACTCAACATTCAAAATTAAAGGCCAAATTTATCATAAAGTAGGCTCATTGCTGCCAATGCCATCAAATGACATCATTTGGAGTAACTGAAATAGTGAGGAACAATGCTATAAATGGTCAGTAATTCAACTCAACATTCAAAATTAAAGGCCAAATTTATTTTTAAATAAATAATCAGAATTTTAGTAGTTTTTGAACCTCAAAAACATTCAACACGTGAAGTAGGTATGAGAAGGCCATCAATGAGGCTCCACATCACACAAGATAGGTTAAAGTCGCCAAGCACTATGATAGAATCGGAAGAACCAAGCGTAGAAGATACAGATTTCACAATAGAAGAGTGTCTCATATAAACAGAAATATGAGATAGAGGTATAATATAACTTACCACAAAGTACTGGTAATTTGAGGAAAGTTTTATCCGAACACAAAGAAGTTCAATGTCATCAGAGTCAGCAAAAGGTACTTCCTCTGCAGAAAAACTGGTTTCAACAGCAATTAGCACTCCTCCGCCAGTCTTCTCTACTTATCAGATAACAACTCAGCATTAAACACACTCGGTTTCAGCCAAATATCAGTAAAAACAAGTACGCCATAGTTAAGGTCATGGCTTTTAAGATATAAATCGATTAGCTTAGTGTTCAGCCCTCTAACGTATTATCATCTATCAGTTTTTTGAGACAGATGTAGAGAATTGAAATCTATTACCAGGCTAAATGAAAGAGCCGTTGCTTCAGGTATAGAATCAATTGAATTCTTTATTGAATTGTTCTTTCTTCTATACAAAATTCTTACACTAATACTTACAAGTTATTTACAAGCTAAAATACGTATACTTATGTATATACTACTAATACATACGAACTAAAATGCATAACTCTAAAATATGCTAAGTCAACATATGGTTGCAATAAATATATAAATATGTCAGTCGCATTGAAAAACTGACGTTGTGTTCAGTTGGTCATTGCGACTGTCATTGGCAGTGTCTTTGACCGTCCACACAAGTGTAACAAGATCCTCGTTATGAGCGGCATGTGCACTATTTGTATAAACTCCCGCTGAGTTCAATGTAACTAATTTGGGCAGAATGTTGTTTGTATACATTCATATTTGCTTAAACATTTTTTATGTGCACATGACAATTAAAATAAATAGGCGATGTGTTAATGTAATGCTACAGCTTCCCTCTTAAAAAAAATAGATATATATATTTGTAGTCAACTATATGTATATATCTATTTGAACCGCTTGATGTTTGTTTGAAAATTTGAATTGTTTTAGGACCTTGTTACCATTGTTTTGGCACGTGTTTTTTATTTTATTTCTATTTGTTTGTGTACTTTATTTGATACTTGATATTGTTTTCTTTTGGCTTGTGCCGTGTATAAGATTGAGAAAATTGGAATGCTTATGTATCTTTTTTTGTTATTACCAAATTATTATGAATAAAGAGCATTGCTTATTTTTATTTTTAACGCTACGAGTTTAAATTGGTTTAAGCCTATTATTATGAATTACGATTTCTTTTTTGTTTTTGTCTCCTATGCTATGTTTAATTAAAGTGTAGTTGTTATTTTTATCAATATTTTTAACTTTGTAGTGTCCTGTATATCTATTTTCTAACTTATGGGAGGCCTCTGCTCTAACTAATACTAAATCTCCTATTTTTATTTCCTTACTATAACTACTTTTGTCATAATTGGTTTTATGCTTTTCTTTAGCCTCTTGGATTAGTTTCCTAGCTCTTTTCTGGGCTATTTTTAGTCTGTATTTGACTTCTTTATCGTAAGCCTCGTGATTGTACAGAGAAATGATTTTATTTTCTTCTAAAAATTCGTAATTTGGTGGATTTTTCCCAAATATGAGCTCAAACGGGCAATATTTAGGTATGGTAGATGGTGTTGTATTGTAACAATACGCGAAATACTTAAGGTATTCATCCTAGGCATGGGACTATTCGAATAAAAATTATTCGAATAAACAAAACTTTTATTCGGCGGGTACAAAAAATTCGAATAGTATTTATTCGAATTTTTTTATTCGTTTATTCGAATATTATTATTCGTTTATTCGAATATTATT
Organism: Sphenella marginata; assembly: GCA_951509765.1. Taxonomy (NCBI): domain Eukaryota; kingdom Metazoa; phylum Arthropoda; class Insecta; order Diptera; family Tephritidae; genus Sphenella; species Sphenella marginata. The sequence goes on from OX608078.1 coordinate 14,758,648, forward strand.
ATTCGTTATAGTACTATTCGAATATTTTTGTTAATAGATTTTTAAAACGATATTCGTGGTTTTCTTTGCTTGTACCTATGAGCGCGCATTTATGTTTTGTATGTTTTGCATGTATATGTGTATGTTTGCTTGTACAAATGTGTGCCGAAGCGGTTACAATTTTTCTTGCATTATTCGAATAGTGGTAACGAATAGTTGTATTTATTCGGTTAATGGTGGTTGAATAGTTTTTGGCTTATTATCTTAATAATTAAATAGCTATTTGTACAGTGTTGTGGGAATAATAAAATACAATTATTGGTAATAATTGAAGCTGTAAATAGGCATTTACTATAAAGTTACTATACATAAATATGTATTTGTACATTTATATGTTTATTGCAGTTACATTTGCTTGGTAAGTTTTGTGCTAGGGCTTCAAGCAAGAGATGCCAGGGCTGAAATTCATTATGTATCTATATATTAATAGGCTAACACTCTCCCCATAGTAATTTTCGCAACCCAACTTCATATGGTATTTATAGATAGATCCCTATAAAAGTTATATTGCCATCTTGGTATGGACTATTTCTACTGTCTCGCGAAAAAAAATTTGGAAAATTATGCTTTGTTTATTTGTTATTAAAGAAAAAAGAAGCCTACAAACTTTCCGGAACTCTCCAACTATTTTGTAATCTCCAACAGCACAACATATATAAAAGCTTTTACCAAAAGCCAAAACTACAGTATGTACATAACTGTTTCGATGTACGATAGATGGACCCGTGCGCGCCTTGCGTAAAGAATTTCACCACTACCCTTAGCGACATCTACAACCCAGTAAATAAAGTCTCTGATTCACAACAGAAATGTTATACATGATACAGCAATGGTAAAGGTGCCGGCTCTGATGCGTGCTTTACAGGTTCAAAAGCACTGGTTCGGGGCAGGTTAAGATTTTTTTTTTTATAAATTATATTTGCCTTGAAACATATAGTAACATAATATTTTTTTTTTTTAATTTATTGAAGATTGGCCAGAAAAATATTACCAATTCCATTTTTATCTTCACCGAGGATCAAAGTTAGGTGTCCTGCAATTAGTATACATTTATACCCATTTTGGTATAAAAAGGGTACAATTGGTGCCTTCATAGGTATACAATAAAATATTGGAAAAGTATATTTTCTAAGCAGAAAATGTATTTTTCATACTAAGAATGAAGCTAGTTATATAGAATAAAATATTTTGATAGCAACACCAGAAGAGGAATTTTCAAAAATAGAAGAGAAAAAAGAAAAATGTCAATCCATGCAAAGAAATGTAAAGCAGGAGTTATTACCTTTCAAATGTTGTTGAAAATAATCTGTAGCCTTACTAAAAGCCGAAATCTAATCACTTCAGTTGGTGCAGGTTTTCATTACCTTATGAAAAATTTCAACAGTATCTATATATTAATAGGCTAACACTCTCCCATAGTAATTTTCGCAACCCAACTTCATACAGTATTTATAAATAGATCCCTATAAAAGTTATATTGCCATCTTGGTATGGACTATTTCTACTGTCTCGCGAAAAAAAATTTTGAGAATTATGCTTTGTTTATTTGTTATTAAACAAAAAAGAAGCCTACAAACTTTCCAAAACTCTCCAGCTATTTTGTAATCTCCAACAGCACAACATATATAAAAGCTTTAACCAAAAGCCAAAACTACAGTATCTGACTGTTTCATTGTACGCTAGATGGACTAGAGCGCGCCTTGCGCAAAAATTTCACCATTACCCTCAGCGACATCTACGACCCATTAGATAAAGTCTCTGATTCACAACAGAAATGATATACATGATACAGCAGTGGCGCAGGTGGAAAGGGTGCCGGCTCTGATGCGTGCGTTTACAGGTTCAAGAGCACGGGTTCGGGGCAGGTTAAGTTTTTTTTTTTTATAAATTAAATTTGCCTTGAAACATATAACATATGAAAACCTTTTATCATAATATTTTTTTTTTTAATTTATTGAAGATTGGCCAGAAAAATATTACCAATTGTCTCATTTAGAGCAAAGCTGCAAGTAGACGCTGTAAAGTATAAGTAGTTCCTGGCGTCATTTTAAATAATTATCCTTGCTTTAAAAGGATTAAAAAAAAAAACAATTCCCTATTTTGGCTTCACCGAGAATCCCGAGAATCGAAGTCAGGTGTCCTGCAAGTAGTATACATTTATACCCATTTTGGTATAAAAATTGTACAATTATACACGCTCACGCATATGGGCAATCCTGTAAGCTCAAAGATTTTAAAACTCATACATACTTATGAGGGGAAGCCATGCGATTATAAACGTTACCGAAAAATTGAGAAATCGTCATTCTCTCTGCCGAAAATTTCTGCGCATTTGGTTTCTCCTACTCGGTGCGTGAAACACTTGCTCAAATTTTCAAATTTTTTGCCCTCATTCCTTTTACTAACCATAGATAAATAGATTTGAGACTCTTCGTTTCGAGAGAGCGCTGTCAAAATGCACATTTTTTATAACATTTGTCATTGGTGCCACTCCGTGAAAGTGGAGTAAAACTGAGTAATGGTATTTTCATCATATATTTTGGGAATTTTAAAGGTTTTGCTTTTAATTGGACTTTTGAAGGGGTAAATAAATTTTTCGAAACTTATATTATAAAAAATATGACAAATTAACGTATCTGCAGGCATAAATAAACAAAAATATATGTACAAATGAAGTTTAAATGCATCATATAACACTGCCATGAGTTGATAATGAAATATTGACCTTCCGCCTGCATATTATTATCAGGGACACCGAACCGCATGTTTTGGTGTAGCACTCAACATTTTTCATAACTTCTACCCTTTGACCCCAAAGCTAAAGAGTTCCCGACCATTTCGGTACATTTTTTCGAAAATAAGTATTTTATTTCTAAGTTTTATTTTTAGAGGAGCTGAAGAAAATTTAAATTGGTCGAATTTCGACCACGGGCGATACTAGTACTGTTTATTATGATAACAAAAGGACGGGTTTGTGATGATTTTTCATGTTCACATGTGTAAATAGTTTAATTTGCGTAAAGTAACATAACCAAAATAATACTACCTGCTTCCTAATTTTTGGTAAATATTCATATAAATGTACTTACATACATATGTATGTAGGTATGGTCATGGAAATTTGCGAACTCTTTGTATTGAATGGGCTGGTTAAGGATGATCATTATTAGGTAGATTTTTTATTGTGTTTCATCAACTGAAGAATTGCATAAAATTAGGAAGCAGGTAGTATTATTTTGTGTATGTTACTTTACGCAAATTAAACTATTTACACATGTGAACATGAAAAATCATCACAAACCCGTCCTTTTGTTATCATAATAAACAGTATACATAATAATTTCAGCCCTGGAATCTCTTGCTTGAAGCCCTAGCACAAAACTTACCAAGCAAATGTAACTGCAATAAACATATAAATGTACAAATACATATTTATGTATAGTAACTTTATAGTAAATGCCTATTTACAGCTTCAATTATTACCAATAATTGTATTTTATTATTCCCACAACACTGTACAAATAGCTATTTAATTATTAAGATAATAAGCCAAAAACTATTCAACCACCATTAACCGAATAAATACAACTATTCGTTACCACTATTCGAATAATGCAAGAAAAATTGTAACCGCTTGGGCACACATTTGTACACGCAAACATACACATATACATGCAAAACATACAAAACATAAATGCGCGCTCATAGGTACAAGCAAAGAAAACAACGAATATCGTTTTAAAAATCTATTAACAAAAATATTCGAATAGTACTATAACGAATAATAATATTCGAATAAACGAATAATAATATTCGAATAAAAGAATAAAAAATTCGAATAAATACTATTCGAATTTTTTGCAACGAATATTTTTATTCGTTTATTCGAATAGTGTTTATTCGAATATTATTCGAAAAAAATCCCACTCCTAATTCATCCCAATCGTCTTTGTCACTGGATATGTACGAGCGTACATATTCATTGAATGTTCTGTGACTGCGTTCTACTTTACCCAAGGTTTGATGATGGTAGGGTGTTGAGGTTTTATGCTCAATTTTTAGTAGTTTACAAAGTTCTTTGAATAAGCTGTTTTTGTACTCTGTGCCCATGTCTGTTACTATTGATTTCATTCGTCCGTAAATTAGGATGAAGTGTTCGAACACGGCTTTAGCTACTGTGATTGCGTGTTTGCTTGGGACCGGGATAGCTACTAGATACTTGGTTAAGTCGCAAATAATGGTAACTGCTTATTCGTTGCCATTTATTGACTTTGGTAAAGATCCAACTGTATCGATTTGTACAATATCAAATGCCTTCGGAGGTGTCTCCGTTATTGTCATTGGCTCTTTTATGTGCTTGCTAGTTTTATTTTTCTTGCAGTGGATGCAGTTTTTTATGTATTTCCTTATGTCATTCTTCATATTCAGCCAGCTATATTTCTGCTTGATCTTATCTGTCATGCGAATTATTCCTGGGTGGCCACCACTAATAGGATCGTCATGATATTTTTGCAGAATTTCTTTAGAGAATTTCGTTAGAGCTATTGTTAACTTTTTGAGAACTTTATTACCCATTTCAATAAATTTGCCTACTGCAGTATAATTCTTTTTAAACAATTTGTCCCCTATGGACAACTGTACTTGTATAAGTCCTAAATTGCCGGCTTCTCTTTCAAGCCTGGTAAAGAATTGTCCTAAGTCAATCTTATCCTCATCAATTAGGTTGCTTGTATCTCACGGTGTGCCTGAAGCAAGTTTAATTGAAGGGTCAAAGCATAACCGATTTTCTCGTGGATTCTTATTTTATGGACCAACTTAAGTCAGAATCCAAAATTTAACCTTTTTCTACCGAGCCGTTTTTGAGAAAATTCGATTTAAATTTTGAAAATTAGTACTAACTTTTTCGATATAAGATCCATGGATTTTGTGTTTGTGTCACATAATTGTCATATGAACTGTCTGTACCTTAATAGTCTTGTCTACGTAAATAATTTTATAGAATAAATTCTGGGCCGTTATAATTTCGTAAACAAGTACAAACAAAGGACGAATTTGCGTGAAACATAAATATTTCAGGGTAATAGGTTGTGTGAAATTGTGGAGTGAAACAAGTAAGGAAGTCTAAGTTCGGGTGAACCGAACATTAAATACCCAGCGTTAGTTTTCAGAAAAAGGGGGCGTGGTTTTCATCCGATTTCGCCCATTTTAAAAACCAATCTATGCCGAGCCTAAACAATAGCGAATTTGGTGGGCGCGGCCACGCTCCTTGCTTATAAAGCTTTAACCGCTTACATGAGCCAAAAGTACTGAATCGATCTTTTCAAGGGTTATACCATGTCCTATGTATAACTTTGGAAAAGAAGGCGTGCCATGCCCATAACTTTTAACGTATTTTGTGAAATTTTTCGATGTACGGATATACATATGTGTCCATTAATCAATATTTACCTAATTTTAAAAAAGCTTGTTAATAGTGAAATGTTGATATTTTGTTTATTCACTTGTGGGCGGTGCCACGCCCATTTTCCAAAATATTACCAAAAAACCTTTAAACATCACTAATAACATCATCAGGTGAATGAGTGTACTGAATTTTAGCATTATATCTTTATCAGTTAAACAGATATTGCATATTCCGGTTTCCTAACTCTCGTTTAGAGAACTTTAGTCCAAAAAGGGGCGTGGTCGTTCACCGATTTTTCTTATTTTCTGTGGTAGTACTCTACATAAACATAACATGCCTGGAACCTAGTTTCGTAAACCTATCTCACACCGTTCTGAAGTTATTAGCAGTCGAATTTGAAAATTGCTTGACTCATAAGTGGGCGGTGCCACGCCCACTTTCCAAAATTTTGCAAAAATAATGTAAAGAATATGAAAATTGATGTATGTACCAAATTATATTATTATAGCGGTATCAGTTAATTAGATATGGACTTTTCAATATTTCCACCTCCTTTCAATATAACTTTTATAAAAAAGTAGGCGTGGTCGCCAAGCGATTTCGTTTATTTTCTATATCTGAATTTAACACAACAATAGTATGCCCTCTACGAAATTTCGTTATACTAGCATAAACTGTTCTCAAGTTATTAGGAGTCAAAATTTTAAAATTTCTTCAAATATATGGGGGCGGTGCCAAGCCCCTTTTCAAAAAATTTGGTAAAATCCGCCTTAGAACATATAAATCAATACATATTGCATATTTTATCATTGTAGCTGCTTCTGATATTGAATTAACCCATTTTATACGTTTTTCGAAATTTTCGATATCGAAAAAGGGGGCGTGGTTATCATCCGATTTCGCCCATTTTCAATAGCAACCTACCTTGGCCAGAAATTAACCTGTATGCAAAATTTCATGCAAATATCTCAATTTTTACTCAAGTTATCGTGTACACGGACGGACAGACGGACGGACATGCCTTAATCAATTCCTCTTTTCAACCTAAGAACTTTCATATATGGAACTCTATATCTAACTCGATTATTTTGTGCCGTTACATAGTACCGTTATGTGGACAAAATTAATATACCCTTGTTCTAGTACTAGTACGCTGGGTATAAAAAGCATAAAATAAAAAATAGAATAAAAAAATATTTTTAATTTAAAATGTTTTTAAAATGAACTAAAAACTGCAAAATAATTTCTCCTCTGCCTACATAGATTTTTCACCATGTAGAGCTTGTCCTGAACATTTATTAGTGGGAATTCTCATAGGCATTACAGTACTTGGCAAGATTGAAATGTATAAAAACATTGGCGCACGCTATAGATGGTTCACATAAGTTTCTAAAAATCTTACTACCGATATGAACTTTCCTAAAAAAGATCATCTTTTCACGATATAGCAAGCGCCAATCGTGCCAAGTACTGTAATGCCTATGAGAATTCCCACTAATAAATGTTCAGGACAAGCTCTACGCGGTGAAAAATCTATGTAGGCAGAGGAGAAATTATTTTGCAGTTTTTAGTTCATTTTAAAAACATTTTAAATTAAAAATATTTTTTTATTCTATTTTTTTTGAAATAAAATTTCGGAGGATTGAAAACGAGCTCGACATGTCTTTTTACTTCAAATTTATTCAGCGCTTCATATATTTTGGGGTTCTCTGTATGACTTTCTTTATTCTCAATATTCTTGCTATTCTTTTTAGCTGCTGATCTGGTAGTTATTTTTAATATTTTGCTTGCTTCCACTGACAACTCTTTCAAATTTGTTATAGTTATGCGGGATAATGCGTCCGCTATGTGGTTTTCTTTACCAGCTATGTACTCCACTTCAAAGTCGTACTCTTCTAAATCTAGTCTTCCTCGTGTCAGCTTTGAGGAAGGACTTTTCATTGAAAATAAGTATGTTAATGGGCGATGGTCGGTTTTAACTAGGAATTTTCTGCCATATACGTATGGTCTGAAGAAGGTTATGGCCCAATGAATCGCGGTCAATTCTTTTTCTATTGTAGCTTTGGTAGTTTCGCCTTTTGTAAAGGACCTTGAAGCGTAAGCAATTGGTAACTGTTTGCCATCATGTTCTTGGCTAAAGACTGCTCCACAAGCGTATCCACTAGCGTCTGTTGTTATGCAAAATTCTTTTTCAAAATCTGGGCATTGCAAGAGTTTTGGACTAATCAATGCTTCCTTTAAGTAGACAAAAGCTTTTTGACATTCTTCTGTCCATTCGAAGGAAACATTCTTTCTGCAAAGCCTAGTTAATTTTCTTGAATGTTCTGCAAAATTCGGTACAAATCTTCTGTAATAATTGCAGAAAGATACGAATCTTTTAACTTCATCTGCTGTTTTTGGCGTTGGATAGTTTTGAACGGTTTCAAATTTGCTTGGATCAGATAATATTCCCCTGTTTGTACATTTGTGTCCTAAATAAGTTACTTCTTGGCTAAAAAATATACATTTATCTGGATGTAATTTTAGGTTGCATTTTCGACAAGTGGAGAATACGTCTCTTAAATTTTTTAGCATGTGATTTTCGGAACAAACTAATACAACTAAATCATCCATGTAGAGAAATGCTTGAGATGGTTGCTAGGGTCATCATTCTCTGGAATGAATTTGGTGCTACTTTTAATCCATAGGGTAGTCTTTTGAACCTATATGTGCCATTTTCGGCTGTAAATGAAGTTATATCCCTTGAGTCTGGGTGTAGTTCGATTTGATGAAAACCTGACATAAGGTCTAGGCATGAAAAATATTTTGCTCTTCCAAGTTGGTCTAAAATGTCATCAATTCTTGGAAGTGGGAATTTGTCTGCTGCTAATTTTTTTGTTTACTTGTCTGTAATCAACAACCAATCTCCACCTTTTTTCTTTTTTCCCTGGAAGTGATTTTTAAGGAACTAATAAAATTGGACTATTATATTCTGAAATTGAAGGTTCTATTATGTCATCTTTGACTAGCTTATTTATTTGTTTGGTTATTTCACCTTTTTGTGTTTGGGGTAATCTATAATTTTTAATGTAAACTGGGTTGTTGTCCTTCATATATAATTTTTGTTTATAAAAATTATTAGAAGTAATTGGTTCTGTTTCTAGTGCAAATATATCTATGAATTCTGTGCAAAGTGATGTTAATTGAACTTTAACAAAATTTGGAAAATTTTCAGTTAATCTTTTTAATTTCTCTTTGTCTATGCAACTTTTATTGTGTGGGGTTGCTTTAATTAGTGTGTAATCGTCTAAATTTTCGGTGTTAATTTTATAATTTTGAATAGTTGTGTTGTTATGTGTTGTGTTAATAATTCTAACGAAAGTTTGCTCGTTATTTGTAATGGTATTTGCAATATAAACGCCGTCAGATAGTTGTTGGTGTGGTATGAAAATGTTTTTGTTATTTGTATTTATTTTAATTTGTCTAATAACTTCCGATCTAGCTGGAATTGTGATTGTGTTGACGGACAGAGAGTTTGTTAGATTAATTGTTATTGTTTGAGGGAAATCATATGGTCTTAAGATTAGTTTGTCCTCTGTTTTTCCGTAATCTCTACATATAATAAAATTGTAACAGGTCGATGTCTGTACATGGCAGATATCAACAAAAAATTGATTGGGGGAAGCATTATTAAACGAGTAGAATCCAAATCAACCATTTTTTAAATTTTTGTGTGTTTGTCTGTCTGTCTGTCCGTATGTTTGTGGCCGTATCACTCTGAAAGTACTGAATGGAAATGAATTAAACTTTTTTCGTTGGATTGCTAGATACTCAACTTAAAATTTAGGATATTACTTTTTTCGATATCTCTACCGGTTTTGGAGTTATCGCCCAATATGTGGCCCATGTCTGTCTGTATGTTTGTGGTCGTATCACTAAAAGTACTGAATGGAATTGAATGAAACTTCTTCGTTGGATTGTCAGACGCTCAACCTAAAGTTTAAGATATTAGTTTTTGCGATATCTCAATCGGTTTTGGAGTTATCGCCCAATATGTGGACCAGGGGTGACCAAAAATGTCTTAGTACAATATGGATGTCAAACGAAAGGTGTCAATGAGTGCTGATTTATGCGATGTTATCAATTGAAATATCCCAAATGGTTTCGGAGATATTTTGAAGTTATCGACGAATATGTATTTGCAAAAAAATGTGTTAGTACAATATGGGTATCAAACGAATGGTGCCAATGGGTACTGTTATATGCGATGCGCTTAATTTAAATATCTCAATTCAATTATATATCTTTCTTCAAAAATTTCGGACGGAACAAGAGAAGGGTGGGTAGATGCCATGTACAGACATTGACCTGTTACAATTTTATTATATGTAGAGATATGTATGTATATATTTCAAATTTCGAAAACTGGCCCAAATGTATTTTTTAATTGTTGGTGTGAACTATACAATCAAGTGCGTATAGGCTATAATGATTAAAATAGGACTCAGTCTGTTATAAGTTCTGATACGCAGCGAAGCAAGCGGGCCTTACTAGTCTAGAATACAATTGTATTTCTTTATGAAATCTAGGCCTATTATTCCATCACATGGAATTGGAAAGTTGACCTTATAGATCTGCTTTGATTGTGCCTAAAGTGCTAGTTATTCCCTGACCAATGCCTTTCTGTGATTTGTTCAGTATTTATTATACCTAGTAGTGCTTCGCACACAAGGTATATTAACTTCATTGGCCTAACGGTAGTATGTAACGGCATAAACGAATCGAGATAGATATTGACTTATATATATCAAAATGTTCAGGAGGAAAAGAGAAATTGATTGAGCCATGTCCGTCCGTCCGTCCGTCCGTCCGTCCGTCCGTCCGTCCGTCCGTCCGTCCGTCCGTCCGTCCGTCCGTCCGTCCGTCTGTGAACACGATAACTTGAGTAAATCTTGAGATATCTCAATGAAATTTGGTATGTAGGTTCCTTTTCACTTATCTCCGAGCGCTATTGAAAATAGGCAAAATCGGTTAAAAGCCACGCCCTCTTTCTATATATATAATATTTTCGAAAATACAAAAAGAGTGATTATTCAATACATAATACACCTATAAGGATAATATTTGGTATGCACTTTAGCGTTAAGGCAACAAATACATTTTTGAAAAAATTTTTAAAAAGGGGCGTGGTACCGCCCACTTTTGATATAGTCAAGTTTGGAAATATTATTAATCATAAATCAAAAACCGCTCAAGATAGCAAAACAAAATTCAGCACACATATTTATATTAATACAAGCAATATTTCGAAAAAAAATTATTGAAATCGGGTTAGGTCCACGCCCAATTTTATACGAAAGATTTTGAAAAGGATCATAGATATATTGAATATGCTATAACTTTGCTTAAACTAGCTGTATATCATTTATATTTCACCTCTGAAGTGTTCGTGGACAAAGAAAGTCGAAAGCACAAAATTTTTGGAAAATGGGCGTGGCCCCGCCCCTTTATGGGGGATTATTCCACAAAACTTTACATGCCATAACTCCGGTAAAAATTGACTTATTGGAACGATATTTAGAGAAAGTGTTCAACATATAAAGCTTACTCTTTGCTGTAAAAATAAACAAAATCGGTGAACGGACACGCCCACTTTTTGAACACAGTTCTAAAAAATTTCTTCGTAAAATTAAAATCGCGATATTTCCATAATTGTATAAGTTATTTAAATAAGATTTTACACACATAATAAGCTTTTTAACCAAAACTAAACTGTATACAAATTTTGTGGATTTTGGTGAAGTAGGCGTGGCGCCGCCCACTTTTTAGCATAAAAGCTCTGCTAGTTTCAAAAGCGATTGCTTGGAATTTGAAGAATGTATTTCAATGAAATTTTGTGAGATACTTCCCAATAGTATGTAGTATACTCCTGCCAAAAATTACGCAAATCGAATAACAAACAAGCAAGATTTACGGGCAAGTAGTTAACACTCTACTGCCTTTTTTTTATTAATTTTTTTTATTTTCATACCTTTCATGAACATGAGGAAAGGTATTTATATTTTGTTATTTAGTAATAATTTGATTTACCACTCACAACAGAAGTGTTTTTATCGAAAACAATCAGTTGCCTTTATAACAAATTTTCAGTTATTAAAATAGGCCTGAGTAAATTAGGATACCAAAACAGATCACTACTAGGTATTTAATGTTCGGTTACACCCGAATTTAGACTTCCTTACTAGTTTTCTTTGTTATCTATTTGCTGTTTTTTAATTATGGAGATATCGGCTCCAGTATCAATTAAAAAATTTGAGTATGAATTGTTTAATGATGTCCTTGTAGATATATAGCTGTTTAAGTTTAGATTAAGTACGCATATTTTCCGTTTTGTTAATTTTGAAGTGGAGTTTCCTGGTTTTCCGTTTCGGTACAACTGCGCACGTTACGGGTTTGTGTGTATGGTCTGTTTGTATTTCGGGATTGTGATCCTCTATTATTGTTACTATTGTAATTATTGTTTGATCTAAAATTATTGTTGTAGCCTGACTGTGGTCTGTATCTTCTATTTTGGTAATTGCCATAGTTGTTACTACGGTAACCTCTACGGAAATTACTCCTATACTGACTTTGATGTCGTACATTTAAGATCGTGTTTGAGCTGCCTGTTATTTCTGTGCAGCTTTTCGTGAATTTGGATATTGCATCGTTCATTGTGGTGAACGTTCCAGCTTGCATAACCATTTTGACTTTGTCGTTGGAGCTGTTTTTATACCTAGTAGTGCTTCGCACACAAGGTATATTAACTTCATTCGCCTAACGGTAGTATGTAACGGCATAAACGAATCGAGATAGATATTGACTTATATATATCAAAATGTTCAGGAGGAGAAGAGAAATTGATTGAGCCATGTCCGTCCGTCCGTCCGTCCGTCCGTCTGTGAACACGATAACTTGAGTAAATCTTGAGATATCTCAATGAAACTTGGTATGCAGGTTCCTTTTTACATATCTCTGAACGGTATTGAAAATAGGCAAAATCGGTTAAAAGCCACGCCCACTTTCTATATATATAATATTTTCGAAAATACAAAAAGAGTGATTATTCAGTACATAATACACCTATAAGGAAAAATTTGGTGTGTACCTTACCGTTAAGGCAAAAAATAAATTTGTGAAGAAATTTTTAAAAAAGGGCGTGGCACCGCCCACTTTCGATTAAGTCAAATTTGGAAATATTATTAATCATAAATCAAAAACCGCTCAAGATAGCAAAATAAAATTCAGCACACATATTTATATTAATACAGGCAATATTCCGAAAAAAAATTAGCGAAATCGGATTAGGTCCACGCCCAATTTTATACGAAAGATTTTGAAAAGGATCATGGATATATTGAATATGCTATAACTTTGCCTAAACTAGCTGTATATCATTTCTATTTCACCTCTAAAGTGTTCGTGGGCAAAGAAAGGCGAAAGCACAAAATTTTTGGAAAATGGGCGTGGCCCCGCCCCTTTATGGGGGATTATTCCACAAAACTTTCCATGCCATAACTCCGGTAAAAATTTATTTACTAAAACGATATTTGGAGAAAGTGTTCAACATATAAAGCTAACTCTTTGCTGAAAAAATAAACAAAATCGGTTTTCTTCGTAAAATTAAAATCGCGATATTTCCATAATTGTATAAGTTATATAAATAAGATTTTACACACATATTAGCCTTTTTAAACAAAACTAAACTGTAAAAAAATTTTGTGGATTTTGTTGAAGTAGGCGTGGCGCCTCCCACTTTTTAGCTTAAAAGCTCTGCTATTTTCAAAAGCGATTGCTTGGAATTTCAAGAATGTATTTCAATGAAATTTTGTGAGATGCTTCCCACTAGTATGTAGTATACTCCTGCCAAAAATTACGCAAATCGAATAACAAACAAGCAAGATTTACGGGCAAGTAGTTAACACCCTACTGCCTTTTTATACCCAGCGTACTAGTACTAGTACAAGGGTATATTAATTTTGTCCACATAACGGTACTATGTAACGGCACAAAATAATCGAGTTAGATATAGAGTTCCATATATGAAAGTTCTTAGGTTGAAAAGAGGAATTGATTAAGGCATGTCCGTCCGTCTGTCCGTCTGTCCGTCCGTGTACACGATAACTTGAGTAAAAATTGAGATATTTGCATGAAATTTTGCATACAGGCTACTTTCTGGCCAAGGTAGGTTGCTATTGAAAATGGGCGAAATCGGATGATAACCAATTAATTCAATATCAGAAGCAGCTACAATGATAAAATTTGCAATATGTATTGATTTATATGTTCTAAGGCGGATTTTACCAAATTTTTTGAAAAGGGGCTTGGCACCGCCCACAAATATTTGAAGAAATTTTAAAATTTTGACTCTTAATAACTTGAGAACAGTTTATGCTAGTATAACGAAATTTTGTAGAGGGCATACTATTGTTGTGTTAAATTCAGATATAGAAAATAAACGAAATCGCTTGGCGACCACGCCTACTTTTTTATAAAAGTTATATTGAAAGGAGGTTGAAATATTGAAAAGTCCATATCTAATTAACTGATACCGCTATAATAATATAATTTTGTACATACATCAATTTTCATATTCTTTACATTATTTTTGAAAAATTTTGGAAAGTGGGCGTGGCACCGCAAACTTATGAGTCAAGCAATTTTCAAATTCGACTGCTAATAACTTCAGAACGGTGTGAGATAGGTTTACGAAACTAGGTTCCAGGCATGTTATGTTTATGTAGAGTACTACCACAGAAAATAAGAAAAATCGGTGAACGACCACGCCCCTTTTTGGACTAAAGTTCTCTAAACGAGAGTTAGGAAACCGGAATATGCAATATCTGTTTAACGGATACAGATATAATGCTAAAATTTAGTATACTCATTCACCTGATGATGTTATTAGTGATGTTTAAAGCTTTTTTGGTAATATTTTGGAAAATGGGCGTGGCACCGCCCACAAATGAATAAACAAAATATCAACATTTCACTATTAACAAGCCACTGTGAAAGTATCATAAAGATCTGCAATGAAAACTGATCTTCAATAGGGACAAACAACACAATAAAATCCGTGGGCGTGCCACCACCCACTTTTTTAAAATTATGTAAATATTGATTAATGGACACATATATCCGTACATAGAAAAATTTCACAAAATACGTTAAAAGTTATGGGCATGGCACGCCTTCTTTTCCAAAGTTATATATAGGACATGGTATAACCCTTGAAAAGATCGATTCAGTACTTTTGGCTCATGTAAACGGTTAAAGCTTTATAAGCAAGGAGCGTGGCCGCGCCCACCAAATTCGCTATTGTTTAGGCTCGGCATAGATTGGTTTTAAAAATGGGCGAAATCGGATGAAAACCACGCCCCCTTTTTCTAAAAACTAACGCTGGGTATTTAATGTTCGGTTCACCCGAACTTAGACTTCCTTACTTGTTTTAAATTCATTTTCTTTATTTTCATACCTTTCATGAACATGAGGAAAGCTATTTATATTTTGTTATTTAGTGATAATTGAATTTACCACTCACAAAAGAAGTGTTTTTAATCGAAAACAATCAGTTGCCTTTATAACAACTTTTCCGTTATTAAAATAGACCTGAGTAAATTGGGATACCAAAACAGATCACTACTAGGTATTTAATGTTCGGTTACACCCGAACTTAGACTTCCTTACTAGTTACACATAGCTTTGACTGCTACTTGTGTTGAATATTTCGTTGCTAAGTCTGGATCGAGTCCATCCGAAATATAAGCTCCTTCTAATGACCTGGTGATTTTCTCTATTTCACCGGTATATTGATTTGCAGTTTTGCTGCGCTGTTGGATGTTCAGTAGTTTTGCGTTCAAAACTTCCACTGATTCACCCTTTATTGCGGTCTTTAATTTGTTTTTTATTTGTATGATTGTGGTCTCATTACCAATAAAATTGGTTTTTATCATGGTAATGGCCAATGCTTCGTGTATATCCTTGATTTGCTCAAGTATATCAAGTGCATCTAGAAAGCTTTGTTGATTTTCCGGTTTACCTTCAAACTCTGGTAATACTGCTGAAGCAGTTTTAATAAATTCGACTGAAGTTTGTGGCATTTTAACGTTTTGGTTAGGGGTAATTACCGGTTTGTTGTCTATAGTTGAGGAATGGCTCGGAACGGGTGATGGGGTCCGGCTCTGTGTAAAATCTGATGATATTAAACTGAAATCGATGACGATTTCTTTTTCCACTGTGGTGGGTATTGTTATTTCAATATTGTATCTGGCTAAAGCAGCTACCAATTTATCTCGTACGGTGGAAAAAAATTGGTAGGCTTCGTTTTGGTGTTCTTTGGTAAGTATGCTGTTTACACTATTGACCACCTGTATTATGCTATTTAAGGCTTCTAATATTGAAGTGAAATGCCTAATTATTGTTTCCGTTTTTATTGGGATTTTTTTGTTTATGCATTTGTATGATTTGTCAGCTTTTGCTTTTTCTTCATATAGCTTGTTATATATATCCTGCCAATTAGATGCGTTGTTGGGCATTATTCAATTGTCTCAATTTGTTCTTTATATAATTTTTTATTAAAATGGTAATTGCGACAATTAGAAATGCACTTACGCATATAAAAATTACTAACCATTTATCAAAGATTTCTGTTTTCTCTTCTAGTATTGGGTATCCTTCATATTTGACTATTTTGTCCTCATGACTTCTACCTCATATCCTGCTATAGCTACTAAAACACTGTTCAAGGCGATCTTCCACCATGCCATTTTTAAAGAAATTTCATTAGTAAAGAATTTGTTTTTATATTTATTCATTTGTTTAAATTCGGGTTTACTGTAGCTAATAATCTGTATGTTTCTTCTATTAACTTGGAAGGGTATAGCAAGTCTTCTATTGTGGGTTCTCTACCCATTCCTATAAAGTACCAAAATTGGTTTAAATTTTACCTATTGCTTCCCTTTCCTCGTATTCTTGATCTACGATCTGTATCTGCGTTTTCTAGATTGTTCACAATTTTATTTATTGCTTCGTAATCAATATTATCGGGTAATGCACACTCCATTAGGAAAATTATAACAAGAGCGTTCAAACTTACTCAATTTAATTTTTGTTTTTCATTTTGTATCTTAATATTTCAATTTGTTTTAATATATTAAGTCTATTCTCTGAGTTGGTAGCAAAGTTAAGTTGTTGGTGTAACTTTGCTAGTTCTACTCGTTTCTTTACCTCATTTCCTGCTCTTTTCCTTTTTCTTACAATTGTTGGAGCAGGGAAATTTGTTATTTCTTCCTTTTTATTTAAATTATTCCTTTTCCGATACTCTTCAATAGTAATCGGTTTCTGACCTACTTTTTCTGACTTACGACTCTCGAGAATCTGATTTTTAGCTTGGATGAATGTGTCTATACACTTTTGGAAGAGTTCATCATTTCTTCTTGCACTGTTTTATCAGTCTCTTCTTGAGTCAAAATCTTTTGCATTATATTGGTTTGGCGACCATAAGGCGTGCCGAAGTTTTCTATAAAAATTTTTCTTAATTCTACCTTACGCTGGCATTCTTGCCACCAGTCTTCGAAATTACCAATATTTGCTGCCAGTCATATTACCAACTTATCAATATTTGCTGCCAGTCATATTACCAAAATATTTGCTGCCAGTCACGGGATTATCAATATTCCACTTCTTTTTGCGCTCCGTCGATGTCTTCTATTTTTGGGGTTCAATCCTTGGGTTGATATCCTTAGTGTATTTCCATGTCCTTTTTCTTTTCTGTTTTTGCCAGTCTTCCCTTTTTAGGAGACGTACCTCATAAATTTAACCACCAGTATTCTCATAGGCTAACTTCTTTTGCCTTTGGATTTTATATTTTTTTCTGACGGTACCGCTATGAGCCACATAAGTTATTTTATTTAACTATGGCTGGCGATATCGCTATGTAGAGCCGATTATCTATATATTAATAGGCTAACATTTTTTCCATACAATCAATTGCCAGAGTGTATCTCATAAAAAAATGCATAATTCCAATTATTATGTATTTTGATATGTTTTCATGGGCCAGGAGCTTTGCATAGGCATATTATATTTAACAAGAAATGTTTCATTAATTTGTAATAATTCATAAAACTGTTAACTGCAGTATCTGACTGGTTTATTGTACATACAGCAGTGGCGCAGGTGGTGAGCGTGCCGGCTGTTATGCGTGCGTTCGTAGGTTCGAGCACGTGTTTAGGGCAGGTTAATTTTTTTTTTTTTACTAAATTGAATTTGCCTTAAAATATTCGAAAACTTTTTATCATATTTATTTTTTTTTTAATTTATTATATTTGTAACCCAATATTTCAATATTTTTCTGTTTATGACATCTATCTTGAAAAATCTAAAAAAAAAGAGTCGACATATAACCCAATATTTCAATATTTTTCTGTTTATGACATCTATCTTCGAGTGAAAAAACCAAATTTTTTGAAAAAAAGCTAAAAAATTATTTAAATTTATCAATATATATTTTTTAAGAAATATATCATACTTAATATACAAAAAGTAAAAACACAGTATAACCCAATATTTAAATATTTTTTCTGTTTATGACATCTATATATATTTTTTAAGAAATATATCATATTTAATATACAAAAAGTAAAACCACAGTTTGTAGCTTCTTCAATTTTATATTCATGAAATAGTTTGAAATCGCGTTAATTTTTCTAAAGACATCAACTATTTTCTTCCTAAAAATTTTTATTTGTAAAAGAGTCGACATATAACCGGAATCCTTACATATTTAGGCTAATTGGGCCAGTTAAGATATGTGTTTTCAATATTTCCGAGTTAAATTTGACGAAAGAAACCAGAGAACCATGATATGTGTAAGTTGTAATATTCTCCCGCTAAACGGACTTCAAAAAATCCACAACTAAAGGAAAAATTAAGAAAACAGTCTGTATCACCAAAAAAAAAACACAATTTGGAAACCGGCTAATATTAAGAAGTTAACGGAATCTCAAAATGAACTTTCATTCGTTTCAATCCATATGGCCAATTTTGTTCGATATGGCATCATTCTATGTGGCCATTATTTATATATTAATAGGCTTACATTTTTTCCATACAATCAATTGCCAGAGTGTATCTCATAAAAATATGCATAATTCCAATTATTATATATTTTGATATGTTTTCATGGGCCAGGAGCTTTGCATAGGCATATTATATTTAACAAGAAATGCTTTATTAATTTGTAATAATTCATAAAACTGTTAACTACAATATCTGACTTTTTTGTAGTACATACAGCAGTGGCGCAGGTAGTGAGCGTGCCGGCTATGATGCGTGCGTTCGTAGGTTCAAGGACGTGTTCAGGGCAGGTTAAGTTGTTTTTTTTACTAAATTGAATTTGCCTTAAAATATACGAAAACTTTTTATTATATATTGTTTTTAAATTTATTATATTTGTAATAAAATATTTTTCTGTTTATTATGTTTATGACATCTATCTTGGAGTCAAAAACCCAAATTTTTTGAAAAAACATAAAAAATTATTCCAATTTATCAATATTAATCAATTTATATTTTTTAAGAAATATATCATATTTAATATGGAAAAAGTAAAAACACAGTTTGTAGCTTCTTGAATTTTATATTTTCGAAAGAATTAGAAATCGCGTTAATTTTCCTAAAGACATCAACTATTTTCTTCCTAAAAATTTTAATTTGTAAAAGAGTCGACATATAACCGGAATCCTTACATATTTAGGCTAATTGGGCCAGTTAAGATATGTGTTTTCAATATTTCCGAGTTGAATTTGACGAAAGAAACCAGAAAACCATCATATGTGTAAGTTGTAATATTCTCCCGCTAAACGGACTTCAAAAAATCCACAACTAAAGGAAAAATTGAGAAAACAGTCTGTATCACCAAAAAAAAAAAACACCATTTGGAAACCGGCTAATATTAAGAAGTTAACGGAATCTCAAAATGAACTTTCATTCGTTTCAATCCATATGGCCAATTTTGTTCGATATGGCATCATTCTATGTGACCATTATCTATATATTAATAGGCTAACATTTTTTCCATACAATCAATTGGCAGAGTGTATCTCATAAAAAAATGCATATATATATTTTGATATATTTTCATGGGCCAGGAGCTTTGCATAGGCATATTATATTTATCAAGAAATGCTTCATTAATTTGTAATAGTTCATAAAAGTTTTCACCAAAACCCAAAACTGTTAACTGCAGTATCTGACTGATTTATTGTACATACAGCAGTGGCGCAGGTGGTGAGCGTGCCGGCTGTTATGCGTGCGTTCGTAGGTTCAGGCACGTGTTCAGGGCAGGTAAATTTTTTTTTTTTACTTAATTTAATTTGCCTTAAAACATACGAAAACTTTTTATCATATTTTTTTTTTTTAATTTATTATATTTGTAACCCAATATTTCAATATTTTTCTGTTTATGACATCTATCTTGAAAAATCTAAAAAAAAGAGTCGACATATAACCCAATATTTCAATATTTTTCTGTCTATCTATCTAATATTAAGAAGTTAACGGAATCTCAAAATGAACTTTCATTCGTTTCAATCCATATGGCCAATTTTGTTCGATATGGCATCATTCTATGTGACCATTAACTATATATTAATAGGCTAACACTCTCCCCATAGTAATTTTCGCAACCCAACTTCATATAGTATTTATAGATAGATCCCTATAAAAGTTATATTGCCATCTTGGTATGGACTATTTCTACTGTCTCGCGAAAAAAAATTTTGAAAATTATGCTTTGTTTATTTGTTATTAAACAAAAAAGAAGCCTACAAACTTTCCGGAACTCTCCAACTATTTTGTAATCTCCAACAGCACAACATATATAAAAGCTTTTACCAAAAGTAAAAACTACAATATTTCACTGTTTCGATGTACGATAGATGGACCCGTGCGCGCCTTGCGTAAAGAATTTCACCACTACCCTTAGCGACATCTGCAACCCAGTAAATAAAGTCTCTGATTCACAACAGAAATGTTATACATGATACAGCAGTGGTAAAGGTGCCGGCTCTGATGCGTGCGTTTACAGGTTCAAAAGCACGGGTTCGGGGCAGGTTAAGGTTTTTTTTTTTTATAAATTATGTTTGCCTTGAAACATATAGTAACATATGAAAACCTTTTATCATAATATTTTTTTTTTTAATTTATTGAAGATTGGCCAGAAAAATGTTACCAATTGTCTCATTTAGAGCAAAGCTGTCCTGCAATTAGTATACAATTATACCCATTTTGGTATAAAAAGGATACAATTAGTGCCTTCATAGGACATGCTAGAACAAATGTGACCAATTTATTCCATTATTATAAAAAAGTAGTAGTCTACTACAATAAAATATTGGAAAAGTATATTTTCTAAGAAGAAAATGTATTTTTCATACTAAGAATGAAGTTAGTTATATAGAATAAAATATTTTGATAGCAACACCAGAAGAGGAATTTTCAAAAATAGAAGAGAAAAAAGAAAAATGTCAAAATCCATGCAAAGAAATGTAAAGCAGGAGTTATTACCTTTCAAATGTTGTTGAAAATAATCTGTAGCCTTACTACAAGCCGAAATCTAATCACTTCAGTTGGTGCATGTTTTCATTACCTTATGAAAAATTTCAGCAGTATCTATATATTAATAGGCTAACACTCTCCCCATAGTAATTTTCGCAACCCAACTTCATATGGTATTTATAGATAGATTCCTATAAAAGTTATATTGCCATCTTGGTATGGACTATTTCTACTGTCTCGCGAAAAAAAATTTGGAAAATTATGCTTTGTTTATTTGTTATTAAAGAAAAAAGAAGCCTACAAACTTTCCGGAACTCTCCAACTATTTTGTAATCTCCAACAGCACAACATATATAAAAGCTTTTACCAAAAGCCAAAACTACAGTATGTACATAACTGTTTCGATGTACGATAGATGGACCCGTGCGCGCCTTGCGTAAAGAATTTCACCACTACCCTTAGCGGCATCTACAACCCAGTAAATAAAGTCTCTGATTCACAACAGAAATGTTATACATGATACAGCAGTGGTAAAGGTGCCGGCTCTGATGCGTGCGCTTACCGGTTCAAAAGCACGGGTTCGGGGTTAAGGTTTTTTTTTTTTTATAAATTATATTTGCCATGAAACATATAGTAACATATGAAAACCTTTTATCATAATATTTTTTTTTTAAATTTATTGAAGATAGGCCAGAAAAATATTACCAATTGTCTCATTTAGAGCAAAGCTGTCCTGCAATTAGTATACATTTATACCCATTTTGGTATAAAAAGGATACAATTAGTGCCTTCATAGGACATGCTAGAACAAATGTGACCAATTTATTCCATTATTATAAAAAAGTAGTAGTCTACTACAATAAAATATTGGAAAAGTATATTTTCTAAGCAAAAAATGTATTTTTCATACTAAGAATGAAGTTAGTTATATAGAATAAAATATTTTGATAGCAACACCAGAAGAGGAATTTTCAAAAATAGAAGAGAAAAAAGAAAAATGTCAAAATCCATGCAAAGAAATGTAAAGCAGGAGTTATTACCTTTCAAATGTTGTTGAAAATAATCTGTAGCCTTACTACAAGCCGAAATCTAATCACTTCAGTTGGTGCATGTTTTCATTACCTTATGAAAAATTTCAGCAGTATCTATATATTAATAGGCTAACACTCTCCCCATAGTAATTTTCGCAACCCAACTTCATATGGTATTTATAGATAGATTCCTATAAAAGTTATATTGCCATCTTGGTATGGACTATTTCTACTGTCTCGCGAAAAAAAATTTGGAAAATTATGCTTTGTTTATTTGTTATTAAAGAAAAAAGAAGCCTACAAACTTTCCGGAACTCTCCAACTATTTTGTAATCTCCAACAGCACAACATATATAAAAGCTTTTACCAAAAGCCAAAACTACAGTATGTACATAACTGTTTCGATGTACGATAGATGGACCCGTGCGCGCCTTGCGTAAAGAATTTCACCACTACCCTTAGCGGCATCTACAACCCAGTAAATAAAGTCTCTGATTCACAACAGAAATGTTATACATGATACAGCAGTGGTAAAGGTACCGGCTCTGATGCGTGCGCTTACCGGTTCAAAAGCACGGGTTCGGGGTTAAGGTTTTTTTTTTTTTATAAATTATATTTGCCTTGAAACATATAGTAACATATGAAAACCTTTTATCATAATATTTTTTTTTTTAATTTATTGAAGATTGGCCACAAAAATATTACCAATTGTCTCATTTAGAGCAAAGCTGTCCTGCAATTAGTATACATTTATACCCATTTTGGTATAAAAAGGATACAATTAGTGCCTTCATAGGACATGCTAGAACAAATGTGACCAATTTATTCCATTATTATAAAAAAGTAGTAGTCTACTACAATAAAATATTGGAAAAGTATATTTTCTAAGAAGAAAATGTATTTTTCATACTAAGAATGAAGTTAGTTATATAGAATAAAATATTTTGATAGCAACACCAGAAGAGGAATTTTCAAAAATAGAAGAGAAAAAAGAAAAATGTCAAAATCCATGCAAAGAAATGTAAAGCAGGAGTTATTACCTTTCAAATGTTGTTGAAAATAATCTGTAGCCTTACTACAAGCCGAAATCTAATCAGTTCAGTTGGTGCATGTTTTCATTACCTTATGAAAAATTTCTGCAGTATCTATATATTAATAGGCTAACACTCTCCCCATAGTAATTTTCGCAACTCAACTTCATATAGTATTTATAGATAGATCCCTATAAAAGTTATATTGCCATCTTGGTATGGACTATTTCTACTGTCTCGCGAAAAAAAATTATGGAAAATTATGCTTTGTTTGTTTGTTATTAAAGAAAAAAGAAGCCTACAAACTTCCCGGAACTCTCCAACTATTTTGTAATCTCCAACAGCACAACATATATAAAAGCTTTTACCAAAAGCCAAAACTACAGTATGTACATAACTGTTTCGATGTACGATAGATGGACCCGTGAGCGCCTTGCGTAAAGAATTTCACCACTACCCTTAGCGGCATCTACAACCCAGTAAATAAAGTCTCTGATTCACAACAGAAATGTTATACATGATACAGCAGTGGTAAAGGTACAGGCTCTGATGCGTGCGCTTACCGGTTCAAAAGCACGGGTTCGGGGTTAAGGTTTTTTTTTTTTTATAAATTATATTTGCCTTGAAACATATAGTAACATATGAAAACCTTTTATCATAATATTTTTTTTTTTTAATTTATTGAAGATTGGCCAGAAAAATATTACCAATTGTCTCATTTAGAGCAAAGCTGTAAGTAGACGCTGGAAAGTATAAGTAGTTGCTGGCGTCATTTTAAATAATTTTCCTTGCTTTAAAAGAATTAAAAAAAAAAAACAATTCCCTATTTTGTCTTCACCGAGAATCCCGAGAATCGAAGTCAGGTGTCCTGCAAGTAGTATACATTTATACCCATTTTGGTATAAAAATTGTACAATTATACACGCTCACGCATATGGGCAATCCTGTAAGCTCAAAGATTTTAAAACATACATACATTCACATATGTACATACTTATGAGGGGAAGCCATGCGATTATAAACGTTACCGAAAAATTGAGAAATCGTCATTCTCTCTGCCGAAAATTTCTGCGCATTTGGTTTCTTCTACTCGGTGCGTGAAACACTTGCTCAAATTTTCAAATTTTTTGCCCTCATTCCTTTTACTTACCATAGATAAATAGATTTGAGACTCCTCGTTTCGAGAGAGCGCTGTCAAAATGCACATTTTTTATAACATTTGTCATTGGTGCCACTCCGTGAAAGTGGAGTAAAACTGAGTAATGGTATTTTCATCATATATTTTGGGAATTTTAAAAGTTTTGCTTTTAATTGGACTTTTGAAATGGTAAATAAATTTTTCGAAACTTATATTATAAAAAATATGACAAATTAACGTATCTGCAGGCATAAATAAACAAAAATATATGTACAAATGAAGTTTAAATGCATCATATAACACTGCCATGAGTTGATAATGAAATATTGAATTTATTGGTAAATATGGATTGATAGGATCAAAAGCACTATAAAAACCGTTGTTGAGTGCATGGGGGCTGGTCCTTTACTTAAAATTTCTGAAGTTCTTCTAACAAAATCAATAACATAAGGCCAAGTAAAAAATGTACTTAAGGTTTTTTGTTGATAAATTTTGACTGGCTTATAGTATTGACCTTCCGCCTGCATATTATTATCAGGGACACCGAACCGCATGTTTTGATGTAGCACTCAACATTTTTCATAACTTCTACCCTTTGACCCCAAAGCTAAAGAGTTCCCGACTATTTCGGTACATTTTTTCGAAAATAAGTATTTTATTTCAAAGTTTTATTTTTAGAGGATCTGAAGAAAATTTAAATTGGTCGAATTTCGACCACGGGCGATACTAGTATATATTATAAGTCTAACTATGTTGTTGGTATATGTCCATGAAATTTAATTTTGTTTATTGAAATATTGACGGAATATGAAAGGAGTGGTGGGTCTGATGGTGGACTTTCAAACATTACTAAGTACCGTTTTTGCCATCTCCTATTAATGATTACTGGTCTTTAATGGACGGATTTTTTTTGGTTAGTTGTCAAATTACCCGTCTTTAGAGTAAACCAGCTTTTATGAAAGCGACTCTCAATAACTCAACTATAAACAATTATTTTCAGCAAATAAAAATGTCTCCAATATTTATGCCTCTAGGCATTAGGTACTGGAGAAAAATGCGAACAGAGGATTTAATAAGTTAAACTAATTTAAGGTGGTCGAATTTCGACCACGGGATATACTAGTCTATATTATTATTCTAAAACAAGGCGCTTAGCTAGACTAAACTACAATACATACATAAATGAAATGTGTATCAAATGAAAGCTTATCATGAGCATGTTTGCACAAAATTACAAAAATTTCAATTGGTTAATTTGTTCATAAGATATTAGCGTTTAAAGTTTGCTTTAATTTTTTTCTAAAAAAACCCACCCGATTATCGGGAGTTACATACTAGTTTTTATTAATTTAAAATACTGTCAGGATCGCCATGTAGAGAATTGAAATCTATTACCAGGCTAAATAAAAGAGCCGTTGCTTAAGGTATAGAATCAATTGAATTCTTTATTGAATTGTTCTTTCTTTTATACAAAATTCTTACACTAATACTTACAAGTTATTTACGAACTAAAATACGCGTATACTTATGTATATACTACTAATTAGGCATGGGACTATTCGAATAAAAATTATTCGAATAAACCAAAACTTTTATTCGGCGGGTATGTACAAAAAATTCGAATAGTATTTATTCGAATTTTTTATTCGTTTATTCGAATATTATTATTCGTTTATTCGAATATTATTATTCATTATAGTACTATTCGAATATTTTTTTTTTTAGATTTTTAAAACGATATTCGCTGTTTTCTTTGCTTGTACCTATTGCATTTATGTTTTGTATGTTTTGGATGTATGTGTGTATGTTTGCGTGTACAAATGTGTGCCCAAGCAGTAACAACCCTGCAATCAAACCAACTAGTTGAAAACTACTTTACAACTAGTATGTGCACTGAGCCCAACTAGTCAGCCAACTGTCATATTTTCATATAACCAACTGGTATTTTTACAATGTTGATGTCCTACGACATTTCAATTGTCAGATTTCGACCAGAACATACCAGTCATCTACTAGTATATACATACTAGTTTGCATATAGTTGAAATATACCAGTTTCATAGTAGTTCAAAATGGAATGAAATGAACTAGTAAAATTTCAGCCCAGTGGGACTAGTATCAAACTAGTTCGAAAAAGATAGAACCTTTCAATGCATTTCGTCTCATTTCTGCTGTAACCTTGTATCTTAAAAAACCACTTAAATAGTTGAGTTTTGCATACAGATTCCCAATTCAAGATTCCCGATGCATTTTCACATTAGAAGGAATATTCTTATACAGTGTCGTTACGAGGTTAAAGCGGAATTGGAAGGATATTTTAAAATTTCGATTGAAAAAGGTCAATGCAACTGAAAAATGCATATAACAGCTAAAATTATAAAAATAAATAAAAACTAAAAGCAAACTTTGTTTTAATAACTGCATAGTTAAAAGAATGCATATAGGGTAATTAGAGTTTGAACTTTTTCAAACTAGAACAATTTGAACATGAAAATTGTAGTTGAATACTAGTATGGAATAGACTTTTTCTGACTAGTATGATTTCAACCAGAAAATTGTAGTTGTATACTAGTTTGGAATAGACTTTACCTGACTAGAATGATTTCAACCAGAAAATTGTAGTTGTATACTAGTATGTTGTCAGACTAGTTGGATGTTTCACTGCAGGGAATATTTCCTTCATTATTCGAATAGTGGTAACGAATAGTTGTATTTATTCGGTTAATGGTGGTTGAATAGTTTTTGGCTTATTATCTTAATAATTAAATAGCTATTTGTACAGTGTTGTGGGAATAATAAAATACAATTATTGGTAATAATTGAAGCTGTAAATAGGCATTTACTATAAAGTTACTATACATAAATATGTATTTGTACATTTATATGTTTATTGCAGTTACATTTGCTTGGTAGGTATTGTGCTAGGGCTTCAAGCAAGAGATGCCAGGGCCAAAATTCATTATGCATACTGTTTATTATGGTAAGAAAAGGACGGGTTTGTGCTGATTTTTCATGTTCACATGTGTAAATAGTTTAATTTGCGTAAAGCAACATACAGAAAATAATACTACCTGCTTCCTATTTTTTGTTAAATACATATGTATGTAAGTATGTAGGTATGGTCATGGAAATTTGCGAACTCTTTGTATTGAATTTGTGTTTAGAAAAAAACCAGTCCTTGCTCTTATTTAAGGTACTTCCGTTGAACACTTTTTGTACATGTACATAAATTTTGCATCTTAACACATAGTATGCGGAAACTTAAATTTTTTCATACGTACAT
This sequence comes from Sphenella marginata, assembly GCA_951509765.1. Taxonomy (NCBI): domain Eukaryota; kingdom Metazoa; phylum Arthropoda; class Insecta; order Diptera; family Tephritidae; genus Sphenella; species Sphenella marginata. The sequence goes on from OX608078.1 coordinate 14,786,150, forward strand.
ACCTAATCATTTTTTTAAATATATGAAAGGTTTTCAAGGGAAGACAACAGAAGAAAATAGCTACATGCTACTGCCGGGTGAATTCGCAATCCCTCATGCAAGTAGGTCCTTTGTGTTCATTTAGTTTAATTTAAAACAAATAGTCGCGCTTGCAATTCTTCAGTTGATGAAACACAATAAAAAATCTACCTGCTAATGATCATCCCTAACCAGCCCATTCAATACAAAGACTTCGCAAATTTCCATGACCATACCTACATACTTACATACATATGTATGTAAGTACATTTATATCAGTATTTAACAAAAAATAGGAAGCAGGTAGTATTATTTTCTGTATGTTGCTTTACGGGGTTAAGCCCGATGCGGGGTGTGCTTTACGCAAATTAAACTATTTACACATGTGAACATGAAAAATCAGCACAAACCCGTCCTTTTCTTACCATAATAAACAGCATACATAATGAATTTCGGCCCTGGCATCTCTTGCTTGAAGCCCTAGCACAAAACTTACCAAGCAAATGTAACTGCAATAAACATATAAATGTACAAATACATATTTATGTATATTAACTTTATAGTAAATGCCTATTTACAGCTTCAATTATTACCAATAATTGTATTTTATTATTCCCACAACACTGTACAAATAGCTTTTTAATTATTAAGATAATAAGCCAAAAACTATTCAAATACTATTCGAATTTTTTGCAACGAATATTTTTATTCGTTTACTAGCTGGTGCCCGCGACTTCGCATGCGTATAATTTCTTCTTGTTTTTTGCAGCTGAGTTAGCAAAGAATAAAATCCAACAAAAATGCTGCAGTTCAGGACTTAAGTGTGGTATTGTCATGTAAGCTTTCAAGTTTGTCTGCTCGATAAACCAAAATTTCGGTCACAAAAAATGTTTTCATCGGACTGATAAAGCTTAAAGTTGAATAAAAAACGACTCTAAAACCATTTATAACCAATATGAAGAACATATATTAAAGAATTTCTTTGTACACAATATTTACAGTTCTACCCAAATTACAAATTATAAACAAATTTTCCGAGCAAGTTACTCGCGAGCAAGCTACATAAAGCTGCCCGTGTGAAAAGCAATTAGTCCTAAGGTCGATACCAGCTGCTCGGAGTGTCTGACCCGGTGACTTATTTATTGTCATTGCGAAACATACGCTGACGGGAAACTGAACACGTCTGAATTGAAAGGGATAATTGTTTGGTATTATGGGTATTCGTGGTATGAAAACTACTTCACCTGCTCCACAACCCGTTAGAATTTCCGCTTCTATCACATTATTTCGAAGCGATTTAACTTTAAGTCGGGTTCCATTACATAACGATGTAATGCGCTGGTAGTCCGGGTGCTGAAAGAGAGTTAAGAAACTCTACTGGGTAACTGGTAGTATCGGTTCTGTCTAAAACAATGTTGATTGATGTGTATGAGAATTCTTCTCCATCAATTTTTTGTAAGACACTTTGATTTATGGCCGCTGCTTGATCATTTTTTGGTGTAAGTATTGCTCGCTCACAAAGCCAAGTATTGTTCTTTCGCGTTATTTGAGATACCTCACCATAAACTGAAGTAATAAGCTCCTCCATTGATGGAACAATAGTACAGAGATTCTCTGGCAATGTTACTAATCCATTTGATTCGGGAATGGAACCCTGCCCGATTTTGAGTAAAACGTCCGAAAACTCCTGCGCCCTGGGGTTTCCACCTACGTGCGCTCTCATATTACGCGTTAGACTCAGTTTCTGTACCCGTGGCCAGAGAACAGACCGTTTCAGACATGCCGCCACCTCATCAGCCCTAGTTCAGCGAGTTACGACGGGAAGAGTTTGGCGGAAGTCACCACAAAATAAAACCGTCACTTTTCCTATGATGTGACCGTTACGTCGAATGTCTTGAAGAGTGCGATCTACTGCTTCCACGGCCTTCTTATGTACCATCGTGCACTCATCCCAAACTATTAGGCTGCACTCTGCTAGAATCTTTGCCTTTCCACTGTTTCGCGATATGGGACAAACTGGGGTCTCATTTGTTTCGAGGTTCAATGGTATTTTAAACATAGTATGAGCGGGTTTTCCTCCAGGAAGAAGAGTCGCAGCAATACCCGAAGAAGCGACTGCTATTGCTATTTTACCTTGCCTTCTTACTTCAGCCAGTAGGAGGCGAGTCAAAAAGGTTTTGCCTGTTCCACCAGGTGCGTCCAAAAAAAACGTTTCTCCATCCTGTTGACTAACACTTCATAGTACCTTTTCGTATACTGACTTTTGCTCATCTGTAAGCTTTCCAATGTTATTGCTTACAATTTCGGCCATATCAGAGGAACTATAATTTGTTTCTGCAGCATACTCTGTGTTAACACGCTGACATTCACTTAAGCGATTGCCACTTATTGAAGTAACGATATCTTCAAGCGAGTAAAGACAACGGTTAACAACACGTTCATCAGATTCTGACACACTATTCAACGCGCCTAGCTGCAAAAAGGAAATCTTCTAATAAATGCCGTTGAAACTTTTTCCATAGCTGAACAGGATACGATAGCCCGCAGAACACTAACATCACTGCAAATAAATGCCTTAGTCGACTGGGAGTTTCACTAATTACGGCCTCTTCAAGAGTTTCGATCCAATTGCGATCGTCATCTAGCAGACGTAACGCGGCGCAAGCTCCCTGAAATGTAGAATGCTCAACACCAGCAACAGTCTTCAAATATGTAAACGAAGTGGCTCCTCTGACTGTGTGCAGTAAAAGACGCAAATAGTAGCACCGCTGTTACTTGGATGAATCGTGTACACTCGCCCTAGTGACTTTTCACGAAAGACACCTGGAAAGCCTTCCACAGGCTGCCCCCGTTTTCGTCTGTAAAATACTCCTCTTTGCTTATTATAGGTGTAGTATGCTGGTAAATCATTATATAGAAGTGTCCGTGCAAAAGTGTCTTCTTGACATAGACGAAAATATGCCAATAGTGTAGTTTGCCGTGGATTTTCCATACGTTCAATTGCGTTTTCAGAGTTAAAATACACCCGCTGGCCATTTTCCAAATGTACTTCCAAATGCATTACAGGAGGGTGTCGTTCAGGAATTGGAAATCTAAATATCCGCCACACCGCTTCTGAGGTACTAATATACCGACCTGATTGATATTTGGTTACCTCGTCACAATCGCCACTTCGCAAACCAAATGTCGCCTGATCGCTCCCCTTATTCACATACTTGCAGATATACTTTATGGACTCCACGCTATCACAATACTCTACATTTAAATGGGTTTCAAATGCACGTGAAAGTACTGGTGAATACGGCACCACCCATCGATTGTCAACTGTAATACATTGTCCACGCAGGTTAACATCAGCAGTGAATCCACCATTTTCAGGCGATCGACGCCGGTACGATGGATATCCATTTTCAGCAGTAGAAGTTTCGTTAACGAACCTTTTCGGAAATCTCTTTGTACAGTTGCCTTCTTTCATGCAGGGTGAGCTGGCATTGAATGATCCACATGGGCCGTGAATCATGTTCGCTTTGACCAATCTGTGCAGAATAGGTTCTGTATCTGAATTAGGGATTTCCGCACTAATAATTTTGTCTATTTCATTCGGCCTAATCTTTTCTTCCAGCCACAACAGATTGTGCGAATGAGGCAGCCCACGTTTCTGCCATTCGATTGAATACATATAGCAGCGTACTGCTCCAAAAATCTTTTCTTTTATAAGAAGGTCTATTAAAAGTTTCTGCTTTAAATGAAACACTCGAGCAATTATGTCGTGTCTGTCATGGGAGGCCTGGCCAGGGAGTAGGTTCTGCTCTATTTCAATCCACTTAGGGTTAGTTGTCATGGTTATAAACAAATCTGCGCCTCCATATTTCCTTACATAACAAAAGGCATCTTGTGTACGCTCTGCCATGTATCTAGGACTACCTGTGAATGTGGAAGGCAGAATCACCATCCTACCCATATTTTCTGCATCACCATCTTGTTGTAAGGCATCCCTAAAGTGAATGTAATTTTCCGCACGCAGCTTCCTCTGATTAGTTCGGAAGTAAATCAGCCGTTCAGTTTCAATCTTAGCATACATATCCACCAAAAACTGGTTAAAAAGGCCCCGAAAGCGATGTATATAGATATGCTCGTTCTGTCGAAGTTGAATTAGGAAACTGTAGAACTGCATTGCTGAAGTTTTCTTATTCAAATTCAGAGCTCTGGTAGTGGGATTAACGTTATAGACCGCAAAATTATATCCGTCTTCACCTCGGCAAAACATTAAAGGGTATTGCAAAGAATCATAAGCGCGATGAGTTTCACTAATTCTCTGGAGTTGGTTGTCATGCGTTCGTATCACAATGTCCCTCCGGTCACACTCTTGGTCGACTAAGAGGACAGCGACTTCGTTTGTGGTTGGTGCATTATAACGACCTGAATGAGATCCTGTTGGCCTTTTATCAGCAGCAATTACAAATTTGTAAATACTGCGATCGTCAGCTGGAATGGAGTCAAGAGCAGCTTTAAAACTTCCTATGTACGGATTGACATTATGAAGCATATCTTGCAGGCTGCGTACCAAAGTCGGGTCCAAATTTGGGATATGTTGTTGCCTAATATTTGCTTGTTCGTGGTAATTATCGACGAAATATATTTGTAAAAACTTTGGAGCATCCGTGGGTAACAGCGAGCCAATACGATGGTAGACTTGGCCTTGTATTTTGAAAGTAGGCATATATTAGCCAAAAAATGTCTAGACTTTGGGTGATCTCCGTTTATCAATCCTTTTAATGGCCCTGGTGGTTCTTGCATGCTCTCTAAGTGAACTTTTCCAGATGAACAACACATTCCCTGTGATTCACCATGCCATTTCACAGCACTGCAATACGAACATATTTGATTCATTGAGCCAAGATCAGTATAATCAGCGTAATTTACTGCCGGGTTGTAACAAAATCCACTTTTCGCCTTGTCCGCCCACGTCAACTCTTCTTGCTCAAATACCATTGAATCATCATGGTCACTAACCGGTAGCCTTAGAACAGCATGACGCAGTCGGTGTTCTTCTAACTGTATCCGTCGGATATAAGGGGATTGTGTTTGACGTAATTCGTGGATGCGACTCCTCTCTTCGTCGAGGAGATTAGCGATAACTTCCTGGTTACCATTGTAGCGACTGCGGGCAGCCGATAAGCGTGACTAACGCTCCTCACTTGTTTCCAATATTCGCGATATTTGTTGTCGGTTACGGTTAACTGACAAACGCAATTCTCTTTGCTGCACTGTTTCCAGAGATCGTATGATTTGATGTTGCGAGCGATCGACAGACAAACGCAAAGCTCGTTGCTCGTCGCTTTCTATACAACGTAATATTTCTTGCCGCTCGCGATCAGCAGACAAACGTAAATCTCTCTCTTCATTCGTTTCTAGAGAACGTGCGATTTCGTGGCGTGCTCGGTCAGCAGACAAACGTGACACTTGTTCCTCATCCGTTTCTATTGAGCGTAACATTTGGGGGCGCAAACGATCATCAGACAGGCGTAACTCTCGTTCTACATTAGTTTCTCGAGAACGTGCGATTTTGTGGCGTGCTCGGTCAGCAGACAAACGTGACACTTGTTCCTCACGTGTTTCTGTGGAACGTGAAATTGCATGGCGAACACGGTCAGCAGACAAACGGAATATTTCTTCTTCACGTGACTCCAGAAAACGTGAGACTTCGTGCCGGTTACGGTCATTATTTAAACGCTGTTCTCGTTGGGAACTCGTTTCTAGAGACCGGGAAATCTCCCGGCGCCTACGCTCATAATGTAACCGATTAGCACGTTCTTCCGGAGTTTCGGCAGTTCTTGAAGCCGCGATGCGGTTTCTATTATGATTGAGACGCAATTCGCGTTCCGATGAAGTCTCTTGAGACCGATATGCGGCAGTTCTAGAACGCTGCGATGCTAGACGCTCTCCTCGAGCAGATTCACTTTGTCTTAAAATTTCCAAACGTCGTCGCTTGGCTCGAATTGAAGCTGACGATAAGTTAGATCGTTTTCGCGAAGGCATTGTGGATTTTTAATTCTATGGTTAAAAAATAAATAGTTGTATGTAAAATTGCAGAAGAGGGAAGAGAAGATTTTACCTACTTTTCCAAGATTTCGTATCGCGTAATATACAACTTGAGATACTTTGACAATTTTTGGTTTATCTAAAGCTATTCTCGTTGGACTTTCGCCTTCACAAATTGGAAAATTACTTTGCGCCTACGAACAGAGATTTGAATAGAACATAAAAACATGGCTCGACATAAAGTTTCCAAGTTGTAAGTCGTTCATTTTCCAAAAAGTTATAGTAGGGTTAGAATTCCACAAACGGATTACTTAAAATTGTAAATATATCTTCTTCTTCTTTAAATGGCCATCTAACCGCCTGAGCGATTTTGACCGTCCAACATAGCTCGCCAGTCATTTCTTCTTTGCGCCAACTGGCGCCAATTGGAGACCCCACGAGATCGCAGGTCGGTCTCCACTTGGTCCTTCCATCGGAGTGGTGGTCTTCCTCTTCCTCTGCTTCCACCGGCGGGTGCCGATAAGTATACCTTCTGGGCTGGAGCGTCTTCGTTCATTCGCACGACGTGGCCTAGCCAGCGAAGCCGCTGTGTTTTAATGCGCTGTACTATGTCGACGTCTGCGTAAAGCTCATACAACTCATCATTAAATCTTCTTCGGTACTCGCCGTCGCCAACGCGTAGAGGCCCATAAATCTTTCGCAGAACTTTTCTCTCGAATACTCCCAATGCAGCCTCGTCAGATGTTGTTAGTGTCCACGCCTCTGCACCATATAGCAGGACGGGAGCGATGAGTGACTTGTAGAGTGTGATTTTCGTGCGTCGAGAGAGGACTTTACTTTTCAATTGCCTACTCAGTCCAAAGTAGCATTTATTTGCAAGAGCAATTCTTCGTTGGATTTCTAGGCTGGCATTATTGTTGGAGTTTATGCTGGATCCAAGGTAAACGAAGTCCTTCACTATTTCGAACTTTTTGGTGCCAGCAGTGGCGTGGGTGCCAAGGCGCGAATGCGCTGACTCTTTGCTTGATGACAGCATGTACTTCGTTTTGCCTTCGTTCACCACCAAACCCATTTTTTCCGCTTCTTTTTCTAGTTTGGAGTACGCAGAGGTTACGGCACGGTTGTTAAGGCCGATAATGTCAATGTCGTCAGCATATGCTAACAGTTGCACGCTTTTATAGAATATTGTTCCAGCGCGGTTGAGTTCTGCAGATTGTATTATTTTCTCCAACATCAAATTAAAGAAATCGCACGATAGGGGGTCACCTTGTCTGAAACCTCGTTTAGTTTCAAACGGCTCGGAGAGGTCCTTCCCAATTCTGACTGAGCTGGTGGTGTTGCTCAATGTCATTTTGCAAAGCCGTATAAGTTTTGCGGGGAAACCAAATTCAGACATAGCGGCATATAGGCAGCTCCTTTTCGTGCTATCGAAAGCGGCTTTAAAATCAACAAAGAGGTGGTGTGTGTCGATTCTTTTCTCACGGGTTTTCTCCAGGATTTGACGTATTGTAAAAATCTGGTCGATGGTAGATTTTCCAGGTCTGAAGCCACACTGATAAGGTCCAATCAGTCTGTTCACGTCAGGCTTCAATCGTTCGCACAATACGCTTGACAAGACCTTATATGCGATATTCAAAAGGCTGATTCCGCGGTAGTTGGTGCAGTTTGCAGGATCACCTTTTTTGTGGATTGTAAATATATATTATAGGCAATAATGGTACTGTGTATAGTCGAATAACTGCCAATATGCGTTCGTAACGAAATCCTGTTCTTGCAAAATCCCAAAAGCAAAATCCTGCTTTTCAAAATCGGGGGTTTTTAAACCCTGCTCTTTTAAAATCCTGCTTTTTCAAAATCCTGATGTAAATGAAGAAAAAAATTTGGTTTTTTGGGGTTTTACACCATAAAAAGTTGGTAACTGATGAACCGAAAGTAAAACACCTTACAAAACCGAAACAGAGACAGGGACGTTATTTTAATCGGTTCTTACTTTGCGTCTAAATTTAAGATTTATATGGAATTCTGAATTGAAAATCATGAAGAAGAAAGTACTCGCGGGAATTTTGTTTGTAACCGGTTTTTTGAAAAAAATTTGAATTGGATACATCGAAATAAAAGTTTTATGAAATTTATAGATAGGAATTGATAATGTACTAAATCATTCTTACAGTACCAGATTTGCTACGAAAGTACCAAAAGAGGTAACACTATTTGTCATTCGCCACTTAATAATACCAATGCTGATGAAAAATAAATTTTCTCAATTTCAGGTAATCCGTTTTAAAAAATCTTACCCAATACTTTTAATCTACCTATTCCAAGTCCGAGCTACAAACATAAATATATACATATTATTCACATACAGAGTCGCCGGCATTAGCAAAACATATTTACCTTTTATTGGTACAAATCTCAATATACCAAATCGTCCCTAAGCAGGTAGGTAGAACATTAATTATTGTACGCCTTGTCTTTTTTATGTTTCACTTTTTAAAAATATATACATAAGAGATATACATATGTACATACATATGCTTTTTACATAATAATTCAAATTGAGAACTTTTTATTTTTATGAAAATTGTAATATTATACGCAAACAGAGTTAAAGGAATACAATATCTTTTCTTATTATTTTTTGAGAATCTAACTTTTTTTTTATAAGAATGGTCAATGCATACTATTGCAAGAAAAAATCCAACCAAGTGAAGTATCTGTTTGAGCAAAAGTCAATTCCGGTTTGCGTAATCGTAAAATGAAAACAACAACACAAATTTGCTTTTACTTTAAACTTTGATTGGATTGAAGTGGAAAAAGTAACACCAGTATAAATAAATATGGTTAGCGTCAGAATTAAAAAAAAAACTCATAATATACGATTTTTTTCTTAAATAATAAACGTTTTATTTTTTGTCCGTATTTAAATGCATCTACCCACCCTTCTCTTTTTTCGTCCGAAATTTTTTAAGATATATAATTGAAACCATTTGAGATATTTAAATTAAGCCCATCGCATATAACAGTACCCATTGGCACCATTCGTTTGATACCCATATTGTACTAACACATTTTTTTGCAAATATTCGTCGATAACTTCAAGATATATCCGAAACCATTTGGGATATTTCAATTGATCACATCGCATATTACAGCACTCATTGACACCTTTCGTTTGACATCCATATTGTACTAAGACATTTTTGGTCACCCCTGGTCCACATATTGGGCGATAACTCCAAAACCGGTTGAGATATCGAAAAAAGTAATATCTTAAGTTTTAAGTTGAGTATCTAGCAATCCAACGAAAAAAGTTTCATTCATTTCCATTCAGTACTTTCAGAGTGATACGGCCACAAACATACGGACAGACATGGGCCACATACTGGGCGATAACTCCAAAACCGGTTGAGATATCGATAAAAGTAATATCCTAAATTTTAAGTTGAGTATCTAGCAATCCAACGAAAAAAGTGTCATTCATTTCCATTCAGTACTTTCAGAGTGATACGGCCACAAACATACGGACAGACAGACAGTCAGACAGACAGACAGACACACAAAAATTAAAAAAATGGTTGATTTGGATTCTACTTTTTTAATAATGCTTCCCCCAATCAATTTTTTGTTGATATCTGCCATGTACAGACATCGATCTGTTACAATTTTATTATATGTAGAGATTCGAATAGTGTTTATTCGAATATTATTCGAAAAAAATCCCACTCCTACTACTAATACATACAAACTAAAACGCATAACTCTAAAATATGCTAAGTCAACATATGGTTGCAATCCTACTAATATTATAAATGTGAATGTAGCGATGTTTGGATGTTTGGATATCCAGACGTTTGCTTTTGTTCCCTAAAAACGTGAGAATGGCTGGACGGATTTTGTTGAAATTTGGCACGCCTACAGGTATAACCTGTAGGTCTGGAAGGAGCTATAGGCTATTTTTATACCTAGTAGTGCTTCGCACACAAGGTATATTAACTTCATTCGCCTAACGGTAGTATGTAACGGCATAAACGAATCGAGATAGATATTGACTTATGTATATCAAAATGTTCAGGAGGAAAATAGAAATTGATTGAGCCATGTCCGTCCGTCCGTCCGTCTGTGAACACGATAACTTGAGTAAATCTTGAGATATCTCAATGAAACTTTGTACGCAGGTTCCTTTTTACTTATCTCTGAACGCTATTGAAAATAGGCAAAATCGGTTAAAAGCCACGCCCACTTTCTATATATATAATATTTTCGAAAATACAAAAAGAGTGATTATTCAGTACATAATACACCTATAAGGATAAAATTTGGTGTGTACCTTACCGTTAAGGCAAAAAATAAATTTGTGAAGAAATTTTTAAAAAAGGGCGTGGCACCGCCCACTTTTGTTTAAGTCAAATTTGGAAATATTATTAATCATAAATCAAACACCGCTCAAGATAGCAAAATAAAATTCAGCACACATATATCTATTAATACAGGCAATATTTCGTAAAAAAAATTAGCGAAATCGGATTAGGTCCACGCCCAATTTTATACGAAAGATTTCGAAAAGGATCATGGATATATTGAATATGCTATAACTTTGCTTAAACTAGCTGTATATCATTTCTATTTCACCTCTAAAGTGTTCGCGGGCAAAGAAAGTCGAAAGCACAAAATTTTTGGAAAATGGGCGTGGCCCCGCCCCTTTATGGGGGATTATTCCACAAAACTTTCCATGCCATAAATCCGGTAAAAATTGACTTATTGAAACGATATTTAGAGAAAGTGTTCAACATATAAAGCTAACTCTTTGCTGAAAAAATAAACAAAATCGGTGAACGGACACGCCCACTTTTTGAACATAGTTCTAAAAAATTTCTTCGTAAAATTAAAATCGCGATATTTCCATAATTGTATAAGTTATATAAATAAGATTTTACACACATAATAGCCTTTTTAAACAAAACTAAACTGTAAACAAATTTTGTGGATTTTGGTGAAGTAGGCGTGGCGCCGCCCACTTTTTAGCATAAAAGCTCTGCTATTTTCAAAAGCGATTGCTTGGAATTTCAAGAATGTATTTCAATGAAATTATGTGAGAGGGCTCCCAATAGTATGTAGTATACTCCTGCCAAAAAGTACGCAAATCGAATAACAAACAAGGAAGATTTACGGGCAAGTAGTTAACACCCTACTGCCTTTTTTTTTAAATTTTTTTTATTTTCGAATATGAGGAAAGCTATTTATATTTTGTTATTTAGTGATAATTGAATTTACCACTCACAAAAGAAGTGTTTTTAATCGAAAACAATCAGTTGCCTTAATAACAACTTTTCCGTTATTAAAATAGACCTGAGTAAATTGGGATACCAAAACAGATCACTACTAGGTATTTAATGTTCGGTTACACCCGAACTTAGACTTCCTTACTAGTTTTTTTTTAATTTTGGGGGTTCCGACAGTGCTAGGGACCGTTTCTTTTCGAGATTGTTTTTATTCCATATAACTCTAAGCATATTGAACCTATACTTATGATATTTCGCATAAATGTATAGAAAGATCGTACAATATGGGTATCAACCGAAAGGGGAAGGCCCCAGGTTTCATTTTCGCTTCGATATATTTCGATAAATTGATCGATAACTGAGTCATCGGTCAAAATGCGATTGCCCGAAAACCTCTATATTACCCTACAATATGGGTATCAAACGAAAGGAGATAGCTCCAGGTTTCATTTCGACTTCGATATATTTCGATAAGTTTATCGATAGTCGGCTGCCATGTACAAAAGTGCAGTGGGTATGATGGAGGCGGTCTACCCTGGTGCGATCATCAGGGCGGTGGATCTGAGTGAGATCCCATGCAGACCTAGGGCAAGGGTATGGATACCGGCTAAACCGGTGGAGCCAGAGAAGGTCCTTGAAGTTTTCAGGGCCTTCAATCCGGATCTTCCAACTGCTAATTGGAGGATCCTCAAGTTAGAGACGAGCTCTAAGGCCACGCGTCAGGTGATACTGATGCTGAACAAAGAAACTATCCCTCTCCTGGATAGGACGGATAGTTTGGTGAACTTTGGCTTCGTGCAGGTCAAGGTTAAGGTCTATTCTAACGACCTTAGGTCAGCGCAGGACCTGGAGGAGGAGCTAGAGAGGGACGATAGTGAGGGGGTGGATGGGGATGTCGAACCCAGCCGAGCCGATCCGATGGACGGTACGGAACGGGATGACGCCGTGTCGACCCTCTCACTGGGCTCTTCTCTGAGCTTCGGGAGGTTGTGCGAGATGCACTCGGGTGAGGAGCCGATGTCGGATGAGGACATTGGTAATGTCACGGTGGTGGAGAGAGGCAGCAACCCTGATGGTGCGGGTGCTGCAGATTAACCTCCACCACAGTAAAGCAGCGGCGGCTGCGTTGCTGCTCCTTCTGGCAACGAAGGGGGCAGCGGAGATAGCCCTCATCCAGGAGCCTTGGGTGGTTGGGCAGAATATATGCGGGCTGAAGGTAGCAGGTTTTACACTGGTAAGTGGGGCTACTGATGGGAAACCTAGGGCATGTATACTAATATACATGCTTTATTTCTTCCCCAATTTAGTGACGAGGATACGACATCCATACAAATAGAGGTCAATGGTATGGTCTGTACATTGACCTCGATGTACATAGCACATGATAGACCAGCGCCTACGCAGGCGGTGCGTATGGTCCTGGAGAAGGCTAAGGGGCACATCATCGTTGGAGGCGATGCCAACGCTCACAACCCAGCGTGGGGTAGCTCTGACGTAAACGAGAGGGGTGAGTTACTCTTTGATTTTATTTTACAACAGGATATCTGTATATGTAATAGAGGTCAGGAGCCCACGTTTATTACTAAAAATAGAAGGGAGGTGCTGGACGTTACGCTCTGCTCGAGAAGCGCGGAAGGCATGGTCAGAAAATGGATGGTTTACGATGAGCACTCCTTCTCCGACCATTGCTATATTCGCTTTGATGTGGAAGGCGTACCGTCCACCTCCTCCCCATATAGAAATCTTAAGAACGCCAACTGGCTAACGTACAGAGGGGAACTGGATAAGTTCCTTTCCGACCATCATCCCGATGAACCCAGGGATACTAAAGAATTAGATGACATGGTGGACAAGTTCACTAAGGCTTGTCAAGGGGCTTTAGATAAAGCTTGTCCCATTATAAAGGCTAGGGGTAAGCAAAAACCACCCTGGTGGAACCCGGAGCTAGATAGATATAGGAAGCTATGCAGACAGGCTTTTAATAGTGCTAAAGCCTCGGAGGAAGCCTCAAAATGGGAGGCGTATAAGGTGCACCTGAGGAAATACAAAGGGGAACTCAGGAAAGCTAAAAGAACCTCCTGGAGGGACTTTTGTAGTACGATAGAATCTGCATCACAGGGCGCTAGATTACGGAAGATCCTATCTAAATCACCTCGTAGCGAACCGGGGTGTTTGAAAAGGCCGGATGGGTCATGGACTTACACGGGGGAGGAAACATTGCAACTCCTCCTTGGTACCCATTTTCCAGATGCGGAAAACGAGTATAGGTACCTCATAGATGCGGGTCAGGGAGCATTTGACCCAACGCAGTACCTCACTAGGAAAGAATTGTATGGGCCATCGGTTCATTTAAGCCGTTCAAAGCACCGGGGCTAGACGGAATAGCACCCATACAGCTTCAGCAATCCACGGAGCAGGTTATTCCGTGGCTACAGGCCATATATAGGGGTGTGTTCACCTTTTGTTATATTCCCAACTCTTGGAAAAGCTCTAGGGTAATCTTTATACCTAAGGCGGGTAAAATATCTCACGTTGGCCCAAAAGATTTTAGACCGATTAGTCTGGCGTCCTTCCAACTTAAAGTTTTGGAGCGACTCATGGAACCGTACTTCAGGGAGAAACTAGATAGTAAAATCGTAGCATCGCAGCATGCATATATGAAAGGTAGATCCTCAGAAACAGCGTTACATGAAATTGTCACACATATAGAAAAATCCTTGGTAAACAAAGAATTTACATGAATAGCCTTCCTGGATATTGAGGGGGCGTTTAACAACGTCACGCCGGAGGCAATCACGGTAGCTCTGACGGTCTTGGTTATTGAACCTCGGCTGGTGTCTCTTGTGTACCAAATGCTGACGAGCAGGAGGGTGCAAGCGGAGCTAGCTGGGGTATCAGTAGACAAGGTCGTCAACAGAGGCACGCCGCAAGGTGGGATCCTCTCCCCTCTCCTATGGGTTGCCACAGTCAACGGTACATACAATTCCATGACTGTGGAGGGCTGCCGCAAATCTCTCAACGAGATGGCTGAGCAACTCTCGATTCACTTGGTATGGGTGCCGGGACACAGGGACATACCGGGAAATGAGATGGCAGACGAGCTGGCTAGAGGGGGCACAACCGTTCCACTTTCACAGTTCTGGAAGGGTTTAGGTATGCCGCTCGCTACTAGTAAGCTCTTAACGAGGCACAAATTCCTCCAAGATGCAAGTGACAGGTGGGAAAAGTTAGGCACTTGCGGTCATGCCAAGTTGATATGGCCGGAGATCAGTGCGAGCAGGTCGGTAGATCTGCTAAAACTGAGAAGAGAAGAGCTCTCTCTACTTATGGGACTCCTAACGGGACATATAGGTCTAGGTCGTCATGCAGAAAGACTGGGCATCCCCTTTAATGACTTCTGCAGAAGCTGCAGAGATGAGGAGGAGCCTGAAAAGGTGAGGCATCTTCTATGTGAATGCCCTGCGCTGTGGGGGAGTAGGTTGAAATAACTGGGGTCGGGATTTCTCCAGCATCGCGGAGAATTAACCACAATAAAGTCTAGGGACATTCTACGCTTCGCAAAATCCAAAAAATGGTTCGAGTAGGGGGTCTTTCTTTCTAAGATCTACATATGTGGTATCACAACGGGACCTCCGGGGCCTATGTGCGCTAGCTCCCTTACTAGCAGCCACTGCAACCTACCTACCTACCTTCCCCCAATAAATTTTTTGTTGATATCTGCCATGTACAGACATCGACCTGTTACAATTTTATTATATGTAGAGATTCGAATAGTGTTTATTCGAATATTATTCGAAAAAATGCCACTCCTACTACTAATACATACATACAAACTAAAACGCATAACTCTAAAATATGCTAAGTCAACATATGGTTGCAATCCTACTAATATTATAAATGTGAATGTAGCGATGTTTGGATGTTTGGATGTTTGGATATCCAGACGTTTGCTTTTGTTCCCTAAAAACGTGAGAATGGCTGGACGGATTTTGTTGAAATTTGGCACGCCTACAGGTTATAGTCTGGAAGGAGCTATAGGCTATTTTTTTTTTTAATTTTGGGGGTTCCGACAGTGCTAGGGACCGTTTCTTTTTGAAATTGTTTTTATTCCATATAACTCTAAGCATATTGAACCTATACTTATGATATTTCGCATAAAGGTATAGAAAGATCGTACAATATGGGTATCAACCGAAAGGGGAAGGCCCCAGGTTTCATTTTCGCTTCGATATATTTCGATAAATTGATCGATAACTAAGTTATCGGTCAAAATTGGATTGCCCGCAAACTTAATATTACCCTGCAATATGGGTATCAAACGAAAGAAGATAGCTCCAGATTTCATTTGGACTTCGATAGGTTTCGATAAATGTATCGATAACTGAGTTATCGGTGAAAATGTTATTGCACAAAAACCTTAAAATTGCCCTACAATATGGGTATCAAAGGAAAGGGGAAGGCCACAGGTTTCATTTGTACTCCAATATATTTCGATAAATTGATCGATAACTGAGTCATCGGTCAAAATGCGATTGCCCGAAAACCTCTATATTACCCTACAATATGGGTATCAAACGAAAGGAGATAGCTCCAGGTTTCATTTGGACTTCGATATATTTCGATAAGTTTATCGATAACTGAGTTATCGGTGATTGCCCAAAAAACTTAACATTACCCTATAATATGGGTATAAAACGAAAGGAGAAGGCAGCAGGTTTCATTTGGACTACGATAGGTTTCGATAAATTGATCGATAACTGAGTTATCGGTGAAAATGTGATTGCCCAAAAACCTTAAACTTGACCTACAATATGGGTATCAAATGAAAGGGGATGGCCCCAGGTTTCAATTTAGCTTTGATATATTTCGATAAATTTACCGATAACTGAGTTATCGGTGAAAATGTTATTGCACAAAAACCTTAAAATTGCCCTACAATATGGGTATCAAATGAAAGGGGAAGGCCCCAGGTTTCAATTTAGCTTTGATATATTTCGATAAATTGATCGATAACTGAGTTATCGGTGAAAATGTGATTGCCCAAAAACCTTAAACTTGACCTACAATATGGGTATCAAACGAAAGAAGATAGCTCCAGGTTTCATTTGGACTTCGATATATTTCGATAAATTTACCGATAACTGAGTTATCGGTGAAAATGTTATTGCACAAAAACCTTAAAATTGCCCTACAATATGGGTATCAAACGAAAGGGGAAGGCCCCAGGTTTCAATTTAGCTTTGATATATTTCGATAAATTGCTCGATAACTAAGTTATCGGTCAAAATTCGATTGCCCGAAAACCTTAATATTACCCGGCAATATGGGTATCAAACGAAAGGGAATATGTCCAGGTTTCATTTGGACTTCGATAGGTTTCGATAAATTGATCGATAACTGAGTTATCGGTCAAAATGCGATTGCCCGAAAACTTCTATATTACCCTACAATATGGGTATCAAACGAAAGAAGATAGCTCCAGGTTTCATTTGGACTTCGATATATTTCGATAAATTTATCGATAACTGAGTTATCGGTGAAAATGTTCCTGCACAAAAACCTTAAAATTGCCCTACAATATGGGTATCAAATGAAAGGGGAAGGCCCCAGGTTTCATTTGTACTTCAATATATTTCGATAAATTCATCGATAACTGAGTCATCGTTCAAAATGCGATTGCCAGAAAACCTCTATATTACCCTACAATATGGGTATCAAACGAAAGGAGATAGCTCCAGGTTTCATTTGGACTTCTTTATATTTCGATAAATTTATCGATAACTGAGTTATCGATGAAAATGTGATTGCCCAAAAACCTTAAACTTGACCTACAATATGGGTATCAAACGAAAGGGGAAGGCCCCAGGTTTCAATTTAGCTTTGATATATTTCGATTGCCCGAAAACCTTAATATTACCCGGCAATATGGGTATCAAACGAAAGGGAATATGTCCAGGTTTCATTTGGACTTCGATAGGTTTTGATAAATTGATCGATAACTGAGTTATCGGTCAAAATGCGATTGCCCGAAAACTTCTATATTACCCTACAATATGGGCATCAAACGAAAGAAGATAGGTCCAGGTTTCATTTGGACTTCGATATATTTCGATAAATTTATCGATAACTGAGTTATCGGTGAAAATGTTCCTGCACAAAAATCTTAAAATTGCCCTAAAATATGGGTATCAAATGAAAGGGGAAGGCCCCAGGTTTCATTTGTACTTCAATATATTTCGATAAATTCATCGATAACTGAGTCATTGTTCAAAATGCGATTGCCAGAAAACCTCTATATTTCATCATTTGGACTTCTTTATATTTCGATAAATTTATCCATAACTGAGTTATCGGTGATTGCCCAAAAAACTTAACATTACTCTATAATATGGGTATAAAACGGAAGAAGGCAGCAGGTTTCATTTGGACTACGATAGGTTTCGATAAATTCATCGATAACTGAGTTATCGGTGAAAATGTGATTGCCCAAAAACCTTAAACTTGCCCTACAATATGGGTATCAAGCGAAAGGGGAAAGCTCCAATTTCATTTGGACTTCGATAAATTTATCGATAACTGAATTATCGGTGACTGTCCAAAAAACTTAACATTACCCTATAATATGGGTATAAAACGAAAGGAGAAGGCCGCAGGTTTCATTTGGACTTCGATAGGTTTCGATAAATTTATCGATGATGTGTTATCAGTGAAAATGTGATTGCCCAAAAACCTTAAACTTGCCCTACAATATGGGTATCAAACGAAAGGGGAAAGCTCCAGGTTTCATTCGGACTTCGATATATTTCGATAAATTTATCGATAACTGAGTTATCGGTGATTGCCCAAAAAACTTAGCATTACTTTATAATCTATCTATCTATATCTATACTATTTATATTTTGAAAGCCGTTTTTTTTTTCTGTTCGCAAAACTCAAGAACGGCCAAACCGATTTTGATGAAATTTTGAACGGAACATCTCTGTGTGCTCGACATGGTTATAGGCTAAAAAACCATTTTAAAATTTTCCGGGTTTTCGAGATATGCGCAAAATGTGGACCGGGGTTAACCTTGATCGTGTTTATACGATATGGGTATCAAATGAATGGTACTGATGAGTGTTGTAACATGGAGTGGTTTTCTTTCCCCTAGGGGGTCTCGTTCCCGAGATATTGGCCCAAATGTGGACCAGGGGTCACTCCAGAAAGTGTTTGTACGACATGGGTTTCAAATTAACGGAATTGAGTTGTGTTCTAACATGGAGTGGTTTTGTTTCACCTAGGGGGTCCTGTTTCCGAGATATTGGTCCAAATTTGGACCAGGATGCCCCCAGAAAGTGTTAGTACGATATGGGTTTCAAATGAAAGGTATTGATGAGTGTTCTATGTAAAACGGCTCTAAAGGTAGAACCGTATATGACATATGTGACATTATTTCGAAAAATGTTAAATTCTCACTAATGGTATTCATGTAATCGTGTATACAGCGTGTAAAGCTCATAAACGCGTAAATTTGCGAAGTGCGTAAATGAACTGTCAAAATTTATATGGAAAGAAGCTTACGCAAACTTCGTAAAATTATCAACTAATTTCGGTGCGTAAATGCTCGTAAACTCAATGCTCAAACTCATTGAATCAGCTGTCAGCCGCCAAAAGAAAAATAAAAATATGAAAGAGGTAAAATAAAATAAATTTGAACAATTTCTATAATTTTTTTTTTTTTTTTGTAAAGTTATTACTCATTTTGTGTTTAGTGAACACATCTAACCATCGCTGACTTACAACTTTCCGAGGCTATTTACAGGTGCGTTCATATAACGGGGTGTGTAAACTTATAAAAATACACACTTCGTAAACTTCTACGATTATATGAATACCATTACTATTTCACTTTTTAATT
Source organism: Sphenella marginata (assembly GCA_951509765.1). Taxonomy (NCBI): domain Eukaryota; kingdom Metazoa; phylum Arthropoda; class Insecta; order Diptera; family Tephritidae; genus Sphenella; species Sphenella marginata. The sequence goes on from OX608078.1 coordinate 14,805,386, forward strand.
TTATGAAATTATAAAAACCACATGGCTGACTAGAAGATAAAGGCAGTTATGCTACGAAACTGAAGTAAGCATAGCAGAATACCAGTGTATAGGATTTAACACAGGCGCGTAGCCAGAAAAAAATTTCGGGGGGGGGCTTTGGCCAAAGTGTCAGTAAATAAGAATTACCTATAAATATGCATATATTTATATTTTCACATATTACATATTTATACTTTTATTTATTTGAAATTTTCCTCTTTCTACACGGCTAAAAATTTGAGCCTAAATTTTAAACCACTCATTGGTTTACACAATTTTTAAAACTTTTTTTTAATAAATTCCAAACCTTTCTCAATTTTTTGCGGTTTAGATTTAAAACTTAACCGGGATAAACAAACACGGTACTTTTCGCACAAAATTCATGAGTGCGCCGTAGCTCAGTAGGTAGAGCATTGCGCACTGATTTGGGGCACGTCGGTTCGAGACCTAATATTTAAAAAAAAAAAATAAAAAATTTTTAACAACATTTTCGGTATAAAATTTAAATAATTTTTATTAGGCGCATTTCTATGACAACCGTCGTAAATTTAATTCTAAACCAAATTTGGTCATACGCCTAGATCAGTATGTCTGCGTTCAAAGGGTTTTTTTGGAATATCCAGTAAAATTAACTTCTTTAGACTAATTTAATTATTTTGAATGAAAGTATGTGCAAATACATAATGAAACTTCTGCAAATCAAAGTTCAAAAGTTTGTGGAAAATTCATGAAAATTTAAGAATTCTCGAAAAAATTTCATCGAAATTTCTAACTTTCTCGTAAAATTTTTTTGATTTTTTTTGAGTATGCAGTTTTGCTGCTCGTTCAATTGTCAAAAGCCGACCAAGAGCATTTTCTTCAATATAAAAATATTACGCTTATAAATTTGTATCGAAGATAATGCACTTGGCTAGGAAAAAAATTGCCAAAAATCGAGTAATTCTTCTAGCGGCTTAAGATTGCTATCTTTGTTCACTTTAATTGAACGGGCCACAAAACTGAAAACTCGAAAAAATTTAAATATTTTTACTAAAAAGTTAGAAATTTGTATGAAAATTTTTCGAGTTTTGTTGAATTTTCATGAATTTTCCACAAAGTTCTTAACTTTGAGTTGCAGTATTTTTCTTGTTTTTTTGCACATTCTTTCATACAAAAATAATGAAATTAGTCAAAGGAAGTCAATCCTACTGAAAATTCCAAACAACACTTTGTAGCCCCAAAAAGTTTTAAATCTAGGCTAAATATTTTAGACGTGTACAAAACAATATTTATTTTTATTGTTTGTTTTCAAATTTTGTGTAGGATTTCTTCAGGCTTTGGCAAGAAGTAAATAGTTGTCGCTTTATTTCTTGAAGAAAAACTGAAGCTTCGGAAAAATAAAAACAAAAAATGAAATAACATTGAAATTCATATAAAAAGCGGAAAATTGCAATTATTCAACATGCAAAACGGAACGTCAACATTTGTTGGCTATTCATGACAATTTCATAGTCAAGAAATACTTGAAAATATTTCTTAATCATTTTCTTTTCAACAGCATACCGGGCTTTCTTTTAAACGTTTTCAATCTTTTTTTGCCAAATTAGCGTCACCTTTTAGTATCACCTCACAAGTATAAGTACAATTTAATTGTTACTTTCTCTGATAATTCAATACGACTGCGTTGTGTACAGCTTAGTAATTTTTGGAAATTTTTTTTTAACTTCTTGTTCTTGTTCTTGTTCTTGTTAAACCTTTGGCAACCGTGACTATAATAACGAGGGACACTCATTTTTACGATTTTTGCCCGCTGTATTCATAGCTCGAAAAGCAGTTAGTTTGGCGCGAATTTCTTAAAGGGCCAAATGAGTGAACCGTTGCAGGAATTTAGTTGTGACCTCTCAGACTTGCTCTGACAATTGATTAGCGACTGCCAATAACTTCTCTCAGTGTGAAATATTATTTAATTTTATTCTTTCGTATTTTCATTATTGCTATTAATGCTAATTTCTTAACAGGGGTTTTAAAGGTAAATAGAGTAATTATTCTAGTACAGACGTATATTTTTTAATTTTCGGAAATTTCGGGGGGGGGGGGTTTGAACCCCCGAAACCCCCCCCTGAATACGCGCCTGATTTAACATAATGCAAGCTTACATAACAATGTTATAGCAAAAAAAAAACTGTTATTGTTTGGTACTGCTTCTAACGTTGAGCAGTTATGTTAGTCGGTGAAGTAATAATCAAAGTCAGGGCTGGGTTTTTCCATACAATTGTACTTTTTCGATACAATTTGGCTCAAGAAAGTACCGAAGTACTACGCTGTCGCTTTTGGTACAATTTCGCCTATATACTAGACCAATCTCTCACTTACTTTCTTAAAATAGCCACCTAACCGCCTAGGCGATTTTGGCCTTTCATACTCAGTGAAAATAAATTTGTGGGTAGAAGGCGGTCATTTAATTTGACAGCTTACAATATTATTTCTAATTTAGTAATTGAAGTGGTAGCGGTAGCTTTCGTGGTAAATAGTTTACATTGACGAAATGAACAGTTGCGAATGTGTAGATTATCAATATCTGAGTGATTTGGTGCAAATGATTTAGTGTGTCGGCGAATATCAACTTAGATTGGAATAGATACATAGTTTATCATTCAGTTGGATATCTTTTTTTTAAATGAACTTAATAGTAAAGTCTATTTTGGGCAGAACGAAGTTTGCCGGGTCAGCTAGTAAATATATAAATATGTCAGTCGCATTGACAAACTGACGTTGTGTTCAGTTGGTCATTGCGACTGTCTTTGGCGGTGTCTTTGACCGTCCACACAAGTGTAACAAGATCCTCGTTATGTGCGGCATGTGCATTAATTGTATAAACTCCCGCTGAGTTCAATGTAACTAATTTGGGCAGAATGTTGTTTGTATACATTCATATTTGCTTATACATTTTTTATGTACAATTAAAATAAAGGGGCGATGTGTTTATGTAATGGTACACAGAGTCTGTGTCAGGAAAACGTGTGATAATATCAGGCCTTTGCCGCGATCGATACGCAAACTCAAGAACAAACGAACCATCAGGCCAGAATGTTTTATTCAGGACAACGTCAAAGGAATCAGGAGAGATGTTAATCTTGAATGACGATATGCTTCTATCCTGCCTAGACTTGAATTTCATTAGTTTTAAGGAAGAAGGAGAAAGTGTAGATTTTATATAACGTTCTATATCTTCCGAACTAGTTTCTCTAGCAAATCGCGAAACAAAATGGTTTTCAGCCGAGGAGCAACAACTAGCTCTGTAGGTGGAGCACTCGAAGGACTAGTGCCAGGTTCCTGATTAACGATGCGGGAAACAGGCTTAGGTGGTAAGGAAGAAGTAAGCATAGTAATTTCCGTAGAGGCTTGCGAAGTAGCATCCGCGGCAGTTTGAGCAGTGGCTTGCGCGTAGGTCAATAGGTTATTGTCCATCTCACCTACCTTCAATGTGGTTTGCGCAGACAGCGTAAGGGCTACATCAGCCACAAAAGTTTTTGATCTAGTGACACGGCCACTAGATACTATTTGTTGCGGGCACGTGGAATTAAAGGATATTAGAGCGTTCTCCGAAGAATTGGGCTCTATATTCACAGTAGGAAGCGCTCTATATTCACCGATGCCCGCATTATATTTGTATTAGGCAGTTGAAGCGAATCGAGACGCATAAAGGACATAAACTCCTCTTCATATTGAGAAAACTTTTTGGTAAGGATGCTCGAATCTTTTCCAATTTCCTTAAAGCCATTTCTCAAGGTCCTATGTAACTTACTAATCTCGAGAAAAAAATAGTACAAGAGTTATTTAGGAGCACTTCCTTAAGACAAATCACGTTTATTGAGACAGGTATGTTACATGGTACACCAATTCATACTGTTACTAACTAACCAACTAATATAATTTTGGTTGTTTGTGAGTTCCTTACATTGAAAAATGCCAGCAAGACGCAAAGTGGCTTCGTTAGGCCGTCAAACACGTAAAGCTGCAGCCAAGCGGAATACAAGAGCCCGAAGAACTGAAGACCAAATCCAGCAAGAGAATTTTTATACGCGAGATAAAGTAGCGCAGTTTCGTGAAGCTGAATCAGAAGATGCCCGAGCTGAACGAAATGAACGAAGAAGATCAAAACAAAGACAAGCAGCAACGCCAGAATGAACATCGTGTGGCTAGATTAGCCACAACACTGGCGAGTACAACCCTGCCGCCAACATTCACCACACCACACACACACTTACACAGTCACGCACATATAATTTGTCAACACCAAACACACAGACTTTTGTAAACAAAAATCATAATTTCGTAAATCTCGAGCAAAACGGTCATTTAGCGCCTGAGCCAAAATATATTTACAAAGTTTTAAAACCCAATTATCCTTTCGCTTAGTGTCGGGGCGACATGTAACATGTCATTTAAACAGACTCCATTCGAAGAGTTGCTCGAAGCGTTAAAAACTACAATCAATTTGGTTGTCGTACTTTCGGGTTTAAGGACTACATGATGAGGCAGGTAAAAGGTTCTATCTTCTCCATGTGGCCTAAATCTAAGTATTTGTGTACTACATTATCGTAATCCTCCTTTAAGGAACGATTTTTAATTAATCTCGCCTCGTTTCGAATGAATTTCCGTAGAGCAATCGGTAGCGAAGACCCTAGCTTAATATCCGCCGGATAAAAGCTCTTGAATGGTAGGGATACCACGTATCGACCCTCTTCGTTCCTAGTGATGGTCTTTACATATAGCTCCTCGCAGAATGCGTCCTCTTCTGTTTGAAGGTTTTTTCTAGGGATCTCTTCTAGTTCCCAGAATTTTCGTAGCTGACGATCTAACGCGATGTCTTCTCCCATTGAGATTGTTGTGGCAAAACAAGAGGCGTGTGCAGTGGAAGACGCCCCCGTGACGATCCACCCCAATACGGTCTCTTGTGACCAAAAAGTTGTGGTTGCTTCTACGTTTGACCCCCTCTACCATAACCTTAGGGTATAAATCTCCTCCAATGAGAAGGTCGATTGGTGCACTTTGCAAGAATTTCGAATCTGCTAAAGAAACTTTGGGTAAAATGTCTAGAATCGACTCATCAAGCGGTGTTGATGGTCAGTTACCTGCAATTTTTGGTAAGACGAACGCTGTTGTTTCTAGAAAGAGGTTGGGTTGGTTGGTCTGCGAGGAATTTCCACTAGCAGTTTCTTTCGAAGCTTTGTTATTCGAAGTTGGCTTATGAAGTAGAACATTATGTCTACTTTTGCACTTTGTGCACGAGTATTGACTTTTACAGTCTTTCATTCTATGCCCCTTCGAGAGACATTTAATGCAGCAGTTGTTTTTCTTTACAATACCGAACATTTCATTAATAGGCAAGGACAAAAATTTAACACAAAGACGTAAGGGGTGCTGCTGCTTAGGACACATTATGCATTGTGGCGTGGAGATCTTTGTGGCTAAAGAAGCCTTCTTTTGATTCGCAGAGATGTGGGAGGGTAGCGTTTTTTGTTGTTGAAGTGGTGTGGCGGATGAACTGGCCCCATGCACGTCCACTATTGATTCCAAAGTCCTGAATCTTTGTGTAAGAAACTTGCCCATCTGGCCCCACTCCGCAATCTCCGTTTTTTTTAACAAACTCTGCTCCCATAAGCTGAGTGTTGCCTCCGGTAATTTGCTGCAACCTAAAAAAACTAAGATTGGGTCCCAATTCCCCACGTCGACGTCGTATATTGCTAAGGCTGTGAGAAACCAGTCTATATAAAATATCAATTCTTCATAACTATTTAACAACATATTTGGTTTAAATTAATGATTTTTGGATATGTGTGTTCTTTTGTCAAGATTTACATAATTTTGGAAAAGAGCCACGCCCACAACTTTTGTGTTTTGTTTGTGCTTCAATTATGTCCAAAGTTTATGGTCGATCTCTTTTAAACTTTCCCAATATGTTAAAAGCTTTGTTAGGTATGGCTCTATATGTATGTAATTTTTTTTTGGAAAAGTGGGCATTTCCAGGCCTACAACCTAAGTAAAATTTCAATTCGTTATATGTATCTTTGAATGTATTTGTTTTAGTGAAATTTTAACGTATGTATGTACCTAAGTTTTTTTGTTTGTTACTGCAATTTATACATATTCGGAGTATTAGAGGATTTTCATAAAATCATCTTATTAGCGTTAAGTGATCAGTGTGTGCAGCAATGTTTAATGACAGTCTAAATAGAATAGGATAGAACTAAATAAATACTAACTATACATCTGCTCAGCAGCGCATAGTTAATGGTTTTTGTCATACTCATTAAGTTCAAAAGATCCATTTTTTGTTGAATACACACAAAAATAAATTCCTTTGTCTCTGAGGCTAAGATTTAACGGTCAGGCAGAACAACGTCTGCCGGGTCTGCAAGTATGTATATAAAAATTAAATGTTTTTCTTATTACCGCGATGCCATTTTCTTGATGCAGCAATATCTTCAGCTATTCCACAATTTCTAGTCTGACGGTCGTTTGAATTTCACCTCGACCTATAAAATAAATTTGCATAAATTGTTGGTTAATATTGGGCAATGGTAACAGTGATCCTATTCGGTGATAAATTTGCCCCTGAATCTATTTGAAAAATAAGTTGCAGTTTATAACTATTTATTTAATTAAACTATGAATAAAAGTGCATAGGTATCTGTTCACCCCTGTGTGGACAAAAATAGAAGCAAAATTTAAAAGAATTTTACTTACATGTATTTTGTCCGTGAATAAAGTTGTCTTAATTTTCGAAAAAATAGTATTAAAAGCTTTTAAAATTTTTAACATAATTTTACATAAGTTTCTTAAAGTATCTATTGATTGAATACTTACTTTAAAATTACCGATATCAAATTTATCTAGGAAAAAAATTTTAAACTTTCTGCTATTTTCAACACATTCAGCAAAAAATATTTAGCTGACATCACGCGAATAAATTACCTTGAAAGTCGACATAAAGTCACTATGTATTATTTGGGTGAACGAATTATACTTTTGGATATTGTAGCTGGGAACCAAATGATTTGCGGTTCAGTGCACAATTTCTTTATTTCTTTTATTATGAAATTTCGGCTTATTTATAGTAAATTAATCTAAACATTTTATTATACATATATACTCTAATTCTTACATAGCTAAGTCTAACATAAGGCATGAAGCCCAACGCACGTTCACACATATGCACGTACTTACATATGTGTATAGGGCTAAGCTACTTCAACGCTTTGGTCGTGGGAAAGTGTTGCAGCAGAGAAATACATAGCATCAGCGACCAAGTAACTTAGACGGCGCTCGTGCTGCGTAGTTTGTATGTAGATATGTATTTATATTGGACACATTACACCTCCTTTCCTAAAAAGAATCGTTTATATACATATTTATATGAACGATTCTATTTCATTTAATAGGTTTGAGTTTTATAGCTTGCCTTTTACAATTAATGAGCGACCGATCTTATTTCATTTCATAGCTCTGGCGCGTTGGACTTTTTGTTTTGTTTTTATGTATGCTGAATTTACTTCTATTACAAAGTTTTGGTTGTGTTTACTTTATTTTCAAGTGGACAATATATTAATTTATTTCTTTCGGAATTTTTTTTATATGTTTCTTTATTTATGCGATACATTTTTCTTACTTTGTATTATTTAATTATTTGTTTATTCGTTTTTCGGTACATAGTTTGTTCTACAATGCTGTATATTTGCATACAATAAAAATGTTTTTAGTGTTTACAATTAAAGTGTTCTTATTCTACGAGTTTAAGCCTATTTTTATGTACTATGATTTTCTTATTTTATTGCTTAAAGTGTAATTATTTATCCTATCAATATTTTCTACTCTATAGGGAATTAAACTGTAGTTATTTTTCTCATCAATATTTGCTACTCTATGTAAAGGGTCCTTTATAACTATTATCTAACTTATGACCTGATTCATTTTTTACTAATACTAAATCTCCTATATGGGGCCGTTCAAGTATTACATAAGCACTATTGGGGGGCGGGGGGTCTTTGTTTTGCTTACGTTCGGGGAATTACCGCGTTTTATTTACTTGCCTAAATTTCCTCTGTCAGTGTATTGTTTCGTTTGGATGAAGTAAGATGTCCTTTCATATAGACAAATCTAAGTTATACCAAAAATTGTTTGAAAGTTTTAAAAAATCGCATACAAGTACAAAAGTACAAAATGTACAAAAGTTAGTGAACGAAGTGTGGCGAAATTATAAATTACAAGCAAAGTCCCACAAGGAACTAGAAGAAGAAGCCTTTCATGGCAGAAATACACTTTTTCAAACCACTTTTTGATGCAACCTGTACCAGGGCTCGAACCCGGACCTTCGGTGTGGTAGGCCGACAACACTCCACAACACATTAATTGAAAAATGTTTACGTAAGCATGGGGGGAGGGGGTAACCGCTTTGCTTATTTTCGATGACAAGGGGGATGGGGGTAAATAATTGTAATAAATCTGCTTACGTAATACTTGAACGGTCCCTAACTACTAACACATTTTGTTAGGAGTAGCCCTAAATTTAATTCCTAACCTACCTCAACAGCTGATATCTTATGGGTTCAATGAACTCTTGAATATAAGTATGTATGTAAGTATATGGGTATTCCTAAACTATATACCCGTTAGCAAACGATCAAACAACCAAAAAACTAGCTCCGTCAAAGCAATATCTGGGCTAGTTGATGTCCATAGGCACATATGCGGTTTTGCACGGATACGCCAATGATAATCCCAAATGAGAATATCAGAGCAGCAACAAGCAAACAAAAAAAAAAACAGTGCAGTAATTTCGAGCGCACAATCACCCTTATATAGCTGTTACAGGCAAGCATACAGTGGCCGACAAAACTATGCATACCCCCTTTTTTTGTATGTTTTCACCAACTTCGGCTTCAGAAAATTCATTTTAACTATTTTCCTGTAAGAGAACTTATCAAGATCTAATACAAAAACTATAAATTATATTTTAAATATGTATGGGAAATTCGCAAGAATTAGACAAATTTTCATCAAAATTTTCAACTTTTTTCTCAGAATTTTTGAATTTTTTTGAAAATGCAGATTTGTAGCGCATTCAATTTTAGGCTGATAAAGTGTTGGTCTGAAGTCTGTAAGAAATTTTCCTGATTTTTGGCAATTTTTTTTCTGAAGAGCTTTTATGTTTTCTTTCATACAAATTTATGAACATAGTATTTTTTGTATGGAAGAAAACATAAAAGCTCTTCAGAAAAAAAATCGCCAAAAATCAGCAAAATTTCTTACAGACTCGAAACAAACACTTTATCAGACTAAAATTGAATGTGCTACAAATCTGCAATTTCAAAAAAATTCTAAAAATTCTGAGATAAAAGTTGAAAATTTTGATGAAAATTTGTCTAATTCTTGCGAAGTTCCCATACATATTTAAAATATAATTTATAGTTTTTGTATTAGATCTTGATAAGTTCTCTAACAGGAAAATAGTTAAAATTAATTTTCTGAAGCCGAAGTTGGTGAAAACATACAAAAAAAAGGGGTATGCATAGTTTTGTCGGCCACTTTATATGCATATGGACATGCACTAAATTCAATCTTATAAATAACAAGTAAGGAAGTCTAAGTTCGGGTGAACCGAACATTAAATACCCAGCGTTAGTTTTCAGAAAAAGGGGGCGTTGTTTTCATTCGATTTCGCCCATTTTAAAAACCAATCTATGCCGAGCCTAAACAATAGCGAATTTGGTGAGCGCGGCCACGCTCCTTGCTTATAAAGCTTTAACCGCTTACATGAGCCAAAAGTACTGAATCGATCTTTTCAAGGGTTATACCATGTCCTATATATAACTTTGGAAAAGAAGGCGTGCCATGCCCATAACTTTTAACGTATTTTGTGAAATTTTTCGATGTACGGATATACATATGTGTCCATTAATCAATATTTACCTAATTTTAAAAAAGTGGGTGGTGGCACGCCCACGGATTTTATTATGTTGTTTGTCCCTATTGAAGATCAGTTTTCATTGCAGATCTTTATGATACTTTCACAGTGGCTTGTTAATAGTGAAATGTTGATATTTTGTTTATTCACTTGTGGACGGTGCCACGCCCATTTTCCAAAATATTACCAAAAAACCTTTAAACATCACTAATAACATCATCAGGTGAATGAGTGTACTAAATTTTATTTAATTTTATAAAAAAGTAGGCGTGGTCGCCAAGCGATTTCGTTTATTTTCTATATCTGAATTTAACACAACAATAGTATGCCCTCTACGAAATTTCGTTATACTAGCATAAACTGTTCTCAAGTTATTAGGAGTCAAAATTTTAAAATTTCTTCAAATATATGGGGGCGGTGCCACGCCCCTTTTCAAAAAATTTGGTAAAATCCGCCTTAGAACATATAAATCAATACATATTGCAAATTTTATCATTGTAGCTGCTTCTGATATTGAATTAACCCATTTTATACGTTTTTCGAAATTTTCGATATCGAAAAAGGGGGCGTGGTTATCATCCGATTTCGCCCATTTTCAATAGCAACCTACCTTGGCCAGAAATTAACCTGTATGCAAAATTTCATGCAAATATCTCAATTTTTACTCAAGTTATCGTGTACACGGACGGACAGACGGACAGACGGACGGACATGCCTTAATCAATTCCTCTTTTCAACCTAAGAACTTTCATATATGGAACTCTATATCTAACTCGATTATTTTGTGCCGTTACATAGTACCGTTATGTGGACAAAATTAATATACCCTTGTACTAGTACTAGTACGCTGGGTATAAAAATGAATGTGTGTATGTGTGTCTGTGTGTCCTTTATAGGCGTCCAAAGTACTCAACCGATTTTTATGAAATTTTCACAGTACATATATTCTTGGGATCATGGGTTAAAGCATAGGCTATATTAATTTTTGGAAAAGTGGGCGGTGCCACGCCCCCAGGGAAAGTAGGCAGTGCCCCGCCCCCAGGCTATATAAAATTTAAGTTCATCATAACTCTGAACATATGGGGTCTAAATTAAAGATTTTTGGACATGTGTGTCCTTTAGTCAAGGTTTATATAATTTGGGAAAAGTGGGCGGTGCCACGCCCACATTTTTTGTGTTTTGTTTGTACTTCAATAATGTCCAAAGTTTATGGTCGATCTCTTTCAAACTTTCCAGATTGGTTCAGAAGATTTTTGTGTACGATTTAGGCTATATCAATTTTTGGAAAAGTAGGCAGTGCCCCGCCCCCAGGCTATATAAAATTTAAGTTCATCATAACTCTGAACATATGGGGTCTAAATTAAAGATTTTTGGACATGTGTGTCCTTTAGTCAAGGTTTATATAATTTGGGAAAAGTGGGCGGTGCCACGCCCACTTTTTTTTGTTTTGTTTGTACTTCAATAATGTCCAAAGTTTATGGTCGATCTTTTCTAAACTTTCCAGATTGGTTCAGAAGATTGTTGTGTACGATTTAGGCTATATTAATTTTTGGAAAAGTGGGCGGTGCCACGCCCACATTTTTTGTGTTTTGTTTGTACTTCAATAATGTCCAAAGTTTATGGTCGATCTTTTCTAAACTTTCCAGATTGGTTCAGAAGATTGTTGTGTACGATTTAGGCTATATTAATTTTTGAAAAAGTGGGCGGTGCCATGCTCCCAGGCTTTATAAAATTTAAATCATCATAACTTTGAATATGTTTGGTCTAAACTAATGATTTTTGGATATGTGTGTCCCTTGGTCAAGAATTTTTTTTGTATTCAGTACTTTGTTTTTACTTCAATAATGTCCAAAGTTTATGGTTGATCTGTTTTAAACTTTTCCAATACGTTAAAATCTTCGTTGGGTACGACATACATAGGCTACATTTGTAAACTTTTTTCCTTTTTCCTTTTTTTTTTTTATTTCCGCCATTGCTTGAGATAGTTTGGAAATTATGGGCAAGCCAAGAGGTCTTCGCACAGCTAGAAAGCATGTGAATCATCGTCGTGATCAGCGTTGGGCTGATAAGGATTACAAGAAAGCGCATTTGGGAACAAGATGGAAGGCTAATCCTTTTGGAGGAGCGTCTCATGCCAAAGGCATTGTGCTCAAAAAAGTTGGTGTTGAAGCCAAACAGCCTAACTCTGCCATTCGTAAGTGCGTAAGAGTGCAACTAATCAAGAATGGTAGGAAAATTACCGCATTCGTTCCTAGTGATGGTAGTTTAAACTATATAGAGGAGAACGACGAAGTTTTGGTTGCCGGTTTCGGTCGTAAAGGTCATGCTGTTGGTGATATTCCCGGTGTACGCTTCAAGGTGGTTAAAGTTGCAAACGTTTCATTGCTTGCATTATACAAGGAAAAGAAGGAACGTCCTCCATCATAAAACGTGAAATCAAGGAAATGTGGGCAGTTCCAAGACCACATGCTAAGTAATATTTCAATTCGTTATATCTATCCCTGAATGTATTTGCTTTAGTGAGATTTTAACGTTCTTAAATCATAATCAAAGCATATAATTTTTCTTTTTTATTATTGCCGTTTATACATATCCAGAGTATTATAGGATTTTCATAAAATCATAATAGTGGCGTTAAGTGGTAGATATAGGATATAATTAAATATATACTAACTACACATCTGCTCAGCAGCGCATAATGGTTTTTGTCATACTCATTGAGTTCAAAAGATCCGTTTTTTGAGTTGGACATCCAAAAAATTTATTTGTTTATACCAAAGAGGTTAAATCCGGAAATATTGTATACCCTAAAGCACTGCAATAAATGAAATGTTAAAAATTAATTGAAAAATATTTGAAAATGTATTTCTAGGGAAGTCACTGGTCAGGCAGAACAACGTCCGCCGGGTCTGCTGGTGTCAATATATTTAAGTATAAGAAAATAAAATTATGACTTAGATTGGTGTCGATAATACAATCCCACGTAGCGTTGAGGCCTCCTCGATTTGCAGTACTGCTGTAAAGTTAAGCGTTTAAAATTGTCCTATTTTCTTATACTTCGATTTACATATATGTATATCGCAAAAGTATCCAACAAATAAAACAAAACTTCAGAAAGTTGTAAAAGGTAAAATTTTAACTTTGTGGGCTATATCTATGCCAATGGGCGCATGCTCTTAATTGGGTGAGCAGGTGAGAGCCAACTGAGGATCCAGCAAGAACGCATAACTTAATGATCAAACGAGAGTCAGAGAGTAAGTAAAAACGAAAAGTACGAATGAAAGTACAGACTTATGGATGAATATGCCAAACGCCTTGATGTCGCAAATTAGCTAGGTATATGAATGTGCACCAAGCATCGGCAGATTTGTAAATGCATGCGTATTAGTGAGAGCGCTTTGATCGCTCAAACCAATTGTTTTCGCGTCATTCGATTGTTAGACAGCAACCATAGATAAATATATTTGAGACTCTTCGTTTCGAGAGAGCGCTGTCAAAATGCACATTTTTTATAACATTTGTCATTGGTGCCACTCCGTGAAAGTGGAGTAAAACTGAGTACGGGTATTTTCATCATATATTTTGCGAATTTTAAAGGTTTTGCTTTTAATTGGACTTTTGAAGGGGTAAATAAATTTTTCGAAACTTTTTTTCAAAAATATGGCAAAGTAACGTATCTGCAGGCATAAATAAACAAAAATATACATATGTTTTAAATGCATCATATAACACTGCCATGAGTTGATACGCACTATATAAACCGTCGTTGGGTGCATGGGGGCTGGTCCTCTACTTCAAATTTCTGAAGTTCTTCTAACAAAATCAATAACATAAGGCCAAGTAAAAAATGTACTTAAGGTTTTTTGTTGATAAATTTTGACTGTCTTATAGTATTGACCTTCCGCCTGCATATTATTATCAGGGACACCGAACCGCATGTTTTGATGTAGCACTCAACATTTTTCATAACTTGTACCCTTTGACCCAAAAGCTAAAGAGTTACCGACTATTTCTGTACATTTTTTCGTTGCCTTAGTCTGGCTTTCGGCAACATGCCATTTATTTTGACTCTATGCTGGCAACAAAGCCAAATAAATAGCTAATGAGAGCGAAAAAATGAGAGAGTGAAACGAAGTCTCAAATCAAGTCATCTTTGACAGCAACATGCAAGCACACAAGGCAAATTAAACAAGGTAGAATTGACGACTGAAATATTTTGTTTTTGCAGGAATTCTTACTTCAAAAAAGTATAAACCAACGTATTTACCCTTACTCGCCCACGTACAATATTCGGGTCCTATACAATTTTTGTATTAAAAAGTTAAACCGCATTTGCAAAAGCCAAAAAATTATTAATATCTATAGGTATTAATAAACTATGTAATAATCTCACTTTTGCCACCAAGTGCTACTTTGGAGTCTACCTCTTTAAAGACTTGACCGCTAAGACAAGCGTACATATGTATATATTAATATAGCAACGATTTGGGTCACTGTTTACGACTATCATCAAGTATATATTAATATAGCAACGATTTGGGTCACTGTTTACGACTATCATCAAGTTCTAAAAAATGTTGGGGGGAGTACCAAAGTCACTTTTCGGTTCAAATAAAAATCGGCCTCCGGAGAAAAAAATTTTGTTGCCATTTTGAAAAATATTTGCAAAAATCCGAAGAACTAATTGGAGGCGTTGTCTATAGTTTTTGTGTGAACTACATCCTGAGTTGCCGAAAAATAAGACGATCCCGTCTTCTTGGTACACAATTTGTTTCATTCGTTTGCAAATAACTTGCAAACTACTCAAAAAAATTGATCTCGGAATCGGATTATTATTTATGGGTACTGGGCGCGTCTCTTGATACCTCTCTCGGCAATTTTTGGGCATGTTTCAGCACTCGGTTGCAGTCGTAAACAGATACCACGATTTGTTATTTCTTCAATAAAAATAACAAACTGATAAAAATGAGAAATTTTAAAATCGAACGGGTTAACATTTTTTTTTCATTTGACGTTAAAACTCCTACAGAAAAGAGAGAACTGTCAAGCAAAGATGACTTGATACGAAACTCTCTCCCGCTCTCTCATTTCCGTCCTCGATTATGCAGTGTTGCCTACTTTTTTATGTGTGCGCTAGTTGGCAATGCTACACAATCGAGGACCATCTGACATTAGATACATAAACAATGAGGAGCCAGAAAAAACGCACCAAATTTGGGAAAATCAAACAAGTGAACATTTCGATAAACTTAAAATATCGCACGATTGAGAAAAAATACGTAAAATATATGTAGAAAATTATATTTTTTTCACGCATTTGAGTGGTTTACAGGTATAAAAAAGCTTACAAGATACAAACAATACGCCTTTTCTTTTTGTATTATTTGCAAATATTTATTTTAATTATAATTATTTTTATTTGAAATCGTGTTATTTCCATTACCATGTTCTATTTCATTTCGAAATGTACATCATTCAGGATTTTACCTTATTTTAAGATATCTTGGGAATGTTAACTTTATATTATGAATTATTTATTATTTCATATATTTTATTTTTAATATATCTTGTCTCATTTTATACGTTCCGAGCAAGAAAAATTCAAAAATGAATTCGACAGCACCTTTTTGCACACCTCTTGGTCTGTGGGAATTGTAAAATTCCTAAAAAGCTACTCAAAATGCCCATATTTTGTTTTCACCCTACTGGCATCATTGGAAAATGTTATAAAAAATTACCACTTTTTGAGCGCTCTCAGGGAGCGCGAAGTTTCTTATCTAGTCATCTTTGCTGTCAAGTTCGCTACTACTTTGTTTAATATACTTTGCAAGCACATATGCGCAATATGGTAAGCAAATATTTTATGATGATGAATCCCTTTGCAATTTTTATTTAATGCTTTCTTAAGTTTTTTTTTTATTTACATACTACCCCTATAATTTTTACTACTTCCGCCAATTATACGTAGGGTAAAACGGGGATAGATGCCCCACTTTTTGGAAAAGCTGCCTAAATTTGAAAATATTAGTTTTATTTGAATAATTTTTTTTAATATAGCTAGTTCAATATTTTAACTTTAATTATTTAAATTTTGGTTTACTTATCTTACACAGTTTTTCCAGAAATTAGTTTTTCCTGAAACCTTCTTTTTGAGGGATAGATGCCTACCTTATGGATAGTTGCCCCACCATGAAAATATTGCGAAGGATAGATGCCCTTTATGGCATGTAAGCCAAAAACACAAATCGAACGCAACGTAGTTCTACCCCTACTAAAAACCATAATAAATTAAACATGTTGTTAAACATGGCCGTACCTACCTTATTAAATTGAAGCGTTTGCTTTCAAGAATTGGCATGCATGGTTATATATGTTTATTAAATTCAATTTCATAGGTACGTGTTTATTTAGAAAAAAATATATTTATATTTTTATAAAAATACATTTTACATACAATCTTACACTAAATAAAAACTACTTAGTAAATCTATAGGAAACTAGAGGCAGCCAATAGTTAGCTAAACGTTTATTATATCCCGTAGGTAATACAAGATCTTGAATATATACCCAGTGTAGCCTTTGCTGTTTTTTTAGCAGCATATCGTCGAATTCGTTTGTCCCCATGGTATTTTTGTTCATTTCGTCGAACGCTGCCTGCAGGCTTTCTGTAGTCCCTTCCTTTTGTACTTTCGCGGCATTATTTTGCTGAAAACTGTTAAAAGTCCAGAAAGTGGTACATAAAACATATATCAGACTCCAAAAGTGTTTAAAAAATATATATGCCCCTAAGGGCAACTATCCTTTTTGATAGGGATAGATGCCTACGAATTTTTTTAATAAATTATAAACAAAAATACATATATTTTTAGTTAGATGCAGTCTCAATGTATCAGTTTATTAAGGTACTAAAAAATATAATGGAATTTATTACTAGTTATAAAGTTATACAAAGCACAATACTTACCTTTAAAACTTTTACGGGTATTTCAATTTCGTCGCAAACAAAATGTTTTATTCTAACAAAACGCGTGTTCACTGCTCGAAGCCCTTAGATAACTTAAATGCGCTGTGGCTGCGGCTGCTAATTATTAAATTAATTGTTAGTCACGAGCTCGGGAAGTCAGATTTTTTGAATATGGGGCATCTATCCCGGTTTTACCCTACATACATATTTTTCACATTCGCTGCGCAAATATGCGACAACCATGCGCGATGTTGTTTTTCCACTTGTTCAGCGACGACTAAATCGTTTGGCAGGCAAAGAGCCCAACCTGTCTGTGTGAAGAGCGTAAGCTTGATGTACACACATTTCTAATGAAAGAGATTATCTTCAAGAGCAAATTACAAGAAAGAGGCGCAAACAGCTATTGTTGAGGGAGGCTAGTGTTTAACTAACAAAAATGCTCTCATTTAAAATTTATAGTAACAACTATAGTACCTTAACATATATATATTTTTGTTAAACTACCCAGCAAAAAATGCCTAACGCATTCACAAACACAAAAGCAAATTCTTCTGCTGTCACCCAACACTATTGAAGCAAAAATTATAGTCTCGCTGCATGCCAAAATGAGATGGGAATATATTATTGCTGACATAGTTGTCAATTAGTATATTGTATGCGTTCCCACTCATTGTTGTTTCTTATATTGCCAACTTAAAGAAGAAATTTGTGCCACTGCTCATTGGCAGCATTGCCATATGTATTCGGTTATGTAACGAGTTGAAACTCGTGGTACTTCTTTACACAATATGTATTCGGTTATGTAACGAGTTTAAACTTGTGGTACTCCTTTTCACAATACGTCAGCTTCTAAAAATGCATTTAAAATTCGGGAGAGTTGTCAAACCACGAGTTGCGGTTCAAAAAAGTTTAATCCACAGGCAGGAAAGTAGTATATGTAATTGGTCTTTTTAAATTTATAAAATTGTTCGGTGCAGAAATATTCTAGATTGCGGAACATTAATAAAATTTTCAATAAAAAATAAGTAGTATTTTCGATAAAAAGTCTGTATGTATACAGATAAATAGAAAATGTATACCAAATTAAAAAATGTTTTTCAATAAAATTCAGTTTTTTACGGATTTTTGAATTTAACTGTTTTGTATTTTATTAAGTACTAGCAGGGTACCCGGCGTTGCTCGGGATGTAAGTAGTTAGGGGGACTTTCAAAATCAATAATATACTTTAAGATTTCATATTTATATAATATTATTGCCTACTGAAGAATTTACCAAATTCGAATATTTTGAAAATTTTTAAAAAAAAAAACGGTTTTCAAAAATTTTCTTTTGCGGTATTCGTTGGTAACGTTAGGGGGCCTTTCAAGAATTCAATTTTGACAAATTGTGCCAGGATGAATGCAAATTCAAATGTTGATTTGATACAATATTGTGGGGTAATATTAAGGTTTTTCTGCAATCGCATTTTGACCAATAACTTAGTTGTCGATAAATTTATCGAAATATATCGGAGTCCAAATGAAACCTGGGGCCATCCTTACCTATGTACATACATATATGCGAAATATCATAAGTATAGGTCAAGTATACTCAGAATTGTATGGGGGAAAAAAATATCAAAAAGTAATGGTCCCTAAAAGCGTCCGAACCCCCAAAATTAATAAAAAAAAATAGCCTATAACTTCTTTCAGACTATAACCTGTATGCGTTCCTAACTTCATCAAAATCCGTCTTGCCATTCTCACGTGATTGAGTAACAGAAGCAAACGTCTGGACATCCAAACATCGCTACATTCACATCTATAATATTAGTATGATTATTGCTACTGAAGAATTTACCAAATTTTGAAAAAGAATATTTAAAACTGGTTTTCAAAAATGTTCTTTTGAGGTATTCGTTGGTAACGTTAGGGGGCCTTTCAAGAATTCAATTTTGACAAATTGTGCCAGGATGAATTAAACTTCAAATGTTGATTTGATACAATATTGTAGGGTAATATTAAGGTTTTTCTGCAATCGCATTTTTACCGATAACTCAGTTATAGATAAATTTATCGAAATATGTCGAAGTACAAATGAAACCTGGGGCCTTCCCCTTTCGTTTGATACCCATATTGTAGGGCAAGTTTAAGGTTTTTGGGCAATCACATTTTCACCGATAACTCAGTTATCGATCAATTTACCGAAACCTATCGAAGTCCAAATGAAACCTGCGGCCTTCTCGTTTCGATTTATACCCATATTATAGAGTAATGTTAAGTTTTTTGGGCAATCACCGATAACTCAGTTATCGATAAATTTATCGAAATAGATCGAAGTCCAAATGAAACCTGGAGCTGTCCCCTTTCGTTTGATACCCATATTGTAATGTAATATAGAGGTTTTCGGGCAGTCGCATTTTGACCGATAACTCAGTTATCGATCAATTTATCGAAATATATCCAAGTACAAAGGAAACCTGGGGCCTTCCCCTTTCGTTTGATACTCATATTGTAGGTCAAGTTTAAGGTTTTTGGGCAATCACATTTTCACCGATAACTCAGTTATCGATCAATTTATCGAAACCTATCGTAGTCCAAATGAAACCTGCTGCCTTCTCCTTTCGTTTTATACCCATATTATAGAGTAATGTTAATTTTTTTGGGCAATCACCGATAACTCAGTTATCGATAAATTTATCGAAATATATCGAAGTCCAAATGAAACCTGGAGCTATCTCCTTTCGTTTGATACCCATATTGTAGGGTAAAATATAGGTTTTCGCGCAATCGCATTTTGACCAATAACTCAGTTATCCATCAATTTATCGAAATATATTGAAGTACAAATGAAACCTGGGGCCTTCCCCTTTCGTTTGATGCCCATATTGTAGGGCAACTTTAAGATTTTTGTGCAATAACATTTTCACCGATAACTTAGTTATCGATAAATTTATCGAAATATATCGAAGTCCAAATGAAACCTGGAGCTATCTTCTTTCGTTTGATACCCATATTGTAATGTAATATAGAGGTTTTCGGGCAGTCGCATTTGGACCGATAACTCAGTTATCGATCAATTTCTCGAAACCTATCGAAGTCCAAATGAAACCTGGAGCTATCCCTTTCGTTTGATACCCATATTGCCGGGTATTATTAAGGCTTTCGGGCAATCGCATTTTGACCGATAACTTAGTTATCGATCAATTTATCGAAATATATCAAAGCTAAATTAAACCTGGGGCCTTCCCCTTTCGTTTGATACCCATATTGTAGGTCAAGTTTAAGGTTTTTGGGCAATCACATTTTCTACGATAACTCAGTTATCGATCAATTTACCGAAACCTATCGAAGTCCAAATGAAACTTGCAGCCTTCTCCTTTCGTTTTATACCCATATTATAGAGTAATGTTAAGTTTTTTGGACAATCACCGATAAGTCAGTTATCGATAAATTTATCCAAATAGATCGAAGTCCAAATGAAACCTGGAGCTATCCCCTTTCGTTTGATACCCATATTGTAATGTAATATAGAGGTTTTCGGGCAGTCGCATTTTGACCGATAACTCAGTTCACATTTTCACCTTCCCCTTTCGTTTGATACCCATATTGTAGGTCAAGTTTAAGGTTTTTGGGCAATCACATTTTCACCGATAACTCAGTTATCGATCAATTTATCGAAACCTATCGTAGTCCAAATGAAACCTGCTTCAATTTATCGAAATATCAATTTATCGAAATATATCCAAGTACAAAGGAAACCTGGGGCCTTCCCCTTTCGTTTGATACTCATATTGTAGGTCAAGTTTAAGGTTTTTGGGCAATCACATTTTCACCGATAACTCAGTTATCGATCAATTTATCGAAACCTATCGTAGTCCAAATGAAACCTGCTGCCTTCTCCTTTCGTTTTATACCCATATTATAGAGTAATGTTAATTTTTTTGGGCAATCACCGATAACTCAGTTATCGATAAATTTATCGAAATATATCGAAGTCCAAATGAAACCTGGAGCTATCTCCTTTCGTTTGATACCCATATTGTAGGGTAAAATATAGGTTTTCGCGCAATCGCATTTTGACCAATAACTCAGTTATCCATCAATTTATCGAAATATATTGAAGTACAAATGAAACCTGGGGCCTTCCCCTCTCGTTTGATGCCCATATTGTAGGGCAACTTTAAGATTTTTGTGCAATAACATTTTCACCGATAACTTAGTTATCGATAAATTTATCGAAATATATCTAAGTCCAAATGAAACCTGGAGCTATCTTCTTTCGTTTGATACCCATATTGTAATGTAATATAGAGGTTTTCGGGCAGTCGCATTTAGACCGATAACTCAGTTATCGATAAATTTCTCGAAATCTATCGAAGTCCAAATGAAACCTGGAGCTATCCCCTTTCGTTTGATACCCATATTGCCGGGTATTATTAAGGCTTTCGGGCAATCGCATTTTGACCGATAACTTAGTTATCGATCAATTTATCGAAATATATCAAAGCTAAATTGAAACCTGGGGCCTTCCCCTTTCGTTTGATACCCATATTGTAGGTCAAGTTTAAGGTTTTTGGGCAATCACATTTTCAACGATAACTCAGTTATCGATCAATTTACCGAAACCTATCGAAGTCCAAATGAAACTTGCAGCCTTCGCCTTTCGTTTTATACCCATATTATAGAGTAATGTTAATTTTTTTGGGCAATCACCGATAACTCAGTTATCGATAAATTTATCGAAATATATCGAAGTCCAAATGAAACCTGGAGATATCTCCTTTCGTTTGAACCCAGTTTGTAGGGTAAGATAGAGGTTTTCGGGCAATCACATTTTCACTGATAACTCAGTTATCGATCAATTTACCGAAACCTATCGAAGTGCAAATGAAACCTGCTGTCTTCTCCTTTCGTTTTATACCCATATTATAGAGTAATGTTAAGTTTTTTGGACAATCACCGATAAGTCAGTTATCGATAAATTTATCGAAATAGATCGAAGTCCAAATGAAACCTGGAGCTATCCCCTTTCGTTTGATACCCATATTGTAATGTAATATAGAGGTTTTCGGGCAGTCGCATTTTGACCGATAACTCAGTTCACATTTTCACCTTCCCCTTTCGTTTGATACCCATATTGTAGGTCAAGTTTAAGGTTTTTGGGCAATCACATTTTCACCGATAACTCAGTTATCGATCAATTTATCGAAACCTATCGTAGTCCAAATGAAACCTGCTTCAATTTATCGAAATATCAATTTATCGAAATATATCCAAGTACAAAGGAAACCTGGGGCCTTCCCCTTTCGTTTGATACTCATATTGTAGGTCAAGTTTAAGGTTTTTGGGCAATCACATTTTCACCGATAACTCAGTTATCGATCAATTTATCGAAACCTATCGTAGTCCAAATGAAACCTGCTGCCTTCTCCTTTCGTTTTATACCCATATTATAGAGTAATGTTAATTTTTTTGGGCAATCACCGATAACTCAGTTATCGATAAATTTATCGAAATATATCGAAGTCCAAATGAAACCTGGAGCTATCTCCTTTCGTTTGATACCCATATTGTAGGGTAAAATATAGGTTTTCGCGCAATCGCATATTGACCAATAACTCAGTTATCCATCAATTTATCGAAATATATTGAAGTACAAATGAAACCTGGGGCCTTCCCCTTTCGTTTGATGCCCATATTGTAGGGCAACTTTAAGATTTTTGTGCAATAACATTTTCACCGATAACTTAGTTATCGATAAATTTATCGAAATATATCGAAGTCCAAATGAAACCTGGAGCTATCTTCTTTCGTTTGATACCCATATTGTAATGTAATATAGAGGTTTTCGGGCAGTCGCATTTGGACCGATAACTCAGTTATCGATAAATTTCTCGAAACCTATCGAAGTCCAAATGAAACCTGGAGCTATCCCCTTTCGTTTGATACCCATATTGCCAGATATTATTAAGGCTTTCGGGCAATCGCATTTTGACCGATAACTTAGTTATTGATCAATTTATCGAAATATATCAAAGCTAAATTGAAACCTGGGGCCTTCCCCTTTCGTTTGATACCCATATTGTAGGTCAAGTTTAAGGTTTTTGGGCAATCACATTTTCAACGATAACTCAGTTATTGATCAATTTACCGAAACCTATCGAAGTGCAAATGAAACCTGCTGTCTTCTTCTTTCGTTTTATACCCATATTATAGAGTAATGTTAATTTTTTTGGGCAATCACCGATAACTCAGTTATCGATAAATTTATCGAAATATATCGAAGTCCAAATGAAACCTGGAGATATCTCCTTTCGTTTGAACCCAGTTTGTAGGGTAAGATAGAGGTTTTCGGGCAATCACATTTTCACTGATAACTCAGTTATCGATCAATTTACCGAAACCTATCGAAGTGCAAATGAAACCTGCTGTCTTCTCCTTTCGTTTTATACCCATATTATAGAGTAATGTTAAGTTTTTTGGACAATCACCGATAAGTCAGTTATCGATAAATTTATCGAAATAGATCGAAGTCCAAATGAAACCTGGAGCTATCCCCTTTCGTTTGATACCCATATTGTAATGTAATATAGAGGTTTTCGGGCAGTCGCATTTTGACCGATAACTCAGTTCACATTTTCACCTTCCCCTTTCGTTTGATACCCATATTGTAGGTCAAGTTTAAGGTTTTTGGGCAATCACATTTTCACCGATAACTCAGTTATCGATCAATTTATCGAAACCTATCGTAGTCCAAATGAAACCTGCTGCCTTCTTCTTTCGTTTTATACCCATATTATAGAGTAATGTTAAGTTTTTTGGGCAATCACCGATAACTCAGCTATCGATAAATTTATCGAAATATATCGAAGTCCAAATGAAACCTGGAGCTATCTTCTTTCGTGTGATACCCATATCGTAGGGTAATATAGAAGTTTTCGCGCAATCGCATTTTGACCGATAACTCAGTTATCGATCAATTTATCGAAACCTATCGAAGTCCAACTGAAACCTGGAGCTATCCCCTTTCGTTTGATACCCATATTGCCGGGTAATATTAAGGTTTTCGGGCAATCGAATTTTGACCGATAACTTAGTTATCGATCAATTTATCGAAATATATCAAAGCTAAATTGAATCCCGGGGACTTCCCCTTTCGTTTGATACCCATATTGTAGGTCAAGTTTAAGGTTTTTGGGCAATCACATTTTCACCGATAACTCAGTTATCGATCAATTTATCGAAACCTATCGTAGTCCAAATGAAACCTGCTGCCTTCTCCTTTCGTTTTATACCCATATTATAGCGTAATGTTAGGTTTTTTGGGCAATCACCGATAACTCAGTTATCGATAAACTTATCGAAATATATCGAAGTCCAAATGAAACCTGGAGCTATCTCCTTTCGTTTGATACCCATATTGTAGGGTAATATAGAGGTTTTCGGGCAATCGCATTTTGACCGATAACTTAGTTATCGATCAATTTATCGAAATATATCGAAGCTAAAATAAAACCTGGGGCCTTCCCCTTTCGTTTGATACCCATACTGTACGATCTTTATATACCTATATGCGAAATATCATAAGTATAGGTTCAATATACTTAGAGTTATATGGAATAAAGAAAATTTC
Source organism: Sphenella marginata (assembly GCA_951509765.1). Taxonomy (NCBI): domain Eukaryota; kingdom Metazoa; phylum Arthropoda; class Insecta; order Diptera; family Tephritidae; genus Sphenella; species Sphenella marginata. The sequence goes on from OX608078.1 coordinate 14,829,931, forward strand.
GAAAATAAACGGTCCCTAGCAGGGTCGGAACCCCCAAAATTAAAAAAAATAGCCTATAGCTCCTTCCAGACTATAACCTGTAGGCGTGCTAAATTTCAACAAAATCCGTCTAGCCATTCTCACGTTTTTAGGGAACAAAAGCAAACGTCTGGATATCCAAACATCCAAACATTCAAACATCCAAACATACAAACATCCAAACATCGCTACATTCACATTTATAATATTAGTAGGATTATTGCCTACTGAAGAGTTTACCAAATTCGAATATTTTGAAAATTTTGAAAAAAAAACGGTTTTCAAAAATTTTCTTTTGCGGTATTCGTTGGTAACGTTAGGGGGCCTTTCAAGAATTCAATTTTGACAAATTGTGCCAGGATGAATGCAAATTCAAATGTTGATTTGATACAATATTGTGGGGTAATATTAAGGTTTTTCTGCAATCGCATTTTGACCAATAACTTAGTTGTCGATAAATTTATCGAAATATATCGGAGTCCAAATGAAACCTGGGGCCATCCTTACCTATGTACATACATATGTGCGAAATAACATAAGTATAGGTCAAGTATACTCAGAATTGTATGGGGGAAAAAAATATCAAAAAGTAATGGTCCCTAAAAGCGTCCGAACCCCCAAAATTAATAAAAAAAAATAGCCTATAACTTCTTCCAGACTATAACCTGTATGCGTTCCTAACTTCATCAAAATCCGTCTTGCCATTCTCACGTGATTGAGTAACAGAAGCAAACGTCTGGACATCCAAACATCGCTACATTCACATCTATAATATTAGTATGATTATTGCTACTGAAGAATTTACCAAATTTTGAAAAAGAATATTTAAAACTGGTTTTCAAAAATGTTCTTTTGAGGTATTCGTTGGTAACGTTAGGGGGCCTTTCAAGAATTCAATTTTGACAAATTGTGCCAGGATGAATTAAACTTCAAATGTTGATTTGATACAATATTGTAGGGTAATATTAAGGTTTTTCTGCAATCGCATTTTTACCGATAACTCAGTTATAGATAAATTTATCGAAATATGTCGAAGTACAAATGAAACCTGGGGCCTTCCCCTTTCGTTTGATACCCATATTGTAGGGCAAGTTTAAGGTTTTTGGGCAATCACATTTTCACCGATAACTCAGTTATCGATCAATTTACCGAAACCTATCGAAGTCCAAATGAAACCTGCGGCCTTCTCGTTTCGATTTATACCCATATTATAGAGTAATGTTAAGTTTTTTGGGCAATCACCGATAACTCAGTTATCGATAAATTTATCGAAATAGATCGAAGTCCAAATGAAACCTGGAGCTGTCCCCTTTCGTTTGATACCCATATTGTATGGTAAAATATAGGTTTTCGCGCAATCGCATTTTGACCAATAACTCAGTTATCCATCAATTTATCGAAATATATTGAAGTACAAATGAAACCTGGGGCCTTCCCCTTTCGTTTGATGCCCATATTGTAGGGCAACTTTAGGATTTTTGTGCAATCACCGATAACTTAGTTATCGATAAATTTATCGAAATATATCGAAGTCCAAATGAAACCTGGAGCTATCTTCTTTCGTTTGATACCCATATTTTAATGTAATATAGAGGTTTTCGGGCAGTCGCATTTGGACCGATAACTCAGTTATCGATCAATTTCTCGAAACCTATCGAAGTCCAAATGAAACCTGGAGCTATCCCCTTTCGTTTGATACCCATATTGTAGGTCAAGTTTAAGGTTTTTGGGCAATCACATTTTCAACGATAACTCAGTTATCGATCAATTTACCGAAACCTATCGAAGTCCAAATGAAACTTGCAGCCTTCGCCTTTCGTTTTATACCCATATTATAGAGTAATGTTATTTCTTTGGGCAATCACCGATAACTCAGTTATCGATAAATTTATCGAAATATATCGAAGTCCAAATGAAACCTGGAGATATCTCCTTTCGTTTGAACCCAGTTTGTAGGGTAAGATAGAGGTTTTCGGGCAATCACATTTTCACTGATAACTCAGTTATCGATCAATTTACCGAAACCTATCGAAGTGCAAATGAAACCTGCTGTCTTCTCCTCTCGTTTTATACCCATATTATATAGTAATGTTAAGTTTTTTGGACAATCACCGATAAGTCAGTTATCGATAAATTTATCGAAATAGATCGAAGTCCAAATGAAACCTGGAGCTATCCCCTTTTGTTTGATACCCATATTGTAATGTAATATAGAGGTTTTCGGGCAGTCGCATTTTGACCGATAACTCAGTTCACATTTTCACCTTCCCCTTTCGTTTGATACCCATATTGTAGGTCAAGTTTAAGGTTTTTGGGCAATCACATTTTCACCGATAACTCAGTTATCGATCAATATATCGAAACCTATCGTAGTCCAAATGAAACCTGCTTCAATTTATCGAAATATCAATTTATCGAAATATATCCAAGTACAAAGGAAACCTGGGGCCTTCCCCTTTCGTTTGGTACTCATATTGTAGGTCAAGTTTAAGGTTTTTGGGCAATCACATTTTCACCGATAACTCAGTTATCGATCAATTTATCGAAACCTATCGTAGTCCAAATGAAACCTGCTGCCTTCTCCTTTCGTTTTATACCCATATTATAGAGTAATGTTAATTTTTTTGGGCAATCACCGATAACTCAGTTATCGATAAATTTATCGAAATATATCGAAGTCCAAATGAAACCTGGAGCTATCTCCTTTCGTTTCATACCCATATTGTAGGGTAAAATATAGGTTTTCGCGCAATCGCATTTTGACCAATAACTCAGTTATCCATCAATTTATCGAAATATATTGAAGTACAAATGAAACCTGGGGCCTTCCCCTTTCGTTTGATGCCCATATTGTAGGGCAACTTTAAGATTTTTGTGCAATAACATTTTCACCGATAACTTAGCTATCGATAAATTTATCGAAATATATCGAAGTCCAAATGAAACCTGGGGCCTTCCCCTTTCGTTTGATACCCATATTGTAGGGCAAGTTTAAGGTTTTTGGGCAATCACATTTTCACCGATAACTCAGTTATCGATCAATTTACGGAAACCTATCGAAGTCCAAATGAAACCTGCAGCCTTCGCCTTTCGTTTTATACCCATATTATAGAGTAATGTTATTTCTTTGGGCAATCACCGATAACTCAGTTATCGATAAATTTATCAAAATATATCGAAGTCCAAATGAAACCTGGAGATATCTCCTTTCGTTTGAACCCAGTTTGTAGGGTAAGATAGAGGTTTTCGGGCAATCACATTTTCACTGATAACTCAGTTATCGATCAATTTACCGAAACCTATCGAAGTCCAAATGAAACTTGCAGCCTTCGCCTTTCGTTTTATACCCATATTATAGAGTAATGTTAATTTTTTTGGGCAATCACCGATAACTCAGTTATCGATAAATTTATCGAAATATATCGAAGTCCAAATGAAACCTGGAGATATCTCCTTTCGTTTGAACCCAGTTTGTAGGGTAAGATAGAGGTTTTCGGGCAATCGCATTTTGACCGATAACTTAGTTATCGATCAATTTATCGAAATATATCGAAGCTAAAATAAAACCTGGGGCCTTCCCCTTTCGTTTGATACCCATATTGTTCGATCTTTATATACCTATATGCGAAATATCATAAGTATAGGTTCAATATACTTAGAGTTATATGGAATAAAGAAAATTTCGAAAAGAAACGGTCCCTAGCAGGGTCGGAACCCCCAAAATTAAAAAAAATAGCCTATAGCTCCTTCCAGACTATAACCTGTAGACCTGCTAAATTTCAACAAAATCCGTCTAGCCATTCTCACGTTTTTAGGGAACAAAAGCAAACGTCTGGATATCCAAACATCCAAACATTCAAACATCCAAACATACAAACATCCAAACATCGCTACATTCACATTTATAATATTAGTAGGATTATTGCCTACTGAAGAGTTTACCAAATTCGAATATTTTGAAAATTTTGAAAAAAGAGTATTGAAAACCGGTTTTCAAAAATTTTCTTTTGCGGTATTCGTTGGTAACGTTAGGGGGCCTTTCAGGAATTCAATTTTGACAAATTGTGCCAGAATGAATTAAACTTCAAATGTTGATTTGATACAATATTGTAGGGTAATATTAAGGTTTTTCGGCAATCGCATTTTAACCAATAACTCAGTTGTCGATAAATTTATCGAAATATGTCGAAGTCCAAATGAAACTTGGGTCCATCCTTACCTATGTACATATATGCGAAATATCATAAGTATAGGTCAAGTATACTCAGAATTGTATGGGGGAAAAAAATATCAAAAAGTAATGGTCCCTAGAAGCGTCCGAACCCCCAAAATTAATAAAAAAAAAAATAGCCTATAACTTCTTCCAGACTATAACCTGTATGCGTTCCTAACTTCATCAAAATCCGTCTTGCCATTCTCATGTGATTGAGTAACAGAAGCAAACGTCTGGACATCCAAACATCGCTACATTCACATTTATAATATTAGTATGATTATTGCTACTGAAGAATTTACCAAATTTTGAAAAAGAATATTTAAAACTGGTTTTCAAAAATGTTCTTTTGAGGTATTCGTTGGTAACGTTAGGGGGCCTTTCAAGAATTCAATTTTGACAAATTGTGCCAGGATGAATGCAAATTCAAATGTTGATTTGATACAATATTGTAGGGTAATATTAAGGTTTTTCGGAAATCGCATTTTAACCAATAACTCAGTTGTCGATAAATTTATCGAAATATGTCGAAGTCCAAATGAAACTTGGGTCCATCCTTACCTATGTACATATATGCGAAATATCATAAGTATAGGTCAAGTATACTCAGAATTGTATGGGGGAAAAAAATATCAAAAAGTAATGGTCCCTAGAAGCGTCCGAACCCCCAAAATTAATAAAAAAAAAATAGCCTATAACTTCTTCCAGACTATAACCTGTATGCGTTCCTAACTTCATCAAAATCCGTCTTGCCATTCTCACGTGATTGAGTAACAGAAGCAAACGTCTGGACATCCAAACATCGCTACATTCACATTTATAATATTAGTATGATTATTGCTACTGAAGAATTTACCAAATTTTGAAAAAGCATATTTAAAACTGGTTTTCAAAAATGTTCTTTTGAGGTATTCGTTGGTAACGTTAGGGGGCCTTTCAAGAATTCAATTTTGACAAATTGTGCCAGGATGGATTAAACTTCAAATGTTGATTTGATACAATATTGTAGGGTAATATTAAGGTTTTTCTGCAATCGCATTTTTACCGATAACTCAGTTATAGATAAATTTATCGAAATATGTCGAAGTACAAATGTAACCTGGGGCCTTCCCCTTTCGTTTGATACAGATATTGTAGGGCAAGTTTAAGGTTTTTGGGCAATCACATTTTCACCGAAAACTCAGTTATCGACCAATTTACCAAAACCTATCAAAGTCCAAATGAAACCTGCGGCCTTCTCCTTTCGTTTTATACCCATATTATAGAGTAATGTTAAGTTTTTTGGGCAATCACCGATAACTCAGTTATCGATAAATTTATCGAAATAGATAGAAGTCCAAATGAAACCTGGAGCTATCCCCTTTCGTTTGATACCCATATTGTAACGTAATATAGACGTTTTCGGGCAGTCGCATTTTGACCGATAACTCAGTTATCGATCAAATTATCGGAATATATCCAAGTACAAAGGAAACCTGGGGCTTTCCCCTTTCGTTTGATACTCATATTGTAGGTCAAGTTTAAGGTTTTTGGGCAATCACATTTTCACCGAGAACTCAGTTATCGATCAAATTTATCGAAACCTATCGTAGTCCAAATGAAACCTGCTGCCTTCTCCTTTCGTTTTATACCCATATTATAGAGTAATGTTAATTTTTTTGGGCAATCGGCGATAACTCAGTTATCGATAAATTTATCGAAATATATCGAAGTCCAAATGAAACCTGGAGCTATCTCCTTTCGTTTGATACCCATATTGTAGGGTAAAATAGAGGTTTTCGGGCAATCGCATTTTGACCGATGACTCAGTTATCCATCAATTTATCGAAATATACCCATATTGTAGGGTAATATAGAAGTTTTCGCGCAATCGCATTTGGACCGATAACTCAGTTATCGATCAATTTCTCGAAACCTATCGAAGTCCAAATGAAACCTGGAGCTATCCCCTTTCGTTTGATACCCATATTGCCGGGTATTATTAAGGTTTTCGGGCAATCGAATTTTGACCGATAACTTAGTTATCGATAAATTTATCGAAATATATCGAAGTCCAAAGGAAACCTGGAGCTATCTTCTTTCGTTTGATACCCATATTGGAGGGTAATATAGAAGTTTTCGCGCAATCGCATTTGGACCGATAACTCAGTTATCGATCAATTTCTCGAAACCTATCGAAGTCCAAATGAAACCTGGAGCTTTCCCCTTTCGTTTGATACCCATATTGCCGGGTATTATTAAGGTTTTCGGGCAATCGAATTTTGACCGATAACTTAGTTATCGATCAATTTATCGAAATATATCAAAGCTAAATTGAAACCTGGGGCCTTCCCCTTTCGTTTGATACCCATATTGTAGGTCAAGTTTAAGGTTTTTGGGCAATCACATTTTCAACGATAACTCAGTTATCGATCAATTTACCGAAACCTATCGAAGTCCAAATGAAACCTGCAGCCTTCTCCTTTCGTTTTATACCCATATTATAGAGTAATGTTAATTTTTTCGGGCAATCACCGATAACTCAGTTATCGATAAACTTATCGAAATATATCGAAGTCCAAATGAAACCTGGAGATATCTCCTTTCGTTTGAACCCATATTGTAGGGTAAGATAGAGGTTTTCGGGCAATCACATTTTCACCGATAACTCAGCTATCGATCAATTTACCGAAACTTATCGAAGTGCAAATGAAACCTGCTGTCTTCTCCTTTCGTTTTATACCCATATTATAGAGTAATGTTAAGTTTTTTGGGCAATCACCGATAACTTAGTTATCGATAAATTTATCGAAATAGATCGAAGTCCAAATGAAACCTGGAGCTATCCCCTTTCGTTTGATACCCATATTGTAATGTAATATAGAGGTTTTCGGGCAGTCGCATTTTGACCGCTAACTCAGTTCACATTTTCACCTTCCCCTTTCGTTTGATACCCATATTGTAGGTCAAGTTTAAGGTTTTTGGGCAATCACATTTTCACCGATAACTCAGTTATCGATCAATTTACCGAAACCTATCGAAGTCCAAATGAAACCTGCGGCCTTCTCCTTTCGATTTATACCCATATTATAGAGCAATGTTAAGTTTTTTGGGCAATCACCGATAACTCAGTTATCGATAAATTTATCGAAATAGATCGAAGTCCAAATGAAACCTGGAGCTGTCCCCTTTCGGTTGATACCCATATTGTAATGTAATATAGAGGTTTTCGGGCAGTCGCACTTTGACCGATAACTCAGTTATCGATCAATTTATCGAAATATATCCAAGTACAAAGGAAACCTGGGGCCTTCCCCTTTCGTTTGATACTCATATTGTAGGTCAAGTTTAAGGTTTTTGGGCAATCACATTTTCACCGATAACTCAGTTATCGATCAATTTATCGAAACCTATCGTAGTCCAAATGAAACCTGCTGCCTTCTCCTTTCGTTTTATACACATATTATAGAGTAATGTTAATATTTTTGGGCAATCACCGATAACTCAGTTATCGATAAATTTATCGAAATATATCGTAGTCCAAATGAAACCTGGAGCTATCTCCTTTCGTTTGATACCCATATTGTAGGGTAAAATAGAGGTTTTCGCGCAATCCTATTTTGACCGATAACTCAGTTATCCATCAATTTATCGAAAATATTGAAGTACAAATGAAACCTGGGGCCTTCCCCTTTCGTTTGATGCCCATATTGTAGGGCAACTTTAAGATTTTTGTGCAATAACATTTTCACCGATAACTTAGTTATCGATAAATTTATCGAAATATATCGAAGTCCAAATGAAACCTGGAGCTATCTTCTTTCGTTTGATACCCATATTGTAGGGTAATATAGAAGTTTTCGCGCAATCGCATTTGGACCGATAACTCAGTTATCGATCAATTTCTCGAAACCTACCGAAGTCCAAATGAAACCTGGAGCTATCCCCTTTCGTTTGATACCCATACTGCCGGGTATTATTAAGGCTTTCGGGCAATCGCATTTTGACCGATAACTAAGTTATCGATCAATTTATCGAAATATATCAAAGCTAAATTGAAACCTGGGGCCTTCCCCTTTCGTTTGATACCCATATTGTAGGTCAAGTTTAAGGTTTTTGGGCAATCACATTTTCAACGATAACTCAGTTATCGATCAATTTACCGAAACCTATCGAAGTCCAAATGAAACCTGCAGCCTTCTCCTTTCGTTTTATACCCATATTATAGAGTAATGTTAATTTTTTTGGGCAATCACCGATAACTCAGTTATCGATAAATTTATCGAAATAGATCGAAGTCCAAATGAAACCTGGAGCTATCCCCTTTCGTTTGATACCCATATTGTAATGTAATATAGAGGTTTTCGGGCAGTCGCATTTTGACCGATAACTCAGTTCACATTTTCACCTTCCCCTTTCGTTTTATACCCATATTATGAGTAATGTTATGTTTTTTGGGCAATCACCGATAACTCAGCTATCGATCAATTTATCGAAATATATCGAAGTCCAAATGAAACCTGGAGCTATCTTCTTTCGTTTGATACCCATATCGTAGGGTAATATAGAAGTTTTCTGCAATCGCATTTTGACCAATAACTCAGTTGTCGATAAATTTATCGAAATATATCGGAGTCCAAATGAAACCTGGGGCCATCCTTACCTATGTACATATATGCGAAATATCGTAAGTATAGGTCAAGTATACTCAGAATTGTATGGGGGAAAAAAATATCAAAAAGTAATGGTCCCTAGAAGCGTCCGAACCCCCAAAATTAATATAAAAAAAATAGCCTATAACTTCTTCCAGACTATAACCTGTATGCGTTCCTAACTTCATCAAAATCCGTCTTGCCATTCTCATGTGATTGAGTAACAGAAGCAAACGTCTGGACATCCAAACATCGCTACATTCACATTTATAATATTAGTATGATTATTGCTACTGAAGAATTTACCAAATTTTGAAAAAGAATATTTAAAACTGGTTTTCAAAAATGTTCTTTTGAGGTATTCGTTGGTAACGTTAGGGGGCCTTTCAAGAATTCAATTTTGACAAATTGTGCCAGGATGAATTAAACTTCAAATGTTGATTTGATACAATATTGTAGGGTAATATTAAGGTTTTTCTGCAATCGCATTTTTACCGATAACTCAGTTATAGATAAATTTATCGAAATATGTCGAAGTACAAATGAAACCTGGGGCCTTCCCCTTTCGTTTGATACAGATATTGTAGGGCAAGTTTAAGGCTTTTGGGCAATCACATTTTCACCGAAAACTCAGTTATCGACCAATTTACCAAAACCTATCAAAGTCCAAATGAAACCTGCGGCCTTCTCCTTTCGTTTTATACCCATATTATAGAGTAATGTTAAGTTTTTTGGGCAATCACCGATAACTCAGTTATCGATAAATTTATCGAAATAGATAGAAGTCCAAATGAAACCTGGAGCTATCTCCTTTCGTTTGATACCCATATTGTAGGGTAAAATAGAGGTTTTCGGGCAATCGCATTTTGACCGATGACTCAGTTATCCATCAATTTATCGAAATATACCCATATTTTAGGGTAATATAGAAGTTTTCGCGCAATCGCATTTGGACCGATAACTCAGTTATCGATCAATTTCTCGAAACCTATCGAAGTCCAAATGAAACCTGGAGCTATCCCCTTTTCGTTTGATACCCATATTGCCGGGTATTATTAAGGTTTTCGGGCAATCGAATTTTGACCGATAACTTAGTTATCGATCAATTTATCGAAATATATCAAAGCTAAATTGAAACCTGGGGCCTTCCCCTTTCGTTTGATACCCATATTGTAGGTCAAGTTTAAGGTTTTTGGGCAATCACATTTTCAACGGTAACTCAGTTATCGATCAATTTACCGAAACCTTTCGAAGTCCAAATGAAACCTGCAGCCTTCTCCTTTCGTTTTATACCCATATTATAGAGTAATGTTAATTTTTTTGGGCAATCACCGATAACTCAGTTATCGATAAATTTATCGAAATATATCGAAGTCCAAATGATACCTGGAGCTATCTTCTTTCGTTTCATACCCATATTGGAGGGTAATATAGAAGTTTACGCGCAATCGCATTTGGACCGATAACTCAGTTATCGATCAATTTCTCGAAACCTATCGAAGTCCAAATGAAACCTGGAGCTTTCCCCTTTCGTTTGATACCCATATTGCCGGGTATTATTAAGATTTCGGGCAATCGAATTTTGACCGATAACTTAGTTATCGATCAATTTATCGAAATATATCAAAGCTAAATTGAAACCTGGGGCCTTCCCCTTTCGTGTGATACCCATATTGTAGGTCAAGTTTAAGGTTTTTGGGCAATCACATTTTCAACGATAACTCAGTTATCGATCAATTTACCGAAACCTATCGAAGTCCAAATGAAACCTGCAGCCTTCTCCTTTCGTTTTATACCCATATTATAGAGTAATGTTAATTTTTTTGGGCAATCACCGATAACTCAGTTATCGATAAATTTATCGAAATAGATCGAAGTCCAAATGAAACCTGGAGCTATCCCCTTTCGTTTGATACCCATATTGTAATGTAATATAGAGGTTTTCGGGCAGTCGCATTTTTACCGATAACTCAGTTCACATTTTCACCTTCCCCTTTCGTTTGATACCCATATTGTAGGTCAAGTTTAAGGTTTTTGGGCAATCACATTTTCACCGATAACTCAGTTATCGATCAATTTATCGAAACCTATCGTAGTCCAAATGAAACCTGCTGCCTTCTCCTTTCGTTTGATACCCATATTATAGAGTAATGTTAAGTTTTTTGGGCAATCACCGATAACTCAGTTATCGATAAATTTATCGAAATATATCGAAGTCCAAATGCAACCTGGAGCTATCTTCTTTCGTTTGATACCCATTTCGTAGGGTAATATAGAAGTTTTCCCGCAATCGCATTTTGACCGATAACTCAGTTATCGATCAATTTATCGAAACCTATCGAAGTCCAAATGAAACCTGGAGCTATCCCCTTTCGTTTGATACCCATATTGCCGGGTAATATTAAGGTTTTCGGGCAATCAAATTTTTACCGATAACTTAGTTATCGATCAATTTATCGAAATATATCAAAGCCAAATTGAAACCTGGGGCCTTCCCCTTTCGTTTGATACCCATATTGTAGGTCAAGTTTAAGGTTTTTGGGCAATCACATTTTCACCGATAACTCAGTTATCGATCAATTTATCGAAACCTATCGTAGTCCAAATGAAACCTGCTGCCTTCTCCTTTCGTTTCATACCCATATTATAGTGTAATGTTAAGTTTTTTGGGCAATCACCGATAACTCAGTTATCGATAAACTTATCGAAATATATCGAAGTCCAAATGAAACCTGGGGCCTTCCCCTTTCGTTTGATACCCATATTGTATGATCTTTATATACCTATATGCGAAATATCATAAGTATAGGTTCAATATACTTAGAGTTATATGGAATAAAGAAAATTTCGAAAAGGAACGCCCTAGCAGGGTCGGAAAACCGGTGTTCAAAAATTTTCTTTTTCGGTATTCGTTGGTTAGGGGGCCTTTCAAGAATTCAATTTTGACAAATTGTGCCAGGATGAATGCAAATTCAAATGTTGATTTGATACAATATTGTAGGGTAATATTAAGGTTTTTCTGCAATCGCATTTTGACCAATAACTCAGTTGTCGATAAATTTATCGAAATATATCGGAGTCCAAATGAAACCTGGGGCCATCCTTACCTATGTACATATATGCGAAATATCATAAGTATAGGTCAAGTATACTCAGAATTGTATGGGGGAAAAAATTATCAAAAAGTAATGGTCCCTAGAAGCGTCCGAACCCCCAAAATTAATAAAAAAAAAATAGCCTATAACTTCTTCCAGACTATAACCTGTATGCGTTCCTAACTTCATCAAAATCCGTCTTGCCATTCTCACGTGATTGAGAAACAGAAGCAAACGTCTGGACATCCAAACATCGCTACATTCACATTTATAATATTAGTATGATTATTGCTACTGAAGAATTTAGCAAATTTTGAAAAAGAATATTGAAAACTGGTTTTCAAAAATGTTCTTTTGAGGTATTTGTTGGTAACGTTAGGGGGCCTTTCAAGAATTCAATTTTGACAAATTGTGCCAGGATGAATTCAACTTCAAATGTTGATTTGATACAATATTGTAGGGTACTATTAAGGTTTTTCTGCAATCGCATTTTTACCGATAAATCAGTTATAGATAAATTTATCGAAAAATTTCGAAGTACAAATGAAACCTGGGGCCTTCCCCTTTCGTTCGATACCCATATTGTAGGGCAAGTTTAAGGTTTTTGGGCAATCACATTTTCACCGATAACTCAGTTATTGATCAATTTACCGAAACGTATCGAAGTCCAAATGAAACCTGCGGCCTTCTCCTTTCGTTTTATACCCATATTATAGAGTAATGTTAAGTTTTTTGAGCAATCACCGATAACTCAGTTATCGATAAATTTATCGAAATAGATCGAAGTCCGAATGAAACCTGGAGCTATCCCAAATTGAAACCTGGGGCCTTCCCCTTTCGTTTGATACCCATATTGTAGGTCAAGTTTAAGGTTTTTGGGCAATCACATTTTCACCGATAACTCAGTTATCGATCAATTTATCGAAACCTATCGTAGTCCAAATGAAACCTGCTGCCTTCTCCTTTCGTTTCATACCCATATTATAGGGTAATGTTAAGTTTTTTGGGCAATCACCGATAACTCAGTTATCGATAAACTTATCGAAATATATCGAAGTCCAAATGAAACCTGGGGCCTTCCCCTTTCGTTTGATACCCATATTGTATGATCTTTATATACCTATATGCGAAATATCATAAGTATAGGTTCAATATACTTAGAGTTATATGGAATAAAGAAAATTTCGAAAAGGAACGCCCTAGCAGGGTCGGAAAACCGGTTTTCAAAAATTTTCTTTTGCGGTATTCGTTGGTAACGTTAGGGGGCCTTTCAAGAATTCAATTTTGACAAATTGTGCCAGGATGAATGCAAATTCAAATGTTGATTTGATACAATATTGTAGGGTAATATTAAGGTTTTTCTGCAATCGCATTTTGACCAATAACTCAGTTGTCGATAAATTTATCGAAATATATCGGAGTCCAAATGAAACCTGGGGCCATCCTTACCTATGTACATATATGCGAAATATCATAAGTATAGGTCAAGTATACTCAGAATTGTATGGGGGAAAAAATTATCAAAAAGTAATGGTCCCTAGAAGCGTCCGAACCCCCAAAATTAATAAAAAAAAAATAGCCTATAACTTCTTCCAGACTATAACCTGTATGCGTTCCTAACTTCATCAAAATCCGTCTTGCCATTCTCACGTGATTGAGAAACAGAAGCAAACGTCTGGACATCCAAACATCGCTACATTCACATTTATAATATTAGTATGATTATTGCTACTGAAGAATTTAGCAAATTTTGAAAAAGAATACTGAAAACTGGTTTTCAAAAATGTTCTTTTGAGGTATTTGTTGGTAACGTTAGGGGGCCTTTCAAGAATTCAATTTTGACAAATTGTGCCAGGATGAATTCAACTTCAAATGTTGATTTGATACAATATTGTAGGGTACTATTAAGGTTTTTCTGCAATCGCATTTTTACCGATAAATCAGTTATAGATAAATTTATCGAAAAATTTCGAAGTACAAATGAAACCTGGGGCCTTCCCCTTTCGTTCGATACCCATATTGTAGGGCAAGTTTAAGGTTTTTGGGCAATCACATTTTCACCGATAACTCAGTTATTGATCAATTTACCGAAACGTATCGAAGTCCAAATGAAACCTGCGGCCTTCTCCTTTCGTTTTATACCCATATTATAGAGTAATGTTAAGTTTTTTGAGCAATCACCGATAACTCAGTTATCGATAAATTTATCGAAATAGATCGAAGTCCGAATGAAACCTGGAGCTATCCCCTTTCGTTTGATACCCATATTGTAATGTAATATAGAGGTTTTCGATCAGTTATCGATCAATTTATCGAAATATGTCCAAGTACAAAGGAAACCTGGGGCCTTCCCCTTTCGTTTGATACTCATATTGTAGGTCAAGTTTGAGGTTTTTGGGCAATAACATTTTCACCGATAACTCAGTTATCGATCAATTTATCGAAACCTATCGTAGTCCAAATGAAACCTGCTGTCTTCTCCTTTCGTTTTATACCCATATTGTACGATCTTTCTATATACCTATATGCGAAATATCATAAGTATAGGTTCAATATACTTAGAGTTATATGGAATAAAAAAAATTTCGAAAAGAAACGGTCCCTAGCAGGGTCGGAACCCTCAAAATTATAAAAAAATAGCCTATAACTTCTTCCAGGCTATAAGCTGTAGGCGTGCCGAATTTCAACAAAATCCGTCTAGCCATTCTCACGTTTTTAGGGAACAAAAGCAAACGTCTGGACATCCAAACATCCAAACATCGCTACATTCACATTTATAATATTAGTAGGATGCATTGGGAATATGCGGTAAGTATAACAGCTATATAATATGTTATTTATGCCATAGCGATAACGCATAGTTGTACCGGATTTTTTTACGCTATATAACATATTATTTATGCCATAGCGGTAACGCATAGTTGTACCGGATTTATTTACGTTATATAACATGTTATTTAAGCCATAGCGATAACGCATAGTTGTACCGGATTTTTGACGCTATATAACATGTTATTTATGCCATAGCGATAACGCATAGCTTTACGTGATTTTTTTCCGTTATATAGCATGTTATATATTCCATATTAATAGCAGATTGAAAAGAGAAAGCTATATGAAAACCTTATGGCAAATCATACTGCGAATAAAAGAGAAGGCCTGTGCACACGTATAGTAAAGTATATGTGAGGATTTGTCACTCGGCTTGTACAAACTGATGGAAAGTTTTTGAATTCCTCACGCATACTTTTTGTAGTACTACATGTGGTTTAATGCATTATATAACAGATAGTGTTCTAGCTGGGTAATTAAGTTAATATGTAATTGAATCCATTGAGTTGGCTTAAGCTAAGTTGAATACAGGGTTCTTCAATAAATTTGAGGTCTTAATTATTTAGGAAAATGGCAAACTTTTGTTTGTACTTAGACTTATCTAGGTATGTACCTATATGTATGTATTTACTGTACTATATATTGTTTCTCTTTTCTCTTTGTGTATAGGGTTCTTTTAACAGGTTTATCCCCTTTTGCATCAACTTAATTTTCTGGGCTAGGTATATTTTTCATACAAAATTCAATAATTTTTTTTTTTTAACGTTTGATAACTCGACCTAATAGAAGATAGGAGTTTTAATCCGATTTTCGGTTTATGTACAAACACAAGAAAAGAAGGTATGGTCGGAGGAAACTATAATATTCTTTTGCTTTTTTTTTCTATAAAAAAAAAATAAAATAAATATACAAGAGCGGGTTCACCGATATGTAGAGACCTTAGGACTCCCGTCCTAGGTGTTGATTGGTGATGGGAAAAGATTTGCAAGTGTTCGGATAGGCTGGGTATTCACTTCTTTGGTCAGCAGATATTACGATCGCGAAATCGTTTTAATTATAATAACGACTGCAATTTAACACTTTGACTTTTTAATTTCCGTATTTTATTCTTATTAATGTAATTTTATGTCACAAGTAAATTGGTGTGGTGTCGCTGGTACTTAAGATTGTCTCTCTGCTGACCTTACCTTCTCCATCGCTCGTCCAAAAAAGAAAGAAAGAGTATTTCCGGTAGCTGAGCTAAGTACTCCTTATTTTGACAGCCTTTCCGTCAGCTTTTCTTCCTCTCCCTTAACTGGCATAATGGGAAGTGTTCGGAAGTTGATGTGGTGAATTAATTTTGGCAAAGAAGAGGGGGCATTCACTAGTATTAGGCAGGCATGCCCAAATTGAGTGGTTGATTTTATTTTTCCCTCGATAACCTGTATGTACGCCGGTACACACCCCCCGTACTAAAGTGTTGGTGCGTTGGTTTTATTTTCCAAAATATGTTTGCGGTGGTACATTCCCCGTTTACCATTTATGTCGTCCTCCAATTCATACAGGCAATTTCCCTTAACAAACTTAGGTGCAAATTTCTTTGTTGCATCGCTTTGAACAAAATTTCTCCTATATACGATATCCCCTACACTAAAGGTCTTGGTAGAGCTACGCAAGTTGTACCGTTTTGCGAAATTTTCAAATGCTTGCCTAATTTTCTCCATGACTGATGTTCGTATTAGCTTTAGCTTGTCAGCTCTTTCAATATGTTGGTCATCTAGTGCCTCCAAAAGGGGATATTCGTCGCTGTGAGATAGCATCTGCTGACCAAACAATGCATAATAAGGCGAACATCCAATTGATTGGTGATAAGCGCTTCGTAAAGCTTCGCTTATGTCGGCAAGATATTTATCCCACTGCGTCTGGTCATTATTTAAATAAACACGAATGCCAGCTTTTATTGACCGATTCACACGCTCGCTGGCGTTAGCTTGCGGGCTGTACAAGGCCGTATATACATGTTTTTTTCCCCCGATCGCTTAACAAACTATTAAATTGCGAAGATTTGAACGGTTTTCCATTGTCACTAAGAATTATTTCGGGAGTTCCGAAAATACTGAAGACATGTTCATTCAAAAAATTACAAATAGCGGACGTATTAAAATTTCTTATTTGTTTCAATAGGGGGAATTTGGTCAAGTGATCAAGGACAATCAAGATTCCGATGTTGCCCTGCCTGGATCTAGGGTATGGGCCAAGTAAATCTATATACAATTTTTGAAACGGACGTTGGACAGTGTACTGAGTGGTCATAGGAGGTCGTAGCGTGACATTAGGCGACTTATTTTTACGGCAAGTGTCACACTTGCCAATGTAGTCTTTGACATTGGCAACCATATTCGGCCAATAAAAATTCAATCGAAGTCGCTCTAATGTTTTAGCCATACCTCCATGGCATTTGTTGGGTGGGCAAAGGGCATCTTGAATAACTGTATTAACTAAAGTTTTTGGAAACCATAGCGTCCAGTTGAAGGCTTCCCGTGCAGGGTTCCCGTCAGGATGTTCTGTTCGTTTGCATAAACGCTCATCTACAATGTGCAGGTCAGGTAATCGGCTTTCATTATCGCGAACGTGACTTAACAACTTCTGGTATTCATCGGACGAAAACTCGGACCACTTAAGATCTATTGATATCTTATTGATATCTTCAAAATTCTGGCGTGACAAGCTATCGGCTACTATATTTCCTTTCCTATGCTCAATTTTAAACCGGTATCTCTGGAGTTTAAGAGACCATCGGGCTAGTCGACTGGACAGATCTGTCTGGCGCATTAGCCATTGCAATCTGGCATGGTCTGTGATGACG
The DNA here is from genome assembly GCA_951509765.1 of Sphenella marginata. Lineage (NCBI taxonomy): Eukaryota > Metazoa > Arthropoda > Insecta > Diptera > Tephritidae > Sphenella > Sphenella marginata. Next base: position 14,847,565 of record OX608078.1, read on the forward strand.
GTGAAGTCATGACCTTCCACGTAAGCTCTAAATTTTTTTAGGCTGAGTATTGCTGCTAGGCACTCTAACTCTGTAACACTATAGTTACTCTGAGCCTTGTTGAGCTTTTGTGAAAAGTAGGCTATTGGGACTTCGATTCCATCGTCATTTTTCTGCTATAAAACAGCACCAACACCAAGCTTACACGCATCGCACTGAATAATAAATGGTTTTTCATAATTTGGGCTGGTCAGGACTGGTGCACTGCATAGATTTTGCTTCAGTATATCGAACGCTTTCTTTGCTTCTTCATTCCACTGAAAGGTTTTACTTTTCTTTAATAAATTAGTAAGCGGAGTGGTGACAGCGGCAAAGTTGTTCACAAAACGCCCATACCATCCAGCCATACCTAAGAAACGCCTTAACTGCTTTACGTTAGTGGGAATAGGATACTCGATAACGGCAGCAATTTTATCTGGATCGGTTTGAATTGTTCCATCACCCACGATGTATCCAAGATATCTCACCTCCATTATACAAAATTTACTTTTTGCGACGTTAATTGTCAAACCCGCTTTCCTTAAACATTGGGCAACTTCGGACAAAACGGACATATGCGTGTCGAAATCTTCCGACACTACCAAGAGGTCGTCTAAGTAGACAAACACTTGATTCTTCAAAAGAGGAGGGATAACGCGATCCATTAAGCGACAGAGTGCTTGTGGGGCATTGCATAGACCGAAAGGCAGAACGCGGTATCGGCAAAGCGGACGATTAGGGACAGTAAAACAGGTGTAATCTCTTGAGGTTTCTGCCAAAAGGCGCGGCGCAGATCAAGGGTACTGATGAACTTAGCCTTCGGTATTCTACTTAAAATACCATCTATATGTGGGAGGGGATAACCGTCCTTAATAGTAACACTATTCACTTTTCTGGAATCTAAACACAAAGAAAATTCCATATTATACAGGAAGAACAAGCAAACCAACAATACCCCTATGCCCAGCAAGGTCAATATCAGGAGGACCAACGATACCAACAAAATTGGACTCCAACAGAACAGGAATATGAAGCATACGTGGCTGAAGCAGTGGACAAAGAGCCATCGCAAGAGTATACAGAAGAAAACCAAGCAGACTATATCGACGTAAATTTTTTAGGATGAAGAGTTCCTCTTTGCCATATTTAGAGTTTAAAACGAGGAACGGAGAAATTTTAAGGATACTGGTGGATAGAGGTTCGAGTAAAAATTACATACAACCGAAATTTGTAACAAAACCCATACCCAACGAAAAACCATTTGTTGCAAATGCCATAGCAGGCCAAATCAAGATTACCCATCACACGGTAATAAATTTATTCGGTAAGGAGAACACAAACTTGAAATTCTTTATTCTACCAGACCTCAAGACTTTCCACGGAATTATCGGTAACGATAGTTTGAAGGACCTTGACGCAACTATCAACGTCCGCCAGGATACGATACAGTTCGGAAACGGAAAAAAATCCGAATCAAACAAATGCCTTCCCCCTCCGTTAATAAAATCGATATTAGAACAGAACATATGACCCCGACGCAGAAATCAAAAATGCAGCAATTCACAAAGAATTATAGTCTATTACTAGCAGGGTACCCGGCGTTGCTCGGGATGTAAGTAGTTAGGGGGCCTTTCATAATCAATAATATACTTTAAGATTTCATATTTATATAATATAGCTGAAATAGATTTTTTTATTAATTTTTCACTACTTCATTGTGCATACAACTTCAAAAATATAAAATTTTAGTATTCCGTTTAAGGCTACACGATACACAAAATTTTTAGTTTTCTGTGCCGGAGCGTAAGTAAATAGCGAAAACATTTTTCCTACATGGGAACTATTGATATCATTAATCAATTTTCAGGTCCTAACTTTAAACACTTTTACGATAACCCCACTTTTTGCGCTAAAATTGTTTTGATGTCATTTAGCTCTATACCAATTTCCAGGTTCCTGCCTTAAATACTTTTAGAGACATTTAGCTTGAAAAATTAGTATGGGAGGTGCCACGCCCAAATTTTCGTTAACCCCAATTTTTTTGGAGGTGGTAGGGATTGATCTCATATAATCTCTCACCAAATTTCAGTGGTCTAACCTAAATACTTCCAGAGATATCGACTAAGAAGTATTTCATTCGTATGTAAGGTGCCACGCCCACTTTGTCGTTATACCCAGTTTTTTTGGAGGTGGTAGGGATCGATCCCATATAACCCCTTACCGAGTTTCAATGATCTAACAAAAATACTTCCAGAGATATCGACTAAGAAGTATTTCATTCGTATGGGAGGTGCCACGCCCACTTTTTCGTTATACCCAGTTTTTTTGGAGGTGGTAGGGATCGATCCCATATAACCACTTACCGAGTTTCAATGGTCTAACATAAATACTTCCAGAGATACGGACAATGGAAAATTCCATTTGTATGGGAGGTGCCACGCCCCCTATATATATCAAAATATTTTTTAGCCTGTGACCATCCCTGGAAGATGTACAGTGGGTGTGTAAAATTTGGTTACGATCGGTTTATAAGTTTAGGACGCAAGTCGATCTATACCTATTTACATAATTTGAATTTTATATATATAGATTTGCTGACCCAAAAAAGAAACTGACCTACACCTCGACGGTGGTAGGCGAAATTAGGACATTCTCTGACACTCCCGTATATACAAGGTATTACCCATACCCTATTGGAATGAGGGAGTTTGTCACTGACGAAATACAGTCTCTACTTAAGGAGGGCATAATAAGACCATCACGCTCTCCGTACAATTCTCCCGTTTGGGTAGTGCCAAAAAAATGGACGCCTCAGAAGTTAAGAAGTACAGACTGGTGATCGATTACAGGAAGCTGAATAATGTTACTGTGGCCGACAGGACCCAATACCTGAGATAAATGAAAAACGCACCCTCCATTTTTCAGAGGACCTTAGACGAAATTCTAAGGGATTATATTGGAAAAATTTGTTACGTCTATATAGACGATATAATAATTTTCGGTGAAAATGAAGAAAGCCACTCTCAAAATTTAGATAAAATATTTCGGACATTGGAGAAAGCCAATATGAAGGTTCAACTCGATAAGTGCGAGTTCTTCCGAGAAGAAGTCGAATTCCTAGGCTTCATCATTTCACCCAAGGGAATAAGGACGAATCCTGCTAAGGTGAAAGCAATTCAGGACTTTCCCTGTCCAAAAAATTTGAGGGATTTGAGGTCTTTTCTTCGACTCTCCGGCTATTACCGACGCTTTATCAGGGATTATGCCAAGCTGGCAAAACCCCTGACTTTGCTCCTAAGAGGGGAGGATGTGCTCGTCTCGAAAAATGCGTCCAGCAAAAAACAAATAACCCTAGACAGTACCGCGTTGGAAGCCTTCAACAAAATAAAATTGTCGCTGGTTTCAAAAGAAGTGATACTGTTGCTTGTTTTTCGGGCATTGAAATTTAATCTCAAAGTTAATTTTTTCGCGCGCAATTGTTGATTTCCATAAATTTTTCTACTGGCTGATAAAAAAGTGACTCGAAGCACAAAGTTATCCCCGCCGAAGGGTAATACCCCGCTTCATGGCAAAGTAAGAGTTGGTAGAGCCCACAAACGGTGCAGTGGCTGAAACAAATGAAACAAATGGAGAGTAAGCTGGAGAGCATGGTGGCGAATTTAAGTGGGAACATAAAGAGCAGTGAAGAGCGACTTATGCAGCGAGTCAACGATATTGTAGCAAAGTTGCAAAGTATAAAGACCACTGTCAAACTCTTTGATGTGAGGCTGACTGCTGTAGAATCAGCGTGTGAAGGAATTGACGCGCTTAAGGCAGAGGTGATTTTGCTGAAAAATGAGTCGGGAAGCAAGAGAACGCAGCTGCTGCTACTGACCTTATAATTAACGGCGTACCCAATTGTGCAAAAAAGAGTTGCTTGGAGATTTTCTCTGACATTTGCAAAGTAGTGAAACATGAGATGCCAGCAGTAAGAGAAATTTTCCGAGTACCTGTTACGAAACCAAACCGCGCCAGCAGTTCCTCACACACAACGACGTCGACTTCTTCACCCATCATTGTGAAACTGCACTCGTCATATGCCCGTAGTAGACTCTTCATGTCGATAGCTGGCTACTGCAAAGCCAATAAGAGAGCTCTTACTTTACATGATATTGCCGTTGAAGGTGCAGCGAACATTCACCTGCACGAAAGTTTGTCGAGAGCAAACCGTGAGCTTATGCATTATGCAGCCCAGCTCAAAAGCCAAAAACATCTGGCAGCTGCTTTCTCAATACGCGGGAAAGTGTTTGTTTGTAAAAGAGACGGGGAGAAGGCGATTCGTGTAAATAATAAACAAGAAATTGACGAGATTGTTGGCACATCATGAAATAGGAAAAATGGTTTTCTCATGTGATTTATTTGTTATGTTTAATTTAAGTTTCGATAAGCACTTTTCTCTCACATCTCTTATTTCTTTTTCAATCTCTGATGTTGCTTCTTTCTATATGTTTTTATTTGCTCTAATTTTTGCTCGCACTTCCTCATTTTCCTGTTTACTTCTTCAATTCTTATTACACTTGTTTTTCCTGTACTATTTACTTACCCTCTGTTGGCTTATTTTTACCTTATTTGCATTACCAGGCAAATTTGCATATTTATTTTACTGCATACTACAAATGTTTTCATTGAAGTTGTGTATCAATTAACGACTGTTCAACAAATATTCGGCTCTAATGATAAACACAAGGTGATGTTGGATATACTGTGTAAGCAATCGAATGGTCTTAACGTAGTTCACTTTAATGCACGCAGCCTGAGCTCTGATAAGATGGGCTATGTTAGATATATTTTTTCGTTGGTAGATATTATTTGTATTTCTGAGACCTGGTTCGGTAAACATGTCACTGATCTACATTGCTGCATTAGCAACTATAATGTTGTGCCTAGGGTATCTATATATTGCAGAAAATCGCATAAAATCAAAACTCTTGCTAAATCTGAAGGTTGTGGTACTGAATATATTATTTTAGAGGTTACAGATGGTATCACCAAAGTACTTGTTTCATGCGTGTACAACCCGAATAAATGTTTATTATTAGATGGCTACGTTTCTGATTTATCTGTTCATGTTATTGAGTATGAGTGCTATGTTATATGTGGTGATTTTAATGTAAACTTACTTGTGAATGACTTGATTAGTATCAAACTGCGTGATCAAATAGCAGCAGCTGGACTAACTATTGTTAACGAGAAAATACCTACAAGATACGCTAATAACGCCAGGCCAAGCCTTATTGATTTTTTTTTTATTACCACTGATTTGGCCTTAATTCTTAAATTTGACCAACTTTTTTTCGTATCGGACCATGATTTGCTTTTCTGTACTGTTTATTTAGTGTTAGAACGTCCTGCTATTGGTGTTACTTTCTCGTACCGTGATTTCCGTTCTGTAGATACCAGTGCTTTGTTCTCTGATTGTAACGCCATTTATTGGAATCAATGTTGGAATTACGTGTCGGTAGACTCAAAGCTTGAGTTTCTTAATAATCAATTGACTTCCCTTTTTGATCGGCACGTGCCCCTACGTAATGCTAAAATCATAAATAAATCTTGCCCATGGTTTAACAAGAGAGTTAGTGCTGCAATCCAAAAACGAAATAAGTTGCATGCAAAGTGGAGAAGGCTAATGACGAATGCATCATGGTGTGAGTATAAAGTTGCACGCAACACGGCAACAGTCGTTACTAGGCAAGCAAAAAGATGGTACTGTCAGCAAAAATTGAATCCGTCTCTCCCATCTAAGAAGCTGTGGAGCAATCTAAAAAGTCTGCACATCCAAGGAAAGAATAATGTCCAATGTGAAATTGACCCTGATGTTCTAAACGTTTATTTCACTGAAAATTAAAGCCCCGTCAATATTAGTGTCGGCACCGAGTTGCCCTCACAACTTTTAATCCAAAACCCTTTAAATTCATCTGCGTTAGTGAAAATGAAGTGTGCAAAGCTGTTATGGCTATCAGGTCTTACGCAGTTGGAAATGATGGTATATACTTGAAATTTGTTAAAATTATACTTCCATATATAGTAAGTACTCTCACTCACATTATTAACCATATCTTCACAAGTGGCAGTTTTCCGGATGCTTGGAAAAAGGCAATTATTTTTCCGACTCCAAAAAAACCTCTAGCGTCCAACACGAGTGACTACAGACCAATTAGTATCCAGAGGCGCAGATTGCAGATTGGAGATTCAGCCTCTCCACTGTATTGACCTGCAAACAAAATGGGAACACCGCCAGGTGCACGCGACCAGAAGGAGCAGATTGGGGACACGGCCTCCCCACAGCATTGCCTTGTAACTGAATATGTTGTGAGTATAATTGATTATTTATAAACATATTGAGATATTATAGATGCGGACCGGAAACACGGCCACTACAACCGGCTACAGGCAGAAGAGCTAGTGAGACAGAATAAGCGGGTAGATGTAGTGTAAGTACATGCCTATATAGCTATATCTATATATTTTTGGTAGTTGGACAAAAAAACGACTTCCTTTGATCAATATGATCAAGACTCCAGACTAGATGAATGATGAAATCTAACAAAAGATCCCCAGCTAAGAACTGAAATAGTACAGTAACGCTGACCAACTGACGTTGAGACTTGTGCTCAAACCACCTCCAGACGGAATACTTAACGGTAGTACCGGGGGATCGGTACATGACGGTAGGAGGTTTAGTGTGTTAAAGTCTCACACTGACTGTAAGGCTTTCGATGCTTCCTCCTATGAAAAAAAAAAAATAAAAATAAAAAAAAAATATACACTCCGACGAGTGTTTACATTCACATTTTATATTTAGGGCGTCAAATTCAATTCAATTGGAGAGATGTATTCAACATGTCCAAATGAGTGATCAAAATATCCAACGCTACGGCCTTGGCACTCAGCATATGAGGAGTTATACCTTCTGATCGGGCTTTCGGTGTCCCTGGCTAACGAATACAACTGGTTACCCTATACGCTGTTCACCTAAGGCGCCTTGGTTCTGAGCTAACAGGGTGGGCGATTAAGTGTGCCCTCGAACTATTATACATTCGTATCAATCAAATTGGCACTCCCCGTACACCTTGCGCTCACAATGGTAATATGTGTATACTTGTTGTTACTTAACTAAACCTACGATAGCTATATAGATCATACATGCGCCGGCGAAAGACTAGGGCGGGTTGGTTCGTATCATTTGCAAATGCAGTGATTGCTCCCCAACAACAACAACAATGAATCGTCACCGTATTAAGTGGATCTTTGCATCCTTCTCGTGAGCGAGCTACTTTTGCCAGAAGCCCGCTGACACACTCTCTTAAGCGATGAACTATTAAATATACGTATTATATAAATTGTGTTTCAATCTGCTCTGGAACAGCCACAGCATGTACATGTGTACATGCACGCGCGCTAGCCGGTATCTCCGAACGACTGCTGTGTTTAGACTGCGCTGTCAGCAGCAATTCAATGGCTCTTCTTATACTCTCACGCGTCTCTAAGCAGTGAAGCAACAGAGCTGTTACACATGTGGTAAATGGATTGGTGGATGCCTTACTAATGATTCTAACACGGACAGTTGATAACCAATCGATGGGGGTTTTCCTCAGGGGGATCGAATGTACGCTACTGCGTGATTCCGCAGCGCAGAGAGGAGTTCTCTCCCCGCAGTGTTAATGCTAACCAAAATCACTCACCCGAACAATTCCTTATGTCACATGTACTTGAATCTACTCCTGTAATTATTGCCAATGAATGGTACTCGTTATTCGCTCTTGCTTGCGAAGGCGCGTGATTAATGAGCTGGCTGATACCCCGTCGATGTTATCGTGTCCCCAACTTCGGGACCGACTTGGTTTACCCGATCTTACTGCTGTGCAATGGCTTATCTCCTCTCCTATCCCTTAATCCCACCGCAATCTCTCGCTCTTCTACCGTAGTGTACTGCGTGATATTATGGCTGTGTCTTGCGTGTACCTGTCATGGAGATTTATTGATCCAAATCTCATTGCCAACATGCTAAGTTAACCATAATCCTTACCTTGTATGCCTCTTTTTGTTTTCCGTGACTGAGGCTCCATTCGCACTTTTCATAACAGGGTGAGTTGAGCGACGAATCTAGATAAGTTGATGAACTCGAAAGACGAAAAGATAACACGCAACGTTCTATAGATGTGTGGCTCGAACCCACTTTAGACTCTGATGTCCTTGGCGTGGAACACTCCCATAGACCTTCCGCTCATGTCAGTCAGCTCATAAAGGCACTGGCCAACGCGTCGCGTGACAACCGCTTTGGTAAACTTTGAGGCCAATTTAGCATTAAGCCCTCGGGTGGCGTCGCTCTGCCGGAAGCTCCTCCGATACACCACTTGCCCCACTGCATACGATATAGGCCGGGTCCGGGTATTGTACGCCCTCTTCCCCTTCTCATACGCGCGTTTCTAACTGTTCGCGATCTTGTCTCTAATCAGCTTCAAGCATATGTTTCGTGGATCCACCTGCAGGTCCGCCTCCCCAACCGCTTCTAGCTTACGTAATATCCCGTATGTGTCAGCATGCTGTACCATGGACTGACCGAAGACTGCTGTGTACGGCTCCACCTGGATTGCCTCATGTACTGCGCTACGAATGGCAAACGCTGATTTTGAGAGATGGATGTCCCACGACCTTTGATCAGCCTCCTCAATGTAAGACCTGATGATAGCTAGCAAGGATCTGTTTATCCTTTCGGGGGCATTCGCCGGGGGTGAATAGACCGCTGTACGGATATGCTGGACTCCATAATCCTGGAGGAATCTGCCAAAAGCCTCTGACGTGAATTGCCGCCCGTTGTCCGAATAGATCGCTTCCTGCACACCGAAGATGTGGAACACATCGCGTTCTAGATATCGGATTACATCCTTCGCGGTAGCATTTCTCATTGGTCTAACAAGGACGAACTTCGAGTAGTGATAAAGAACCACGAAAATATACGCGTTCCCGTAACGAGACCTGGGGTGGGGACCGCAGAAGTCGATGTACAACCTCTGAAAGACCCTCTCCGTTTCGGTGCGTCGTCCCATCGGTGGCCGCATTGTGACATTGGTAGCCTTAGCACACTTGCACACTTCACAGTTTCTAACGAATTCTGAAACAGCCGTGACCATCCCCGGCCAATAGTACCTGGCGCGAAGTCGTTCGACGGTCTTATGTATGCCTCCATGTCCAGCCGCCACGCCGCCATGTAACTTCCGAAGCAAATCCTCTCTCAACCCTTCGCGTACCCACACTCTTCACGCGGAATCCTCCGTCACACCCTGTCCTCGAAACCTTGCGCGTTTGAATATTACTCCCTCTTGTATCTTGACATCCGGCAGTCTGTCCGCCACAACCTCGACCGCATCTCTTAATCTATTGTAGCTGTATGATCTAAACTCTGGACTGTCCAACGATATCTCCGTCTGCAAGCTGCTCAGCGCGTCCATGTGTACGCGACTCAACGCGTCGGGAACCACGTTTTGCGCACCTTTACGATGCACGATGTCGAAGTCGAATCCTTGGAGCTTAAAGCTCCAGCGCGCCAGACGTCCCGACAAATCGCGTTGATTCATGACCCACTTGAGACTCATATGGTCCGTTATTATCGTAAATCGAGTTCCATCAATGTATGGCCGAAACTTTTGTACACTGACCACTGCTGCCAGACACTCCAGTTCCGTGATCGTGTAGTTTCGTTGAGCCCCATTCAGCTTTTGAGAAACGTACGATATTGGTCGCTCATTGCCTTCATCGTCGACCTGGACCAGTACACCTCCGATACCAGTAGTATACGCGTCGCACTGCACATAGAAGTGCCTCGTGAAGTCCGGATTGACCAACACCTTAGGAGATACCAGTACGCGCTTCAGAGCGTCAAAAGCTGCCACGGCTTCCTCCGTCACGTAAAAGTCTTTCCTCTTCTTTAGAAAATCTGTCAATGGTGACGTGATAGTCGCAAAATTTGGCACAAATCTTCGGTACCACCCTGTTAACCCCAAGAATTTCCGAAGCTGCTTTATGGTTTTCGGTACCGGAAACTGCACCATCGCTTCGAGCTTGTCCGGATCCATTCGCAGCTCTCCTTGACCGATAACGAACCCGAGATACGCGATTTCCTTTTGACAAAACTTTGATTTTTGTACGCTGATGGTCAATCCGGCTTTCGCGAGACACTCAGCTATCTCTGACAGATGCTGCAAATGATTTTCAAAGTCCGGCGAGCAAACCAAAAGATAATCAATATAGATGAAAACATTATCCCTTAGTCTGGATGGAATAAACCGATCCATTAAACGACATAACCTTTGGCTCGCATTGCACAACCCGAAAGGCATGACCCGGAAGTGGTAAAGCGGGCGACCCGGAACGGTAAACGCCGTTTTCTCGCGTGAACCCACTTCCAGCGGAATCTGCTAGAACGCGTCCTTTAGATCCAGCCCGGTGATGAAGAATGTATCCTTGAGTATCCCTTCGACATGTTGAGTGGGATACGCGTCCTTCTTCGTCCTCTCATTCAGCTTCCTCATGTCCACGCATAGTCTGTTCTTCCCTGGCTTTTGTACCAGCACTATGGGTGAGCTCCACTCGCTATCACTTTCCTCGATGACCCCAAGCTTTAGCATTCTATCGATCTCCTCGTATGCACATTTCTGCTTTACTGGCGTCAAGGGATAGTACCGCTGCTTTATGGGCACCGTTTCATTATATACCTCTATGACGTGCTCCATCAGATGTGGCTTCCCTAGTCCCAGTTTGGACGAACACGGAAACAAACCTTTGACGTGATCCAGTCTACTCTTTTGTTCTGGAGACAGCTCCACCACGTCGAAATCTGGGATGCTCACCTCCGAAATCGATGCTGGCATCAGATTGAACCTGTCCCAAAAATCTATGTCTAAATAAAGTTTTTGTTTAAGACTGGGAACTATATATAAAGTCAGATAAACCGTAGTCCCTCTCCATTGAACCCGTGCTTTCATCCTTCCTATAATAGCTTGCATTTTCCCATCTGCCGTTCTTAGTCCTTCGTCCATGGATTCCACATTATCCGAGCACATCAGTTTAATCGCCTCTCCGCCAACACAACTCACCGATGCTCCGCTGTCCAAGAGACCCGTCATCTTGATCCCATTAACGATGACCTCCGTGTACGGCCTCTGGTCTACCTCGCTCCGGATAATGGTTGCCTCCACTGCTCGTCTTGTCTGTCTTTTCTCTTTGGTCTTGCTCCGCAACTGCTCAATTTTCCGTCTGTTCCTCTCACCAGATTTGTCGTTTCCTCCCTGTTCAACTTTGTGCCCGAAGATTCTTCTTCTCACCTCGAGGTAGTGTGCTTTCCTCTCCTCCCATGCCTTGCGTACCGAAGTCCTGGCCTCTGGCTTCGGAATTGTCGTGTTTGGTAATATTGTTAAAATCCTTGTTTGTGATCCGGGGATGTCTGGTTTACATCTGTCACACAGCACAAAGCTCGCACGCATCTCATTGCATTTGAAACATGCCATGTCATGGAATCGTGAATTGCACCTTACATCTCCCTTGGGAGTCAGTTTTGTGGCCGTTGGACCGTTCCTCGATTCCCCAAACGCCTGCGCTGGCTCGTTCCGGTTAAACGGCTTGTGGCCTCTGCCCTCCAATGCTTCCACCGAAACCTCTTCCTTGATATCATCTGGTTCCTCGAATCGCGCTTCCACCTCATCCATCAATTTCTTTCTGGGAAACTTCTGCTCCTGCTCCTTGAGATGCTTCTCAGCTCGTCTGCATTCTTCTTTTAGTTGCTGTAGTGTCTCTATTCTACACCCAAAAATCAGGTTTTTTATTCGATGCTTCAAATTTCGTACCATCAGATTAACTAAGCTGGATTCGGGCATCTTGGTTTTCATCGTGAACGCCATGCCCTTAATGCTGGCATAAAACTCATCGAATGTCTCTGCGAACTCCTGCTTACGCTCATTTAATGCCTGCCTGATCTCTTCGTCACAATCGGCCTTCCTAAACTGGCTCAAGAGCGCACTCCGGAGCTCCGGAAACCCTATATTCTGCCCATCTGCATGCTCTTCCATGAACAGCCAGAACCAATCTTGAGCTGCCCCCTCCAACAATAAATGGAAATTGGCATAAAGCATCGCCTCGAAGTTCTGCAACAGCTCGCCGCTTACCTTATCCAGCAGGGATACTTTTGGTGATGGAATCTCGCCCAAGGGTATATATCGATGACCTGTGACCTGAGACTCCCGGTGCTTGACCGACTCCCTCGATCTCTGCTTCTGGTCCCCCCGTGGCCTCGTCCTGGCTAATTCCGACGATCTGGTTTTCATCACCGCCTGCCACTGGAGTTCTGCCTTCCTTCTCCATTTGTTCCTTCTTACCGTTACGCAGCCCGCTTCTTCGTGAACCCTTCCTTGGCATTGTGTTTGGCGGATACCACCAAAACCCAAAAAAAATTCTCGAACTGCAAACCGTGTGCTTGTTAACTTGAAGTTAACGTAAATTGCGTGTACAAAAGAAAATATATACGTCAGAAAAAATAATTGTATCGCAAAAGATAGGATATCACCCATCTAGAGTGCCACCCTATTTAATTCTACTGTCGCGCCGCAATAGTTGACGCTCAGAAATTTATAAGTAGCTTTAATCCTGATGTTTTCTTCAAATACCAGTGTATTTCTGTATTCGTTGAACAAAAAAAATCAAAAATTTAAATAAATCGTTTCAAAAGGTGTGTGATGAGCTCCTTTCTCCGAAGCGACCAGTCCCCTATCCCTAACCCCCAAAAAAAATAATCCCAAATACCTCTCAGGAGTCGCGCACCACAGCCATGTGAACTTGACCCTCATTCACATGTGATGGCTGCGCTCATTCCTTCAGCTCGTGTCGCTTGCGAGACTACCTCAAATGCCACAACCCTAATCCCGCTCACAGCACTGTAGCCGCCCCGATTTGACACAACCTGCTTATCCAGGCCTAGGGTAAGACTACCTCAAGCTCAGTGTGCATCCGACCAATACTCTGAACCGTAGCTACCCACCCCTACCTGGACTTCCCCCCGCTTGTGTTAAACTGTTTTAACCGAAACCTGATGACACCGCCCCAATCACAAATGGAACTACCTCATATGTTGGTTCAACAACCGAACTGTATCACTGTAGCCGCCCCAATTGACCAGACCGAACGCCATCTGTTTTCACCCCTTATAACGTGGATATCCCTTCGAATATTCAGCTGGCTTTAAGATCTCCAAACTGAGCTACGTCGGAATCCATCCCCCGAGACTACATTGTATGCCAGAGAGTTTTCGCCAAAAAAAATATTTATTAATATATGAAGAACCCACTTCGTGGGCCCCACGTTGGGCGCCATTTTTGTTACCGCCGCATGTATGCATGTGTATCGACTGGGATGGCTTGAGGATACGGTTCCTCAGCGCTCTCCCTGAGCAGTGGACTTATCGTGGACCCGGGTACGCTTGCCTTTCAGCACGAACTAGCTCGTCGGAATAGGGTGGGTTTCGTTGGCCCACAGTCCACGCAATTGCCGCAACAAAAAAAAATCGTACCCTTATGTGACATCGGAGTAATCACTCCACCCTCGTAGTACCTGGCCAGCCACTGGCATTATGTAATCATTCCCCCCTCCCCTTTCTTCTCTCCTCTCACTTCTTCCCTAACTGTCCTTGTCCGTCCTCTTCGTTCACCCCCTTGTCCCGGTATCGGTTTGCCTCTTCTACCTTGAGACCGGCCAATCCGTCCCTCCTCAACCTTCGCCAGCCTAGGCCTATGTGGCTGACCCCTGAAACAAAAAAACGCTTCTTCATTCATGAGTCATTCCCCTCACTCATCCCCCCTTCCTTCTGTAGCCCAGTCCGTCTGTCCACGCTACGCGAAGAAATTTGACCATCACACACTCGCTTCAACTTTCAACAATTCATTTTATGTTTATTTAATTTCTAAAACCAACATTATACTGTTTCGAAGCACGATGGACATTTGCCCTCTCCGTGGTCGATAAACCAGTTATTAATCTCTCAACTAATTCTATTCAAAATATATGTCGTCTTATAAACTTTCCTTATTCAATTATCCATTGCTTTTTTTTTTTTTTTTTCTTTACTCTATTCCATCGAAAGGCGCAAACCACAACTACACTTACAACTCTTCAACAATAACAAGTAAAATCATGGCTGTCAGCATAATAATGTTGCTACCAATATTGTGGTTCGATGCTCGCGCCTTAGATTCGATGGGCTAAGTCAGGGCTGCTTCAAACGTGGAACAGATCGGCTGGGCAACAGTGCTGCCTATTTAGTTAAGACACGAACCTTCTGTCATTCGGCCACTAGGGGTGGGACAAAAATTTTTGAAAATAAACTAAAGTTAAAATAAAATAAAAGTAATAATAATAGGGGAAAATCTCCTCAAGAAATAACAATAATACCATTAATAACATACAAAAGTAATAATAATAACATAGTTTAAAAAAAAAAAAACAAAAAAAACAGAAGGTTACAAAAGAAAAGTGTCGACGAACAGGAAGGGTGTCGTTGCAGTGTTCGCAAATTTTGTTGCGGACTTCGCGGCGGTCACCGAGATGACAGACACGCCAGTACGTCAAAGTGACAAAAACGAGGGGGACGGTGGTAATCCCTTGGAGAGGCGGTCGAGGTTAGCACAGTCGCCGCCGCGATCAGCACCTCCAACCTCAGCCATGCCCGGGCCGGAGCGGATGGATTCTACGCCCGAATGCAAAGAGGACGATGATCATGCCTTCCACTCACTAGGAAAGCTCATCGGTGAACTAAAGGAGGTTATTGGAAGTGGAAAACGGTCCATTAACCAAAACCTCAAAGACTTAGTCAAAGCGATCTCAGTATCGTACGAAGAAGCAGCAGAAGCTGTAACAGGAGAAAAAAAGAGAGTGGCCTCAAGGCAGTCTCAGACGTCGCCGTCACTGAGCGAGCAGCCACAGCATCAACGAGTTAAAAGGGGGCGAGAACGCGCTCCTGGTAGCACGCCTTCCCCACAAAAAGTGGCAAAGAAGCAAAAGGATGCGCAAAAACCAGCACCTAGGTTCTCCGACGTAGAGACGGCCAAGGTCTCCAAAGCAGCGGAGCCACCAGGGCAAGGAGCGGCATGGAAAACTGTCCAGAAGAAACGCCCGAAGCCCAAGGCTGCCCGACCCGACGCTATCGCCATCAAAGCAACGGGAGATAGCTCATATGCCGATATTCTAAAGGCTGTAAAAACCGAGGAGGCTCTTAAACACATGAGTACTATGGTTCGCAAGATCCGTAAGACCGCGAAAGGTGAGTTGCTGTTCCAGTTCACCAAGCAGGCAGAGGGCAGCACCGCTAAGCTGCAAGCGGCAGTAGGGCAAGCCTTATCTGGCAAAGCCGAAGTCAAGTCCCTGACGGAAGAGACTATATGCGAGATCCGGGATATGGATGAGGTGACCACGGAAACGGAAGTCTGCCAGGCACTGAAATCGCAGTTCCCAGCGCTCGAAATGCAACTGTCCAACATACGATCCATTCGGAAAGCCTACGGCGGAACACTAACGGCGACAATCTCGATTCCTGGAGAAGCGGCCAGGAAGCTACTAGCCAGTAGCAAAGTTAGAATAGGCTGGGTTGTATGCCGTATTCGAGCAAAACTTGAGCCAAAACGCTGCTACAGGTGTATGGACTTCGGACATATCTCGAGGAACTGCACCAGCGAAAAGGATGCGAAAGGGAGATGCTTTAAATGCGGAAGCGAGGGACACATCGCCAAAACGTGCACGAGTTCGGCAAAGTGCATTCTGTGTACTGAAAGGGGAGCCAATAGCGTGGATCATCGTACCGGGGGAAACAACTACCCGGTATAAAGAGAGGCGGTCCGGAAACTCAGACCGTCATGAGATTGCTCCAACTCAATCTCAACCACTGCGAAGCTGCACAAGACCTATTGTCGCAAACCATAAGGGAGCTAAAAGTCGACGTAGCATTAATAAGCGAGCCATACAGGAACAAGTCCTTGGATTGGCTACCCGATTTATGTGGCAAGGCAGCAATTTGGTCCTGCGGAGAAAACCCGTTGTACATAGAACCCGTTCTTAAAGAAAGAGGTTTTGTATGCGGCAGGATAGGAGATATCTTCGTATATAGCTGCTACATACCACCTAGCACCTCGCTAGAAGCTTTTGAAGAAGTAGTTGGTAAGATAGCCACAGACGCGACTACGAGGCAGCGGTTCGTCATAGCTGGCGACTTTAACGCATGGGCTGTCGAATGGGGCTCACAGCGAACTTCTCCGAAAGGTAGAGTTCTTCTCGAAGCATTCGCTTGCTTGGATGTAGCGCTTCTTAATACAGGTGGGCAACATACATTTTCCAGAAATGGCTTCGGCTCCATAATAGACATTACGCTCGTAAGTGAAAATATGTTTAGGATGTGCGAGTGGAAGATTAGTGAGTGCTATACTCAAAGCGATCACTCGGCCATCATAGTGGACATCAAAGTAGACGGGGGAAGGTCTCTGACCAACCGAACTTCCGTGAGGAGTCGGGGTTGGAAGGTCAACACCTTCGACTCCGATGTTTTCAAGGCAATGCTGCCAGCATCCGAGTATACAGGCAGCGTGAACTTTATAGCCACATAAGTAATGGCTGACATCAAAGGAGCATGCGACGCGTCTATGACCAGAAAGACCATACGAAAACAGCAAAGCTCGGCGTATTGGTGGAACGACAGCATACAAACGCTAAGGATAGAATGCATTCGAGCGAGGCGGCGCTTCCAAAGATCACGAGATAGGCCAACCTTTTTAGAGTACAGAGCTGCCTATAAAGCTGCGCGTCACGCTTTGAAGGCGGCAATAGCGAATAGCAAGCGACAATGCTTTCTCAACCTCTGCGATGAGGCTGAACACGACCCATGGGGAACGGCTTTCAAATTTTTCTTGAAAAAGTTAAAAACCATGAAGCCATACCAACATGCCCGTCATTCCTCAAAAACGTGGTCGATACTCTCTTTCCCACGCAAAGGAAACTAGTTTCCCCTACGTCAAATACTCCATTATATGCATTTAATGAAGTGACGGTGGAGGAAGTGCTCCTAGCGGTTAAGAGACTAGATGATAACAAGTCTCCTGGTCCAGACTGCGTGCCCAACAAAGTACTGAAGGTGGCGATTAATCATAAGACGTCTACGTTTGCGAACTTAAATACTGTATGCCTAGCTGAGGGGACATTTCCTTCGATATGGAAACGCCAAAATTTGGTGCTACTACCAAAGCCTGGAAAAAACCTGGCGGAGCCATCCGGCTACAGGCCCATATGCCTGCTCGACTCGGCAGGCAAAATGTGTGGCATATCTGACACCCAGTTTGGGTTCAGAAGAGGCAGATCCACCATAAATGCCGTGAACGTGGCTAGATATAACGCTCAAGATGCAATAAGCGGGACACGCTGGCTGGAGGTATCTAAGGAATACTGCCTTATCGTGACCTTAGATGTAAAGAATGCATTCAATTGCGCTAACTGGGCGAAAATCCTGGATACCCTAGACAGGGTAGGTATATCCTATTATCTGAGGCGGATAATCCGCAGCTATTTTGACGGCCGACTGCTGGAATACGAGACGGCAGATGGCACGAAAAAGCTACATGTCACCAGTGTTGCCAGAATTTTTTCGAGCAATCCGGCTAGATCGAGAAAAAAAAACGGCTAAAAACGGCTAAAAAAAATAATTTCGGCGAGAAAAATAACAATTTTGGCCGAAAAAACCGCTAAAAATTTTGAATCAACTTTTCACACGTTTTATTCGATTTTTTTCATGAAAACATATAATATAAATATTTTATAATATTCACCCCTATTCTGCATAACAATTACATTCCCGCTCTACGCTCCGCTTGGATCGTAAATATGCATTCTGAGTTACGCTTGGGTCGAAAGAAAAAGAGGAAGAGCTATAAGTTTTTCGAAGTCAGCTGTTTGCCTTGGAATGTGTGAAATTGAAACATAACAAAGCAATTTAAATTACACAAATTATTACTTTTGAAATAAAAGTAAAGCTTTATTATGATTTATAGACTTAACTGTATATGTTTGAGCATTATTGAATAAATTGAGTGAAATTTTATAGATCAATTGACTGATTGTAGCAGACAACGAAGGACCAACAAAAAGCAAGAGGACACTGTTGGTGGATGTAACCACATCGTCAGTAGGTAGCTGGTATTTTCCATAGAGCTAGTGCTAGAAGAGTGCGCTTTGCCGACCAGGTACACAGATGGTTGGCGTCGCATCGTGGGGCCACACCATACGCCGAGCAAACATTACACATGTCAGTGTTAAGTCTGACATCAGGTGGTACTTTTCGCTGGAGGAAGACATTGGCCGCCCCGGAACTGACAAAGAAGTTTACAGAGTATGAGTGGGTGCTGTGGAGTGGCCGCCGGTGCACGTTTGGATATAATGGCAAAGTCAAAGCCATTACCTTAGTTTTAATTTTGTTAGTAATATTGTTTGGTGTTTTGAATGCTAGTCCAATTTGTAATTGTTTACAACCGGTGCCGATGCTAATGCGCGTCCAAAAATATTAGATCTCCGTAGGCGGATTCACATTCCTGACATCGAAAAGCGTCTTTTGATATCCCTCCCTACATTTTTGGACAAATATTAGTACTCGCCACCAGTCGCAAACAATTACCCTGGAAACATATCAAAAAACATCATTAGAGCACAAAAACAAAATATAGCGAGCGTTTTACAACTTTTACATACGAGTTTTACTTAAATTTCAACAAAAAATCGCGGGAATTAATCGTAAATTGTTTGCAAAATAAAAAACAAGCATTTATACGCCAACAAAATTCCAACGTAGAAAAACGGAGCTACGATCGAAGTGCAGAATTAGCAGAATTGGAAGTTTCGAAGTTGAACGTAGCGGAATTGAAACGCAGAATACCAAAGTTGCCAAGTGGAGAAATTTTCGATCCAAGTCGAAATGCAGAATAGGGGTGATTAAGTTATTTGTACTCTTTGTTTGTACCGCTAAAGCTAACAGTTTTATGTCAAATTTTCACATGTTTTATTCGTTGTTTTGTCATTAAAACAAATGATATAAATATTTTACAATGTAAAGGAGTGTTTCTCATCTAGCCTTAAATATAAAAGTTCACTCTAAACAAAAATTTTGTTTAAAAAATTAAGATGAATTTTAAGGTTTACTTGAGAAAATGCCTCCAATTTCATAACAATAAAAAAAAGTTTCTTATACAGATGCTTTGCATCCTAATATACAGAGCTGTAATAGTTCAACAATTCAAATCTGTATTTTTTAAAATAGCCTCAATATAAAGCTTACATTTACATATATTTGTTATATCTATTACATAGATGTGCTTATATAAAAGGTACAACGAGCAAAATTTTAAGCAGAGCTTACTGTTTTAAAAATAATGTGACTTAATGAAAAGTCGCAATAAAATAACGCATCAGGTAACGAATATATTTTAAATAACATATACTTTCATGGCATAAAATGAAAAAAAAAAAATTTATAAATTTAATAATAAAACGGCTAAAAAAATATAAAAAAACGGCTAAAAAACGGCTAGCGGCTAGATTAAAATTTTCCCGGCTAAATGGAAAAAAAAACGGCTAGATCTAGCCGGAAAACGGCTAAAATGGCAACACTGCATGTCACAGGCGGGGTTCCTCAAGGGTCCGTGCTCGGCTCATTACTATGGAACATTATGTACAACGGAGTGCTGCGGCTTAAAGTACCTAATGGAGTTAAGATTGTCGGATTCGCGGACGATATCGCATTGATTGTTACTGCCAAACACTTAAGTTATATATGTGAAAAAACTAATGTAAGCATAGCCAGCGTTCAATCATGGCTCATGCAACATGGACTACAGCTTGCGGAGCACAAAACAGAGGCAGTACTAGTATCAAGCAGGAAGAAGGTAGAGCAGGTCACGGTACGAATCGGAGACCACGACATTGAAACAATGCCTGCAGTTAAGTATCTGGGAATCATGATAGATAGGAGGCTGTCTTTCAAAACACACCTAGAATACGCTAACGAGGAAGCAGCGAGAACGATATCATCGTTATCGAGGATAATGCTAAATGCACGAGGTCCAAAGCAAGGGCGGCTTCAGCTACTGGCAGGCGTCGTGAAGAGCCAACTACTCTACGGGGCTCCGGTATGGCAGCACGCTATGGCGTATCAGTCGTACTTACGCGGGGTAAAGTCGACCTATGGCTTGTGTGCTCTCCGAGTTTGTAGCGCCTTTAGAACGGTATCAGACGATGCCGCACTGGTAATCTCAGGCTTGTGCCCAATCGACATATTGGCAAAGGAAGCAGCCACAATGTTTCAGGATAGAAACTCGGGGTCCGAAGCACGCGAGACTAGTTTTCAAAAATGGCAAAACAGATGGAACATATCCAATAAGGGGCGCTGGACATACCGCTTTATACCAGATATTAAAACTTGGGTAACGAGAACACACGGGGAGGTAGATTTCTACCTGACTCAGTTCTTAAGCGGCCACGGATGCTTTAAAGAATACCTTCATCGGTTTAAGCACGAACGCAACAACGTATGCGATCACTGTGGAGGCGGAGTAGTAGAAGATGTCTACCACGTGTTCTTCGAATGCCCCAGATCGTACAGCTTTAGAAGTAAACTACGCAGCATAGCCGATGAGGACTACACTCCCGAGTCGCTGGTTGGTCACATGCTACGAAGTAAACAAAAATGGATAGAAGCGTGCGAGGTAATCGCAGAAGCCATGAAGTGACTTAGAAGTCTGGCACGGCTGCGTCGCAGCAGGGAAGACTGAAGAAAAGAGCAAACAAACACGTAAATCAAGAGGCGGGTTGGAAACACGGCCTTCCAACCACCTAGTTTAATAAACCTATACCAGACTCGCAGATTGCAGATTGGAGATTCAGCCTCTCCACTGTAAACAAAATTTTAAGAGTACGTATGTCTCGCAAACGCGGGTGGCAACTCGGCCTTCCAACCACCTAGTTTAATAGACCTATACCAGAGGCGCAGATTGCAGATTGGAGATTCAGCCTCTCCACTGTATTGACCTGCAAACAAAATGGGAACACCGCTTTCCCACCGCCAGGTGCACGCGACCAGAAGGAGCAGATTGGGGACACGGCCTCCCCACAGCATTGCCTTGTAACTGAATATGTTGTGAGTATAATTGATTATTTATAAACATATTGAGATATTATAGATGCGGACCGGAAACACGGCCACTACAACCGGCTACAGGCAGAAGACCTAGTGAGACAGAATAAGCGAGTAGATGTAGTGTAAGTACATGCCTATATAGCTATATCTATATATTTTTGGTAGTTGGACAAAAAAACGACTTTCTTTGATCAATATGATCAAGACTCCAGACTAGATGAATGATGAAATCTAACAAAAGATCCCCAGCTAAGAACTGAAATAGTACAGTAACGCTGACCAACTGACGTTGAGACTTGTGCTCAAACCACCTCCCGACGGAATACTTAACGGTAGTACCGGGGGGATCGGTACATGACGGAAGGAGGTTTAGTGTGTTAAAGTCTCACACTGACTGTAAGGCTTTCGATGCTTCCTCCTCTGAAATAAAAAAAAAAAAAAATATACACTCCGACGAGTGTTTACATTCACATTTTATATTTAGGGCGTCAAATTCAATTCAATTGGAGAGATGCTATTCAACATGTGGAAATGAGTGATCAAAACATCCAACGCTACGGCCTTGGCACTCAGCATATGAGGAGTGATACTTTCTGATAGGGCTCTCGGTGTCCCTGGCTAACGAATACAACTGGTTACCCTATACGCTGTTCACCTAAGGCGCCTTGGTTCTGAGCTAACAGGGTGGGCGATTAAGTGTGCCCTCGAACTATTATACATTCGTATCAATCAAATTGGCACTCCCCGTACACCTTGCGCTCACAATGGTAATATGTGTATACTTGTTGTTACTTAACTAAACCTACGATAGCTATATAGATCATACATGCGCCGGCGAAAGACTAGGGCGGGTTGGTTCGTATCATTTTCAAATGCAGTGATTGCTCCCCAACAACAACAACAATGAATCGTCACCGTATTAAGTGGATCTTTGCATCCTTCTCGTGAGCGAGCTACTTTTGCCAGAAGCCCGCTGACACACTCTCTTAAGCGATGCACTATTAAATATACGTATTATATAAATTGTGTTCCAATATGCTCTGGAACAGCCATAGCATGTACATGTGTACATGCACGCGCGCTAGCCGGTGCTTCGTATCTCCAAACGACTGCTGTGCTTAGACTGCGCTGTCAGCAGCAATTCAATGGCTCTTCTTATACTCTCACGCGTCTCTAAGCACTGAAGCAACAGAGCTGTTACACATGTGGTAAATGGATTGGTGGATGCCTGTATTGGTTAGTGGCCGCACTTTCGCTTACTAATGATTCTAACACGGACAGTTGATAACCAATCGATGGGGGTTTTCCTCAGCGGGATCGAATGTAATCAATGTGTTAATGCTAACCAAAATCACTCACCCGAACAATTCCTTATATCACATGTACTTGAATCTACGCCTGTATTTATTGCCAATGAATGGTACTCGTTATTCGCTCTTGCTTGCGAAGGCGCGTGATTAATGAGCTGGCTGATACCCCGTTGATGTTATCGTGTCCCCAACTTCGGGACCGACTTGGTTTACCCGATCTTACTGCTGTGCAATGGCTTATCTCCTCTCCTATCCCTTAATCCCACCGCAATCTCTCGCTCTTCTACCGTAGTGTACTGCGTGATATTGTGGCTGTGTCTTGTGTGTACCTGTCATGGAGATTTTTGTATGCCTCTTTTTGTTTTTTTCTTTGTTCCCCCTTTTTTTTTGATGCTGTTCGGTCGGCTGCTCGTACGAAAAGACCGGAAGTCAGTCAACGCGAAGTCAGCTGAGCTCGCTATCTGTGACAAGGCAGGGTTATTTTGCCTTGTCAACTTAGCAAGGTTGTATGTGCTGACGGACCGGTCCGTAACTGAGGGTCCATTCGCACTTTTCATGACAAGATCAATGTATACCTAGAGTCATAAATAGTTTAAATTCAAACTGCACAACCACGTCAGGGCACAACCTACCAACCGTGGAAGAAGTACAACCAGGCGTGCTATTATTGAACAATTTTGATGGCAATGTAGAGATCAATAACTCTACTCAAGAAATTAATGGGACCCATATAATTAAATTCTTCATCGCAAGAATAAAGGTCAAACATCAAATATACGAAAATTGTATATCACTACCATTCGAAACAATACCACCAGTACTCCAGTTAACTCCAAATAAGAATAAGCACATAGACATCCTATCACTAGAATACCTCCAGGAAATGCATATCAATAACAAAAAGCGAATCATATTTTTGAAAAGGACAACAGTTTCCCTTGGAATACTTGCAGTGGCAATAATCCTCGCTTTGGTGGTTATATCCGTCATACTACGTTCACGCAAGTCAATTACGGTGAAATACGTAGAAAAAACGGATGCAACATCAGCCGCAATTCCTCAACTACATTCGGTCAATCACATAAATAAACCACCGACCTACATCAAGTTTAATGACCTACGATATTTTTAATGTCCGAGGACGTCCATCACTTAAAGGGGGGATAGTTAACACAATGCTTGCTCATAAGATCATATGACCTTGGTCGCACTGATAAATGACACCACTCGCGCAAACAAAATATGAAGACGTCTCGAATAGCAAGATAATAAACTTTCCCACATATGTGGGTGCAATATGACGCTGTCGGGCAAATGACACCACACGCGGAACCAGAATGTGATGATGTCTCAAATGGCAAAATGATAAACTTTCCCATAGATGCAGGTGCAACGTGACGTTAGCCAACGGTTGGCAGTATAGTTATAAATACCACTGTAAATTGATTTAAGTCGTCTTTTGTCTTTTGAATAAAGTAAAGAACGGACGGAAGTCCTAAAAAAAACAGTTTTTTTAAATCAAATAAGTAGTGAATAATCTAACTAGAATGCGTGCACAAATGTTAATTGTTGAGCTTTGGTTTCATTTTAAATATATTTCATTTTATATTTGTAGTACTTAAAAAATTCATAATTTGCCTATGACCCAGGAAGGGATCGTGGTACTTTAGAAGTAAGTACATCTGTAGTAGGAATGGTTACCCAGTAGGGGGTGTGGTGCATTAAAGAGCACACAGGCCAGAAAGGACCTAACCGAACATAGAATTTTGAGCTGTAGGAAAGCCCGGATATGAAATAGTTTCAGATCTCATCAATTTATGTTGTACATCACCCCCGGTTATTACGGCCACGGCGGAGGAGGTATGAAAGCCAGGGTCAGCCAACTTCAAAGTTTCAAATTTATCTCGCGTAGCTTGACTGAGATGACGAGCTGGCGTTTTCAAGCCGATCTCTGTCACAACCCGGGCTGCAAACGCGAAACGAACATGGGGATATCCGAACGCACTGACCTGAATATCACACTTATTCAGGTTCGCAACGGGCAAGGTCTAAAGGCGTAGGCGTTTCACCAAGGACCCGTCGATCTTACTCGTTTGCGACCAAGGATCAAATAGCGCTCCGGCCAGGACCTTTCGGGATCCAGCATGTATGTAGAGCGCAACAGTCGGCAACACGGTGACGGTTCCGGAGAGTTGAGTTAAGAGACACTGCAGCTGATGACGAGGAGTCAACCGGGCGTGCGAATGGGGCAACGTATGATGCTTATGATGGCAATATTCACACCTGGTTTGGTGTGAGTGCGCCAAGCAACGCGAGCAATATCGATCTAAGACAACAGACACGGCAATTAAATTGTTGTAGTTTGTGTGCCCGTGTGGGACGACGGCTTATAGTGAGGAGGCTGGTGATGTCCGAGACATACGTGACAAGTCAACGGGCGAACGTGTGACTTGGACTAACTCCATTACGCGCATCTGTACGACAGGTGATAAGACAGAAGAGATACAAAAACTTAAAAAGGTGATTAATTTGGCAAAGCAACGAGCTTTATGATGGGGCGCGTGATCATTCCCTTTTGGGTGCAAATATCCGCTACGCGAACCCGTTTATCAGCCGATGCACCTACGAATCGGAGACCACGACATTGAAACAATGCCTGCAGTTAAGTATCTGGGAATCATGATAGATAGGAGGCTGTCTTTCAAAACACACCTAGAATACGCTAACGAGAAAGCAGCGAGAACGATATCATCGTTATCGAGGATAATGCTAAATGCACGAGGTCCAAAGCAAGGGCGGCTTCAGCTACTGGCAGGCGTCGTGAAGAGCCAACTACTCTACGGGGCTCCGGTATGGCAGCACGCTATGGCGTATCAGTCGACCTATGGCTTGTGTGCTCTCCGAGTTTGTAGCGCCTTTAGAACGGTATCAGACGATGCCGCACTGGTAATCTAAGGCTTGTGCCCAATCGACATATTGGCAAAGGAAGCAGCCACAATGTTTGAGGATAGAAACTCGGGGTCCGAAGCACGCGAGACTAGTATTCAAAAATGGCAAAACAGATGGCACATATCCAACAAGGGGCGCTGGACATACCGCTGTATACCAGATATTAAAACTTGGGTAACGAGAACACACGGGGAGGTAGATTTCTACCTGACTCAGTTCTTAAGCGGCCACGGATGCTTTAAAGAATACCTTCATTGGTTTAAGCAAGAACGCAACAACGTATGCGATCACTGTGGAGGCGAAGTAGTAGAAGATGTCTACCACGTGTTCTTCGAATGCCCCAGATCGTACAGCTTTAGAAGTAAACTACGCAGCATAGCCGATGAGGACTACACTCCCGAGTCGCTGGTTGGTCACATGCTACGAAGTAAACAAAAATGGATAGAAGCGTGCGAGGTAATCGCAGAAGCCATGAAGTGACTTAGAAGTCTGGCACGGCTGCGACGCAGCAGGGAAGACTGAAGAAAACAGCAAACAAACACGTAAATCAAGAGGCGGGTTGGAAACAGGGCCTGCCAATAAATAAACCTATACCAGACGCGCAGATTGCAGATTGGAGATTCAGCCTCTCAACTGTAAACAAAATTTTAAGAGTACGTATGTATCGCAAACGCGGGTGGCAACTCGGCCTTCCAACCACCTAGTTTAATAGACCTATACCATAGGCGCAGATTGCAGATTGGAGATTCAGCCTCTCCACTGTATTGACCTGCAAACAAAATGGGAACACCGCTTTCCCACCGCCAGGTGCACGCGACCAGAAGGAGCAGATTGGGGACACGGCCTCCCCGCAGCATTGCCTTGTAACTGAATATGTTGTGAGTATAATTGATTATTTATAAACATATTGAGATATTATAGATGCGGACCGGAAACACGGCCACTACAACCGGCTACAGGCAGAAGAGCTAGTGAGACAGAATAAGCGAGTAGATGTAGTGTAAGTACATGCCTATATAGCTATATCTATATATTTTTGGTAGTTGGACAAAAAAACGACTTTCTTTGATCAATATGATCAAGACTCCAGACTAGATGAATGATGAAATCTAACAAAAGATCCCCAGCTAAGAACTGAAATAGTACAGTAACGCTGACCAACTGACGTTGAGA
This sequence comes from Sphenella marginata, assembly GCA_951509765.1. Classification (NCBI taxonomy): domain Eukaryota; kingdom Metazoa; phylum Arthropoda; class Insecta; order Diptera; family Tephritidae; genus Sphenella; species Sphenella marginata. The sequence continues at coordinate 14,874,256 of OX608078.1, forward strand.
CTTGTGCTCAAACCACCTCCCGACGGAATACTTAACGGTAGTACCGGGGGGATCGGTACATGACGGAAGGAGGTTTAGTGTGTTAAAGTCTCACACTGACTGTAAGGCTTTCGATGCTTCCTCCTCTGAAAAAAAAAAAAAAAAAATATATACACTCCGACGAGTGTTTACATTCACATTTTATATTTAGGGCGTCAAATTCAATTCAATTGGAGAGATGCTATTCAACATGTGGAAATGAGTGATCAAAATATCCAACGCTACGGCCTTGGCACTCGGCATATGAGGAGTGATACCTTCTGATAGGGCTCTCGGTGTCCCTGGCTAACGAATACAACTTGTTACCCTATACGCTGTTCACCTAAGTTTAAGTGTGCCCTCGAACTATTATACATTCGTATCAATCAAATTGGCACTCCCCGTACACCTTGCGCTCACAATGGTAATATGTGTATACTTGTTGTTACTTAACTAAACCTACGATAGCTATATAGATCATACATGCGCCGGCGAAAGACTAGGGCGGGTTGGTTCGTATCATTTTCAAATGCAGTGATTGCTCCCCAACAACAACAACAATGAATCGTCACCGTATTAAGTGGATCTTTGCATCCTTCTCGTGAGCGAGCTACTTTTGCCAGAAGCCCGCTGACACACTCTCTTAAGCGATGAACTATTAAATATACGTATTATATAAATTGTGTTCCATAGCATGTACATGTGTACATGCACGCGCGCTAGCCGGTGCTTCGTATCTCCAAACGACTGCTGTGTTTAGACTGCGCTGTCAGCAGCAATTCAATGGCTCTTCTTATACTCTCACGCGTCTCTAAGCACTGAAGCAACAGAGCTGTTACACATGTGGTAAATGGATTGGTGGATGCCTGTATTGGTTAGTGGCCGCACTTTCGCTTACTAATGATTCTAACACGGACAGTTGATAACCAATCGATGGGGGTTTTCCTCAGCGGGATCGAATGTAATCAATGTGTTAATGCTAACCAAAATCACTCACCCGAACAATTCCTTATATCACATGTACTTGAATCTACGCCTGTATTTATTGCCAATGAATGGTACTCGTTATTCGCTCTTGCTTGCGAAGGCGCGTGATTAATGAGCTGGCTGATACCCCGTTGATGTTATCGTGTCCCCAACTTCGGGACCGACTTGGTTTACCCGATCTTACTGCTGTGCAATGGCTTATCTCCTCTCCTATCCCTTAATCCCACCGCAATCTCTCGCTCTTCTACCGTAGTGTACTGCGTGATATTGTGGCTGTGTCTTGTGTGTACCTGTCATGGAGATTTTTGTATGCCTCTTTTTGTTTTTTTCTTTGTTCCCCCTTTTTTTTTTTGATGCTGTTCGGTCGGCTGCTCGTACGAAAAGACCGGAAGTCAGTCAACGCGAAGTCAGCTGAGCTCGCTATCTGTGACAAGGCAGGGTTATTTTGCCTTGTCAACTTAGCAAGGTTGTATGTGCTGACGGACCGGTCCGTAACTGAGGGTCCATTCGCACTTTTCATGACAAGATCAATGTATACCTAGAGTCATAAATAGTTTAAATTCAAACTGCACAACCACGTCAGGGCACAACCTACCAACCGTGGAAGAAGTACAACCAGGCGTGCTATTATTGAACAATTTTGATGGCAATGTAGAGATCAATAACTCTACTCAAGAAATTAATGGGACCCATATAATTAAATTCTTCATCGCAAGAATAAAGGTCAAACATCAAATATACGAAAATTGTATATCACTACCATTCGAAACAATACCACCAGTACTCCAGTTAACTCCAAATAAGAATAAGCACATAGACATCCTATCACTAGAATACCTCCAGGAAATGCATATCAATAACAAAAAGCGAATCATATTTTTGAAAAGGACAACAGTTTCCCTTGGAATACTTGCAGTGGCAATAATCCTCGCTTTGGTGGTTATATCCGTCATACTACGTTCACGCAAGTCAATTACGGTGAAATACGTAGAAAAAACGGATGCAACATCAGCCGCAATTCCTCAACTACATTCGGTCAATCACATAAATAAACCACCGACCTACATCAAGTTTAATGACCTACGATATTTTTAATGTCCGAGGACGTCCATCACTTAAAGGGGGGATAGTTAACACAATGCTTGCTCATAAGATCATATGACCTTGGTCGCACTGATAAATGACACCACTCGCGCAAACAAAATATGAAGACGTCTCGAATAGCAAGATAATAAACTTTCCCACATATGTGGGTGCAATATGACGCTGTCGTGCAAATGACACCACACGCGGAACCAGAATGTGATGATGTCTCAAATGACAAAATGATAAACTTTCCCATAGATGCAGGTGCAACGTGACGTTAGCCAACGGTTGGCAGTATAGTTATAAATACCACTGTAAATTGATTTAAGTCGTCTTTTGTCTTTTGAATAAAGTAAAGAACGGACGGAAGTCCTAAAAAAAACAGTTTTTTTAAATCAAATAAGTAGTGAATAATCTAACTAGAATGCGTGCACAAATGTTAATTGTTGAGCTTTGGTTTCATTTTAAATATATTTCATTTTATATTTGTAGTACTTAAAAAATTCATAATTTGCCTATGACCCAGGAAGGGATCGTGGTACTTTAGAAGTAAGTACATCTGTAGTAGGAATGGTTACCCAGTAGGGGGTGTGGTGCATTAAAGAGCACACAGGCCAGAAAGGACCTAACCGAACATAGAATTTTGAGCTGTAGGAAAGCCCGGATATGAAATAGTTTCAGATCTCATCAATTTATGTTGTACATCACCCCCGGTTATTACGGCCACGGCGGAGGAGGTATGAAAGCCAGGGTCAGCCAACTTCAAATTTTCAAATTTATCTCGCGTAGCTTGACTGAGATGACGAGCTGGCGTTTTCAAGCCGATCTCTGTCACAACCCGGGCTGCAAACGCGAAACGAACATGGGGATATCCGAACGCACTGACCTGAATATCACACTTGTTCAGGTTCGCAACGGGCAAGGTCTGAAGGCGTAGGCGTTTCACCAAGGACCCGTCGATCTTACTCGTTTGCGACCAAGGATCAAGTAGCGCTCCGGCCAGGACCTTTCGGGATCCAGCATGTATGTAGGGCGCAACAGTCGGCAACACGGTGACGGTTCCGGAGAGTTGAGTTAAGAGACACTGCAGCTGATGACGAGGAGTCAACCGGGCGTGCGAATGGGGCAACGTATGATGCTTATGATGGCAATATTCACACCTGGTTTGGTGTGAGTGCGCCAAGCAACGCGAGCAATATCGATCTAAGACAACAGACACGGCAATTAAATTGTTGTAGTTTGTGTGCCCGTGTGGGACGACGGCTTATAGTGAGGAGGCTGGTGATGTCCGAGACATACGTGACAAGTCAACGGGCGAACGTGTGACTTGGACTAACTCCATTACGCGCATCTGTACGACAGGTGATAAGACAGAAGAGATACAAAAACTTAAAAAGGTGATTAATTTGGCAAAGCAACGAGCTTTATGATGGGGCGCGTGATCATTCCCTTTTGGGTGCAAATATCCGCTACGCGAACCCGTTTATCAGCCGATGCACCTACGAATCGGAGACCACGACATTGAAACAATGCCTGCAGTTAAGTATCTGGGAATCATGATAGATAGGAGGCTGTCTTTCAAAACACACCTAGAATACGCTAACGAGAAAGCAGCGAGAACGATATCATCGTTATCGAGGATAATGCTAAATGCACGAGGTCCAAAGCAAGGGCGGCTTCAGCTACTGGCAGGCGTCGTGAAGAGCCAACTACTCTACGGGGCTCCGGTATGGCAGCACGCTATGGCGTATCAGTCGTACTTACGCGGGGTAAAGTCGACCTATGGCTTGTGTGCTCTCCGAGTTTGTAGCGCCTTTAGAACGGTATCAGACGATGCCGCACTGGTAATCTAAGGCTTGTGCCCAATCGACATATTGGCAAAGGAAGCAGCCACAATGTTTGAGGATAGAAACTCGGGGTCCGAAGCACGCGAGACTAGTATTCAAAAATGGCAAAACAGATGGAACATATCCAACAAGGGGCGCTGGACACACCGCTGTATACCAGATATTAAAACTTGGGTAACGAGAACACACGGGGAGGTAGATTTCTACCTGACTCAGTTCTTAAGCGGCCACGGATGCTTTAAAGAATACCTTCATTGGTTTAAGCAAGAACGCAACAACGTATGCGATCACTGTGGAGGCGAAGTAGTAGAAGATGTCTACCACGTGTTCTTCGAATGCCCCAGATCGTACAGCTTTAGAAGTAAACTACGCAGCATAGCCGATGAGGACTACACTCCCGAGTCGCTGGTTGGTCACATGCTACGAAGTAAACAAAAATGGATAGAAGCGTGCGAGGTAATCGCAGAAGCCATGAAGTGACTTAGAAGTCTGGCACGGCTGCGACGCAGCAGGGAAGACTGAAGAAAACAGCAAACAAACACGTAAATCAAGAGGCGGGTTGGAAACAGGGCCTGCCAATAAATAAACCTATACCAGACGCGCAGATTGCAGATTGGAGATTCAGCCTCTCAACTGTAAACAAAATTTTAAGAGTACGTATGTATCGCAAACGCGGGTGGCAACTCGGCCTTCCAACCACCTAGTTTAATAGACCTATACCAGAGGCGCAGATTGCAGATTGGAGATTCAGCCTCTCCACTGTATTGACCTGCAAACAAAATGGGAACACCGCTTTCCCACCGCCAGGTGCACGCGACCAGAAGGAGCAGATTGGGGACACGGCCTCCCCGCAGCATTGCCTTGTAACTGAATATGTTGTGAGTATAATTGATTATTTATAAACATATTGAGATATTATAGATGCGGACCGGAAACACGGCCACTACAACCGGCTACAGGCAGAAGAGCTAGTGAGACAGAATAAGCGAGTAGATGTAGTGTAAGTACATGCCTATATAGCTATATCTATATATTTTTGGTAGTTGGACAAAAAAACGACTTTCTTTGATCAATATGATCAAGACTCCAGACTAGATGAATGATGAAATCTAACAAAAGATCCCCAGCTAAGAACTGAAATAGTACAGTAACGCTGACCAACTGACGTTGAGACTTGTGCTCAAACCACCTCCCGACGGAATACTTAACGGTAGTACCGGGGGGATCGGTACATGACGGAAGGAGGTTTAGTGTGTTAAAGTCTCACACTGACTGTAAGGCTTTCGATGCTTCCTCCTCTGAAAAAAAAAAAAAAAAATATATACACTCCGACGAGTGTTTACATTCACATTTTATATTTAGGGCGTCAAATTCAATTCAATTGGAGAGATGCTATTCAACATGTGGAAATGAGTGATCAAAATATCCAACGCTACGGCCTTGGCACTCAGCATATGAGGAGTGATACCTTCTGATAGGGCTCTCGGTGTCCCTGGCTAACGAATACAACTGGTTACCCTATACGCTGTTCACCTAAGTTTAAGTGTGCCCTCGAACTATTATACATTCGTATCAATCAAATTGGCACTCCCCGTACACCTTGCGCTCACAATGGTAATATGTGTATACTTGTTGTTACTTAACTAAACCTACGATAGCTATATAGATCATACATGCGCCGGCGAAAGACTAGGGCGGGTTGGTTCGTATCATTTTCAAATGCAGTGATTGCTCCCCAACAACAACAACAATGAATCGTCACCGTATTAAGTGGATCTTTGCATCCTTCTCGTGAGCGAGCTACTTTTGCCAGAAGCCCGCTGACACACTCTCTTAAGCAATGAACTATTAAATATACGTATTATATAAATTGTGTTCCATAGCATGTACATGTGTACATGCACGCGCGCTAGCCGGTGCTTCGTATCTCCAAACGACTGCTGTGTTTAGACTGCGCTGTCAGCAGCAATTCAATGGCTCTTCTTATACTCTCACGCGTCTCTAAGCACTGAAGCAACAGAGCTGTTACACATGTGGTAAATGGATTGGTGGATGCCTGTATTGGTTAGTGGCGGCACTTTCGCTTACTAATGATTCTAACACGGACAGTTGATAACCAACCGATGGGGGTTTTCCTCAGCGGGATCGAATGTAATCAATGTGTTAATGCTAACCAAAATCACTCACCCGAACAATTCCTTATATCACATGTACTTGAATCTACGCCTGTATTTATTGCCAATGAATGGTACTCGTTATTCGCTCTTGCTTGCGAAGGCGCGTGATTAATGAGCTGGCTGATACCCCGTTGATGTTATCGTGTCCCCAACTTCGGGACCGACTTGGTTTACCCGATCTTACTGCTGTGCAATGGCTTATCTCCTCTCCTATCCCTTAATCCCACCGCAATCTCTCGCTCTTCTACCGTAGTGTACTGCGTGATATTGTGGCTGTGTCTTGTGTGTACCTGTCATGGAGATTTTTGTATGCCTCTTTTTGTTTTTTTCTTTGTTCCCCTTTTTTTTTATGCTGTTCGGTCGGCTGCTCGTACGAAAAGACCGGAAGTCAGTCAACGCGAAGTCAGCTGAGCTCGCTATCTGTGACAAGGCAGGGTTATTTTGCCTTGTCAACTTACCAAGGTTGTATGTGCTGACGGACCGGTCCGTAACTGAGGGTCCATTCGCACTTTTCATAACAAGATCAATGTATACCTAGAGTCATAAATAGTTTAAATTCAAACTGCACAACCACGTCAGGGCACAACCTAAAAACCGTGGAAGAAGTACAACCAGGCGTGCTATTATTGAACAATTTTGATGGCAATGTAGAGATCAATAACTCTACTCAAGAAATTAATGGGACCCATATAATTAAATTCTTCATCGCAAGAATAAAGGTCAAACATCAAATATACGAAAATTGTATATCACTACCATTCGAAACAATACCACCAGTACTCCAGTTAACTCCAAATAAGAATAAGCACATAGACATCCTATCACTGGAATACCTCCAGGAAATGCATATCAATAACAAAAAGCGAATCATATTTTTGAAAAGGACAACAGTTTCCCTTGGAATACTTACAGTGGCAATAATCCTCGCTTTGGTGGTTATATCCGTCATACTACGTTCACGCAAGTCAATTACGGTGAAATACGTAGAAAAAACGGATGCAACATCAGCCGCAATTCCTCAACTACATTCGGTCAATCACATAAATAAACCACCGACCTACATCAAGTTTAATGACCTACGATATTTTTAATGTCCGAGGACGTCCATCACTTAAAGGGGGGATAGTTAACACAATGCTTGCTCATAAGATCATATGACCTTGGTCGCACTGATAAATGACACCACTCGCGCAAACAAAATATGAAGACGTCTCGAATAGCAAGATAATAAACTTTCCCACATATGTGGGTGCAATATGACGCTGTCGGGCAAATGACACCACACGCGGAACCAGAATGTGATGATGTCTCAAATGGCAAAATGATAAACTTTCCCATAGATGCAGGTGCAACGTGACGTTAGCCAACGGTTGGCAGTATAGTTATAAATACCACTGTAAATTGATTTAAGTCATCTTTTGTCTTTTGAATAAAGTAAAGAACGGACGGAAGTCCTAAAAAAAACAGTTTTTTTAAATCAAATAAGTAGTGAATAATCTAACTAGAATGCGTGCACAAATGTTAATTGTTGAGCTTTGGTTTCATTTTAAATATAATATAAGCCCGGATATGAAATAGTTTCAGATCTCATCAATTTATGTTGTACATCACCCCCGGTTATTACGGCCACGGCGGAGGAGGTATGAAAGCCAGGGTCAGCCAACTTCAAATTTTCAAATTTATCTCGCGTAGCTTGAGTGAGATGACGAGCTGGCGTTTTCAAGCCGATCTCTGTCACAACCCGGGCTGCAAACGCGAAACGAACATGGGGATATCCGAACGCACTGACCTGAATATCACACTTGTTCAGGTTCGCAACGGGCAAGGTCTGAAGGCGTAGGCGTTTCACCAAGGACCCGTCGATCTTACTCGTTTGCGACCAAGGATCAAGTAGCGCTCCGGCCAGGACCTTTCGGGATCCAGCATGTATGTAGGGCGCAACAGTCGGCAACACGGTGACGGTTCCGGAGAGTTGAGTTAAGAGACACTGCAGCTGATGACGAGGAGTCAACCGGGCGTGCGAATGGGGCAACGTATGATGCTTATGATGGCAATATTCACACCTGGTTTGGTGTGAGTGCGCCAAGCAACGCGAGCAATATCGATCTAAGACAACAGACACGGCAATTAAATTGTTGTAGTTTGTGTGCCCGTGTGAGACGACGGCTTATAGTGAGGAGACTGGTGATGTCCGAGACATACGTGACAAGTCAACGGGCGAACGTGTGACTTGGACTAACTCCATTACGCGCATCTGTACGACAGGTGATAAGACAAAAGAGATACAAAAACTTAAAAAGGTGATTAATTTGGCAAAGCAACGAGCTTTATGATGGGGCGCGTGATCATTCCCTTTTGGGTGCAAATATCCGCTACGCGAACCCGTTTATCTGTGCCCTGATATATATGTGTAACCCTGCCCAAGCGCCATTCCTGAGGCTGAAGATTTTCATGGCGTACGACGACCAAGTCGTCGACGGCGATATTCTTTTAAGAAATTTAAATTTGTAGCGACGATTTACATAACTCTTTTAGATATTCTTCTTTCCATCGAAGGGCATGTTGTTGACTGAGAGCTTTCAGCTTTTGCCAGCGATTAATAACCGAGGTACGATTCGCGTCGATAATGGGTTCTGGGGGAGAGAGAAAGGTCCACCAGTGAGAAAGTGACCTGGTGTAAGGGCTGCACAGTCGGATGCCTCATTCAAATTCGGAGATATTGGCCGAGAGTTAAGACATGCCTCCAAGGTGAACTTCTGCGAAGCGGCAAGCCGTCGAAAATGAAACTTAAAACTGTTTACTCTCGTTTTCTCTCGAATGAAATACCATGATACTTCCGGATGACTATAGGTGGTGCATACCGACTCCTGGACGCGTTGAGGAAAGTTTAAAATTCCTTCTTCAATGCAGCCGATGCACCTACGAATCGGAGACCACGACATTGAAACAATGCCTGCAGTTAAGTATCTGGGAATCATGATAGACAGGAGGCTGTCTTTCAAAACACACCTAGAATACGCTAACGAGAAAGCAGCGAAAACGATATCATCGTTATCGAGGATAATGCTAAATGCACGAGGTCCAAAGCAAGGGCGGCGTCAGCTACTGGCAGGCGTCGTGAAGAGCCAACTACTCTACGGGGCTCCGGTATGGCAGCACGCTATGGCGTATCAGTCGTACTTACGCGGGGTAAAGACGACCTATAGCTTGTGTGCTCTCCGAGTTTGTAGCGCCTTTAGAACGGTATCAGACGATGCCGCACTGGTAATCTCAGGCTTGTGCCCAATCGACATATTGGCAAAGGAAGCAGCCACAATGTTTGAGGATAGAAACTAGGGGTCCGAAGCACGCGAGACTAGTATTCAAAAATGGCAAAACAGATGGAACATATCCAATAAGGGGCGCTGGACATACGGCTGTATATCAGATATTAAAACTTGGGCAACGAGAACACACGGGGAGGTAGATTTCTAGCTGACTCAGTTCTTAAGCGGCCACGGATGCTTAAAACAATACCTTCATCGGTTTAAGCACGAACGCAACAACGTATGCGATCACTGTGGAGGCGAAGTAGTAGAAGATGTATACCACGTGTTCTTCGAATGCCCCAGATCGTACAGCTTTAGAAGTAAACTACGCAGCATAGCCGATGAGGACTACACTCCCGAGTCGCTGGTTGGTCACATGCTACGAAGTAAACAAAAATGGATAGAAGCGTGCGAGGTAATCGCAGAAGCCACGAAGTGACTTAGAAGTCTGGCACGGCTGCGTCGCAGCAGGGAAGACTGAAGAAAAGAGCAAACAAACACGTAAAACAAGAGGCGGTTTGGAAACACGGCCTTCCAACCACCTAGTTTAATAAACCTATACCAGACGCGCAGATTGCAGATTGGAGATTCAGCCTCTCCACTGTAAACAAAATTTTAAGAGTACGTATGTATCGCAAACGCGGGTGGCAACTCGGCCTTCCAACCACCTAGTTTAATAGACCTATACCAGAGGCGCAGATTGCAGATTGGAGATTCAGCCTCTCCACTGTATTGACCTGCAAACAAAATGGGAACACCGCTTTCCCACCGCCAGGTGCACGCGACCAGAAGGAGCAGATTGGGGACACGGCCTCCCCACAGCATTGCCTTGTAACTGAATATGTTGTGAGTATAATTGATTATTTATAAACATATTGAGATATTATAGATGCGGACCGGAAACACGGCTACAGGCAGAAGAGCTAGTGAGACAGAATAAGCGAGTAGATGTAGTGTAAGTACATGCCTATATAGCTATATATATATATTTTTGGTAGTTGGACAAAAAAACGACTTTCTTTGATCAATATGATCAAGACTCCAGACTAGATGAATGATGAAATCTAACAAAAGATCCCCAGCTAAGAACTGAAATAGTACAGTAACGCTGACGAACTGACGTTGAGACTTGTGCTCAAACCACCTCCCGACGGAATACTTAACGGTAGTACCGGGGGGATCGGTACATGACGGTAGGAGGTTTAGTGTGTTCAAGTCTCACACTGACTGTAAGGCTTTCGATGATTCCTCCTCTGAGAAAAAAATAAAAATATATACACTCCGACGAGTGTTTACATTCACATTTTATGTTTAGGGCGTCAAATTCAATTCAATTGGAGAGATGCTATTCAACATGTGGAAATGAGTGAACAAAATATCCAACGCTACGGCCTTGGCACTCAGCATATGAGGAGTGATACCTTCTGATAGGGCTCTCGGTGTCCCTGGCTAACGAATACAACTGGTTACCCTATACGCTGTTCACCTAAGGCGCCTTGGTTCTGAGCTAACAGGGTGGGCGATTAAGTGTGCCCTCGAACTATTATACATTCGTATCAATCAAATTGGCACTCCCCGTACACCTTGCGCTCACAATGTTAATATGTGTATACTTGTTGTTACTTAACTAAACCTACGATAGCTATATATATCATACATGCGCCGGCGAAAGACTAGGGCGGATTGGTTCGTATCATTTGAAAATGCAGTGATTGCTCCCCAACAACAACAACAACAATGAATCGTCACCGTATTAAGTGGATCTTTGCATCCCTCTCGTGAGCGAGCTACTTTTGCCAGAAGCCCGCTGACACACTCTCTTAAGCGATGAACTATTAAATATACGTATTATATAAATTGTATTCCAATCTGCTCTGGAACAGCCACAGCATGTACATGTGTACATGCACGCGCGCTAGCCGGTGCTTCGTATCTCCGAACGACTGCTGTGTTTAGACTGCGCTGTCAGCAGCAATTCAATGGCTCTTCTTATACTCTCACGCGTCTCTAAGCACTGAAGCAACAGAGCTGTTACACATGTGGTAAATGGATTGGTGGATGCCTGTATTGGTTGGTGGCCGCACTTTCGCTTACTAATGATTCTAACACGGACAGTTGATAACCAATCGATGGGGGTTTTCCTCAGCGGTATCGAATGTAATCAATGTGTTAATGCTAACCAAAATCACTCACCCGAACAATTCCTTAAATCACATGTACTTGAATCTACGCCTGTATTTATTGCCAATGAATGGTACTCGTTATTCGCTCTTGCTTGCGAAGGCGCGTGATTAATGAGCTGGCTGATACCCCGTTGATGTTATCGTGTCCCCAACTTCGGGACCGACTTGGTTTACCCGATCTTACTGCTGTGCAATGGCTTATCTCCTCTCCTATCCCTTAATCCCACCGCAATCTCTCGCTCTTCTACCGTAGTGTACTGCGTGATATTGTGGCTGTGTCTTGTGTGTACCTATCATGGAGATTTATTGATCCAAATCTCATTCCCAACATGCTAAGTTAAACATTATCCTTACCTTGTATGCCTCTTTTTGTTTTTTTCTTTGTTCCCCCCTTTTTTTTTGATGCTGTTCGGTCGGCTGCTCGTACGAAAATACCGGAAGTCAGTCAACGCGAAGTCAGCTGAGCTCGCTATCTGTGACAAGGCGGGGTAATTTGCCTTGTCAACTTAGCAAGGTTGTATGTGCTGACGGACCGGTCCGTAACTGAGGGTCCATTCGCACTTTTCGTAACAAGATCAATGTATACCTAGAGTCATAAATAGTTTAAATTCAAACTGCACAACCACGTCAGGGCACAACCTACCAACCGTGGAAGAAGTACAACCAGGCGTGCTATTATTGAACAATTTTGATGGCAATGTAGAGATCAATAATAACTCTACTCAAGAAATTAATGGGACCCATATAATTAAATTCTTCAACGCAACAATAAAGGTCAAACATCAAATATACGAAAATTGTATATCACTACCATTCGAAACAATACCACCAGTACTCCAGTTAACTCCAAATAAGAATAAGCACATAGACATCCTATCACTAGAATACCTCCAGGAAATGCATATCAATAACAAAAAGCGAATCATATTTTTGAAAAGGACAACAGTTTCCCTTGGAATACTTGCAGTGGCAATAATCCTCGCTTTGGTGGTTATATCCGTCATATTACGTTCACGCAACTCAATTACGGTGAAATACGTAGAAAAAACGGATGCAACATCAGCCGCAATTCCTCAACTACATTCGGTCAATCACATAAATAAACCACCGACCTACATCAAGTTTAACGACCTACGATATTTTTAATGTCCGAGGACGTCCATCACTTAAAGGGGGGATAGTTAACACAATGCTTGCTCATAAGATCATATGACCTTGGTCGCACTGATAAATGACACCACTCGCGCAAACAAAATATGAAGACGTCTCGAATAGCAAGATAATAAACTTTCCCACATATATATAATACATCACCCCCGGTTATTACGGCCACGGCGGAGGAGGTATGAAAGCCAGGGTCAGCCAACTTCAAATTTTCAAATTTATCTCGCGTAGCTTGACTGAGATGACGAGCTGGCGTTTTCAAGCCGATCTCTGTCACAACCCGGGCTGCAAACGCGAAACGAACATGGGGATCTCCGAACGCACTGACCTGAATATCGCATTTGTTCAGGTTCGCAACGGGCAAGGTCTGAAGGCGTAGGCGTTTCACCAAGGACCCGTCGATCTTACTCGTTTGCGACCAAGGATCAAGTAGCGCTCCGGCCAGGACCTTTCGGGATCCAGCATGTATGTTGAGCGCAACAGTCGGCAACACGGTGACGGTTTCGGAGAGTTGAGTTAAGAGACACTGCAGCTGATGACGAGGAGTCAACCGGGCGTGCGAATGGGGCAACGTATGATGCTTATGATGGCAATATTCACACCTGGATTGGTGTGAGTGCGCCAAGCAACGCGAGCAATATCGATCTAAGACAACAGACACGGCAATTAAATTGTTGTAGTTTGTGTGCCCGTGTGAGACGACGGCTTATAGTGAGGAGACTGGTGATGTCCGAGACATACGTGACAAGTCAACGGGCGAACGTGTGACTTGGACTAACTCCATTACGCGCATCTGTACGACAGGTGATAAGACAGAAGAGATACAAAAAATTAACAAGGTGATTAATTTGGCAAAGCAACGTGCTTTATGATGGGGCGCGTGATCATTCCCTTTTGGGTGCAAATATCCCCTACGCGAACACGTTTATCTGTGCCCTGATATATATGTGTAACCCTGCCCAAGCGCCATTCCTGAGGCGGAAGATTTTCATGGCGCACGACGACCAAGTCGTCGACGGCGATATTCTTTTAAGAAATTTCCATTTGTAGCGTCGATGTACATAACTCTTTTATGTATTCTTCTTTCCATCGAAGGGCATGTTGTTGACTGAGAGCCTTCAGCTTTTGCCAGCGATTAATAACCGAGGTATGATTCGCGTCGACAATGGGTTCTGGGGGAGAGAATCGTCCACCAGTGAGAAAGTGACCTGGTGTAAGGGCTGCACAGTCGGATGCCTCATTCAAATTCGGAGATATTGGCCTAGAGTTAAGACATGCCTCCAAGGTGAACTTCTGCGAAGCGGCAAGCCGTCGAAAATGAAACTTAAAACTGTTTACTCTCGTTTTCTCTCAAATGAAATACCATGATACTTCCGGATGACTATAGGTGGTGCATACCGACTCCTGGACGCATTGAGGAAAGTTTAAAATTCCTTCTTCAATGCAGCCGATGCACCTACGAAATGTGTACCGTTGTCAGAAAATATGGCTTTTGGACAACTTCTTCGCGAAACAAACCGTGCGAATGCCCCGAGGAATGTTTCGGTCGAGAGGTCACTGGTGGCTTCGAGATGAATAGCTTTCGTAGAAAAGCAAACGAAGATGCACACGTATCCCTTTGTTATTTTACAAGATCTACCGGAAAAGGACCGGAAAAGTCCACACCTGTATTTTCGAAGGGCCTGGAGAGAATCGTTCGCTCCTCCGGAAGAGCAGCCATAATCTGACTTTGTTCCTGTTTTTTGTGCACCACGCATCGTTTACAATTATGAATGATGGTTCTTATAATATTTTTTGCTTTGGGGATTCAATACTGCTGGCGAAGCAGCCTCAGCACCAGTTGATTTCCTCCATGAAGCAAGATATCATGGATGAATCGAACTAACAACTTTGCGAGTGCGCAACTAAATGGCAATAGAATGGGGTATTTCTCGGTATACGACATGTTTAGGCCCGATGCCTAAAGTCTTAAGAAATGCGCCACCCTAATGTCACTTTTTACTTAATACAAAACCCCAACACCAAGCCGCCCATATGTATGTGCATGCATGCATATTCCTGTTTGTCAGCAAACATATACATGAATGTGGGTGTGTATGTGTGGGTTCACCTCCTCTTAAAACCGGAGGCTGAATTTTTTGTTCAACGATTATCCTCGACTGGACGACCGTCTACTTTTCCAGCGATCATCACATCGTCAACACATCATGGCCACCCCAAGATGTTCACCGCCATTTTTAAGGTATCTAACATTCTATTGTAACATTATAATTTTTACTGCAAATACACGGCCACATTATAACGAGATTCTCGTTCTTTTTTTTTTCTTTTCGCACTAAGTAACCAGTCGACCGCGGTGCGTCCGAGCCACGGCCGGTCCTAAGAACCACCCCAGCCGATTGTACACTACAAGATGAGCGAATTAGCCAGTCGACCATTGACTCGAATTACGCCGTGATTATCAAGAAATGGGTTTAAGGTAAGAATTTTACTTTTCGGCGAGATGCGTGATTTCAGGGTTAAACTCTGGTGTTCCTGATCGAAGTGTTTCATTTGCGCGAGAATTATAAGCCTGGTGCGAATTTTAGCTATTTCTTCTCCTGAAACAGCGAACGATTTGTACGAGTGAAAGCTGCGGGTGTGTTTGTTAGTTCTGTTGAAAAATTGAAATACGTGGGCCATAACGCGCAATGCTCGTGGTAATGACGAAAATCTTTCCAAGGGATCCACGTCGCTGGCCAGCAGCGGTATATGGGTTTTTAACTTCCAAAGAGACCTCCTGTGTTTCGTCCTCTAGAGATGGTCACTGCTCCTCCTCTTTCCGTAACCATGCTGGGTCGTACCACCACAACTCGTTCGACCTTAAATCCTGGGGTATGCTGACCTGCTTCCGATATCCGCCGGGTTGTCCTTTGGGACGACGTGACTCCAATGTCTGGCACCAACTGTTTCCTGGATTTTTGCCACTGGATTAGCGACAAAGGTGGTCCAAGAAGTGGGACGCTTTCTAAGCCACGCTAAAACAATAGTAGAATCAGTCCAGCAGAATATCTTTTCGATTTTAAAGGGGAGTTCGATTTGAAGCGACCTGAGCATATCAACTACCAAGACTGCACCGCACAATTCTAAACGAGGGAGCGAGATAGTTTTTACTGGTGCAACCTGCTAGCAAGGGGTGGGATGATATTAGACCTATGTTTTCTACCCGCAAACGACGCGTCACAAAAGGCATGAATTTGAAATGGTGACTCGGTAGAAAAGTTTACCCATCGTGGAATCTGTATATTTTCAAAACACTTATAATTTTCTACGAAGGCTTTCCATCTGAACAGGGTTTGTGCTGTGATAGGTTGGTCCCAAAGAGTGCCATCCGCCCAAATTTGATGCATCACTATTTTGGCTACGACTGCTACATGCGCGAGCCATCCAGCGGGGTCAAAAAGCTTTGCTATGGACGATAAGACTTCCCGTTTTGTGTAGCTATCCTTCAAAGTAAGGGTCTGGACGCTAAAGAAAAAGAGATCGGACTTAGCGTTCCATCAAATAACTAACGCTTTTGTGGTGCTGGTTTCATCGAAAGTTAAAAACTCCCTATTTAAAAGGTGTTCATAAGAAATATCCTTACGGATTTCCTTGGCATTTGAGGACCATTTCCTCAATGCGAACCCTGCATTACCGAGTGTCAGCTGATCTCGCGCTTGCAAACCTGTGGAACTGTCGTGAAATCCCGCTAGTACGTCGTCTACATACATCGAATTTCTCAAGATCTGAGTCGCTAATGGATGAGAATCTTTATTGTCTTGAGCTAGCTGAAGATGCATTCTAATTGCTAAGTATGGCGCGCAATTAACTCCGAAAGTAATGGTCTTTAGCTGAAAATCTGCAATACTACTATGCGGGTCCTTTCTAAAGAGAATTCTCTGATAAGGGCTATGAATCGGGTGCACTAAAATTTGCCTATACATCTTTTGGATGTCACTGTTGAATACATATTTATGCATTCTCCATCGAATAAGAAGTAGGGTCAAATCAGCGTGAAGTGTCGGGGTGACATGTAACATGTCATTTAAACAGACTCCATTCGAAGAGTTGCTCGAAGCGTTAAAAACTACCCTCAATTTGGTTGTCGTACTTTCGGGTTTAAGGACTACATGATGAGGCAGGTAAAAGGTTCTATCTTCTCCATGTGGCCTAAATCTATGTATTCGTGTACTACATTATCGTAATCCTCCTTTAGGGAAGGATTTTTAATTAATCTCGCCTCGTTTCGAATGAATTTCCGTAGAGCAATCGGTTGCGAAGACCCTAGCTTAATATCCGCCGGATAAAAGCTCTTGAATGGTAGGGATACCACGTATCTACCCTCTTCGTTCCTAGTGATGGTCTTTACATATAGCTCCTCGCAGAATGCGTCCTCTTCTGTTTGAAGGTTTTTTCTAGGGATCCCTTCTAGTTCCCAGAATTTTCGTAGCTGACTATCTAACGCGATGTCTTCTCCCATTGAGATTGTTGTGGCAAAACAAGAGGCGTGTGCAGTGGAAGACGCCCCCGTGACGATCCAGCCGAATACGGTCTCTTGTGACCAAAAAGTTGTGGTTGCTTCTACGTTTGACCCCCTCTACCATAACCTTAGGGTATAAATCTCCTCCAATGAGAAGGTCGATTGGTGCACTTTGCAAGAATTTCGAATCTGCTAAAGAAACTTTGGGTAAAATGTCTAGAATCGACTCATCAAGCGGTGTTGATGGTCAGTTACCTGCAATTTTTGGTGAGACGAACGCTGTTGTTTCTAGAAAGAGGTTGGGATCCCGATGGACTGCATGTTTGCGTGGAATGTCTGCGAGGAATTTCCACTAGCAGTTTCTTTCGAAGCTTCGTTATTCGAAGTTGGATTATGAAGTAGAACATTATGTCGACTTTTGCACTTTGTGCACGAGTATTGACTTTTACAGTCTTTCATTCTATGCCCCTTCGAGAGACATTTAATGCAGCAGTTGTTTTTCTTTACAATACCGAACCTTTCATTAATAGGCAAGGACAAAAATTTAACACAAAGACGTTAGGGGTGCTGCTGCTTAGGACACATTATGCATTGTGGCGTGGAGATCTTTGTGGCTAAAGAAGCCTTCTTTTGATTCGCAGAGATGTGGGAGGGTAGCGTTTTTTGTTGTTGAAGTGGTGTGGCGGATGAACTGGCCCCATGCACGTCCACTATTGATTCCAAAGTCCTGAATCTTTGTGTAAGAAACTTGCCCATCTGGCGCCACTCCGCAATCTCCGTTTTTTTTAACAAACTCTGCTCCCATAAGCTGAGTGTTGCCTCCGGTAATTTGCTGCAACCTAAAAAAGCTAAGATTGGGTCCCAATTCCCCACGTCGACGTCGTATATTGCTAAGGCTGTGAGAAACCAGTCTATATAAAATATCAATTCTTCATAACTAACAACATATTTGGTTTAAATTAATGATTTTTGGATATGTGTGTTCTTTTGTCAAGATTTACATAATTTTGGAAAAGAGCCACGCCCACAACTTTTGTGTTTTGTTTGTGCTTCAATTATGTCCAAAGTTTATGGTCGATCTCTTTTAAACTTTCCCAATATGTTAAAAGCTTTGTTAGGTATGGCTCTATATGTATGTAATTTTTTTTTGGAAAAGTGGGCAGTTCCAGGCCTACAACCTAAGTAAAATTTCATTTCGTTATATGTATCTTTGAATGTATTTGTTTTAGTGAAATTTTAACGTATGTATGTACCTAAGTTTTTTTGTTTGTTACTGCAATTTATACATATTCGGAGTATTAGAGGATTTTCATAAAATCATCTTATTAGCGTTAAGTGATCAGTGTGTGCAGCAATGTTTAATGACAGTCTAAATAGAATAGGATAGAACTAAATAAATACTAACTATACATCTGCTCAGCTGCGCATAATGGTTTTTGTCATACTCATTAAGTTCAAAAGATCCGTTTTTTGTTGAATACACACAAAAATAAATTCCTTTGTCTCTGCGGCTAAGATTTAACGGTCAGGCAGAACAACATCTGCCGGGTCTGCAAGTATGTATATAAAAATTAAATGTTTTTCTTATTACCGCGATGCCATTTTCTTGATGCAGCAATATCTTCAGCTATTCCACAATTTCTAGTCTGACGGTCGTTTGAATTTCACCTCGACCTCAACGCTTTGGTCGTGGGAAAGTGTCGCAGCAGAAAAATACATAGCATCAGCGACCAAGTAACTTAGACGGCGCTCGTGCTGCGTAGTTTGTATGTAGATATGTATTTATATTGGACACATTACACCTCCTTTCCTAAAAAGAATCGTTTATATACATATTTATATGAACGATTCTATTTCATTTAATAGGTTTGAGTTTTATAGCTTGCCTTTTACAATTAATGAGCGACCGATCTTATTTCATTTCATAGCTCTGGCGCGTTGGACTTTTTGTTTTGTTTTTATGTATGCTGAATTTACTTCTATTACAAAGTTTTGGTTGTGTTTACTTTATTTTCAAGTGGACAATATATTAATTTATTTCTTTCGGAATTTTTTTTATATGTTTCTTTATTTATGCGATACATTTTTCTTACTTTGTATTATTTAATTATTTGTTTATTCGTTTTTCGGTACATAGTTTGTTCTACAATGCTGTATATTTGCATACAATAAAAATGTTTTTAGTGTTTACAATTAAAGTGTTCTTATTCTACGAGTTTAAGCCTATTTTTATGTACTATGATTTTCTTATTTTATTGCTTAAAGTGTAATTATTTATCCTATCAATATTTTCTACTCTATAGGGAATTAAACTGTAGTTATTTTTCTCATCAATATTTGCTACTCTATGTAAAGGGTCCTTTATAACTATTATCTAACTTATGACCTGATTCATTTTTTACTAATACTAAATCTCCTATATGGGGCCGTTCAAGTATTACATAAGCACTATTGGGGGGCGGGGGGTCTTTGTTTTGCTTACGTTCGGGGAATTACCGCGTTCTATTTACTTGCCTAAATTTCCTCTGTCAGTGTATTGTTTCGTTTGGATGAAGTAAGATGTCCTTTCATATAGACAAATCTAAGTTATACCAAAAATTGTTTGAAAGTTTTAAAAAATCGCATACAAGTACAAAAGTACAAAATGTACAAAAGTTAGTGAACGAAGTGTGGCGAAATTATAAATTACAAGAAAAGTCCGACAAGGAACTACAAATTGGCGGGACCTACGAAGAAGCCTTTCATGGCAGAAATACACTCGGAGAGTTTGCCAAACCACTGCCGAGGGGCGACCCCGTTTTGAAAAAACTTTTTCAAACCACTTTTTGATGTCACCTGTACCAGGGCTCGAAACCGGACCTTCGGTGTGGTAGGCCGACAACACTCCACAACACATTAATTGAAAAATGTTTACGTAAGCATGGGGGGAGGGGGTAACCGCTTTGCTTATTTTCGATGACAAGGGGGATGGGGGGGGTTAATAATTGTAATAAATCTGCTTACGTAATACTTGAACGGTCCCTATTTATCTCCTTATATTGTATTTTCCTATCGTAACCAATTTTTTGTTATACCTAGTAGTGCTTCGCACACAAGGTATATTAACTTCATTCGCCTAACGGTAGTATGTAACGGCATAAACGAATCGAGATAGATATTGACTTATATATATCAAAATGTTCAGGAGGAGAAGAGAAATTGATTGAGCCATGTCCGTCCGTCTGTGAACACGATAACTTGAGTAAATCTTGAGATATCTCAATGAAACTTGGTATGCAGGTTCCTTTTTACATATCTCTGAACGGTATTGAAAATAGGCAAAATCGGTTAAAAGCCACGCCCACTTTCTATATATATAATATTTTCGAAAATACAAAAAGAGTGATTATTCAGTACATAATACACCTATAAGGATAAAATTTGGTGTGTACCTTACCGTTAAGGCAAAAAATAAATTTGTGAAGAAATTTTTAAAAAAGGGCGTGGCACCGCCCACTTTCGATTAAGTCAAATTTGGAAATATTATTAATCATAAATCAAAAACCGCTCAAGATAGCAAAATAATATTCAGCACACATATTTATATTAATACAGGCAATATTCCGAAAAAAAATTAGCGAAATCGGATTATGTCCACGCCCAATTTTATACGAAAGATTTTGAAAAGGATCATGGATATATTGAATATGCTATAACTTTGCCTAAACTAGCTGTATATCATTTCTATTTCACCTCTAAAGTGTTCGTGGGCAAAGAAAGGCGAAAGCACAAAATTTTTGGAAAATGGGCGTGGCCCCGCCCCTTTATGGGGGATTATTCCACAAAACTTTCCATGCCATAACTCCGGTAAAAATTTATTTATTAAAACGATATTTGGAGAAAGTGTTCAACATATAAAGCTAACTCTTTGCTGAAAAAATAAACAAAATCGGTGAACGGACACGCCCACTTTTTGAACATAGTTCTAAAATATTTCTTCGTAAAATTAAAATCGCGATATTTCCATAATTGTATAAGTTATATAAATAAGATTTTACAAAACTAAACTGTAAAAAAATTTTGTGGATTTTGTTGAAGTAGGCGTGGCGCCTCCCACTTTTTAGCTTAAAAGCTCTGCTATTTTCAAAAGCGATTGCTTGGAATTTCAAGAATGTATTTCAATGAAATTTTGTGAGATGCTTCCCACTAGTATGTAGTATACTCCTGCCAAAAATTACGCAAATCGAATAACAAACAAGCAAGATTTACGGGCAAGTAGTTAACACCCTACTGCCTTTTTATACCCAGCGTACTAGTACTAGTACAAGGGTATATTAATTTTGTCCACATAACGGTACTATGTAACGGCACAAAATAATCGAGTTAGATATAGAGTTCCATATATGAAAGTTCTTAGGTTGAAAAGAGGAATTGATTAAGGCATGTCCGTCCGTCTGTCCGTCCGTGTACACGATAACTTGAGTAAAAATTGAGATATTTGCATGAAATTTTGCATACAGGTTACTTTCTGGCCAAGGTAGGTTGCTATTGAAAATGGGCGAAATCGGATGATAACCACGCCCCCTTTTTCGATATCGAAAATTTCGAAAAACGTATAAAACGGGTTAATTTAATATCAGAAGCAGCTACAATGATAAAATTTGCAATATGTATTGATTTATATGTTCTAAGGCGGATTTTACCAAATTTTTTGAAAAGGGGCGTGGCACCGCCCCCATATATTTGAAGAAATTTTAAAATTTTGACTCCTAATAACTTGAGAACAGTTTATGCTAGTATAACGAAATTTTGTAGAGGGCATACTATTGTTGTGTTAAATTCAGATATAGAAAATAAACGAAATCGCTTGGCGACCACGCCTACTTTTTTATAAAAGTTATATTGAAAGGAGGTTGAAATATTGAAAAGTCCATATCTAATTAACTGATACCGCTATAATAATATAATTTTGTACATACATCAATTTTCATATGCTTTACATTATTTTTGCAAAATTTTGGAAAGTGGGCGTGGCACCGCCCACTTATGAGTCAAGCAATTTTCAAATTCGACTGCTAATAACTTCAGAACGGTGTGAGATAGGTTTACGAAACTAGGTTCCAGGCATGTTATGTTTATGAAGAGTACTACCACAGAAAATAAGAAAAATCGGTGAACGACCACGCCCCTTTTTGGACTAAAGTTCTCTAAACGAGAGTTAGGAAACCGGAATATGCAATATCTGTTTAACTGATACAGATATAATGCTAAAATTTAGTACACTCATTCACCTGATGATGTTATTAGTGATGTTTAAAGGTTTTGTGGTAATATTTTGGAAAATGGGCGTGGCACCGCCCACAAATGAATAAACAAAATATCAACATTTCACTATTAACAAGCCACTGTGAAAGTATCATAAAGATCTGCAATGAAAACTGATCTTCAATAGGGACAAACAACATAATAAAATCCGTGGGCGTGCCACCACCCACTTTTTTAATTTATGTAAATATTGATTAATGGACACATATATCCGTACATCGAAAAATTTCACAAAATACGTTAAAAGTTATGGGCATGGCACGCCTTCTTTTCCAAAGTTATATATAGGACATGGTATAACCCTTGAAAAGATCGATTCAGTACTTTTGGCTCATGTAAACGGTTAAAGCTTTATAAGCAAGGAGCGTGGCCGCGCCCACCAAATTCGCTATTGTTTAGGCTCGGCATAGATTGGTTTTTAAAATGGGCGAAATCGGATGAAAACCACGCCCCCTTTTTCATTCGTTCTTTCAGATGTTTGTTAGTTTTATTTTTACTGCAGTGAATGCAATTTTTTACATATTTTCTGATGTCATTTTTCATATTATTCCAGTAATGCTTTTGTCTTATTTTATTTAACGTACGATTTATTCCTAGGTGGAGACCAAAAACAGGATCGTCGTGATATTTATGAAGAACTTCTCTAATTTCTTTGTTATTTGTCACATGCATAACCTCCGGATGCAATGCAGTTTCTTTAAATGTGTCTACCCGGGTATAATTTTGCTTAAACAATTTGTCTCCTAGGGACAACTGTATTTTTACAATTCCCAAATTGCCGGCATCTTTCATAAGCCTCAAAAATTAGGTTTTTATACCTTTCATGAACATGAAATGGTATTATAACTTTGGTCCGATGTTTGTAAGTGTGAGAAGAAGACGAGATAGACCCACCATTAAGTATACCGAAATGGTCAGGGCGACGAGCTGAGTTGATTTAGCCATGTCCGTCTGTCCGTCTGTCTGTCCGTCTGTCTGTTTGAACGCAAACTAGTCCCTCAATTTTAGAGATATCTCGATGAAATTTGGTATGGAGCCGCCATTTTGTATTATATTAATCATTTGTCGGAACCAGTAAGATCGGACCGATACAACGCATAGCTCCCATACAATCGATTGTTCCGATAAATGGGTTTTGGCCTATAACTCTTGCAATCAAAAAGCTAGGAGAGCGAAATTTCGCGGGTTTAGTACATATTATATTTGTAACCTGTGTGATGAAAATCACCCTGATCGGACCAACAAAACATATAGCTCCTATATAATCGATAGTTTCGATAAATGGGTTTTGGGCTATAAGTTTTGTAGTTAAGAAGCTAGGAACGTAAAATTTTGCAAAGTTGGTACTTATTATAAATGTGATGTGTGTTATGAAAATCATACAGATCGGAGTAACATAACATATAGCTTCCATAGAACCGATTGTTCCGATAAATGTGGTTTGGCCATGTTGGGCACTTAAAAAATATATGCGTATTCATGAAAGGTGTAAAGCCTTCGGCACAGTCGATGACAGCCCTTTCCTTACTTGTTTTTCTTTAATGTTTCCAATCTGTTTCTGTGATGATGCTTTAACGTAGCGTTTTCATCAAAAAAAACAACAGGATTGCAGCTTAGAATTACTATTAAATCACTGTTAACTACGTTTTGTCACTTCAATGATTCGATGCCCGATACAGTTTTGCCAGGATACAATATATTTTGGAGCTAGATTTGAGAAAAAAAAGATCTAGAAAAGAGCTAGATTTATTCAAGAAAATCCAAAACATGTAAAAAATTAGCTAAAATGCACTTAAGTATTGTATGTAAGTTTTTACATTTATTTCATAGTAGCAGGGTACCCAGCTTTGCTCGGTATGTACCTAAGTAGTTAATAAATTCCTGCTACCTTCAATTGCGAAAACAATTTACAGGATGAGAAGTTTCAGAACAATATTTATTTTCCCACATTATATCTCCTTTATGTATGTCTACAGCAACTAACAAAAGAAAAGGCTTTTTTTAACAGTCTAACTTCGACATTTTGTCATCTCCCCTCTATTTGACTCTTTAGCTTTGCCTGAACATTCCCCAAGTCATATCCAGTAATTTTTCAAAGAAATTTCAAATATACAGAAGCAACTTATCTAGAGTTTTATTAAACACAAATTTTAGAGAGGCGCGCTTAGTTTTTTTTTTGACAAAGTAAGTGCATTTTTCTTCATATAAATTTGTGTAAGAAAAAAAATTTCATAGGTGCATACCTCCCAAAAAATCAGCATATCTTTTTCGGTTGTCGTTCGATTTTGATAGTGCAGGTCCCTTTCTAAGCTTCAAGCAGTCCATTAGTGAAACTCTCATCAAAATTCATTCCTTAGTTTAAAATATCCTTAAGTTCAAACAGACAGACAATAATTTTAGAAATGGATCAGATGAACTCTTTAGCATTCCCCAAGTCATCACCAGTCATTTTTTCAAAGAAACTTTTAATGTACGACTTTTCTAGAGATTTATTATAGTATAGATTTAACTTAAACAATGTTTAAAACGTATAAAAAGTATAACTAAGTCAACAAAAAAAAAATATGTAAGTGTGTTTTTGAAAAATTATCAAGCTTGATAAATAGTCAAGAAAAAAATATTTCATTTTTAGTAAAACTCAAAAATTATTTTTAAATTTATTAAATTAGTATATCTTTTTTGTTTGTGATCCGATTTTGATAAAACAAAGTGCAGATCCCTTTCTAAGCTTCAAGCAGTATATCTGTGAAAGTCTCATCAAAATCAATGTCTTAGTTTCCGAGATCCTTAAGTTCAAACAGACAAACTGGCAAACAGACAAACAGACAGACAATAATTTTAAAAATGGATCAGATGAACTCTATAGCATTCCCCAGGTCATCCCCAGTCATCTTTTCAAAGAAATTTTCAATGTGCAGACACGACTCTTCTAGAGATTTATTATAGTATAGATAGTATAGATAGATATGTAGATAGATATGCTGATACCCACATATTTCTTTAAATTTATTTAAGAATAAAAATTTCATAGGTTCCTCCCTAAAAATTAGTATATCAAAATCCATTGCTTAGTTTCCGAGATCCTTAAGTGCAAACAGACAAGCAGACAGACAATAATTTTAAAAATTTATCAGATGAACTCTATAGCATTCCCCAAGTCATCACCAGTCATTTTTTCAAAGAAATTTTTAATGTACGACTTCCAATGAAGTCATTTTAATTCTGACTCAGAATTCAAAACGCTTTAAATATTTTTTCTGATTTTTTATCATGAAGACAGAATCGGAGGGTAAGGTTGTTCAGAATCTTTAGCAACTTAGGAAAGTGTTTTTTACACACAATTTACTTACCTTTCCATTTTGATTCTTGTTCGCAACATAAACATATGGCATGTTACTCGACAAAGTTAACCGATTTAGCTATTTGTTATCGGTGAGGGAAACTAAGTTGCCACATGGTACACAATGAAACTAATATAATAATTTCGACGTCGATTATAAAAGAAATAAAAACTTTCTTCATTTTTCAATACAATTTATGCAAATAAATTTGGAGCCAAAAAAGAGCTAAAAATGAAAAAAAGGACAAGAAAAAGAGCTAGGAGCTAAAACAGAATTTTGGAGCTAAACGCAAAAAAAAAGAGCTAGATCTAGCTCCAACGGCACCAAAATGGCAACACTGGCCCGATAGCGTGGGTTGCATTAGAGGGTCCCAAAAAAAATTTGTTTCGTTTGTTGTAACTTTGGAAAAATATTAGAATTTTATTTTCCAATCAAATGTCTTCAATTGACATAGGTGAATGTGTATTAGGGTGGAGGAAAAAAAAAAGTGCTTTTTACTAATACATCGACATTAAGTTAGAAAATTCGAAAATAGCGAGAAAAAATCAAGGACAATTTTTTGCTTCTTGAGAAAAGGTATTTGTTGATAATTAAGTGTGTTCCGAAAAATTGTTCACTATTTATGGATAAAGTGTTTGTTTTCGGAATTTGGCGTCGATTAGTTTTTCGTGGTTGGCCTAATGTGTGTACAGAAAATCATACATATGTACATTAAGCTGTTCGTTAAGAAAAAAATTTTTTTTCGCCAGGCGGAATATGATGCGTTATGCTGTAAAAATAAGCTGTGCAAAATTTCACTCGAATTGGATAACTCTTAGAACTGGCGCGTTGCATTTGAAATTTTTAAAAACCATATGTACTCAGGTTGCAGCAGTTCATATAAAAAACTTGATAGCCGTAAACTTGGTTCACATTTATCACGTGAAAAAACTTGGAGATAGCGATTCTAAAAACAAAAATTTAAAAAAAGCCATAGGTTTTGAGATTTCGCGAAGTTATCGTTTCTAACAAAGTGAGAAAACGCCATTTTCGTATTGTTCAAAAAATCTCCAGTTCTACATATCCGATGAAAAAACTTTTTTCATCTTATTAAAGATCTTTCATTGCCGTAACAACCTACCATATACATCTTTCCAATTAGATTATGAGTTTAAGAGTTATTTGCAAATGCATTTCAGAAATCAGACACATTTTCCATCAGCTTCGTCATTAACATTAAATAACACTTAGAAGTAATAACCTTATTGCATTTATATTGATGTAGTATTGGAGATGGATCTATTGCAAATAATATATGTTCAAACCATTTCCAAATCAGTTAACAAACATAAAAGTTATAGCAAGTTTATCAAGTGTTATTTTTTCATTCGGTATATCGATACTGTATTTTCAAAAATAATCGAAAAACTTGTTTGAATTCTTCAACTGAATTTTAACTAAACTTTCAAATAAATTTTTCGATTGGATCTGAAAATACAGTATCGATATACCGAATGAAAAAATAAGACTTGATAAACTTGCTATAACTTTTATATTTGTTAACTGATTTGGAAATGGTTTGAACATATATTATTTGCAATAGATCCATCTCCAATACTACATCAAAATAAATGCAATAAGGTTATTACTTCTAAGTGTTATTTAATGTTAATGACGAAGCTGATGGAAAATGTGTCTGATTTCTGAAATGCATTTGCAAATAACTCTTAAACTCATAATCTAATTGGAAAGATGTATATGGTAGGTTGTTACGGCAATGAAAGATCTTTAATAAGATGAAAAAAGTTTTTTCATCGGATATGTAGAACTGGAGATTTTTTGAACAATACGAAAATGGCGTTTTCTCACTTTGTAAGAAACGATAACTTCGCGAAATCTCAAAACCTATGGCTTTTTTTAAATTTTTGTCTTTAGAATCGCAATCTCCAAGTTTTTTCACGTGATAAATGTGAACCAAGTTTACGGCTATCAAGTTTTTTATATGATCTGCTGCAACCTGAGTGCATATGGTTTTTAAAATTTTCAAATGCAACGCGCCAGTTCTAAGAGTTATCCAATTCGAGTGAAATTTTGCACAGCTTATTTTTACAACATAACGCATCATATTCCGCCCGGCGAACTAACAATTTGCAAAAAAAATTTAAATAACGAACAGCTTAATGTACATACAAAATACCACACATTAGGCTGGACCAAAACCCAATTTTTCCCTCTCGAACCAGGGTGTAAATTAACTACTCCCCCAAGTCTCCATTCGTTTGGTGGTAGGTTATCCTCCCTGATAACCACCATATCTCCAACCTTAATATTTGATTTGGTATGTTTCCATTTTGTCCTTTTCTGCTATTCCGATATTCGGTTTACCATCTTTTGCAGAAATTCTGATGCAAGGCGTTCAGTTTTTCCCAACGATTAACTACCGACGCTGGATTTTCGTTTATTTCTAATTCGGGTGGAGCTAATAGATGTCCGCCTACTAGAAAGTGTCCCGGTGTCAGAGGTTCTAAATCCGATGGTTCATTTGAGGCTGGGCTAAGAGGACGCGAGTTAAGACAGGATTCAATACGACTGAATCTTCCACTAGATGCTACCTTTTTAAAATGATTTTTGAAGGTTTCCACACCAGCTTCCCAGAGTCTGCCCATGTGTGGAGCTCCTGCTGGTATGAAATGCCATGTTAACTCCTGATGAGCATATTTTGATAGCGTCTGCGCTCGGCACTCTGCCGGAAATGCCTTAAACTCTGCTTTGAGCGCACGAGACGCAACTACAAAGTTGGTTCCGTTGTCTGAGTAAATATTTTTTGGACGACCCCGTCTAGCTACGAACCTTGAAAAAGCTGCTAGAAACGAAGAAGTGACCAAGTCGGTAGTGACCTCTAAATGTATGGCCTTATTAGTAAAACAAACAAATAACGTAACCCTTTAGGTGCGGTACCCGCGCCCACTATAACTTTTTATGTCAAATGGCCCTGCAAAACCTACAACTGTGTTGGTAAATGCGCGTGAAAAAGTTGTTCGTTCTTGCGGAAGAATGCCCATGAGTTGACTCGCGGAACGTTTTTTGTAGATCGTGCAGATCTTACAATTATGAATTATGGACCTAATCATAGTTTTGATCTTAGGGATCCAATATTGCGTTCAAATAATGTGCAACATTAGTTGATTTTCCCCGTGAAATGAATCTTCATGGACAAACTGGACAAACAAACGGGAAAACCTACAATTGTATGGCAAGATGACTGGATGGCGTTCGGAATACGCCAGGTCGCTAGATGCACCAAGACGTCCGCCCGTTGTCACAACTTCGTCTTTACCGAGGATTTAATGAAAGTATTTCGCTTTTTAACTTTACCTTTTAATTTACCGATTTCTGCTCCGTAATGTTGCTTCTGAGAGATTTTAATCAGACGGGTAGTCGTAGCTTTAATTTCGTCTGATGAAAATAAGCAAGAGTCCGGATGGCTAGAAGTTTTCGTTTTCGGATTGGTTCTTTTAAGAAATCTTAACACATATGAGATTACCCTCAAAGCTCGCGGTAGACTTGAAAACCTATCAAGAATGTCACTAATGTTGTCCGTAGTTGTTGCTGCATGAACATGCACTCGTTTTTCCTCGACGTTTATTGTGAAATCCGTATCCTGAGTTGGCCAATTAACCTCATTTTCTTGGAGCCACGAAGGTCCCTGCCACCACAGCCAGTACATACGAATTCGAGGCCCTCTTTAAATGTAAAAAAAGCGAATTCAATATTAAATGCATACTTCGGCTATGGTCATTCGTGTGATTCAGCGAATGCTATGTATGTACGTCATGCCACCATTGAAAACAAATTTTGGCGAAGAATTGACAGCGAACAACCACACGCACGAATTTTTCGGTAAAAATGGGAGCATTCCAAGCACCAATAGCTCACCTAGCTGATTACTGATTACTTGTTGGAATGGAAAGTTGAGTAGATACGTTCCACAAACCTGTTGCGATTTTACGTCAAAATAGTGAGCACACAATTTTTCTGCTCCATTCACTCATCACTCTTTTTTCGTTTGTTTGACATTTCACCGCTAGCACGTGCTCAACACATCGTTTCTAAGGCACAGTTGCGCTCAGTCATCTCACGATCCACATCTGGTGAGCAGCTCGCTCAACTATCGTGCATGTGGAATCCGCCCAATGATTGACAGGGCGACTATCACCACCGTCAATGGTGGCGAGGGCCAGCAATGTAGGATTTTTGGGCAATTTTAGGGGTTATTGAGGCTACACTGATTTTACAACCGAACACAACTTTTTGAAAAGTTGGCGTGAGGACGACATTTTTGCGTAGAAAAGAAATCACTATGAGGGATTTTATACATCATGAGCCGAAAATGTGTAGTTCAGAACTATTCATCGCAGATATCTGGTGCATCCGTATGCGCAATTGCGAACACTCAAATCATATCGGTAGCAACAGTGCTCGTGTTGGCGACGACAAAGCAATTTAATTAAAAAAATGGAGTTATAATATTTCGTGTTTTTGGGATTGAAACAGCCAAACAGCGCTTTACGCTTTTATTTTTCCACCTTAAACATTAAAAGTACATAAGGAAAAACTTTCGTTGTTTCATTTTCAGTTGTACTAAAAAAAAAAGTCTAATGTGCCTGACGAAATACTTATGAGAATAAATGTGAGGGAAATTGTCCGTCCTTCGGGGCCCCTGAGGATGGGGGCCCTGGGCACTGGCCCCGTGTGCCCTTATGGTAATGACGGAACTGACCACAGCCTGTTGTTGCCTATATCCTGAGCTGAGACACCTCTGCTTGCTAAGTCTGCATGATTTGTACCTGAGTCCACATGAGACGAGTTCTTATTTCCAACCTTGTCGATGATTTTTGTAACAAGATGGGCGAAAAAGGTTGACCATGAGCATGGTGGCTTACAAATCGACGCCAAAACAATGGTGGAATCAGTCCAAAGATGAAAGTTTAGGTGGCTTAAATCGAGGTTGCCTATGATTGATTCTACGATTTCCGCAAGTAGTGCTGCCCCACACAGCTCCAGTCGGGGAAGAGAGATTGTTTTGATTGGAGCAACTTTGGTTTTTGCTAAAAGTAGGTTGACAAGTATATTGTCATCGCTTTTCACGCGTAGGTAGACTGCTGCTGCGTATGCCTTTTCTGAGGCATCGCAAAATCCGAGAATTTCTACGTTCCCTGTTGGAGAAAATGATACCCATCGAGGTATCCGTATTTTATCTATTTCTTTATAGCTTGAGGTAAAGTTTTACCATCGGTCTAATTTAAATAAATAAATACGCACATATTTATATGTTTACATATTACATATTTTAACTTTTATTTATTTGAAATTTTTTTTTTCTACACTGCTAAAAATTTGAGCCTAGCTTTTAAACCATTCATTGGTTTACACAATTTTTAAAACTTTTTGGTAATAAATTCCAAACCTTTCAATTACCTACACAAATTCTAAATTTTTTGCGGTTTAGACAAAAGTCGTATACACAGATATGAGTACTTTTAGCACAAAATTCATGATTATGCTGTAACTCGGTAGGTAGATATATATATTTTACTACAAAAGAATATTTATTTTTCTTGTTTGTTTTGAAATTTTGTTTAGGATTTCTTCAGGAGTTACTTCAAAAGTAGAGTGGATGTTGAGTAGGGCAAGCCTCTCCTAACGTGCTTGGGCGTTCCACCTTTGGGATTGGAATATATTTTTCTTATTTAGGGCTCTACGCTGCAAGGAGAAATCCAGAAACTCTATATAAAATGGCATTTATGAAACGCTTAAGAAAAATTTCTTGTGTCAGTTTTTTTCTACTT
This sequence comes from Sphenella marginata, assembly GCA_951509765.1. NCBI lineage: Eukaryota > Metazoa > Arthropoda > Insecta > Diptera > Tephritidae > Sphenella > Sphenella marginata. The sequence goes on from OX608078.1 coordinate 14,906,000, forward strand.
TTCTACTGCTAATTTCTTTAAAATTAAAAAAAAAAAACGATCTGCGCAACTCTGGCTTTGGCAAGAAATAAATAATTGTCGCTTTATTTCTTGAAGAAAAACTTTAGGTTAGGAAAAATAAAAACAAAAAAATACAATAAAATAACACTGAAACTCATATAAAAAGAGGCAAACGGAACGTAAACATTTCTCGGCTATTCATGACAATTTCATGGTCAAGAAATAAATGAAAATATTTCTTGAACATTTTCTTTTCAACAGCATACCGGGCTTTTACTTTTAAACTTTTTCAATCCTTTTTTTGCCATAATAGCGTCGCTTTTTATTATCACCTGCCAAGTATAAGTACAATCTAATTGTTACTTTCTCTGATAATTCAATACGACTGCGTTGTGTACTCCTTGGTAATTTTTTTTAACTTCTTGGTATTTTTTTTTGGTTAAGCTTATGGCAACCGTGACTACAATAACAAGATACACTCATTTTTACGATTTTTGCCCCCTGTATTCATAACTCGAAAAGCATTTAATTTGAATTTCAACAGACCTGAAATCGAATCACTCTTACTGTTGTTAACATGCTATGATGTTGATGTTATGCAGAGCAAGTCCGATACTTTAGCGCGAATTTTTTAAAGCGCCAAATGAGTGAACCGTTGCAGGAATTTAGTTGTGACCTCTCAGACTTGCTCTGATAATTATTAGTGGGACCGCAAATAAGGAAAATGATGACCAATAACCATTTCAAAGAACTATTGTCACCAGTGGAGGCAGCAGCGTGGGATACTTTTGAAAAGGTCGTTACTTCTTTTTTAGGCAAACACAAAAGTCCTAACTACGAGATGATAGTGAACGACTTAATCAAAAACTATGCGGAAATGGGTAAATAAAAAAACATATTATAATAAATTATATATTACATAAATTTACATGAGAATATATAGCCATAAATCTGAATTCATCGTCCAGTTCCGAACAAACAAGAACGGGAAAAATATAAACAACAAATTTGTTCTGAATTGAAAGATAAATCCAGCCTAAGAAAATTATATACTAATGTGTCACTTATGTATGTATTTATCTAATTTACTTTTTTATTTTCTTTCAGGAGTAAATATGTCTTTAAAAATTCATTTCTTACACTCCCACTTAAATTTTTTCCCGCAAAATCTTGGCGACGAAAGTGACGAGCATGGCGAAAGGTTTCACCAGCAAATGAAAGTGATTGAAAGTCGGTATCAAGGATTCTGGGATGCCGCTATGATGGGCGACTACTGTTGGTTTCTCATAAGAGAAACCGATCCTAATCTAAATAAGCGTCAAAACAAGACACATAACTTTTTCAATTATAAAATAAGATCATAGAGTTAAGACAGAACCATATGTACATATGCTATTATTTGTAGGGTACTTAAGTATTAAATGGATATATTTACTTGAATGCTTATAACTTTTGTATTAGGTCATCGATTTTGTTCACTGATAGTTTTTTTTTTTTTGTAATAAAACAGAGCTTAGAGGGGGGAAAATATATCTGCAAAAAAAACAAAAAGTTTTTGAGATGCTCCCTCGCAAAGTACAAATTTTTTTTATACTTTTACAAAAAAAATTTTAAAAATCCGTAATGATTGTTCTCTATGTTTGAATCTGCAGGACCTAGCAAAAAGTGTTGTATGTACTGTTTATATTAAATTTTATAAGCTTTCAAATATTTAAACCGTTTTCGAATAGCTCAATTTGTTCTTGAGATATGCACGATTAAGTGGAGCCATCTTTTTTGTTTTTTGAAATAACGGTAAATCGTAAATATCTCAAAAACGGTACCATTCAAGTAAAAATAACCTTGATTTTCGGAATTAGGAGGTGATTTTACATAGGAATTTCACTATGGCGTCTCTGGTGCATTTTGGCTGTAAACCAGTGTAATTGATTAGCGACTACCAATAACTTCTCTCAGTGTGAAATATTATTTAATTTTATTATACCTAGTAGTGCTTCGAACACAAGGTATATTAACTTCATTCGCCTAACGGTAGTATGTAACGGCATAAACGAATCGAGATAGATATTGACTTATGTATATCAAAATGTTTAGGAGGAAAAGAGAAATTGATTGAGCCATGTCCGTCCGTCCGTCCGTCCGTCCGTCTGTGAACACGATAACTTGAGTAAATCTTGAGATATCTCAATGAAATTTGGTATGTAGGTTCCTTTTCACATATCTCCGAGCGCTATTGAAAATAGGCAAAATCGGTTAAAAGCCACGCCCTCTTTTTATATATATAATATTTTCGAAAACACAAAAAGAGTGATTATTCAGTACATAATACACCTATAAGGATAATATTTGGTGTGCACTTTAGCGTTAAGGCAACAAATACATTTTTTAAGAAAGTTTTAAAAAGGGGCGTGGTACCGCTCACTTTTGATATAGTCAAGTTTGGAAATATTATTAATCATAAATCAAAAACCGCTCAAGATAGCAAAACAAAATTCAGCACACATATATATATTAATACAGGCAATATTTCGAAAAAAAATTAGCGAAATCGGGTTAGGTCCACGCCCAATTTTATACGAAAGATTTTGAAAAGGATCATAGATATATTGAATATGCTATAACTTTGCTTAAACTAGCTGTATATAATTTCTATTTCACCTATGAAGTTTTCGTGGGCAAAGAAAGTCGAAAGCACAAAATTTTTGGAAAATGGGCGTGGCCCCGCCCCTTTATGGGGGATTATTCCACAAAACTTTCCATGCCATAACTCCGATAAAAATTGAGTTATTGAAACGATATTTGGAGAAAGTGTTCAACATATAAAGCTAACTCTTTGCTGAAAAAATAAACAAAATCGGTGAACGGACACGCCCACTTTTTGAACATAGTTCTAAAATATTTCTTCGTAAAATTAAAATCGCGATATTTCCATAATTGTATAAGTTATATAAATAAGATTTTACGCACATATTAGCCTTTTTAAACAAAACTAAACTGTAAAAAAATTTTGTGGATTTTGTTGAAGTAGGCGTGGCGCCTCACACTTTTTAGCTTAAAAGCTCTGCTATTTTCAAAAGCGATTGCTTGGAATTTCAAGAATGTATTTCAATGAAATTTTGTGAGATGCTTCCCAATAGTATGTAGTATACTCCTGCCAAAAATTACGCAAATCGAATAAGAAACAAGCAAGATTTACGGGCAAGTATTTAACACCCTACTGCCTTTTTTTTTATTAATTTTTTTTATTTTCATACCTTTCATGAACATGAGGAAAGGTATTTATATTTTGTTATTTAGTGATAGTTTAATTTACCACTTACAATAGAAATGTTTTTAATCGAAACCAATCAGTTGCCTTTATAACAACTTTTCAGGTATGTATTAAAATAGACCTGAGTAAATTAGGATACCAAAACAATTCACTACTAGGTTTTTAATGTTCGGTTACACCCGAACTTAGACTTCCTTTCTAGTTTTTTGGTATTTTCATATATATATTTTCTATATATATTTTACTACTATTCGCGGTCCATTTTCGTAATGGAAACCCAGCTGATTTTAGAACCCGAGAAATTTCATCCCTTGCTCTGATCACAGAGTCAATAGTCGACATACATATTTTTCCGCAAAATATTCGAGGCTATTGGATGAAATCTTTCGGAGTCATCGGCCAGTTGAAATAATGTCCTTATTGCCAAATAAGGAGCACAATTAGTACCGAAAGTAACCGTTTCAAGCTCATATAAACTAATCGAACCAGTTGGGTTTGAGCGGAAAACTATTCGTTGGTACTTTGTTTGATCGGCATCTACTCGGATTTGCCTATACATCTTCTCAATATCGCTATTAAAGACGTATCGAAAAAGTCTCCAGCGGAGAACTAAGGTGGGTAAATCTGCCTGCGGCACTGGGCCCGGCAGAAGAATGTCATTCAAACTTACACCATTCGAGGTGGATGAAGAAGGTAAATAGTAATTAGTAAATTTCTTTTATTTTGGTCATATGACCCTTGGATTCATACTCCATTATCACCCTGTTATACTCCCTTTGCACCTCCGGATTTTTCAAAAGTCTTGTCTCATTTTTGTAAAACTGAGAGCACGCTATCCTTAACGATGGGCCCAGGTTTAGCTCTGGGGGGAATTCTGACCTGAATGGAAGTGACACGATGTACATATCTTCCGTCAGAGCCCCGTCGAGTTGTCCGCTTATAAAGTTCCTCACAGTAGGATTCCTCCGTTGTAAGAGCTTTAACTTTGGGCAATTCTTCGATTTCCCAAAAAGTGCTTAGTTGCTTGTCTAAGGCAACTTCTTTAAAAAAGGGACTCGATTGTGATTAGTTGGACCAGCTGCGTCAGCGCGTGTTATTGAAAACACGTCACTATTGAGCAGTGAGGTAGGCGGTCGGCATGATATCAATGGTGCACTGTGGCTAGTCATTGTCGGCTGGCGTGGGCTCTTGCCAACCTTACCGTCCTGCGCCATAATAAGAGAAAAGGTCAAATCATGCCTTTGAAAACGCGGGGAAAACGCAAAAACCGCGTCAAAACAACTTTTAAAACAACATCCGGTTAAACCCGGATGCCACGGACAGACCGTTGACAGTACAAATTCAAGCTCAAAATTCAAAAAGAAAACGGGCAGCTAAACTCAACTCAAAATTCCAAAAAAAGAAACAACCGAAAACTAATTAGCAAAATTAAATAAACTAAGGTGGGTAAAGAAGCACCTTAAGATTGGTTATATAAAAAAAGATTATTTTAGGTAGAAGCACCTTAAGATTGCATGCATCAAAAGAATTGAATCCGTTTCTGCATAATGCATAAACGAATCGAGATAGATATTGACTTATGTATATCAAAATGTTTAGGAGGAAAAGAGAAATTGATTGAGCCATGTCCGTCCGTCCGTCCGTCCGTCCGTCTGTGAACACGATAACTTGAGTAAATCTTGAGATATCTCAATGAAATTTGGTATGTAGGTTCCTTTTCACATATCTCCGAGCGCTATTGAAAATAGGCAAAATCGGTTAAAAGCCACGCCCTCTTTTTATATATATAATATTTTCGAAAACACAAAAAGAGTGATTATTCAGTACATAATACACCTATAAGGATAATATTTGGTGTGCACTTTAGCGTTAAGGCAACAAATACATTTTTTAAGAAAGTTTTAAAAAGGGGCGTGGTACCGCTCACTTTTGATATAGTCAAGTTTGGAAATATTATTAATCATAAATCAAAAACCGCTCAAGATAGCAAAACAAAATTCAGCACACATATATATATTAATACAGGCAATATTTCGAAAAAAAATTAGCGAAATCGGGTTAGGTCCACGCCCAATTTTATACGAAAGATTTTGAAAAGGATCATAGATATATTGAATATGCTATAACTTTGCTTAAACTAGCTGTATATAATTTCTATTTCACCTATGAAGTTTTCGTGGGCAAAGAAAGTCGAAAGCACAAAATTTTTGGAAAATGGGCGTGGCCCCGCCCCTTTATGGGGGATTATTCCACAAAACTTTCCATGCCATAACTCCGATAAAAATTGAGTTATTGAAACGATATTTGGAGAAAGTGTTCAACATATAAAGCTAACTCTTTGCTGAAAAAATAAACAAAATCGGTGAACGGACACGCCCACTTTTTGAACATAGTTCTAAAATATTTCTTCGTAAAATTAAAATCGCGATATTTCGATAATTGTATAAGTTATATAAATAAGATTTTACGCACATATTAGCCTTTTTAAACAAAACTAAACTGTAAAAAAATTTTGTGGATTTTGTTGAAGTAGGCGTGGCGCCTCCCACTTTTTAGCTTAAAAGCTCTGCTATTTTCAAAAGCGATTGCTTGGAATTTCAAGAATGTATTTCAATGAAATTTTGTGAGATGCTTCCCAATAGTATGTAGTATACTCCTGCCAAAAATTACGCAAATCGAATAAGAAACAAGCAAGATTTACGGGCAAGTATTTAACACCCTACTGCCTTTTTTTTTATTAATTTTTTTTATTTTCATACCTTTCATGAACATGAGGAAAGGTATTTATATTTTGTTATTTAGTGATAGTTTAATTTACCACTTACAATAGAAATGTTTTTAATCGAAACCAATCAGTTGCCTTTATAACAACTTTTCAGGTATGTATTAAAATAGACCTGAGTAAATTAGGATACCAAAACAATTCACTACTAGGTTTTTAATGTTCGGTTACACCCGAACTTAGACTTCCTTTCTAGTTTTTTGGTATTTTCATATATATATTTTCTATATATATTTTACTACTATTCGCGGTCCATTTTCGTAATGGAAACCCAGCTGATTTTAGAACCCGAGAAATTTCATCCCTTGCTCTGATCACAGAGTCAATAGTCGACATACATATTTTTCCGCAAAATATTCGAGGCTATTGGATGAAATCTTTCGGAGTCATCGGCCAGTTGAAATAATGTCCTTATTGCCAAATAAGGAGCACAATTAGTACCGAAAGTAACCGTTTCAAGCTCATATAAACTAATCGAACCAGTTGGGTTTGAGCGGAAAACTATTCGTTGGTACTTTGTTTGATCGGCATCTACTCGGATTTGCCTATACATCTTCTCAATATCGCTATTAAAGAAGTATCGAAAAAGTCTCCAGCGGAGAACTAAGGTGGGTAAATCTGCCTGCGGCACTGGGCCCGGCAGAAGAATGTCATTCAAACTTACACCATTCGAGGTGGATGAAGAAGGTAAATAGTAATTAGTAAATTTCTTTTATTTTGGTCATATGACCCTTGGATTCATACTCCATTATCACCCTGTTATACTCCCTTTGCACCTCCGGATTTTTCAAAAGTCTTGTCTCATTTTTGTAAAACTGACACGCTATCCTTAACGATGGGCCCAGGTTTAGCTCTGGGGGGAATTCTGACCTGAATGGAAGTGACACGATGTACATATCTTCCGTCAGAGCCCCGTCGAGTTGTCCGCTTATAAAGTTCCTCACAGTAGGATTCCTCCGTTGTAAGAGCTTTAACTTTGGGCAATTCTTCGATTTCCCAAAAAGTGCTTAGTTGCTTGTCTAAGGCAACTTCTTTAAAAAAGGGACTTGATTGTGATTAGTTGGACCAGCTGCGTCAGCGCGTGTTATTGAAAACACGTCACTATTGAGCAGTGAGGTAGGCGGTCGGCATGATATCAATGGTGCACTGTGGCTAGTCATTGTCGGCTGGCGTGGGCTCTTGCCAACCTTACCGTCCTGCGCCATAATAAGAGAAAAGGTCAAATCATGCCTTTGAAAACGCGGGGAAAACGCAAAAACCGCGTCAAAACAACTTTTAAAACAACATCCGGTTAAACCCGGATGCCACGGACAGACCGTTGACAGTACAAATTCAAGCTCAAAATTCAAAAAGAAAACGGGCAGCTAAACTCAACTCAAAATTCCAAAAAAAAAAAATAACCGAAAACTAATTAGCAAAATTAAATAAACTAAGGTGGGTAAAGAAGCACCTTAAGATTGGTTATATAAAAAAAGATTATTTTAGGTAGAAGCACCTTAAGATTGCATGCATCAAAAGAATTGAATCCGTTTCTGCATAATGTTCTTTATTTTACTACGGCTTTTATACAATAAAAATGCTTACACTAGCAATAATATCTTAAGCTATAACTATAAGGAAAAAGTGCATGATTGACAATAAGTGAAGTAAATTAATGATTGGTAATAATTATTGGATTTGTGCTTATATTGCGTATTTTGGTTTATTGTGTAATTTTGTTTACGTATGGGAATATGTAGGTCAGTATTTTTTATTCTTTGTTATTTATTATATTATTAATGTTTAGGTTGCACTATATGTGCGTGTGTTTGAACTTAATTATATATATACATATGTATTAACATTCTCCGCCGCGTTGAGTGGTTAGCGAAAACTTGACTTCAAACTTCTGAGATATGTATCCGTGGCATTGGCTGCGTGGGCGTTGGCGATATGTCGAATTTGTTGCACTTGTTTTTAATCCGTTCGATTAGGAGGCATATGGTTATGCCTAATGACACTAGCAATGCCGCTATGGTTATGTAGGACTGGTGAAGCGAAGAGTGCCCTTCTTTGGTAGGAAGATATTTGATGTCTTGAAGTCGTTTTTGAATGCTGGTGATTTGTTCTAACTGCGACTCGAAATTTATATTTGGTTGTAGAAGTTGCTTGACATTGTTGGGGTTCCCGATGGTAGTTAGATTCCCAAATGAAGCATAGGATGTATGTAAGGAGGTGACACTGGTTTCGTGTCCATGAATAGTTAGATATCTTCCTTTGATGATACAACTTGGTTCAATAGCCAGAATGCCAGATGCGTTGATATGCACATTAATAATATCGTTGCCGCAAACTGCAGTCATTTCCATAGGTTTGGTTGTTGAGTATACCCACCGGTTATTAGTGTTCATAGCAATAATGGATATGTTGCCTTGAACTTGACTGAAATTGCAGTTTGGCGATGTTCTATTATTGAAGAGGGCAACTTCACAGGAGTAGCTGTCGGATTCTCGGGCGAACCAAACTTGTAGGGACGGACAGAGATACAGATCGTTCATGATGGTGATGCACTTATTGAAATGGAGGCTATTCAACACCACATATTCATCTCGGTGGTCATTTACAGCCAAATACTCAATGTTCGTTTGTATGACGTTCGTCGTGTTTCCTGCCTGCGTAGGAATGGGAATGACCTTATACAGCTCAAAACGTTCATGGTTGACTAAAGGTATATCAGCGATGAAAATGATTTTTCCCTTTGTTACTGCACCCTTTAGTTCCATAACCTTGTATAACTCTACTAAGTCGTCGTCGTCAACTGGTAGGGTGCGTCCAGTGGGAAGGTGTCCATTGATTCTGATGATTTCTGACCTTAACTGCCTTGGAGTGAGAATAAGTGGGCTTACATTTCCGTGGTTGGTGTGGGTGAGGGCAGCTACTAGGTCAGTTTCGATTCGTTGCAAGTCTGAAGCGAGCTTATTGAGTTGAATTGCTAGAGACATTATGTGTTGTCCTTGTCTTAGCTTCGAATTTTCATCTTCAATAGAATTTAAGTCACTTTATATTCTTTGCGTAAGTTGCGACAAGCGTGTTTTTGTATTGATTTCGCTCTCCCTGAGGACGTTGATTGTAGAATCAATCACGGAGGTTTGATTTTTGACCAGAACCTGTACGAAGTTTTCATTTTCCTTAACGTCGGTTATAATTTGAGACATATGCTCTGCGTAATCTGAATCCAAGACCCCAAAAAGAGCATGAGCCACATTGCCAATTACGTTTATGGCTCCTCTTCGCCTTCGTTTCATCGATAAAAGGTCAGATTCCTGAATTAGATTGTCCCAGGTATGTCGAAGTTGTTGTGACATAGAGTCACAAGACTCGCTGGCTACTGATCGGTTGCAGGACCTTGCCAGTGCTGTTATTCCGTCTTCCAGAACCTTGTTTCTTTCCCAGAGGGGTGCGAGATCGTAATATATGATAAACCTCCAAGTATCTGTCACCAGCTTTGTTGATCCTATACCTTCGAAATACAGCCCGGGGTTGCTTGGGAATTCCATAATCTTGATGGGAGAGGCTAATGTCAGAGGCAGCAATATGAGTGAGATAAAAACTGTACTGAACAGTCCTTGCGAGCTATGTGAGACAATCTTTCTTTTTCGTTGGTTTGTGCTGTTGTCGTCCTTCGATGAATGTTGTCTTTTTTGTGCTGGAGCTGAGTTGGACTCATCATATTCAGCGCACTCGAGTTGGGTATCGTTGAGTAACGGTGCAAGTCTGTGTATAGGCCTTTTTAATGTTGCTCTCGCTGTTTTTACGTCGCATACCCGAACTAGTCCATCGTCTCCCTTGTAAATCCGTGTAATTCTGCCCAACGGCCATTGTAATACTGTAATGTTATCTTCTTTGAGAATAACAAGCATGCCTTCATTCACGTTGGGTGAGGCCGATTTCCACTTTCCTCTTTGCTGTAACTCTTGTAGGTAGTTTTGTGTCCATTCCTTCCAAAAGTTATGTTTAATTTCTGAGGTTAATTTCCACCTACCGCCCAGGGACATTTTTGTTGGTTTAGCATTGACATCCACAGCTGATGTTAGTGGTTCTCCCACCAGAAAGTGACCTGGAGTGAGCGCGTTGAAATCATCATAACTAGGCGAGAGTGGGACTAGTGGTCTGGAATTTAAAATGGCTTCTATTTCCACAATGACTGTTTCTAACTCTTCATACGTTAGCGATGCGGCTGACACACTTCTTACCAAATGATGTTTGGCGGATTTGACGGCTGCCTCCCAAAGTCCCCCGAAGTGGGGAGCTCTTGGTGGGATGAATTTGGAATGGATGGATTTATCACTGCATACTCGTATTAATTTTTCTTGAGCTGATTGAGAGTAGATAGACTCCTTTAGCTCAGCCAGTTTGTTGCTTGCCCCAACAAAATTCGTGGCGTTGTCAGAATATAATGTTTGACAATGTCCTCTCCTGCTAATAAACCGTCTTAGTGCTCCTATAAAGGCCTCTGTTGATAAATTCGAAACAACCTCCATGTGGATGGCCTTTATAACAAAACAGCAAAAGACGGCAACATAAGCCTTGTCAGGTCGTTTGCCCCTAATCTTGTGGTGAATCCAAATTGGTCCAAAGTAGTCCACTCCCGCTGTTATGAACGGTCGTGCTGGTGTCACCCTGGAAGCTTCTAGATTTCCCATTAGTTGCTTGAAGAGGATTGGCCTTGCTTTGGTGCACCGTATGCATTTGTGTACGATGCTTCGTGCAACTGACTTTCCATTTGTGATCCAGAAGTTTGTTCTTGTTGCGGCTAACAAAGCCTGTGGGCCGCAGTGATGGTTTTCTTCGTGAATCATGGTGACTAGAAGTTTTACTATGTCGTGATTGTGAGGAAGTATGGCAGGATGTTTTGTTTTGAATGGTAGCGTGGATTGCTGAAGACGGCCACCTACTCGCATTATTTGGTGTTCGTCTAAGAATGGGTTAAGTGAGGCCAATGGGCTAGCTTTGTTAACAGCTGTATTGCTCGAGAGTTTTTCTAGTTCTTCCTCAAATTCAGTTGCTTGAATCATCCTCATTATCACTATTAATGCATTTTCCATTTCGAATGCATTGAGTGCCTTATTGGTTGGCCTGAGCTGTTTGGCTATCTTGGTGTTGCCTGGGAACCTTAGTATATACTCAATTATTCGTTGAAGTGTTTTGAAGGAGTTTCGGTGGTTTATTTGGCCTATTATCTCTATCCAATTTAATTTCCTTGATGATACAGTCAGGACACGTTTTGTCATCTTACGTTCCTCGTCACCTGTGGAATTCGGGGTTCGTGACCATGGTTTTGGCCAATCTCTTTTTCCAGAGAGGAATAGTGGGCCATAAAACCATATCGAGTGGTGTGCTAAAGTTTCCGGAGGTATTCCCCTGGATATTGCGTCCACTGGATTTTCTTTGGTGCTGACATGATGCCATTGCTCTGGCAAGCTTAGGCACTGAATCTTGGCTATTCTGTTTGCCACAAAGGTATGAAATGATCCTGATGGTGAATTTATCCAGGCTAGGACAATTTGGGAGTCTGTCCAAAAGAAATTATCTTTATTTTGAAGCCGTAGGTCCTGTTTCACCTTGCTTGTCAGCTCTGCACCTAACACGGCCGCGCAGAGCTCCAATCGTGGCAAGGTTTGTTTTTTTATTGGCGCCACTCTTGACTTAGAACAGATCAGCCTGGTTGTTATGGTACTATCGGTATATGTTGACCGAATGTAGATTGCAGCTCCGTAGGCACGTTCTGATGCATCGACAAAGGTGTGAACTTCAATTGATGTTGTTCTTTTATGGTTGAACACAAACCGGTCGACCTTGATCTCATTAACCGCTTCTATGCGTGATCGGAAGTCATTCCATTGCCTTTGAAGATGTGCGGGTAATTCGTCATCCCATGTGAGTGGTAGTTGCCATAATTCTTGTAAAAATATTTTTGCCTTTACTACCACTGGACCAAAAAGCCCTAGTGGATCGAAGATTTTTGCGAGTTCTGAGCTTACTACTCTTTTGGTAATGCCCTTTGCAGGAGGTGATACCCTTTGTGCTCGTCCGCACAATTGGTCGGACCTTGGTAGCCAGATAAGCCCAAGAGTTTTTATTATACAAGTTGCGGATTCTTCAAGATTTAGATTAATCTCCTGGTCTTCTGGTGGAATTCCACTTAGCAGTTGCGGATGGTTTGAGCACCACTTTCGTAGTTTGAAACCAGCCCCCTTCAGAATTGAGTCAACTTGCTGCTGTGACTCTATCGCGTTGTTTAGGGTGTCTGCCCCACTGATGCAATCATCAACGTAGAAATCATCGTGTAGTACTGCGGCTCCAAGCGGATACTTTATAGTGTTTTGGTTGGCTAGGTACTGCAGGCATTTTGTTGCTAAGTATGGTGCTGAGGAGGTTCCATACGTTACTGTTTTCAAGCGATAACATTTTATATCTTGGTCCTTGTGGAATCTCCAAAGGATCAGCTGGAATGGTTGATTCGCATCGTCGACTAGGATTTGTCGATACATTTTTTCGATATCTGCCGTGAAGACATACTTATGCATTCGGAAGCGTAGCAAAATGGAGAATAGCTCGCTCTGAACAGTCGGACCGGCGTGAAGAATATCGTTAAGTGATGAGCCACTAGATGTTTTGGCTGATGCATCGAAGACAACCCGTAGTTTCGTAGTAGAACTTTCAGGTTTCAGAACACAATGGTGGGGTAATACGTAGTGGCAGTCTGGAATGTTTTTCTCCAGGATTTCTTCCATATCCTGACTGACGGATTCTCGGAAAACGGTAGACGCACGATGAATCGTCCTTCCTTATTTCTTTTTACGTTATGGGTAAAGTGGCTTGCACATCGTTTATCAGCCAGAGACATAGATCGAGTTGAAGTATCGTTTGCATCGTCAAGCTTCCAAAATTTCTCAATTAATTCATTGGTTGTTTGATCTTCAGAGGTTAGGACTGCACACGTAGCACTGTTGCTATTGTATTCCTGAAGTCTTCCTGTAAGGATCCATCCGAGTCTCGTTCGTTGTAGCGTCGGAATTTCATTGCTGAGTTTAATTTGCTGGGCACACATGAGTTGATGATAAAACTCTGCCCCAATCAGTAGATCAATTTTGGCTGTTGCGTTGAAGTATGGATCAGCCAGTTGAATTCCATCTGGAATATCCCATCCTGATGTCTCGAATGACGTTGTAGGTTGTGGGGATACAATATTCGGAAGCACAAAAGCTTCAATCCTTGTTGAATATCCGCCTGTCATTGACATGAGTTCGAGGCTTATGCGTCTTGATACATTTCGAATTTTGCGGCCTATCCCTTCAATGCAAAGTGAAGATGGGGAGGCATTCAAAGAAAGCTTATTGAGCACTTTCTCTGTTATTAAATTTACTAGCGATCCAGAATCCAGCAGGGCTCGGAAAACGCCCACGCGTCCATTGCTTCCAGTCAATTGTACTCTTGCTGTTGCCAGTAGTATATAATGATTGTCGGACATCTGCTGGTTTGCTGATGCTACGATTGGACTGTTTGATGTTTTATTACTCTTTATTTGAGAGGGATCCTGTTTTTGTATCTTCTGATTGATCTGGGGCTCAGTCGCACTTGTTGGCGGCTTATCTCTTGCTAGTTCCAAATGTAGCAATGTGTTGTGCTTCTTTGTGCACTTTGAGCAAGAACGTGATGTACATTCCCTGCTCCGATGATCTGGTTTGAAGCAGTTGACGCACAACCTCTCCTACTGAGTCCACTGTAGCCTTTCAGCCGGTGCCATTTTGAGGAACTTCGCACAGTAATACATGGCATGTTCTCCTGATCCGCACACTTTACAGACTGTTGTCGAAGCGATTGTCGATGTCTTGGCCCTGTCTCTTCCTGGGCCAGTTTCTATGGCCTTTCCACGAGTTTCCAATGCTTGGAACCGGTGCTTTATGAATGTAAGCAGCTCGGTTACATTTATCAGCCTCTTGTTATCGTTGAGGGATTGTTCAAACAGGGTTTCAGTGGACGGGTCCAATTTCATTAATAGCATATGCACTATTATAGCATCCCATTGTTCTACTGGAATTCCCTGTGCGTTTAACCCATGGATGCATTCCTTAGCGAGGTCGTGTAGACACTTAAGGGCTTGAGATGTTTCATTCTTTATTTTGGGATGAGACAGTAGGTTGTTCAGCAATGAGGTTACAATGAGCCTTTTATTGTCGTATCTATTTATCAGTAGGTTCCATGCGGTTTCATAGTTTGCCGTTGAGATAGGCAAATGCTTAATGAGATTCTTTGGTTCATCTGACAAATGAGTGGTTAGATAGAACATTTTTTGGACTTCGCTCATTGGTGCATTGTGTATTAGTTGCACATAGAGGTCCTTGAAGGCTACCCAATGTAGGTAGCTACCATTGAACCTTCGAATTTGGATTTTTGGTAGTCGTACCAAGTGTTGCTCATTTGCGTTCGTAGTCGGCGTCATATTTGGGTTGATAGAAGCAGTGCGTTGCTGCAGGTTAGAGAGGGTATTGTGTGCTTGAGCCTCTAATTCGTAATACGCATCTTGCGTGTATCCGTCGATGTCTTCACTAGTGGTCGATTGCCATAATAACTCGTTGTTAGTGGACATCTCGTTCATGTATTTGGTTATGAGCGATGCCTTAGCCTGGTAATACGGCTCAGGATGCTCCTTCTCAAAGTTTTCCTCAAACTCGTCGATATTTCGACTTAAGGCTCGCATTAATGCCTTTTGGTTTCGAACTAACTTATTAATCGATGCATCATGTGGCTCCTGCTCATTGACTTTGCCTGCTGGCCTTTCGTTGAATGCCCCCTCATGATCTTTCCGATGAATTTCTGTCGCCTTCAACAGCTTGAGCATTTCTGATTCAAAAATATTCCTGTGTTCCAACGTTGTGTTCGAAATGTGCAGATATAGGTGCGTAAAGTATTGGTGGGTCAATGGTAGATCAGAGAGACATCTTATCTTATTGTCAGTGCTCTCAAACTTCGACCACGAATCTTCAAGGCGTTGGAGACGTTCCTCATAGTACTTGTGAGTCTTCCTTGAGCTGGAATCTTTCTTGACATTCCGGATTAGGGTTTCAATCTCAGTCGCCAAACTCTGCTGGTACGCGACAAGCTCCTCGAACGTGGCCATGGTGCTGGTCAAGGATTAGCAACGATAGGGATTGTATGGACTATGATGTATAGACCAATGGGTTGATTGGTGGCGTGATCCTGTGCCTTGTTACAGGATCAATTTGTTTGGTAGCTTCACGGCAATGTACTGTTGCCGGCGAGTGTATGTTTTAGTGACGTCCTTGATGCAGGGTCACCAGTTTACCACCACGATGTGAGTGATTGAATTGACGAAAATGGCTCGTATGCTGTGATCCTTGATGCAGGGCCACAAAATTACCACTCTGAGGTGGTTGATTGACGACAATGATTCGTCCTTAGATGTTGCGTCTTCTAGTGTGATCCTGGTCCTTGTTGCCGGATCACGTCGGGTCACCAAAAATGTTTCGATAGGTAGAGCACCTATCGAACGATGTTTACTCAGGCAGAATCGCCTTGAGTGTATTATATAAAAAAAGTAGTATCTTAGGTAGAAGCACCTTAAGATTGGTTATATAAAAAAAGATTATCTTAGGTAGAAGCACCTTAAGATTGCATGCATCAAAAGAATTGAATCCGTTTCAGCATAATGTTCTTTATTTTACTACGGCTTTTATACAATAAAAATGCTTACACTAGCAATAATATCTTAAGCTATAACTATAAGGAAAAAGTGCATGATTGACAATAAGTGAAGTAAATTAATGACTGGTAATAATTATTGAATTTGTGCTTATATTGCGTAGTTTGGTTTATTGTGTAATTTTGTTTACGTATGGGAATATGTAGGTCAGTATTTTTTATTCTTTGTTATTTATTATATTATTAATGTTTAGGTTGCACTATATGTGCGTGTGTTTGAACTTAATTATATATATACATATGTATTAACAGAACGGATTTAAAAAAAAAAATCTGAAAATTTAAAACCGAACCGGAAATGACCGGTTACCACTGCTGAAATAGGAAATAAACAAACATATAAATCAAAAGAATTAAGGCCGATCAATACAAGGGGGCGCCGCTGGTGTCGATGCGACGCCCGGTGCTTGGCCCACCCTCATCCATGGCCATCGACGCACCTGGGTTTCGATGGCCCCTTACCTAAAAAAAAATTCCTATGCCTTCTAAATAACTAGAGACATCAGCATTCCCATTTAATTATAATTTTTATTTATAATTCATTTCTTAAACCTAATTTTAAAACAATTTGTTTAGGCCCGATGCCTAAAGTCTTATAAAATGCGCCACCCTAATGTCACATTTTTAGTTTATACAAAACCCCAACACAAAGCCGCCCACATGTATGTACATGCGCATATTCATGTTTGTCAGCAAACATATACATGCATGTGGGTGTGCATGTGTCGGTTCACCTCCCCTTAAAACCGGAGGCGGAAATTCGGGGGTCAACGGTTGTCCGCGACTGGACAACCGTCTACTTTTCCAGCGAGCGTTGAAGAAACCACATCACGGCCACCCCAGGACTTTCACCGGCAACCAATATCGAAGGTAAAAATAACTTGTCAAATTATACATTTCATACCAAATATACGGCCACATTATAACGAGATTCTCGTTTTCGTTCTTTTCATTTCATTAATAATACCAATTCGACCGCGGTGCTTTCGAGCCACGGCCGCTCCAGCTAAGCACCACAGCCGAGTTTGTTCATGGTCCTTCGAGCCGGCATACGCCATCTATTTCCGCTGCATGTCAGACATGGCTACACGCCAAGCGGCGTTAACAAAAGCTGATACCAAAAGGGAAGAAAAGCTCGAATTTGAGCACAGTATCCGCCTGCCTCCTTGCGATACTGAAGTTTTCAAGGGCGATTACTTGTCATGGCCAACATTTCGTGACATGTTCACTGCCATTTATATCTTGAATAAGCGCCTAACGCCTGTTGAGAAACTTTTCCATCTCAAAAATAAAACACAAGGTGAGGCAAAAGATATTGTCAAAAAATGTCCGCTTACAAATGAGGGATTCGATATCGCGTGGAGAAACTTATGCGAGAGATACGAAAATAAACGTATACTTGTGAACTCGCAACTCCAAATTTTGTTCAACTTAAAAAAGGTAGAGAGTGAGTGTGGTAGCGCAATTAAAACATTGCAACGGGAAATAAATAATTGTCTTTCATCCCTGCGAAGTCATAATATTGACACTTCGAACTGGGACGCAATTATAACGTATCTATGTTCAACGAAATTGCCGGAAAGTACGCTTGGTCTATGGGAGCAAATTTTTGTCCAACCGCTTCCAGACACTTGAAACAGTGTCCGGGTTCATAGGGGCTTCTTCGAAAGCGCAGAAACCGCAGAGTATGCGACCTGCCAACGAAACTCCTGCAAAAAGACACAAAGTCACAAAGTTATTGTGCACAAAATGTAAATCAAATTCCCACAGAAGGTCTGCCTAAACTGCCTATCCCCAGGACACACAGTGTCGAAGTGCAGCAGTTCGTACGACTGCAACAAATGCCACTCTCGACATCATACGCTCCTGCATGCGGAGTCTCTACAGACGCAGGCAACCAGCAGCCCGAATCAGTATAATGCTGATAATGCTGCCTCTACTTCTCAACAGGCACAACAGAGACGGGAAGTTTCAAACTCAAGCTCGGATTCTTACCGAAATGTAAAATCCTGCCATGTACATTCAAGTGCATGTGTGATGCTAGGGACAGCTCGAGTCACCATTCATCATAATGGTACAGACTTCCCAGCAAGAGCCCTGATAGATTCTGGCTCAGAATGCTCGTTCATGACAGAACGACTAAAACGCCGAATCAATTTACCAGCAAAAAGGATGCATGCCCAAGTTTCGGGTATAACTAATGCTGTGTCGGCTCAAGTCAAGGCGGCCTCCCACATTGAACTCCGTTCACCAGTGGACCCTTGCTTTAGCCTAACAACTTCTGTGCTAATTCTAGACAAACTAACTGCGAATCTGCCATCCTGCCATATCGATGCGACGACTATGCAGGCATTCCCAGACTTAGTCTTGGCAGATAAGAGATTCTACGCTAATGAAGAAGTAGATCTCATACTAGGCGGAGATATATATCCGCAAATAATACTGAGCGGACTAAAAAAGAATGTACTAAGTACACTTCTGGCTCAAGAAACGGTGTTCGGTTGGATACTAACCGGGCGTGTAGACGCACCCAATCCAACCAGAAATATAGTGTCGTTTTACAATTCTTTGTGGTGGCAGGGACCTTCTTGGTTACAAGAAGACAACTCACAATTGCCAGTACAAGAACACGAATACAATAATACCATACTTCCGTGGAGGAAAAGAGGGCGCAGGCCTGCGCAATATCAAAGCAACAACTTCTGCAGGCGAGGGAAAAACGAGTGAAGTGGAAGCATCCGAAACAAAACATTAAGGTGGGAGATCTTGTTGTCATCAAAGAAAACAACTTGACTCCGAATGAATGGAGGCTCGGTCGAGCTACCCACGTACAGCCCGGCGAAGATAGCCGAGTGCGTGTAGTGGATCTCGTCGCCGAAAAGGGTCAGATCAGAAGACCGTTGGTCAAACTGATTCTGCTCCCTATGGAAGGAATCGATGGCGAGAGGCCCACTACCTCATCCTAACCATCCACTCCACCTCCAACCAATACCCTATCATCTCCCATATCCCAAACTTCCACCCTTAACGAGGACAATAGAAAGCCTAACGCAGAAGGTCGAACCATTCTGCCAAAGAAAACCTAATAGCACTCGCGAACGAGGCCAAAGAAAACCTAACGCAGTAAGGCTAACCTTTCTGCCACTGAAAATCTATCCATCTGCCACGACAAGTTGGCAGCAGATGGACCCACCCTCGTATACATACCCCAAAAATACTAATAAATAAACATGTTTATATAAACTTGCCCATGTCACTCGCCCTGGAGGACACCTATACCGCCATATCGCACTTTAGCGCAATTTAATCATACCTGAAAATAAGAAATATGAGTATTGATCTACAAGGATTAATAATATACATATATTCTCACTGATGTATGCACACGCCCTAACAATTACAAACTTTAATGGCAAATATCTATTGACGGAAGCAAAATATAGAACTTCCGCCCCCGGAATAACGTCCTCTAGGCCCAAACACGTCATTTGTCACCTTTCCCGACTTTGTCGGAAGTATTTTAGCCGGCGGCAATAGATGTATAAAGTTACCATCCAAGAAATAAATTTGTGCACTATCATCGATATGACAATGCCTGCGGACAGACTGGCGGACGGTCGGGTAAAACATAACTATTTAATTGTGGTTTGAAATTTCTATAGCTTTATTTTAAGACGGAACAATAGCAAATACATAGTACGCAAGACAAAACTAAAATACCTATTAAAACCTTTATTATTATTCCCCACTACCAAACCGTCGGCCGTATTCGGGAGGGCAATAGACAATTCTTAATAAGGGGTAACGCAGGAAAAAATTGTCAATCAATGATATCATTCCTCTTCTTCTAACTAACAAGTCGTCAACCCATGATATCATTAATTCAGTCAACCTAATTATACATACATAAATAAAAAAAAAACCGCGTGTAGCCAGTACACGTGAAAGAAGTTAACTTCTTAAATTCAGAAATAACGAAGTATGAATAAGGTGTATTCGAGAATTGTTTAGATTCACAATTTGTTACTTCCGGGAAGTGGACCAGGGAACCGATCCATTCAAAAATATCTTATGCATTGTGCGTTTTGCTTCAAATTTGGTAAGTGGGTAGAATTATGCCTAAATTAACAGGGGCCAATACGAATGGGATATAGAGGAAGAGGGGCGGGGTAAAAGGAAAGCGGGTAATGAAGAGAAAAAGGGGGGAGATAGAGTGAAGGCAAAGAAAGATTGGAAGGAGAGTTGTAAAAGGGGGGAGAGTGAGCTCGCATTTAGACAGGACGTCTGCCTCTACTACATATCGACAGCCACACTGCAAAACCCCGTAAGTCACTATTTTTCCAAAAATAAGGTTCTGAGCCTTTCCCATAGATCGTGATATTTCGCACATTAAAATTCAGTCAAAATCGGGTTACAACTTCCCGTTTCTTTCCAGTGGTGAAATGTAATAGCCGTCGCTCATATATATACGTTATAATTATTACAGTTTTTTCCCTCTCCTGAAAACTTTTTGGTTTTGAACATACAGGGTTTTGCAGTGTGGCTGTCGATATATAATGTATAAGATTGAAATATTGTATGTGTGTATGTATGCATAACTTAAGTTGCGTTCTAAACGGATTGACCGATCATAACCAACTTTAGAGCAGAAACCCATCGATGAATTAAGAGGGATAGGGGAAAAGGTGCGGGCACCTGACATACAAATGGGATTTTTCATGTTGCATATCTCTGGAAGTATTCATGCTAGGCCGCTAAAATTCAACAGAGTTATATGAGGATTATGAAACCACTCGTATAAGGATTTGAAGAACGGGCATAATTGGTATCAGTTCTATCGACTTTATCAAACTTACCTACCTAATTTCGATTTATTCCATGGAATGGAACCAATTTCATCCATTCACGGAATATGTAATTCGACCTAAGGCATGTCTCAATCTCAAGGGGGCGAATAGAAATTTTTGTCAAATAGCATCCGCGCACGCATTTTTTCTGCGTGCCTGGTAGAACGAATTTATGCGCCGGTATAAAATCAAGCCGTCCGAGTCTGAGGATTGAATTTTATTGATTTGGGGGGACATTCCAGTTCTAATGTACTTGAATTAAATTCTTACAAAATCCGAAGAATTATTTAAAACTATAAAAGATGGTGATGAACACCCTAGGCCAAACTAATTGATTTTTAGATGTTACTAGCAGACCCGGCAGACGTTGTTCTGCCTGACCAGTGACTTCCCTAGAAATACATTTTCAAATATTTTTCTTTAACTTTTAACATTCCATTTATTGCAGTGCTTTAGGATATACAATGTTTCCGGTTTTAAAGTCTTTGGTATAAACAAATAAATTTTTTGAATGTCCAACTCAAAAAACAGATCATTGGAACTCAATGGGTATGACAAAACCCATTATGCGCTGCTGAGCAGATGTACAGTTAGTACTTATTTAATTATATCCTATATCTACCTATAATACTCTGGATATGTATGAACGGCAATAACAAACAAAAAAATTAAGTGCTTTGATTAAGATTTAAGAACGTTAAAATGTCACTAAAGCAAATACATTCAGGGATATAACGAATTGAAATATTACTTAGCTTGTGGTCCTGGAACTGCCCACTTTTCCAAAGAATTTACAAATGTAGCCTATGTATGTCGTACCCAACGAAGATTTTAACGTATTGGAAAAGTTTAAAACAGATCAACCATACACTTTGGACATTATTGAAGTACAAACAAAGCACTGAATACAAAAAATGTGGGCGTGGCACGGCCCACATTTCCCAAATTATATAATTCTTGACCAAGGGACACACATATCCAAAAACCATTAGTTTAGACCAAAAATATTCAAAGTTATGATGATTTAAATTTTATATAGCCTGGGGGCGTGGCACAACAATCTTCTGAACCAATCTGGAAATTTAGAGAAGATCGACCATAAACTTTGATTTTATTGAAGTACAAACAAAACACAAAAAATGTGGGCGTGGGACCGCCCACTTTTCCCAAATTATATCTATCTTGACTAAAGAACACACATATCCAAAAATCTTTAATTTAGACATAATATGTTCAGAGTTATGAAGAATTTAAATTTTATATAGCCTGGGGGCGTGGCACTGGCTACTTTTCCAAAAATTCATATAGCCTGAATAGTACACAACAATTTTCTTAACCAATCTTGAAAGTTTAAAAAAGATCGACCATAAACTTTGGACATTATTGAAGTACAAACAAAACACAAAAAATGTGGGCGTGGCACCGCCCACTTTTCCAAAATAACATAAATCTTGACCAAAGGACACACATATCCAGAAATCATTAATTTAGACCAAATATGTTCAGAGCTATGAAGAATTTAAATTTTATATAGCCTTGGGGCGTGGCACCGCCTACTTTTCCAAAAATTGATATAGCCTAAATCGTACACAACAATTTTCTTAACCAATCTTGAAAGATAAAAGAGATCGACCATAAACTTTGGACATTATTGAAGTACAAACAAAACACAAAAAATGTGGGCGTGGCACCGCCCACTTTTCCAAAATTACATAAATCTTGACCAAAGGACACACATATCCAAAAATCATTAATTTAGACCAAATATGTCCAGAGTTATGAAGAATTGTAGTTTTATATAGCCTGGGGGCGTGGCACCGCCCACTTTTCCAAAAATTAGTATAGCCTATGCTTTAACCCATGATCTCAAGAATATACTGTGAAAATTTCATAAAAATCGGTTGAGTACTTTGGACGCCCATAAGGGACACACAGACACACAGACACACATTCATTTTTATTTATAAGATATGCAGTTGTGGTTTGGACGCATACATAAAGCCACCTTAGGTCCATTTAATATAGCTATTTACTCAACATATTATACTCAACAAGCATGACAATAACAAATGAGTTGACAATTGCAGCAACAAAAATCAACTATGTACATAATTACTGTACTAATCTAACCAGCACCAAAGGCAATTATGTACAGCGTGTGTGTGTGTTGGTGTGCACCATCTAGCGTCATATGGCGTTTTCAGTGCCATCTACGCAGCAGTAGTGAGGATGGATTTCAAAGACAACAACCAATATTCTATTTTCGTTGCATAGTTCCCGTTATATCATCTATTACAATACAATTTTCTCAATTTTACTCTCAATAAAAACTTCATATCGCCGCCTAAGAAGTTAACTTCAAAAATGTATACTTCTACACATTATGCTGCAGGGGGTACATGATGTAGACATACCACCATACCCATTTCTTTAAAGTAACCCAAATTCAAATATCACATATGCTTGGTCTTTCGAATACATTTTTTATTGAGCTGTTGAAAAATGGTCATTTGGTTTTTTTGGTTGTCTCAATTTTCCCGCTGTTGTTATACAGGGCTCAATAAGTTATACACATTAATTAAATATGGCATTCTCAGTCAAAATTTGTTATAAAAACAATACTAATTTTAAAATTCTGTTCATTTTCAAATAACTTGTGAGTCAAATATAGCAAGATTTAGCTTCCAGTAGTAGCAAAGTGTTAGTATGCAAGTGTAGACGTGCTTATGTCGTGCTGCCGGTTTTGTCACTTTTTCCTGTAATAATAACTTGTATACACACGTAAAGTTGCCGAAAACTTGGTGCTAATCTGTTGCTTGTTTTTCGGGCATTGAAATTTAATCTCAAAGTGAATTTTTTCCCGCGTAATTATTGATTTCCATAAATTTTTCTAATGGCTGATAAAAAAGTGACTAGAAGCACAAAGTTATCCCCGCCGAAGGGTAATACCCCACTTCATGGCGAAGTTAGAGATGGTAAGAGCCCACAACCGGTGCAGTGGCTGAAACAAATGAAACAAATGGAGAGTAAGCTGGAGAGCATGGTAGCGAATTTAAGTGGGAACATAAAGAGCAGTGAAGAGCGACTTATGCAGCGATTCAACGATATTGTAGCAGAGTTGCAAAGTATAAAGACCACTGTCATATATTATTTGTATTTCTGAGACCTGGTTCGGCGAACATGTCACTGATCTACATTGCTGCATTACCAACTATAATGTTGTGCGTAATGATCGAAAGCACAAAAAAGGGGGTGGGGTAGCTATATATTGCAGAAAATCGCTTAAAATCAAAACTGAATATATTATTTCAGAGGTTACAGATGGTATCACCAAAGTACTTGTTTCATGCGTATACAACCCGAATAAATGTTTATTATTAGATGGCTACTTTTCTGATTTATCTGTTCATGTTATTGAGTATGAGTGCTATGTTATGTGTGGTGATTTTAATGTAAGCTTACTTGTGAATGACTCGATTAGTATCAAACTGTGCTTCTTCATTCCACTGAAAGGGTTTACTTTTCTTTAATAAATTAGTAAGCGGAGTGGTGACAGCGGCAAAGTTGTTCACAAAACGCCCATACCATCCAGCCATACCTAAGAAACGCCTTAACTGCTTTACGTTAGTGGGAATAGGATACTCGATAACGGCAGCAATTTTATCTGGATCGGTTTGAATTGTTCCGTCACCCACGATGTATCCAAGATATCTCACCTCCTTTATACAAAATTTACTTTTTGCGACGTTAATTGTCAAACCCGCTTTCCTTAAACATTGAGCAACTTCGGACAAAACGGAAATATGCGTGTCGAAATCTTCCGGCACTACCAAGAGGTCGTCTAAGTAGACAAACACTTGATTCTTCAAAAGAGGAGGGATAACGCGATCCATCAAGCGACAGAGTGCTTGTGGGGCATTGCATAGACCGAAAGGCAGAACGCGGTATCGGTAAAGCGGACGATTAGGGACAGTAAAACAGGTGTAATCTCTTGAGGTTTCTGCCAAAAGGCGCGGCGCAGATCAAGGGTACTGATGAACTTAGCCTTCGGTATTCTACTTAAAATACCATCTATATGTGGGAGGGGATAAGCGTCCTTAATAGTAACACTATCCACTTTTCTGGAATCTAAACACAAAGGAAATTCCATATTATACAGGAAGAACAAGCAAACCAACAATACCCCTATGCCCAGCAAGGTCAATATCAGGAGGACCAACGATACCAACAAAATTGGACTCCAACAGAACAGGAATATGAAGCATACGTGGCTGAAGCAGTGGACGAAGAGCCATCGCAAGAGTATACAGAAGAAAACCAAGCAGACTATATCGACGTAAATTTTTTAGGATGAAGAGTTCCTCTTTGCCATATTTAGAGTTTAAAACGAGGAACGGAGAAATTTTAAGGATACTGGTGCATAGAGGTTCGAGTAAAAATTACATACAACCGAAATTTGTAACAAAACCCATACCCAACGAAAAACCATTTGTTGCAAATACCATAGCAGGCCAAATCAAGATTACCCATCACACGGTAGCAAATTTATTCGGTAAGGAGAACACAAACTTGAAATTCTTTATTCTACCAGACCTCAAGACTTTCCACGGAATTATCGGTAACGATAGTTTGAAGGACCTTGACGCAACTATCAACGTCCGCCAGGATACGATACAGTTCGGAAACGGAAAAAATCCGAATCAAACAAATGCCTTCCCCCTCCGTTAATAAAATCGATATTAGAACAGAACATATGACCCCGACGCAGAAATCAAAAATGCAGCAATTCACAAAGAATTATAGTCTATTATTTGCTGACCCAAAAAAGAAACTGACCTACACCTCGACGGTGGTAGGCGAAATTAGGACATTCTCTGACACTCCCGTATATACAAGGTATTACCCATACCCTATTGGAATGAGGGAGTTTGTCACTGACGAAATACAGTCTCTACTTAAGGAGGGCATAATAAGACCATCACGCTCTCCGTACAATTCTCCCGTTTGGGTAGTGCCAAAAAAATGGACGCCTCAGAAGTTAAGAAGTACAGACTGGTGATCGATTACAGGAAGCTGAATAATGTTACTGTGGCCGACAGGACCCAATACCTGAGATAAATGAAAAACGCACCCTCCATTTTTCAGAGGACCTTAGACGAAATTCTAAGGGATTATATTGGAAAAATTTGTTACGTCTATATAGACGATATAATAATTTTCGGTGAAAATGAAGAAAGCCACTCTCAAAATTTAGATAAAATATTTCGGACATTGGAGAAAGCCAATATGAAGGTTCAACTCGATAAGTGCGAGTTCTTCCGAGAAGAAGTCGAATTCCTAGGCTTCATCATTTCACCCAAGGGAGTAAGGACGAATCCTGCTAAGGTGAAAGCAATTCAGGACTTTCCCTGTCCAAAAAATTTGAGGGATTTGAGGTCTTTCCTTGGACTCTCCGGCTATTACCGACGCTTTATCAGGGATTATGCCAAGCTGGCAAAACCCCTGACTTCGCTCCGAAGAGGGGAGGATGTGCTCGTCTCGAAAAATGCGTCCAGCAAAAAACAAATAACCCTAGACAGTACCGCGTTGGAAGCCTTCAACAAAATAAAATTGTCGCTGGTTTCAAAAGAAGTGATACTGTTGCTTGTTTTTCGGGCATTGAAATTTAATCTCAAAGTTAATTTTTTCGCGCGTAATTGTTGATTTCCATAAATTTTTCTACTGGCTGATAAAAAAGTGACTCGAACCACAAAGTTATCCCCGCCGATGGGTAATACCCCGCTTCATGGCAAAGTTAGAGATGGTAGAGCCCACAAACGGTGCAGTGGCTGAAACAAATGAAACAAATGGAGAGTAAGCTGGAGAGCATGGTGGCGAATTTAAGTGGGAACATAAAGAGCAGTGAAGAGCGACTTATGCAGCGAGTCAACGAGTTGCAAAGTATAAAGACCACTGTCAAACTCTTTGATGTGAGGCTGACTGCTGTAGAATCAGCGTGTGAAGAAATTGACGCGCTTAAGGCAGAGGTGATTTTGCTGAAAAATGAGTCGGCAAAGCAAGAGAACGCAGCTGCTGCTACTGACCTTATAATTAACGGCGTACCCAATTGTGCAAAAAAGAGTTGCTTGGAGATTTTCTCTGACATTTGCAAAGTAGTGAAACATGAGATGCCAGCAGTAAGAGAAATTTTCCGAGTACCTGTTACGAAACCAAACCGCGCCAGCAGTTCCTCACACACAACGACGTCGACTTCTTCACCCATCATTGTGAAACTGCACTCGTCATATGCCCGTAGTAGACTCTTCATGTCGATAGCTGGCTACTGCAAAGCCAATAAGAGAGCTCTTACTTTACATGATATTGCCGTTGAAGGTGCAGCGAACATTCACCTGCACGAAAGTTTGTCGAGAGCAAACCGTGAGCTTATGCATTATGCAGCCCAGCTCAACAGCCAAAAACATCTGGCGGCTCCTTTCTCAATACGCGGGAAAGTGTTTGTTTGTAAAAGAGACGGGGAGAAGGCGATTCGTGTAAATAATAAACAAGAAATTGACGAAATTGTTGGCACATCATGAAATAGGAAAAATGGTTTTCTCATGTGATTTATTTGTTATGTTTAATTTAAGTTGGCTTATTTTTACCTTATTTGCATTACCAGGCAAATTTGCATATTTATTTTACTGCATACTACAAATGTTTTCATTGAAGTTGTGTATCAATTAACGACTGTTCAACAAATATTCGGCTCTAATGATAAACACAAGGTGATGTTGGATATACTGTGTAAGCAATCGAATGGTCTTAACGTAGTTCACTTTAATGAACGCAGCCTGAGCTCTGATAAGATGGGCTATGTTAGATATATTTTTTCGTTGGTAGATATTATTTGTATTTCTGAGACCTGGTTCGGTAAACATGTCACTGATCTACATTGCTGCATTAGCAACTATAATGTTGTGCCTAGGGTAGCTATATATTGCAGAAAATCGCATAAAATCAAAACTCTTGCTAAATCTGAAGGTTGTGGTACTGAATATATTATTTCAGAGGTTACAGATGGTATCACCAAAGTACTTGTTTCATGCGTGTACAACCCGAATAAATGTTTTTTTATAGATGGCTACGTTTCTGATTTATCTGTTCATGTTATTGAGTATGAGTGCTATGTTATATGTGGTGATTTTAATGTAAACTTACTTGTGAATGACTTGATTAGTATCAAACGGCGTGATCAAATAACAGCAGCTGGACTAACTATTGTTAACGAGAAAATACCTACAAGATACGCTAATAACGCCAGGTCAAGCCTTTTTGATTTTTTTTATTAACACTGATTTGGCCTTAATTCTTAAATTTGACCAACTTTTTTTCATTTCGGACCATGATTTGCTTTTCTGTACTGTTGATGTACAGCCCAATTCTTAATATTCCCATGGGAGCTAATCTCCCACAAATTTGTTTTTCCCAAAAACGAATTCTCCTAGGGAAATGAGTTTTCCCAAAAAAATTGGGAAGAAGAATTTCGAAGTTCGAATCAGCTGTTTTGTCTTAATTTTACATGTGATTTAAGCAAATTTTATAAAAGCGATAATATCCCTGTTTGTTAAAATTAAATATATGTACATATAAAAGCAAAAAAATGTACTCCATTGCATTTCGCTTAGCCGCAGAAGAGTTGGACATTGAAGAGTCAGATAGAGTTGTGCGCAGGCAACTAAGAGAAAAAAAAAATCCACTGGAGCTTCCGAAATCTTTGTAAGTAGAAAATGAAACTTTTAACATTAAGAATATAAATTATTCATGGTACTTTTTAGGTTTTTAAAGTACTTTAGAGCCCGCATTTAAATACTTATTGGAACTGCTGAATAATGCATCGGTACCAGCAAGGAAGCAATTTGCAGTACCTATTATTGTAAAATTAAGTGGGTGCTTACGCTTTTTTGCTGAATTAGGGTACCAGACGGGAATTGGTAAAGATTCCGATGTAAGTTTGGCACAATCCAGTTTTAGCAAAGTCCTTACAGAAGTTATTAATATATTTGAAACTGCCCTGTGCCCTGAGTGGATAAAAGTATGTGAAACTCGTGAAGAATACCGAAAAATTGCCATGCAGTTTTACATTAAACACGGTATTCCTGGAGTGGTGGGCTGTATTGATGGCACACATGTACGCATAATTGCACCCTCACAAAACGCACACGTTTACTATAATCGTAAGGGATACTACAGTTTGAACGTATTACTGGTAAGTATTCCTTCTTTGCTACCTTACATTTTGTAACACACTTTGTACATTTAGCTTTGCGATAGCGAGATGAAAATAAGGTATGTCGATGCCTCGCATCCTGGTGCATGCCACGATTCGTTTATTTGGAACACAAGCGACCTGCGTGCCCACTTTGAACAGGAGTATTTAAGCGGAGTAAATAATTTCTGGCTTTTGGGTAACACTTTTTAGATTTTTTTCCACCTCCTTCTTCTAAAAAGTATTTACTTACCTATATTTTAATTGTTTGTAATGTCTGCCATTAGGTGATGCTGGATATCCCTTGGAGCCATGGTTGATGACATCACATAGGTCGCCAGAGGAAGGCTCTACGCAAAGCCGCTTTAACGAAGCGCATGCGAAATGCAGAAATATAATTGAAAGAACTAATGGAGTGCTTAAAAATCGATGGAGGTGTATCCTTGGTGCGAGAGAGTTGCACTATTCGCCAGAAAAAGCTGCGAAAATTGTGAACGTATGTTGTGCCTTACATAATGTATGCATCCATTTTAAGGCATGCCAGGGTACCATAGATTACGAAGTGCTGGAGCCTGCTGACACAGATCCAGTTTCAGTTACGTCGCCACAGTATGCGAATGTAGCGCAAGCAACCAGAGCAAACATAGGCAATAATCTTTAAATTTATAAACACAAAAGAAACCCCATGAAATTCTTTATTCTACCAGACCTCAAGACTTTCCACGGAATTATCGGTAACGATAGTTTGAAGGACCTTGACGCAACTATCAACGTCCGCCAGGATACGATACAGTTCGGAAACGGAAAAAATCCGAATCAAACAAATGCCTTCCCCCTCCGTTAATAAAATCGATATTAGAACAGAACATATGACCCCGACGCAGAAATCAAAAATGCAGCAATTCACAAAGAATTATAGTCTATTATTTGCTGACCCAAAAAAGAAACTGACCTACACCTCGACGGTGGTAGGCGAAATTAGGACATTCTCTGACACTCCCGTATATACAAGGTATTACCCATACCCTATTGGAATGAGGGAGTTTGTCACTGACGAAATACAGTCTCTACTTAAGGAGGGCATAATAAGACCATCACGCTCTCCGTACAATTCTCCCGTTTGGGTAGTGCCAAAAAAATGGACGCCTCAGAAGTTAAGAAGTACAGACTGGTGATCGATTACAGGAAGCTGAATAATGTTACTGTGGCCGACAGGACCCAATACCTGAGATAAATGAAAAACGCACCCTCCATTTTTCAGAGGACCTTAGACGAAATTCTAAGGGATTATATTGGAAAAATTTGTTACGTCTATATAGACGATATAATAATTTTCGGTGAAAATGAAGAAAGCCACTCTCAAAATTTAGATAAAATATTTCGGACATTGGAGAAAGCCAATATGAAGGTTCAACTCGATAAGTGCGAGTTCTTCCGAGAAGAAGTCGAATTCCTAGGCTTCATCATTTCACCCAAGGGAGTAAGGACGAATCCTGCTAAGGTGAAAGCAATTCAGGACTTTCCCTGTCCAAAAAATTTGAGGGATTTGAGGTCTTTCCTTGGACTCTCCGGCTATTACCGACGCTTTATCAGGGATTATGCCAAGCTGGCAAAACCCCTGACTTCGCTCCGAAGAGGGGAGGATGTGCTCGTCTCGAAAAATGCGTCCAGCAAAAAACAAATAACCCTAGACAGTACCGCGTTGGAAGCCTTCAACAAAATAAAATTGTCGCTGGTTTCAAAAGAAGTGATACTGTTGCTTGTTTTTCGGGCATTGAAATTTAATCTCAAAGTTAATTTTTTCGCGCGTAATTGTTGATTTCCATAAATTTTTCTACTGGCTGATAAAAAAGTGACTCGAACCACAAAGTTATCCCCGCCGATGGGTAATACCCCGCTTCATGGCAAAGTTAGAGATGGTAGAGCCCACAAACGGTGCAGTGGCTGAAACAAATGAAACAAATGGAGAGTAAGCTGGAGAGCATGGTGGCGAATTTAAGTGGGAACATAAAGAGCAGTGAAGAGCGACTTATGCAGCGAGTCAACGAGTTGCAAAGTATAAAGACCACTGTCAAACTCTTTGATGTGAGGCTGACTGCTGTAGAATCAGCGTGTGAAGAAATTGACGCGCTTAAGGCAGAGGTGATTTTGCTGAAAAATGAGTCGGCAAAGCAAGAGAACGCAGCTGCTGCTACTGACCTTATAATTAACGGCGTACCCAATTGTGCAAAAAAGAGTTGCTTGGAGATTTTCTCTGACATTTGCAAAGTAGTGAAACATGAGATGCCAGCAGTAAGAGAAATTTTCCGAGTACCTGTTACGAAACCAAACAGCGCCAGCAGTTCCTCACACACAACGACGTCGACTTCTTCACCCATCATTGTGAAACTGCACTCGTCATATGCCCGTAGTAGACTCTTCATGTCGATAGCTGGCTACTGCAAAGCCAATAAGAGAGCTCTTACTTTACATGATATTGCCGTTGAAGGTGCAGCGAACATTCACCTGCACGAAAGTTTGTCGAGAGCAAACCGTGAGCTTATGCATTATGCAGCCCAGCTCAACAGCCAAAAACATCTGGCGGCTCCTTTCTCAATACGCGGGAAAGTGTTTGTTTGTAAAAGAGACGGGGAGAAGGCGATTCGTGTAAATAATAAACAAGAAATTGACGAAATTGTTGGCACATCATGAAATAGGAAAAATGGTTTTCTCATGTGATTTATTTGTTATGTTTAATTTAAGTTGGCTTATTTTTACCTTATTTGCATTACCAGGCAAATTTGCATATTTATTTTACTGCATACTACAAATGTTTTCATTGAAGTTGTGTATCAATTAACGACTGTTCAACAAATATTCGGCTCTAATGATAAACACAAGGTGATGTTGGATATACTGTGTAAGCAATCGAATGGTCTTAACGTAGTTCACTTTAATGAACGCAGCCTGAGCTCTGATAAGATGGGCTATGTTAGATATATTTTTTCGTTGGTAGATATTATTTGTATTTCTGAGACCTGGTTCGGTAAACATGTCACTGATCTACATTGCTGCATTAGCAACTATAATGTTGTGCCTAGGGTAGCTATATATTGCAGAAAATCGCATAAAATCAAAACTCTTGCTAAATCTGAAGGTTGTGGTACTGAATATATTATTTCAGAGGTTACAGATGGTATCACCAAAGTACTTGTTTCATGCGTGTACAACCCGAATAAATGTTTTTTTATAGATGGCTACGTTTCTGATTTATCTGTTCATGTTATTGAGTATGAGTGCTATGTTATATGTGGTGATTTTAATGTAAACTTACTTGTGAATGACTTGATTAGTATCAAACGGCGTGATCAAATAACAGCAGCTGGACTAACTATTGTTAACGAGAAAATACCTACAAGATACGCTAATAACGCCAGGTCAAGCCTTTTTGATTTTTTTTATTAACACTGATTTGGCCTTAATTCTTAAATTTGACCAACTTTTTTTCATTTCGGACCATGATTTGCTTTTCTGTACTGTTGATGTACAGCCCAATTCTTAATATTCCCATGGGAGCTAATCTCCCACAAATTTGTTTTTCCCAAAAACGAATTCTCCCAATTACGAACTCCCAGGGAAATGAGTTTTCCCAAAAAAATTGGGAAGAAGAATTTCGAAGTTCGAATCAGCTGTTTTGTCTTAATTTTACATGTGATTTAAACAAATTTTATAAAAGCGATAATATCCCTGTTTGTTAAAATTAAATATATGTACATATAAAAGCAAAAAAAATGTACTCCATTGCATTTCGCTTAGCCGCAGAAGAGTTGGACATTGAAGAGTCAGATAGAGTTGTGCGCAGGCAACTAAGAGAAAAAAAAAATCCACTGGAGCTTCCGAAATCTTTGTAAGTAGAAAATGAAACTTTTAACATTAAGAATATAAATTATTCATGGTACTTTTTAGGTTTTTAAAGTACTTTAGAGCCCGCATTTAAATACTTATTGGAACTGCTGAATAATGCATCGGTACCAGCAAGGAAGCAATTTGCAGTACCTATTATTGTAAAATTAAGTGGGTGCTTACGCTTTTTTGCTGAATTAGGGTACCAGACGGGAATTGGTAAAGATTCCGATGTAAGTTTGGCACAATCCAGTTTTAGCAAAGTCCTTACAGAAGTTATTAATATATTTGAAACTGCCCTGTGCCCTGAGTGGATAAAAGTATGTGAAACTCGTGAAGAATACCGAAAAATTGCCATGCAGTTTTACATTAAACACGGTATTCCTGGAGTGGTGGGCTGTATTGATGGCACACATGTACGCATAATTGCACCCTCACAAAACGCACACCTTTACTATAATCGTAAGGGATACTACAGTTTGAACGTATTACTGGTAAGTATTCCTTCTTTGCTACCTTACATTTTGTAACACACTTTGTACATTTAGCTTTGCGATAGCGAGATGAAAATAAGGTATGTCGATGCCTCGCATCCTGGTGCATGCCACGATTCGTTTATTTGGAACACAAGCGACCTGCGTGCCCACTTTGAACAGGAGTATTTAAGCGGAGTAAATAATTTCTGGCTTTTGGGTAACACTTTTTAGATTTTTTTCCACCTCCTTCTTCTAAAAAGTATTTACTTACCTATATTTTAATTGTTTGTAATGTCTGCCATTAGGTGATGCTGGATATCCCTTGGAGCCATGGTTGATGACATCACATAGGTCGCCAGAGGAAGGCTCTACGCAAAGCCGCTTTAACGAAGCGCATGCGAAATGCAGAAATATAATTGAAAGAACTAATGGAGTGCTTAAAAATCGATGGAGGTGTATCCTTGGTGCGAGAGAGTTGCACTATTCGCCAGAAAAAGCTGCGAAAATTGTGAACGTATGTTGTGCCTTACATAATGTATGCATCCATTTTAAGGCATGCCAGGGTACCATAGATTACGAAGTGCTGGAGCCTGCTGACACAGATCCAGTTTCAGTTACGTCGCCACAGTATGCGAATGTAGCGCAAGCAACCAGAGCAAACATAGGCAATAATCTTTAAATTTATAAACACAAAAGAAACCCACAACCGGTAAGGCCCATGAACTATAGACAATAAAAAAACAGCATCTATCCTTTTATATTTGTTTTCTTTACAGTTTTACAATTCCCACCAGTTCTACCAATGTGAAAACCACACATCTAAAATTGTATCAAATGTTTGAAGTTTGGTTATCTCTTATATATATACAAACTATATTGTTACCAAAATGATGTGACTAATGATGACATAGTAAATCCAAAAAAATCGAATCTGAGGTGTATGTAGATAATGAAACGAACAGTACATCTAAGACGTTTACTGTTTACATTTCTATTACATCAAGTTTATCATGAAGTTTATAAAACTTTTCTCTTTACAGAAAGATTTGGCATATTCATGACGTTTAAATAATAGCCTTATCTTGGGACGAGGTATGCGCACTATGGTAGGTTAATTGTTGTCCATATACGACGAAGGTTAAAACCCGCATGAAAACCTGCAAAGAAAAGAAACATTTAAGATATCAAAAAATTTTCATTTAGTGCGACACATTTTTTGGTGGGTAAATGCAACTGCGCTGCTACCGAAACGACACAGTTCTTCGGGCAGCACTAATAGAACTTACCTAATCCTGTCCAGATGTCCATGCGCCGTCCAGGCGACCCACCATACCTGCCTGCATATGCCCAGCATAATCTGAAAAGAAAGAAATAATATTAAATTTGCTTTAAAATGCATTTAAAATTTCAATAATTACAAAATTGACTTACCTATCCTACTGCTGGTGACCACGCGTGCCGGAAACAATTATAATAATGAATTGTGTCATTTTCTTTGTTTCGCACTTCTTCTTTACCTACCATTGTAAGTAAATGTAAATATGTATGTACGACATAGCAAAAGCGTGAGTAAACATATATAAGTATGTATGTGTGGTTCAATTGAACCGTCGTTCAATGCGAGCGCCATACATATATGTAAATAATGTAATGCGCTAGTGATGCTACGGTTTTGGTCAACGGGCACCAAAAACCCGACTTGCCAGAAAATCGGGACCGCTTACAGCGGGCGAAGGGGGGACGAAATCTACGTTCGTCCCGCAAAAAAAAAAATTAAAAAGTCTAAATAATAAAAAGTTTTTTTTCACATCGGGAAAAATTTTCTTTCGGGCTGCTGAATTTTTTTATGATTTTGGGTTTGGTTTTTCGGAGGGGCAGGACTGCTTTGCCCACAAAACAACCATAACAAACCCGAAAACCGCCCTCCACTCACACTCTCTACCCGGATCGGTACCGAACGTCAGTACCGACCAAAGCGGAAATGTCGCTGTGTGCGCAGCCCTAATGAGCACCAGTGAACCATAGCAGAATAAATACATATACATATGTACATATGTAGGTACACAAAAAATAGCAAAACGCACTACCGGGTGATCCCGTAGTTGCAATAAAGTTTTTTTGGACAAATTATGTCTGCCAAGCATTTAGTTGCATTAGTCTGCAAAATTGCAGAGACTAATACTTATAATAAAAATATATACATATATAAAAAATAATTTCGCCACCCACGCTTACCAGCGTCGTTCATATAACGGCGCAAGCATCGAACCTGGTTCGGAACCACGGCCATTCCGACCAGTACACGGGGTATCGGACTCACTGCAGTTCCGACCCTTCCGAACGAGTTTCATATAAACTCGACAATTTAGACTGGCCATTCAGCCGTGCCAGCTAAATCTTGTTTTCTATCGAAAATTTAGACTGGCCACTCAGCCGTGCCAGCTAAATACAAGCCACGGGACACAGACCTGCGTAGACTGGCCACACTGCCGCGCCAGCTACGCAGCCTTAACAATTAGTATGTAAGATTAGATTAAGCCTAAAAAATAAAAATTAAATTTTTTTCTCTTCTTCTCAATCAATCTAGTGGCAAGAAATATACAACTTTTTATTTTTTCACATTTTCCTCCACCTAGCTCTAGGTACGAAGCAAAGGTACGGGCAGACGAGAAACCTCCATCTTCGGAAGGTCGCTCAAGGGCAGACAATGGTGACTGCGCCATCCGGCACTCACCATCCTAGCAATAAGCCAGTAGTTTTAAGAGGACGTGGTCGAAAATCCTGGGGGCGGATTAGGATGTTGCGTATCGCAAGGGGGCCGGCATGTTTAGGCCCGATGCCTAAAGTCTTATAAAATGCGCCACCCTAATGTCACATTTTTAGTTTATACAAAACCCCAACACCAAGCCTCCCACATGTATGTACATGCGCATATTCATGTTCGTCAGCAAACATATACATGCATGTGGGTGTGCATGTGTCGGCTCACCTCCCCTTAAAACCGGAGGCTGAAATTCGGGGGTCAACGGTTGTCCGCGACTGGACAACCGTCTACTTTTCCAGCGAGCGTTGAAAAAACCACATCACGGCCACCCCAGGACTTTCACCGGCAACCAATATCGAAGGTAAAAATAACTTGTAAAATTATACATTTCATACCAAATATACGGCCACATTATAACGAGATTCTCGTTTTCGTTCTTTTCATTTCATTAATAATACCAATTCGACCGCGGTGCTTTCGAGCCACGGCCGCTCCAGCTAAGCACCACAGCCGAGTTTGTTCACAATTAATTATATTAATTCTTTGTTAAGTTAAATAACCCTGCTATTATTATTATTAGTTTTTTTTCTTCTTTCCTATTTTCACCAATTACATTTCTTTTTTTGAAATTGTGTTCTTTAATTAAATTTGTGTTACTACAGTTAACTTTTCCTTTTACTATAGCTAATTTTCTTTTTACTATAGCTAACTTTTCTTTTGCTTATTTATGTACTTATTTTTGTTTTGTTTGCTTATTTCTATTATTAGGTATGGTTACATTATTATTGTTATTGTTATGTTATTTTATTATTTATTTATCATTATGTTATTTTATTGGCGGCCTTTAATTTGTAATAATTGTAGTTTGTTATAATGAAATTTGTTTATTTATTTATACATTGGATTAATTTAATTAGAATATATTTGTCGGTAAGTATTTTATGTATTTAATTAAATTTATCTTATTTCATGTATTTAATTTTATTTTTATTTTATGAATTTAGTTCTATCTTAGGTTACATATTATGTTCCATTCTATGTTATTTATTTTATCTTTATTATTGACTGCAGAAAAAATTATTAATAGGTCTATAGCTCGTACCGAACCAGGATACTTCAAATATAAAGACCAGAAAACACAAGCTTGTTGTTTGTGTAAAATCTCAATAACAAAAAACCAAGAGCACATGGTTGGCAAACTGTGACACCAAAACAGTGTTGCAAAAAATCCATCATGATCCAATATCAACACCGGAAGGAAGTGTTTGATTCATGAATTGGTAAAGGTTGATTGAACAGGGCGTTTAGAAGGCAAAAAATCCAGCGTATTGTTAGCTCAATAGTTAGCAATGCGTGCCAAAATTTCTCTGATGAGTGAAGTTAGCAACTTCCGAAATGGATCTATAAGAAAAGCTATGGCGGTTGTCTCCAAATTTTTCCTGTTCATATCAACAAAAAACTTTTAATGATTAATAAAAACTAGTATATCCCATGGTCGAAATTCGACCACCTTAAACCAGTTTAACTTATTAAATCCGCTGTTCGCATTTTGCTCCAGTACCTTATGCCTAGAGGCATAAATATTGGAGACATTTTTATTGCTGAAAATAATTATTTATAGTTGAGTTATTGAGAGTCGCTTTCATAAAAGCTGGTTTACTCTAAAGACGGGTAATTTGACAACTAACCAAAAAAAATCCGTTCATTAAAGACCAGTAATCATTAATAGGAGATGGCAAAAACGGTACTTAGTAATGTTTGAAAGTCCACCATCAGACCCACCACTCCTTTCATATTCCGTCAATATTTCAATAAACAAAATTAAATTTCATTGACATATACCAACAACATAGTTAGACTTATAATATATATAAAAGTCACATAGAATGATGCCATATCGAACAAAATTGGAAGCAAATAAAATTTTCAGTGCGTTTTCCACAAAACAATTTTCATTTCATTTTAAACACTTCAGTTTTTCGGGATTTTAGGATGCATCTAAATTAGCGACCGTATATAGTGAAATTTAACAAATAAGTACCAATTTCATAAAATAAAAAAAAAAAAATTAAGTTAGAGTTCTATAAAATCACAACTTTTGTCCTATTTTCCAGAAAAATGTTAATTTTGAACTATTTTTTGCAATAGAACATGCAAGATATGTTAAAAACAAATGTTTTAGGATGCATCTCAAGAGCTACCCGAGAAAAGTGACCATGAATACTTTTGAATCTCACTTTTATTATAGAAAACTGCGTTTTTTGAAAAGAATAATAATTTTAAATTTTTTTTTAAAATGAATTTGGAGTTTATTTCGAAGTTCTCATTATGAGCATCAGGCCGGTTTCCAATTTGGATTTTTTAGGGTTTTTCCTCAACAATTTAGATATCTTACTAATATATAAAAACGTAAGTTTGTGAGTGACTGCGGATGTTTGTGGTTCTTTATCGTCTGAACAAATGGCCCGATCATTACGAAATTTTGCAGACAACTTCTTAAGAGTGCAGAATAGGTAACAGGCATCATGAAATTTCGATAAATTTATCGATAATAGAGTTATCGGCCAAAATGTTGTTTGCCGTAAAATTTGAAGTATTCGCACAAAATTGGTATCAATCGAAAGAGGAAGACCACAGTTTTCATTTGGACTTTGGTTCAATTCGATATATTTATCGATAACTAAGTTATCGGTCAAAATGTGGTTTCGGGTAAACTTTGGAATATTCGCACAAAATTGGTATCAAACGAAAGGGGAAGACCACAGCTTTCATTTGGACTTCGGTTCAATTCGATATATTTATCGATAACTAAGTTATCGGTCAAAATGTGGTTTCGGGTAAACTTTGGAATATTCGCACAAAATTGGTATCAATCGAAAGGGGAAGACCACAGTTTTCATTTGGACTTTGGTTCAATTCGATATATTTATCGATAACTAAGTTATCGGTCAAAATGTGGTTTCTGGTATACTTTGGAATATTCGCACAAAATTGGTATCAAACAAAAGGGGAAGACCACAGCTTTCATTTGGACTTTGGTTCATTTCGATATATTTATCGATAACAGAGTTATTGGCCAAAATGTGGTTTCGGGTAAACTTTGGAATATTCGCACAAAATTGGTATCAAACGAAAGGGGAAGACCACAGCTTTCATTTGGACTTTGGTTTAATTCGATATATTTATCGATAACAAAGTTATCGATCAAAATGTGGTTTCGGGTAAACTTTGGAATATTCGCACAAAATTTGTATCAAACGAAAGGGGAAGACCACAGCTTTCATTTGGACTTTGGTTCAATTCGATATATTTATCGATAACAGAGTTATCGGTCAAAATGTGGTTTCGGGTAAACTTTGGAATATTCGAACAAAATTTGTATCAAACGAAAGGGGAAGACCACAGCTTTCATTTCGACTTTGGTTCAATTCGATATATTTATCGATAACAGAGTTATCAGTCAAAATGTGGTTTCGGGTTAACTTTGGAATATTCGCACAAAATTTGTATCAAGCGAAAGGGGAAGACCACAGCTTTCATTTGGACTTTGGTTCAATTCGATATGTTTATCGATTACAGAGTTATCGGTCAAAATGTGGTTTCGGGTAAACTTTTGAATATTCGCACAAAATTGGTATAAAAAGAAAGGGGAAGGCCACAGGTTTCATTTGGACTTTGCTTCATTTATGGAAACATCTATTTTGAGAACGGCTGTGCCTAATACACATAACTAAATTTGGAAGGTAAATTTTGTATCCGCTCGAGATGGTTATACGCTAAAAAAATAAAGGCATTTGGAAAGGTTTTGGAGATTTCCCTAAAAATGTTGACCAGGATAGCCTTATAAAGTGTTCTTTCAATTTGAGCCCGTTTTCGAGATATTGGTAAAAATTTCAACCAGGAGGGGCCCTCGATGGTATTGGTATGATATGGGTATCAAATGAAAGGTGTTGCCAAATGATTTAACATGTTTTAGCTATTTTTCAATATAAAACGATATTATTAACCAAAACGTAGACCAAAATTGGAGCTAGAAGGTTTTTGTGAAAAAATGGGTCTAAAATGAAAGGGGTTGATGCGATTATTAAAATGGAGTCATTTTAAATCCTTTTGGGATTGGGATTGAGAAAGGGATAGGTATGTGGATGACAATTAAAAAGCAATATGAAAAGACAAAAGCATATGAAGAGGATGGACGGAGAGAAGGACGTGGAGCTGAAATTAGGAGGGCGAATCACATATTTTAAATGCAAACAAGTTAGTGTTTGGGCAGGACAACGTCTGCCGGGTTTGCTAGTATGTATATATATAAGTACATTACATATTGACTTTCATATCATTTCAATAATATTCCGTGATATTTATATCATATGACCCCAACTTAGATAAATAGCTATATTTATTATGGAAAATCAAAATTCCTTAAAAAAGCAAATTCCTTAAAAAAAAAATTCATAAAACGACATATGTATATAAGTACATATTGTGTTAAGGTAGATTTTAGTAATTTCCCTGCAAAAAAAATAGTCAATATGAAAAAAAGGGGAAAAAAATTGTATATTCGAAGTTGAGAACCATGAGAAGCACGCGTCCCACCCGAAACCATTACACATGCGCTATTGGTACACATGAATATATCCGTATAGCGGGAGAATATTACAACTTACACATATGATGGTTTTCTGGTTTTTTTCGTCAAATTCAACTCGGAAATATTGAAAACACATATCTTAACTGGCCCAATTAGCCTAAATATGTAAGGATTCCGGTTATATGTCGACTCTTTTACAAATTAAAATTTTTAGGAAGAAAATAGTTGATGTGTTTAGGAAAATTAACGCGATTTCAAACTATTTCGTGAATATAAAATTGAAGAAGCTACAAACTGTGTTTTTACTTTTTGTATATTAAATATGATATATTTCTTAAAAAAATATATATTGATAAATTGAAATAATGTTTTAGCTTTTTTTCAAAACATTTGATTTTTTCACTCCAAGATAGATGTCATAAACAGAAAAATATTGAAATATTGGGTTATATGTCGACTCTTTTGCAAATTAAAGTTTTTAGGAACAAAATAGTTGATGTCTTTAGGAAAATTAACGCGATTTCTAATTATTTCGTAAGTATAAAATTGAAGAAGCTACAAACTGTGTTTTTACTTTTTGTATATTAAATATGATATATTTCTTAAAAAATATATATTGATAAATTGAAATAATGTTTTAGCTTTTTTTCAAAAAATTTGATTTTTTCACTCCAAGATAGATGTCATAAACAGAAAAATATTGAAATATTGGGTTATACATATGTCGACACTTTTGCAAATAAAAATTTTCAGGAGCAAAATAGTTGATGTCTTTAGGAAAATTAACGGATTTCTAATTATTTCGTAAGTATAAAATTGAAGAAGCTACAGACTGTGTTTTTACTTTTTGTATATTAAATATGATATATTTCTTAAAAAATATATATTGATAAATTGAAATAATTTTTTAGCTTTTTTTCAAAAAATTTGATTTTTTCACTCCAAGATAGATGTCATAAACAGAAAAATATTGAAATATTGGGTTATATGTCAACTCTTTTGCAAATAAAAATTTTTAAAAACAAAATAGTTGATGTCTTTAGGAAAATTAACGCGATTTCTAATTGTTTCGTAAGTATAAAATTGAAGAAGCTACAAACTGTACTTTTTCTTTTTGCATATTAAATATGATATATTTCTTGAAAAATATAAATTGATAAATATTGATAAATTGGAATAATTTTTTAGATTTTTTAAGATAGATGTCATAAACAGAAAAATATTGAAATATTGGGTTAGGTTAGGTTAGGTTAGGTTAAGGTGGCCGCCTCTCAGCGGTGCCGAGAGGCGCACTTAGGCCGACTGGCCCATTGTGATACCACTGAGCGGGTTTAAATCCCTTCTACCTTTAAGAGTAAGTGTTCAATGAAAGAACCACCCTGTGCGCTTAATGAAGCGCAGGATGTCTCCAATTTCGGCAGTGCCTAGCTCCGCTAGGCCGAGGAGTAGGCACCTGCTTAGGCACTCCAGCCGGGTTCTGGCTAGTGCGGGGCAGCTGCAGAGGAAGTGCTCGACACTCTCAATTTCCTCCTCGTCCCTGCAGCTGCGACAGAAATCATTTGAAGGGACCCCCATGCGGTTGGCATGTACACCCATGAGACAGTGTCCCGTGAGCACCCCGATCAACATTCCAAGGGAGGGTCGGTCAAGTTTGAGTATGGACTCGGTTCGTTTGTTGCAGATGCGGGGCCAAGTTTGCCTCGACACCTCGCATGTCGTTTCCGTAGCCCATCTCGAGTTTGCCTTTTTGTTGAATTCACGTAGGAGCCAGAGCTTAGTCGTGGCAAGAGGCGGGGGGATGATCCCAGTGTGGTTCTCCTCTGTACGCTCCGTGGCCTTCCTTGCCAACTCGTCAGCAGCACAGTTTCCAGGAATGTCGCTGTGTCCTGGAACCCATATCACAGCTGTGGAGCATTTCGAAGACAATTCATTGAGCGACCGCCTACAGTCTTGAGCTACTTTCGAGGTAGAGTTACTGCTCTGAAGAGCCTTGATCGCTGCCTGGCTGTCGCTGTATATGGATACAGATGTGCGGTTTTTCGATAAAAGCCAGTGTGCAGCCTCCTCTATGGCCGTAAGTTCCGCCTGGAATACGCTGCAGTGGCTGGGTAGTCTAATGCTTAAGCATAGTGAAAGATCCTCTGAGTAGACGCCGCTGCCCACTTTGCCGTTAAGCTTTGAGCCGTCTGTAAATATGGAGTCTGAATGCAGGTTTAGAGTGTGCCTGTCTTCCCATTCCTCCCTATTAGGGATTTTGGTA
This sequence comes from Sphenella marginata, assembly GCA_951509765.1. Taxonomy (NCBI): domain Eukaryota; kingdom Metazoa; phylum Arthropoda; class Insecta; order Diptera; family Tephritidae; genus Sphenella; species Sphenella marginata. The sequence goes on from OX608078.1 coordinate 14,948,880, forward strand.
GAGAACTTGGTATTTGGGCCGTGGCATATAGGTGTGGTGTAGTCCACAGTTTTCAGATTTTGGGGTATGGTCTCCAAGATCTTTGCGTGTCCAAATCTGGTGTCATTCCATCGTTGAACAGCGCTCAGTCTTATTGCGCTATAGCTTGCTTGGAGTTTACCGTACAAGTCAACCGGGAGTAGATTGAGCATGACCTCCAGAGCTTTGGTAGGTGTGGATGGGAGTGACCCCGTGATGAGCACCGCCGCAGAACGCTGTACTCTACCCATCCTTCCTGTGATGCTGTTACGTTCTAGTGCAGGCCACCATACAACAACACCATAAAAGAGGATGGGTCTAACCACAGCGGTGTACAGCCAGTGCATCACCCGGGGGTTCAAGCCCCATTTCTTCCCTACGGCTGCTTTGGATGCATATAGGGCAGTGATAGCTTTCCGGGATCTATCCTCAACATGCTTGTTCCAGTTGAGTTTGCTATCCAAGATAACGCCGAGGTACCTAACCTCTTGAGATAGCGCGAGCCTGACCCCGTTCAGGCGGGGTGGTGTAAACGCTGGTACTTTGTATTTCCTAGTGAAAAGGACCATTTCCGTTTTAGAGGGATTTACGCTAAGGCCGCTTACCATAGCCCAGTCCTCCACGAGGTTCAGAGCCGATTGGAGCAGTTCACTTAGTGTCTGAAGATGCCTGCCAGTGGCCGTAAGAGCGATGTCGTCGGCATAGGCAATGATTTGGCAACCGGTGTTTTCCAGTTCCAGAAGTAGTGTGTTAACGGTTAGGTTCCACAGTAAAGGGGATAGAACTCCCCCTTGAGGAGTGCCTCGAGATGCGTAGCGCACTATTGAGGCCTCACCCAGATTAGCCTGGATACTTCTCTTTGCCAGGAGCTGACTAACGAATTCCACAAGCGGGGGTTCCAGTCCCGTTCCCCGAAGGGACTCGATGACGGCTTGCGGGAGTACGTTATTGAAGGCTCCTTCAATGTCGAGAAAGATACCCAGCGTGTATTCCTTGAAGGCAAGTCCTTTTTCTATCTTCGTGGTAATAGCATGGAGTGCTGTTTCCACGGACTTGCCCTTAGAGTATGCGTGTTGAGCCTTCGAGAGGTCAAGAGGGCGCAGATTATTCCTAATGTGCGCATCTAGTATTCTTTCTAATACCTTAAGAAGGAAGGATGTAAGGCTTATAGGCCGAAAGTCCTTTGGTTTTGAGTGCGAAACTCGCCCTCCTTTCGGTATGAAGACTATCTTCGCCTCGGTCCATTTGTGCGGAACGTGGCGTAGCCTAAGACATGCTGTGTAGATATCAGACAGCATAGGACAGAGAATGCCTCTGGCCGTTTGAAGTTCAGCGGGAAAGATGTTATCAGGTCCCGGAGATTTAAAAGGGTCGAAGGTTCCGATTGCCCATTCGACTTTCTGGGGGGTGATTAGCCCCTCTATAGAGTCGTAAATAGGCCCGCTGTTGTCGGCTGTGGGTGGCTCCGTGGAACAGCCTGGGAAGTGCGTTTCCATTAGGAGTTCCACCATTTCACAGCTGGACGATGTCCAGTCTCCATCTGGTTTCTGGATGAAGGTCGGAACAGTGGGGCTTTTCGATAGAACTTTACGCAGTCTATTCGCCTCTGAGTTGGTTTCAATGTTGGTACAAAAGTCCCTCCATGAATTCTTCTGGGCTTTGTTGACTGCTTTTTTGAAAGTTTTTAAGGCCTGCTTATATTCTTGCCAAGAACCGGTCCGCTTAGCTTCGTTGAACATTCTCCTGCTATTCTTCCTGAGTCGAGAAATTTCGGAGCTCCACCAAGGTGGTCTCGTCCTGTTCCTCGGTCTGGTAACAGGACAGGAGACGTTAAAAGCAGCGTTACAGGACTCTGTGATCAAGTCTACCGCTTCGTCAATTTTAAACGATGAGTCGAGCTCACCGATCGAAGCCGACTCGTTTTCTAGATTAATGTGCGCTTCATCAGATCTTTGCGGTAGACAGAGTCTACCGTGAGAAGCGTGTTTACGAAGCGGATGTGATAGGACGTTCTTGAAAACGTTCCAATCCGTTCGCTTCCTATTTCTGTAAGCTGCAAGAGTGGGTGGTCTCACAAGGAGACAGAAACAAATGTATTTATGATCAGAGAAGGAGTTGTCCTTTGAGACATGCCAGTTCTCAATTTGACCCAGTGCCGGGCCAGAGATTAGCGTAATGTCAAGGACTTCCTTTCTATTTGCGGTTACGAACGTAGGTTCGCTTCCAGAATTGCTTATATACAGGTTGTGTAATAGAATAAAATCGAAAAGGCACTCACCTCTAGGGTTGGTATCCGTAGAACCCCATACTACGTTGTGTGCATTGGCGTCAGCTCCTATAATAATCGGCAGCTTCCGTAGATTTGCCTCCTTCACTGCGTTAGTAAGGCAGCTTGATGGTAATTGAGGGGCTTCATGCGCCATATAGGCTGCAGTTAGCCAGATTTGCCTGCCTTCAACTTCGAGGCTGATGCTCACCGTGTCTGCGTCACTGAAATTGGATAACAGAAAGTAAGAGAGGGTCTTCTTAACGAGGATGCAGGCTCTGGTCCTACCTATAGCTGGGGTCTTTACCACCTGGTAGGCATCCGAGGTTAATCCGCACACCTTGTTACCGACGATCCAAGGTTCTTGGATTAGTACGAGCTCCTCAGCTGTTTCGCCGAGACGCAAGAGAAGGGCAGCCGAAGCTGCCTTGGAGTGATGCAGGTTGATTTGTAGAACCCGCATCATCATAAGTCTACAATTCGGTGTCCGAGCCCTCGTCCATCGCCACCGTCTCTACGCGTTCGGGAGCGGCTATGACTGTGATGTCAAGTGCCGCGTCCTCCGCATCAGAGTCCAGTAGCTGGCTCTCGGACTGGTGCACCCACCGGCCGAAGGTTGACCCGATGAAGCCCGACACCGAGGCAGTATCGCTCCCGGAGTCGTTCGCGGTATCGTACCCGACCAGCGAGTGCGCCCTCCCAACGGGTTCACTCAGGGTGCTGCCCGTGGGACCTTCACCGCCTGGGGCGGTCTGAGAGGCGGTAGGGGTATCATCCGTTCCGCTCAAGGCGTTATCGGCTGAAGGGCCCCCATCGCTAGCTTTATTGGAGGGACCAGTTCCACTCGCGGTGTCTCCTGGTACTTCCGCTCCTGGTTCATCCGTTGCGGTTTCACCCTTTTTCTGGATCCGCAGGGTGATGGAGTAAAAGCAGTAGCTTATGACTCCACCACAGGCTTCCAGAGCAGGGAGAGAGTCTTCGCTAATGACTAGGGTCACATAGCGCTGCTTCTCCCTGACCTCACTAACCCTAACCACCCTCCATTCGCTGGTGGGTAGCCCCGCGTTCCCGTCCTGGATGATCCTCAGGATGGCCTCTGGCGTCGACGGCTCGGCTGCCGGAATCCAGGCCCAGGCCCGTAGCCTGCAAGGAATCTCGTTCCTATGCACCGCTACCAGGTCTGCCCCGGACCACAGCTCGCCTAACGCGGAGATTGCCTCCTTGTACAGCAATACCGAGCGCTCATCGGCACAGGAGACCAACTTGATTCTCCGCTGATGCCAGCCGGCATCACGGATGATTGGTGCAGGGCCCGGAAATTTCTCAAGGACTTTTCCGTAGACCCCGCACAGACCAATTAACACCGACTTCCAGTTGTCTGGTGTAATGTTTCCGTCTGGGTGCCCTTTGTCCAGAACCGCGAGGGTGAGATGCTCTTTGGCAACCTCGCTAAACGGTCTGGGTGGGTTCACCGCAGCGGTTCTCGGGGATGTCGCCGAGGGTCTGTGCCTCTTGGATTCACTCGCGGTGCTTTCTAGAGAACGCTGTCTCTTAGAGGCTGGTGCCCTCGGCGGATTCCCGGCTTCGCGCTCCTGCCTCGCGGCGAGGAGGTTTGTGGCCCAGGTTAGGGAGGATTTTTGGTCCTCCGTTAGTGCGCTGGGAGGCACGTTTCCCAATCGCGACACTATTTTGGCCGCTGATCTGCGGTCACGCTGCGCCCTAACGGAGGGGGAGATTTTCCGCCCGTTTATCGGTGCTGACCGAGTAGCAATGCTGGCTACCATTTGGGATGTACGCCCTCCCGTGGAGGGATTAAGGCCAGCACCTGTGGGCTGTGGTTGGAAGTTGCCCCGAACTGGCATGGGGCGATTGGCCGTCTGCCCACTGCTCCCCGCGCTCGCCGTACCCTCAAGGGGTTTGGCTGGTGCGGTTACGCGTGGTGACGACTTTCCCTCAAGGGGTTTAGCCGCACCACTTTGTGCAGACGACCGAAAGGGGGTGGCTGCTGGCCGTGGAGGCCTGCCCGAACCCGTCGAAGCGGTACTCGGTCGAGTAGCCCTGGCTGGGCTAGCTTTATGTAGAGCATTTTTAACGCCTTGTCCAGAGGCGGCATTTTTTCCCGTGCAGGGATCCGAGGCGGAGTTGTTTTTATCCTTTACATCTGGTTCTTTGGTCACCTACTTAGCCAAAGCCTTTCGGTAACCATAAAAATATAAAAAGGGGAAGGGAATGGTCGACTGCGGCAGCGCCCCATACCGCAGCAAGTCCTATTACTCCCGGAGGTGGACCGGTATTGGGTTACAAATATAATAAATAAAACAAAAAAATATGATAAAAACTTTTCGTATGTTTTAAGGCAAATTCAATTTAGTAAAAAAAAAAAAAATTGACCTGCCCTGAACACGTGCTTGAACCTACGAACGCACGCATCATAGCCGGCAAGCTCACCACCTGCGCCACTGCTGTTTGTACAATAAAACAGTCAGATACTGTAGTTAACAGATTTGGGTTTTGGTGAAAACTTTTATGATTTATTACAAATTAATGAAGCATTTTTTGTTAAATATAATATGCCTATGCAAAGCTCCTGGCCCATGAAAACATATCAAAATATATAATAATTGGAATTATGCATTTTTTTATGAGATACACTCTGGCAATTGATTGTATGGAGAAAATGTTATCCTATTAATATATAGATAATGGTCACATAGAATGATGCCATATCGAACAAAATTGGAAGCAAATAAAATTTTCAGTGCGTTTTCCACAAAACAATTTACATTTCATTGTAAACACTTCAGTTTTTCGGGATTTTAGGATGCATCTAAATTACCGACCGTATAAGTGAAATTTAACAAATAAGTACCAATTTCATAAAATTTAAAAAAAAAATTAGTTTTAGAGTTCTATAGAAACACAGCTTTTGTCCTATTTTCCAGAAAAATTTTAATTTTTAACTATTTTTTGCAATAGAACATGCAAGATATGATAAAAACAAATGTTTTAGGATGCATCTCAAGAGCTACCCGAAAATAGTGACCATGAATACTTTTGAATCTCACTTTTATTATAGAATTTTGCAAAAATATAGAAGTTTGACTGCGTTTTTGAAAAAGAATAATAATTTTAAATACGCCTCTTGAAGAAGCGAAGGAACAAGGTAAAAGCGTATTGTTTTGGTAATATTTTTAAAAGTAACAGGTAAGGAAACAGAACCTAGTTTTTTCTGCTTGGCGCCACCCGCCGTGTATACGAAAGCCTGTAGTGGGTGGTACTTAAGCCCAATCGAATCCAAAAACTCTTCACAGTCCTTCCCAAGGATAGAGACATTAGCACCCGAGTCCAGCAAGCCTACTATAAAACTGTTTCCTATTTTTATCCGCACGATAGACCTTAAAGCAAAAAGGGCTCCTAATAGGTTCCTCACAATACATATATGAATGCCCCATGGCTTGACAATTCCAGCACTGGATTCCTGAATAGTCCGGTTTACTATTGCGCCGATACTCCAACGTCTCGATCTGCGAGTCAGCTTCGCAATCCTCGTATTCCATCCTCCTATCAGGTGTTATCACTCGGGCTTCATTGACATGTCGTCCGGTATAAGTTGTTCCCAGAATCTTGCTCTCCCTCAGCACCTGTTATCCTTTTCGTGCTTTATCGCGTAGATCATGCAATGTCCTCGCCTCCGCGTTGAAAAGCATCAGCTTCAAGCTACTGTTGACGTTTCGTTTTATTATGTCAATCAGTAGGGCTTCTGACATTGGCTCTCGAAGACGCGCGTTAAGTGCTACTATGTCAGTGTGGAACACATCGTATGACTCACTTAGCTTTAGCTTTCGCATTGAGATCTCCATCATGATCTCGTGGTCACTTTTCAATGTTCCAAACTCACGCTTCAAAGAATAACACAAAAAGGGATAGTTCGCATTTTGGTTCTGCTTGGTAAACAGCCAGTACCATTCCTCGGCCCGCCCTGAAAAATAGATGAAAGCTTGCCATTAGTGGTCGTCCGAACACTGAGTCCGCTCACATAAGGTGTCTAATTTAAACAAAAAGTCTGCTACGCTCCCAGTTCCTTCGAAGGAGACCTTCCACTCTTGTGGTTTCACCGCCATGTTGTTCGAAACGATGTTGGCTTGGTTACTAACAAAGGTCTGGGCCCGGTTCCTTTCTTGCCTATTGGTATTCCTGGTATAGGTCGCACCGCCCTGCGACGATGTTACTGCAGCGTTATGTAGGTCCATGTTCTCCCTGATCGTCCTCATTTCGTTACGCATCTCCTCCTGAGAAGTCCTGAACAGCTGATGTAGCACGTTCACCCACGAGTCTTCAGGAGGGGCCTCAACAATATTCCGCGGAATATTCCTATCACCTAAAGTGTTAAGGGGTATCGAGTTTTGTAGCAAAACTCCAGCTTCTTCCTGTATACCGGTCAACACGTTAGTCGAGGGGTCAAAAATATTATGCATGGGATCTGCTGCCATGGACGAGTCAAGGATATTAGTACTAGCTGGTCTATCAATCTTATGGTTGGAAGCAGGGTTCAATACTGTCCCGGTCGGATCTCCTCTACCCGGACTACCTACTGGAGAATGCATCACTAGCTACTATTGGGATTTCATCTTGCGCCAGAGCGCCGAGTTTATCTAATATGTTGTATGCCGATGCGTGCTGAATCATGTTCTGACCGTATAATGCAAAGTATGGAGAGCACTGGATTGAGGTATGAAAGTCACTTCTTTAAACTGATAGTATTTCGGGTATATGCCTATACCAGTCAGTATGGTGCGGTTTATCCTTCAGAAAAACTCTTATTTTTGAAACAATCTCTCTATTTACGCGTTCAGACGCTTTAGCCTGCGGTGAGTATAGCCCTGTCCTAATATGGGTTACCCCGTAATTCTCTAAAAATTGCTTCATATCCTTTGAGATAAACTGCTTACCGTTGTCGCTGTGGATGTACTGAGGGACCCCTATAGTTGGAAAAATTTCAGAAGTGAAGTAACTCATAACGTTTACCGTAGTCGCTCTCTGCATGGGATTCAACCAAACATACTTTGAAAAATGGTCCAACAAAATGAAAAGAAATTGATTTCGACGATTCGATCTCGGATATGGCCCCAGGAAATCGCAGTAGAACCGCTGAAATGGTCTTTCGGAAGTAAAGGTATTCGCCTGGCTAGTTGATTTGTTGCTTTTACCGCTTTGCAAATGTCGCACTTGCGTACATACTCCCGGACGTCCTTAGCTTGGCTTGGCCAGAAGTATTTTTGCCGAACGCCCTCCAAAGTTTTCTGCCATCCTCCGTGTTCGCATTCATGCGCAAGTCGGTAACCATAACCGCCATATCGAATGCCCCTCATCCTCCACGCCTCTACGAAATTTAACCCTCTTGAAAACTACGCCCTCGTTTACACGTAAGTCCGGTAGTGCCTCTTTGTTATATAAAATGGTTCGGACTAGATCCGAGTATGCGGCACTTGCAAATTCTGGCGACTCTAAATCTTTTTCGTGAGGTGTGTTCGGATAGGTCAGCGCGTCTACATCGAAGCGCGATAGAGCACCCGGTACAATATTCAGGGTTCCCTTGCGATGTTCCATTTTAAAGTCGTATCTTTTAAGCAGAAGCGACCACCTAGCTAACCTACCACTCAAATCCTTTTGAGTCATCAACCACTTGAGGCTCGAAAGGTCTGCAATAATACGAAATGGCAGACCCTCAATGTATGGACGAAAGCGTTTGACACTGACTATGGCTGCTAGGCATTCCAGCTCGGTCGCGGTATAATTGCGCGGAGCATTGTTAAGCTTTTTTGAAACGAACGCTATTGGATGCTCAGCGCCCTCGTCGTCGACCTGGAACAGCACACCACCAACACCTATTTTGGACGCATCGCACTGAATAACAAATTCCTTCGAGAAATCGGGTTGGGCCAGGACAGGAGCGGATCTCAAGGCTACCTCCAGCTTTTCGAAAGACTCTATTGCCTCAGGGGTAAGTTTGAATGGTCCTAGCTTTTTCCGAAGGCAATCGGTCAAGGGGCCTGCTAAATCAGCAAAATTTTAATGAACGCCCTATACCAATTCGGAAAACTTTTAACTGCTGCTTTCTTCCGTGGGTCTACCTTCAGGCATCCGCTACCTATCAAGTACCCTAAATATCGAATTTCCTTCTGACAAAATTTGCTCTTCTTTACGTTAATTGTAAGGCCCGCGTCTCTCAAACCCTTTGCTACTTCTGCCAACAAGCTCAGGTGGTCCTCAAAGTTAGTGCTGCATTGTGATGCCGGATCTCATCACAATGCTTCCGGAGATGCTTCCTTATGTCTCTAGGGGGCGGAGTTTCATCCAATAGCTGTCGATTTGGATGACTGGGACGGTGGCAGTTCAGAAGGAACTGCCTACTTAAAAGTTCCGCGTGCTCGCGAACGTTGAGCATTTGAGCCTCCTGGTGGAGATGAGACTCAGGAGACATAAGCAAACAACCCGTCGCAGTTCTGATGGCGGTGTTTTGGCAGACCTGTAATTTCCTCCAGTTGGTGTCGTGAAGGTTAGGCGACCATATGGGCGCAGCATAATCAATAACCGGTCGGCCAATAGCCTTATAGGTGACCAGCAACGTTTCTTTGTCTTTGCCCCAAGTACTGCCGGCCAGTGACTTGAGGATCTTGTTGTGGCTTTGTACCTTTGAAGCTATTGCGGTGGCATGATAAGCGAAGGTGAGGCTATTGTCGAATGTAACCCCTAGAATTTTGGGGTGGTTGACAGTAGGTAGTGGAACACCATCTACGTGGACATTCAACTCCTGCCCCATCTGCGCAGTCCACGTGGTGAACAACGTCGCCGTAGATTTAGTCGGGGAAAGAGTCAGGTTCCGCTCTGTGAAGAAGCAGGAAAGGTCGCGCAGGTAGTCGTTCAGTCTAGTACAAAGTTCGTCCGTCGAAGGTCCTTTGCCCGTGGCCATCACAGTGCAGTCGTTAGCGTACGAAACGATGGAGACCCCCTCTGGTGGGGGAGGGAGGCTCGAGATGTAGAAGTTAAACAGAAGGGGTGAAAGAACACCACCCTGCGGAACCCCTTGTCTAATTCTTCTAGGTCTAGATCTCTCGTTTCGACACTGCACTGACGCCAGCCGACCGTTCAAGTAGTTGGCGGTCCACCTTTTTAGGCCGGCAGGAAGCGGTGTCTCCTCCAGGTCTTCAAGGAGTGTGGCGTGGTTGACTGTGTCGAAGGCTTTCGACAGGTCAAGTGCCACGAGAACCGTCCTGTGGTTTGGTTGGTGTTGGTTCAAACCGAAGTTAATCTGCGTCGTGATGGCGTTCAAAGCTGATGTTGTGCTATGGTTTTTACGGAAGCCATGTTGATGACTGGCCAGCTGCAGGTTTGCAGTATAATATGGGAGCAGAATAGCCTCTAACAGCTTCACTACCGGTGAAAGGAGAGATATCGGACGATAAGAGTCTCCTTGATTTGGCGGCTTCCCGGGTTTTAGGAGGGGGACCACAGTCGCATGTTTCCAGATATCTGGTATAACGAAGGTGGACAGTGAGTGGTTGAATAGAGCCGCCAAGTATTTGTGCCCCTCGTGGCCTAGGTGTTTCAGCATCTTCATGGCAATTCCGTCGGGTCCTAGTGATCTTGAAGGTTTGGCCTTCCTTATAGCTTCCTTGACCTCTGCAGCGGAGACGACAATGGGCGCGGCTGTGTGTTTGTGTTTGTGCGCGCGTCGGATGGCTTTTCTCTTAGCCCTATCCGCAGGAGAATGCAGTATAAATTGAAGGCAGAATGCGCTCGCGCACTTCCTGGGGTCCGACTTGACGTTATCGCCGAAAGCAATGGCGACCTTGTCATTGTATTTGATCGGGTTGGATAGGGCCTTGACTGTCGACCATAATTTGCCGACCCCGCCGGAGAGGTTGCATGACTCTAGGTGTTCTTTCCACTTCTTCAATTTATGATCCGACGGATTTCTGCGTTGAGATCCTTTATTCTTGGATCTGCGGGGTTCAAGAGTCTCATTTGGTCACGTTCTCTTGCCATTGCCGCTGCTTCCGCAGGGAAATTCGGCCGAATTTCCGGGATTCTGCCAGCAGGGATGAAGCGGCCAGAGGCTGAATCGATCACTTTGCGAAACTCTTTCTCACCGTTGCATACGTCCGTCGGTGTGGGTAGGTCAGCGAAGGAGTGCTCTGTAAAGTCCGTGAAGCGGTCCCAGTCCGCTTTACTAAAGTTGATGTACGTTCGTTTTTCTGTCGTTATGAAGTCGGACGGTCGTTCGATGTCTAGTAGGATGGGTAGGTGGTCAGATGCCAGTGTAAGCATAGGTTGCCAGTTAACGTGGTTGATAAGGCCCGCACTTGAAATGGAGATGTCTGGCGAACTGTGGCAGTTACCTGCCACCCTAGTGGGGGCATCTCCATTCAATGTACAGAATGCCGAATTATCTATTTGCTCTGCGAGTGCGTGCCCTCTGCTATCTGCTGGCAAGTTGGAGTGCCAGAGATCGTGATGTGCGTTGAAATCACCTAAGATGAGGCAGTTATCGCCCCTTAGCAACGCACTAATATCAGGGCGATAATCACGGGGACAGCACGTAACAGGGGGAATGTATATATTTAACACTCGCAGGTCGACGTCGCCTGTCCGGACTGCTATGCCCTGGCATTCAAGGGTAGAGTCCCTGGGGTCAACGTCAGGGGAAAACAGATTATATTGTACAGTATGGTGTGTAATGAATGCGAGGCCGCCCCCATGACCGCTGGGACGGTCTTTCCTATGTACATTGTACCCATCACGAGTACGTAAGTCCGAGTTAGCATTCAGTTTGGTCTCCTGAATGGCGGCCAGTTTAATGTTGTTCGACTTCATAAAGTCTGTTATCTCCGCGATCTTTCCAGCTAACCCGTTGCAGTTCAGCTGTAGGATTTTGAAGTGTGTCGGGAGGGAGGGTGGAGGCATGCTGGGGGTAAGGGACGGATGCGGTTGCCTAGGTGGAGGTGGGCATAGTCCCAAGCTGTGACGCAGTCTAGGGTTCAGCGCGTCTTGGCCGATGTTGTGTGGCGTGGAGGGCGGCTGAGTACTGCAGCAAGGGGCAATAAATGCATCCGTCCAAAGGTTCCTGTTTGCGAGCCCAGAGCACATATGGATGTGGCACAGGCCAAGGCAGTTATTGCACTTAACCGATGCCGCAGGCGTATATAGTCTTTGCCGACAAACAGTGCACGTGGTGAAAGGTACGAGGAGGTTATGTTCCTGACCCACGTGCATGCTGGAAGTAGGGGGGGACGAGAGTGGGGACTGAGGTGAGGCGGGAGCAGCAAGGCTGCAGGTCGTGAAGACCGGACCACTGTCGTGGCCATTTGGTGATGGTAGGTGCGGTGTGTGAGCGCCGGAGCGACGAGAACCGCGGGACGCGCGTGTGCGCGAACAACATGGTGCCTCAAAAGTACTGAAAAAAGTACGGGTTCTGGGGATGGCAGGGTTAAGCCCTGAGCATCCAGATCTATGCAACCATCTCTTGCATTTACTGCATTGAACGGAATGTGAACGTTTAACATATATTTTCTTCCAGCAGACGCAGCAGATCCAGTCTCTCGGTCCGGGGTTGGATTCGATACCAGCCCGTAGCAAGAGACATTGGAGCAACCCTGCTGCAAGGGATTGCTCCGAGGATGACAATTTAGGAGTGCGATTGGACAAATTGGACAGGGTTACACTGAAATAACAGCCCTTGGCCGGGTAAAACCCGGGTCATTCCGGTACGTAGAACCGGCTGTTGTGGGAATGTTCTTGTTCCTTTTCTTCGCTGATCTCTAGACATGCTACACTGGGAAATATATCCGGCGCTAACGCGAAAGCTCTCCAAAAATCAACTCCGAAATACGCCTCTTGAAGAAGCGAAGGAACAAGGTAAAAGCGTATTGTTTTGGTAATATTTTTAAAAGTAACAGGTAAGGAAACAGAACCTAGTATTTTCTGCTTGGCGCCACCCGCCGTGTATACGAAAGCCTGTAGTGGGTGGTACTTAAGCCCAATCGAATCCAAAAACTCTTCACAGTCCTTCCCGAGGATAGAGACATTAGCACCCGAGTCCAGCAAGCCTACTATAAAACTGTTTCCTATTTTTATCCGCACGATAGACCTTAAAGCAAAAAGGGCTCCTAATAGGTTCCTCACAATACATATACGAATGCCCCATGGCTTGACAATTCCAGCACTGGATTCCTGAATAGTCCGGTTTACTATTGCGCCGATACTCCAACGTCTCGATCTGCGAGTCAGCTTCGCAATCCTCGTATTCCATCCTCCTATCAGGTGTTATCACTCGGGCTTCATTGACATGTCGTCCGGTATAAGTTGTTCCCAGAATCTTGCTCTCCCTCAGCACCTGTTATCCTTTTCGTGATTTATCGCGTAGATCATGCAATGTCCTCGCCTCCGCGTTGAAAAGCATCAGCTTCAAGCTACTGTTGACGTTTCGTTTTATTATGTCAATCAGTAGGGCTTCTGACATTGGCTCTCGAAGACGCGCGTTAAGTGCTACTATGTCAGTGTGGAACACATCGTATGACTCACTTAGCTTTAGCTTTCGCATTGAGATCTCCATCATGATCTCGTGGTCACTTTTCAATGTTCCAAACTCACGCTTCAAAGAATAACACAAAAAGGGATAGTTCGCATTTTGGTTCTGCTTGGTAAACAGCCAGTACCATTCCTCGGCCCGCCCTGACAAAAATAGATGAAAGCTTGCCATTAGTGGTCGTCCGAACACTGAGTCCGCTCACATAAGGTGTCTAATTTAAACAAAAAATCTGCTACGCTCCCAGTTCCATCGAAGGAGACCTTCCACTCTTGTGGTGTCACCGCCATGTTGTTCGAAACGATGTTGGCTTGGTTACTAACAAAGGTCTGGGCCCGGTTCCTTTCTTACCTATTGGTATTCCTGGTATAGGTCGCACCGCCCTGCGACGATGTTACTGCAGCGTTATGTAGGTCCATGTTCTCCCTGATCGTCCTCATTTCGTTACGCATCTCCTCCTGAGAAGTCCTGAACAGCTGATGTAGCACGTTCACCCACGAGTCTTCAGGAGGGGCCTCAACAATATTCCGCGGAGTATTCCTATCACCTAAAGTGTTAAGAGGTATCGAGTTTTGTAGCAAAACTCCAGCTTCTTCCTGTATACCGGTCAACACGTTAGTCGAAGGGTCAAAAATATTATGCATAGGATCTGCTCCCATGGACGAGTCAAGGATATTAGTACTAGCTGGTCTATCAATCTTATGGTTGGAAGCAGGGTTCAATACTGTCCCGGTCGGATCTCCTCTACCCGGACTACCTACTGGAGAATGCATCACTAAAGGCCGATTTGGGGGCTGTTTCGGAAATGCCCCTCTACCCTGACATCTAGGTTTACCTCCACTTCCTCGCGTAGAATTTCTAGTAGTCATGCGTTCAGCTGACTGATCCATGTTTACTAGGAATATGGCTATAAAAGAAGAAAATCGGTCAATAAAAAAAATGTCTAAGTATTGATTTCGGTTACAAGAGGCGGTTGGAAGGCACAGAGTCAAAATTCACCCTCCCCACCCTATAATACCGACGATTCGCGTAAAAAAAAATATTGGTTGATTACGTCAACGTTAATCAAGTCGCTAATAGTAACGACTTTTCCGTAAAAAAAAATATAATAAAGTTTTCAAAAAAAAATATATATGTCTGATTCCTTGGAAACTGATACATATCACATCAACTTTTTGTGAAATGTCAATGTTACGATAAATGGCTTTTGAAAGTGCATACATTGTAAATTAGGTATAAGAAATAGCCCCTGTTTCGCATTGCGCTTGTGTTTTTTTAACGGTGGACTATACATATATATATATATGTGAACAATATGCTCCAAAATCAGTTTATTCATGTATTAACACTAAATAACAGTTATTCCTGTATCAAAACCAGTAGAAAAAAAAGTTGTGACATTTTAGGGTTGTGACATTTCATGTTTAATCTATTCTCATTTTAATATGGCTTAATATTTTTGGACTTGCTTTAGAAATTAGATGTATGACACCAAGGTCTATATGTGTTCTAATTTTCAAGGAAAAATTACACCTAGTTTAGAAGAAAAGCTGTGGTAAAGTTGTGACATGAGAAAGTGTGACACATATATTAAACGCAAAATCTTCCCAACCCGTCTTCGAAATGGGAGCTGCTCTAGCACAGGTAAATGTTGACATAAGACTGAACATGTGTCAAAAAAAATTAATATTATATGTTAATTCATATTCGCACACGCCGACTGTGACCACCATTTTTTGATTTTTTACAAAACTGGAGAACAAAGTTTAGTCCTCTATAGGACCCTAGTCAAGCACATTATTTTTAAAACAATTGTGGCATATTGTTACGCTCTTTGTCCTCTTTTAAAGCTTCTTCATGCAAATTTTGTTTTGATCACAATGTATAGCATATAATGCCAATAAAAGTACATGACCTCAGCAAAGGGACACTATAAATTGTGACTTTTTTTCTCTTTTTTATATGTTTTAAAGTAGTCCATGGTATTAAATGATTAAATTTTGGACTTGATTTTTTACAAAACTCGATGAGGTTCATAAGACCGCATATCAGTTTATTTAAAAAAGTGTAGGTTTGTTATAAATTTTTGACATTAAAGTCGGTGAACACAAATATATCAGTTTCCAAGGAATCAGCCATATATATACGTGTACAATATACGCTGAAAGAAGGTTTGCTTAGTAAATATACGTTGGAAAATCAAAAAGCAATGAAATACGATATCTAGTTTGAAAAATGTATGTATGTATATGTATTTAAATATTCAATGGGAATGCTGACATCCCATCATTAGAAGGCATAAGTATAATTGAAAAAAAATAAACAGAAAACATTTGACAACGACAGTTCCAGGTACACCTACCGCAATGCAGGGGTGGTCTTAAGGACACCTCGCCCTGAGACATGTGGGTGTACCGTGGCGAAAATTTTGAAAAATTTAAACTTATTTGGACTACAGTACTCCCGACCGCAATGCAGGGGCTGCTAAAGGCTGCCGCCTGAGACTTGCCGAGGCCCTGTAGACCGAGAATGACAAAAATAAACTGAAAATTTATTTTACTCTACACCCCTTCAGCTGCGCCGCAATGAAATGTTCGGTTAGGTACCGCATTTCCCCAGACCTGCGCAGTTGAATAGTTTAAACTTATTTGGACTCCAGTACTCCCGACCGCAATGCAGGGGCTGCTAAAGGCTGCCGCCTTAGACTTGCCGAGGTGCTGTAGACCGGAAATGACAAAAAAAAATGAAAATCTATTTTTAACAACTCCTCAGCTGCGCCGCAATGAAAGGATGCAGCTAGGTGCCACATTTCCCCAGACTTGCGCAGTTGGGAAGGGGGTTATTCGGTTCCCCACTCCTCCTTCCGCAATGCAGTGGCACCTGAGACTGGTTAGAGGAGTGAAGATACCTACAAAAAAAAATGCATCCAAAAGAGACAAAGACAAAACAAAACACACGTTCGGCAAAACGAAAAAAAAAATCCCTAAACAAACTAAGCCCCACTTAGCGGACATATGTATTTTCCCGAATCCGACATCGGACAACAGACCCGGGACAAAAAAAATATGTATATTACAAAAAAACTAAGTGCGTTTAGCACTACCTCACCGGGTGAAAATGCAAAAACTTCCGGTGGACATGACGTGAAGTCTCGTGGAGCCCTCAGCTACTGAACCAGAAGACCCCTCCGGTCAACTTGATCAGTCCCACCATCCCGTCGCAACGCGGGCTTGCCTACCTGGGACATACGAGATGGTGAAACCTCATAAATCGACCAGAAAATCCATTGAGGCCAGCGCCTCGGGTACCACGTTGGGCGCCATCTGTTATGGAAAACGAGTTACTATGGAGCGGTAAGGTTGGCAAGAGCCCACCCCAGCCGACAATGACTAGCCACAGTACACCATTGATATCATGCCGACCGCCTTCCTTACTGCTCCATAGTGACGCGTTTTCCATAACACGCGACCAGTTAGTATCCAACCGAACACAGTTTCCTGGGCTAAAAGAGTATTCAAAATATTTTTCTTAATACAGCTCAAGATAATTTGCGGATATAGGTCTCCTCCTAAAACAAGATCGACTTGCTCATTGGCAAAGAATCTGTTATCCGACAAAACTAGATCAGGGAATGCTTGCTGAGTTAATGCACTTACATCGCATGTTGGCAAGTTGCCTGTTAATTGTGGTAAAACTAACACTACAGAATCATTGGAAATAAGTGGGTCAACTGGTGATCGTAATTGTATGGCGCAAGCCTCTTTCACTTGCGCAGAAATCGAATTATTAATGCCCGTAACTTGAGCATGCATTTTCTTAGTGGCCAAGTTTATTCTGCGTCTAAGTCTATCAGTAATAAACGAGCATTCATAGCCAGAGTCTATGAGAGCTCTGGCCGAAAAATCTACACCAGTATAATGAATGGTTACACGAGCCGTCCCTAGTAATATGCCTTCACTTGTGTTCGCGAAGTTTGATTTTAAGTTTACTGGTTTATTTGCCTTTCCTTGTTTTACAGACAAATTTTTTCGATTGAGCCTGCGCAGATGTGCTGGGTAACTCATGAGAAGAATCGGTGGTTTCTTTCACCTTTGCTTTAGGTTTGGCTGTCTGCAAATGTAAAAGTGTGTGGTGTCTAGAATGGCATGTGAAGCAATTATACGGACTGGTGCATCGAGACACCGTATGACCCCCCACGAGGCGATTAAGACAACAGCCATTCTTTTTTTACAAAGGCTATTCTATCGGAAAGTGCTAAGTTTTTAAATTTAGAACATTCGTGTAGCTTATGGTCGGTACTTTGGCACATTTTACATGCATTTTTCGCGACGCTAACTTGGAATGTACCAAGCTTATTTTGCGGTGGTTTAGAGGAATGCGTATTGGTTTGCACCTTTGTAGTCCCGCTCGAAGGACCAATGTCTTGACCGGCGGTGCGCTTGGACAAGGATTTAGTACAACCACAATGAAATAAAAGAAAAAGCCAAGTATTAACATTAAATATTTCACATTCACTTTATTTAAAGAAAATGATCGTTGGCAAGTTAATTAAAATTCATATATTTTTAGATTACCTGAATAAAATTCTGGAGCGGGCTGGAAGACGTCTGATCGATTTTAAGGCTGAATTCAAGTGAAAGAATGGAAGTTTGAACTTGCTATTCTTTGCCGGTCGAATTGGTTATTACTTCCAGCGATGTTTTAACATAGTTAGCATAAACAGTTCGACCGCTACTGTAAACTAAATATATAAGTAACTTACGAGGGCGACCGGTGAAGTTTGTAGGTTTTGGCTCTAGGCCTAAACACAACATTATAAATATAGTGATAAATGTATAATCTATATATTAATAGGCTAACATTTTTTCCATACAATCAATTGCCAGAGTGTATCTCATAAAACAATGCATTACTCCAATTATTGTATATTTTGATATGTTTTCATGGGCCAGGAGCTTTGCATAGGCTTATTATATTTAACAAAAAATGCTTCATTAATTTGTAATAATTCACCAAAGTTTTCACCAAAACCCAAAGCTGTTAACTACAGTATTTGACTTTTTCGTTGTACATACAGCAGTGGCGCAGGTGGTGAGCGTGCCGGCTATGATGCGTGCGTTCTTATGTTCAAGAACGTGTTCAGGGCAGGTAAAGTTTTTTTTTTTTTTTACTAAATTGAATTTGCCTTAGAATATACGAAAACTTTTTATTATATTTTTTTTTTTTAATTTATTATATTTGTAATCCAATATTTTTCTGTTTATTATGTTTATGACATCTATCTTGGAGTGAAAAACTCAAATTTTTTGAATAAAATCTAAAAAATTATTCCAATTTATCAATATTTATAAATTTATATTTTTTAAGAAATCTATCATATTTAATATGGAAAAAGTAAAAACGCAGTTTGTAGTTCTTCAATTTTATATTCACGAAATAGTTTGAAATTGCGTTAATTTTCCTAAAGACATCAACTATTTTCTTCCTAAAAATTTTTATTTGTAAAAGAGTCGACATATAACCCAATATTTCAATATTTTTCTGTTTCTGACATCCATCTTCGACTGAAAAAACCAAATTTTTTGTAAAAAAAAGCTAAAAAATTATTTCAATTTATCAATATATATTTTTTAAGAAATATATCATATTTAATATACATATAAAAAGTAAAAACGCAGTTTGTAGTTCTTCAATTTTATATTCACGAAATAGTTTGAAATTGCGTTAATTTTCCTAAAGACATCAACTATTTTCTTCCTAAAACTTTTCATTTGTAAAAGAGTCGACATATAACCCAATATTTCAATATTTTTCGGTTTATGACATCTTTTTTCGAGTGAAAAAACCGAATTGCTTGAAAAAAAAAGCTAAAAAATTATTTCAATTTATCAGTATATATTTTTTAAGAAATATATCATATTTAATATACCTACAAAAAGTAAAAACGCAGTTTGTAGCTTCTTCAATTTTATATTCACGAAATAGTTTGAAATTGCGTTAATTTTCCTAAAGACATCAACTATTTTCTTCATACAAATTTTTATTTGTAAAAGAGTCGACATATACCCCAATATTAAATTGGGCCAGTTAGGTTATGTGTTTTCAATATTTCCGAGTTGAATTTGACGAAAAAAACCAGAAAACCATCATATGTCTAAGTTGTAATATTCTCCCGCTATACGGACTTCAAAAAATATACAACTAAAAGAAAAATTGAGAAAACTGTCTGTATACCAAAAAAAAAACACAATTTGGAAACCGGAAAATGTTAAGAAGTTAACGGAATCTCAAAATGAACTTTCATTCGTTTCAATCCATATCTCCAATTTTGTTCGATATGGCATCATTCTATGTGACCATTATATGTATATATTATAAGTCTAACTATGTTGTTGGTATATGCCCATGAAATTTAATTTTGTTTATTGAAATATTGACGGAATATGAAAGGAGTGGTGGGTCTGATGGTGGACTTTCAAACATTACTAAGTACCGTTTTTGCCATCTCCTATTAATGATTACTGGTCTTTAATGGACGGATTTTTTTTGGTTAGTTGTCAAATTACCCGGCTTTAGAGTAAACCAGCTTTTATGAAAGCGACTCTCAATAACTCAACTATAAATAATTATTTTCAGCAATAAAAATGTCTCCAATATTTATGCCTCTAGGCATTAGGTACTGGAGAAAAATGCGAACAGAGGATTTAATAAGTTAAACTAATTTAAGGTGGTCGAATTTCGACCACGGGATATACTAGTATTTATTAATATATCACCAAAAAGTTATAATAGCAATACAATACTGAACATTATTATTATATAATGATACATATTATTACTGAGATTAAATTCGTTTAAATGTATCGAAAACTTACATTGTTTAGAAAAAAATATTCTTTTTTTGTTTTCGTCACACGCAATGGTCAATTGAAGCATCATCGCGAATAACGTTCTAAGTAACATTTTTTTCACAACCGGCTTTTTTGCATATTCCCTTTTAAATAGCTCTCTCACATTGGCCAAGCACTAAATTTGCCTAAATTATACCCTCCTTAGCTCTTAAACTGAACCTAAAAATAATCAGTCAGTGGAAAAACGTTCTTAGTATCACGGGAAATAATGAGCACGGAGGGATATTGATTTTGTGACTTAGAACGTTATTCGCGATGATGCTTCAATTGATGAAATGAAATAAATAAAAATAGATAAAAGAATGTAAACTGCAAGAACCATCAGCTTATTTAGTATTTAAGTTTATCGAAAGAATGTATTCTAACAAGTCTTCGTCTAAATTTGCCCTAAAGTGATAAAATAAATGTTAAAGTGGAAAATGTTATTTCGACCGACACTTGTGTGGCAGGAGCTACCAGAACAATCTCAGAAATTTTTTTTAATTCTTGCTAAAATTGGTTTTCCAGAAAACAAAGTCGTTTTAGATAATCGAAACAATTAATGATGTTCGGCACGATAGCCGAATCAATAAGCCGGTTCCAACTCACCAACGAAATTCCTATGAAAATCAGAAATAAAAAGAACGATGGTTAAAAAGTTGAATAGAAGAAATGTAGGTTTCTTTATTGAATAGAAAAGCTGTATATATGCCAGTAGGGGTATATATACAGATGATAGCAAATAATCCAAGGGAGAGGATTATGATTAATTTACCTTGCAAATCGCTTAAAGCCGGAAATGTTGTTGTGGATAAACTGCGAGCTCACGAACGGGGGTGGCCTGTGATGGATATGGATGTCGAACAAAGACTGACTTTCCATCACAGACCGCCTCGAGTCGCAAGTCAGTTGCGAAGAGTGGCGCACCGGTAGTCTTCCCACAGCGACTCAGCTTTGCAGCTGAAGTGGATGTGGGAAGCCTACGAGGGCTCCCCAATACTGAAGGCGGTTTGGCTTCAACATTGCCGCCGGCCTTGCAATATGCAGGAATTGCAACCATTCGAAATGGACGCGCGCATCAATGTTACTTAGTAAAAATAAGAAATTCATTTATATATATGTATTTGGGATATGCTTTTGCGCTTTGGATTTCCCTAATGATTTCACTACTTACGCTCGAGTTTACTTTGCGAAATAAATATAAGTAGTCGCGAATATAATAAACAATTTTAGTTTTTATTTAATTCTAAGTTGAAATATTGAAATATGATTCAAATTGTATTTGTTATTTGTACTTTACGAATGCGTAGCGCTCGATGATCAGACGATAATTGATGAAAGAAATAAAATGATTGTAGCTTATTTGCATAGCGAAACGTATGCAGTGCGAAAATATGAAAATGAAGTATTGCAGGGTGCTACAGTACTCCCCCCCTAGATGAAACTACCGCTACCGAAGGGGGATGTTAACATGTCTCCCACTCCGTGTAGGTTTCATCGGAACACGTTCAGTCTGCTCTTCTTGTGTTGTTGTCGGCGCCTTTCGTGTTACTGTTGGCTCATTTTGTGTTATTGTCGGCTCGTTCTGTGTTGCTGTGGATTCGTTATGTGTTGCTATCGACTCGGTGCAGTCGGAGTTAGCTAGGAATGCTGGCTTTAATCGATCTAGACTTGATCCATAATAATATTATTGGCCGCTTTCAAACTCCTGTGTGCCATTTGATTGCTCGGAGTCGTTCGAAGGTGGGTTGTACCGATTGTGGGCATTAATTCTGTGAAAACTGCGGAATCAAACTGCCTTCCCTGATCTGACGTTATGCGCTCTGGTACACCGAAACGGGCTATCCAATGGGACAAAAGCGCTTTTGCAACAGATTCAGCGGACATGTCAGGCATCGGCGCTGCCTCTGGCCATCTGGTGTAAGGATCTATCATTGTTAGACAATATCTTTGTCCTTCGCAAAGTGGGAAAGGGCCCAAAGATTTCGTGTGGCGATGAATCTTCGCTCTTTGGCAGTCTACACAACAGCGAACGAAATTTGCGGTGTCTTTCTTGATACTCGGCCAAACAAATCATTGGGTCATTAGTTTAACCGTCGCACGAACACCTGGGTGTGACAAACCATGTACTTTTCTTAGCGCAATTTCTCGAAACTGTGTTGGCATGTATGGGCGGATCGTAGATGTTGATGTGTCGCATACCAATCGAGCGGTGCTGTTGGGTATTGGAAAAGATTTTAGTATTAGTGAATTCTTTTGCATACCTGGTTCCTTCAGCAGTGCTTGTAACTGATGCACGGCTGCGACCTTTGCATAGTCAACCATTTCCTCGATCGATTATATGCGTGAGAGTAGATCTGATGTTACGTTGCCTTTACCAGCTACATGGCGTATGTCGGTCGAAAATTGACCAATAATGTCGAGTTGTCGGAGACGACGAGGTGAAGCCTTTTCGGGTTTTTAGCGGAATGCGTAAATAAGTGGACGGTGGTCGGTTACGATGAAGCATTTTCGGCCTTCGAGCATATAGCGGAAATGAGATACGCCTTGGTATGCGGCGACTAATTCCCGGTCGTACGTTCTGTAGTTGCGTTGCGGGGCTGTGAACTTCTTGGAGTAAAATCCGAGCGGTTGCAGCTCGCCGTTGACGACTTGGTGTAGCGCAGCTCCCACAGCTGTATCTGACGCGTCAACATGTAAGGCTAACTCTTCGTCCGCTGCGGGATGTGCTAGAAGCGTTGCATTTGCCAATTCGTTTTTGCATTTAATAAATGATGCTTCGGCTTCGTCGTTCCATTGAATGGGTGAGCGATCGTTTTTATACCTAGTAGTGCTTCGCTCACAAGGTATATTAACTTCATTCGCCTAACGGTAGTATGTAACGGCATAAACGAATCGAGATAGATATTGACTTATACATATCAAAATGCTCAGGAGGAAAAGAGAAATTGATTGAGCCATGTCCGTCCGTCCGTCTGTCTGTCTGTCCGTCCGTCTGTGAACTTGATAACTTGAGTAAATCTTGAGATATCTATTGAAAATAGGCAAAATCGGTTAAAAGCCACGCCCACTTTCTATATATATAATATTTTCGAAAATACAAAAAGAGTGATTATGCAGTACATAATACACCTATAAGGATAAAATTTGGTGTTTACTTTGGCGTTAAGGCAAAAATTAAATTTTTGAAGAAATTTTTAAAAAGGGGCGCCCACTTGTGATTAAGTCAAATTTGGAAATATTATTAATCATAAATCAAAAACCGCTCAAGATAGCAAAATAAAATCAGCACACATATTTATATTAATATAGGCAATATCTCGAAAAAAAATTAGCGAAATCGGGTAAGGTCCACGCCCAATTTTATACGAAAGGTTTCGAAAAGGATCATAGATATATTGAATATGCAATAACTTTGCTTAAACTAGCTGTATATCATTTCTATTTCCCCTCTAAAATGTTCGTGGGCAAAAAAAGTCGAATGCACAAAATTTTTGGAAAATGGGCGTGGCCCCGCCCCTTTATGGTGGATTATTCCAAAAAACTTTTCATGCCATAACTCCGGTAAAAATTAATTTATTGAAACGATATTTGGAGAAATAGTTCAACATATAAAGCTTATTCTTTGCTGTAAAAATAAACAAAATCGGTGAAAGGCCACGCCCACTTTTTGAACACAGTTCTAAAAAATTTCTTGGTAATGTTAAAATCGCGATATTTCCATAATTGAATAAGTTATATTAATAAGATTTTACACACATAATAAGCTCTTTAAGCAAAACTAAACCGTATAAAAATTTTGTGGATTTTGGTGAAGTAGGCGTGGCGCTGCCCACTTTTTAGCATAAAAGCTCTGCTATTTGCAAAAGCGATTGCTTGGAATTTGGAGAATGTATTTCAATGAAATTTTGTGAGATACTTCCAAATAGTATGTAGTATACTCCTGCCAAAAATTACGCAAATCAAATAACAAACAAGCAAGATTTACGGGAAAGTTGTTAACACCCTATTGCCTTTTTTATACCTAGTAGTGCTTCGCACACAAGGTATATTAACTTCATTCGTCTAACGGTAGTATGTAACGGCATAAACGAATCGAGATAGGTATTGACTTATATATATCAAAATGCTCAGGAGGAAAAGAGAAATTGATTGAGCCATATCCGTCCGTCCGTCCGTCTGTGAACACGATAGCTTGAGTAAATCTTGAGATATCTCAATGAAATTTGGTATGCAGGTTCCTTTTCACTTATCTCGGAGCGCTATTGAAAATAGGCAAAATCGGTTAAAAGCCACGCCCACTTTCTATACATATAATATTTTCGAAAATGGTTCCGTTCAAGTATTACGTAAGCGCTATTGGGGGGCGGGCGGGTCTTTGTTTTGCTTATTTTCGATGACATGGGGGTGGGGGAGTCTGGATGATGATTACGTCATCAGTAGTTATTTACACGAATGGCAATCCTCACATTGTTTTTGCTTGAAAACGACACGCATTTTCGGGGAATCCCGCAAATAATGTATACGTTAGGGGAATTTTTATAAATTTTTTTTTATTTTCATACCTTTCATGGACATGGGGAAATCTATTTATATTTTCTTATCTAGTGATCATTTAATTTACCACTCACAACAGAATTGTTTTTAATCGAAAACAATCAGTTGCCTTTATAACAAATTTTCAGGTATGTATTAAAATAGACCCGAGTAAATTAGGTTACCAAAACAGATCACTACTAGGTATTTAATGTTCGGTTACACCCGAACTTAGACTTCCTTACTAGTTCCTATTGCCCTTGATGAGGCCATGTAGGTGCGACTGTTATAGCATCGCGAATACCTTGCGCGTTGACCAAATCCCCCAAGAACTTTAATTGGCTTTTTCCAAACTCGCACTTCGAGGAGTTTTATAGCGAGATTATTCGCGCTAATTCGTTTAAAAACTGCGCGTAGGTCGTGCCGGTGTTGATCGATGGACGTAGATGCCACGCAAATGTCATCGATGTAGGGAAATGCAAAATCCAACCCGCGCAAGACCTCGTTAATTAACCTTTGAAAGGTCTGTGCGGCATTGCATAGTCCGAATGTCATGAAGTTGAATTCGTACAAGCCGAACGGTGTGGTGATCGCCGTCTTAGGTATATCGTCTGCGTGGATGGGCACCTGGTGGAAAGCACGCTGAAGATCAATTTTTTTAAAAATAGTCTTACCTCGCAAGTTGGCCGTAAAATCCGTCAAATATGGGAGCGGATACCGATCGGGTAGCGTTTGCGTGTTGAGGCCACTATAGTCCCCACATGGTCTCCATGTTCCATCACCTTTTTTGACGAGGTGCAATGGACTAGACCAATTGCTGCTTGACGGGCGACAGATGCCTGCTTTCATTAAAAACTCGAACTCCTTTTTTGCGGCGTTAAGCTTGTCGGGAGGAAGGCGCCTCGGTCGTGCAAATACGGGTTGGCCAGTTGTAATTATTCGATGCGTGATGGTACTTTTCGTCGATGATCCATGCGATGCTAGTGGCGTTATGTCGGAGAACTCGGCCATCAGAGACGAAAACGGGTCGGTTGTGTCGAACGTTTTGATTGCGACTTTTTCGGGAGTTTTCGGAAAGGCAAGTGGTGCACGCAGCTGTGTCGTGTTATCTACAATTCTGTTGCGGCGCAAATCTTTAAAATATCGTAAAAACGGATAAAATCTGCACCTATGATGGGCGTCGTCACGTCAGCTATTACGAATGACCATTGAAAGTTGCGACGGAGACCGAGATCTAGATTGATTCTCTTTTCTCCGATAACTTTAATCGGCATATAGTTTAGTTGCGGTGGGAGTGCCACAAAATCCACACAAAAAAAATTCAAAATCACAAAATCCACAGCTAAAAAAAAATCCACAAAATCAAAATCCCCAAATACGAAATCCACACGTTTTCTTAAAAGCAGTATCACAAAATACACAATTTTTTTAATCAACTATTTATAGTCATATGCATACATATGTGCACATATAAGGCAATATAAACATATAGACATTAAACGCCTGCAACGAATCATCCGTTCGCCCTTTCAAGCCACTCGCAAATATTTCTGTGTCTTGCTATGCACAACAATAACACGCGATATGAGTCGAACTGCTTGTAAGCAAGCACGACGTCGCATCAGACGGCACTGCAAACATTGAGAAATGAGTGTTTGTTTTGTGACTCGTTTTATGCTTAACTCGAAAGGCAGTTGAGTCGGTTGACAATTGATTCGAAAGGCAATAGTTTCGTATTCAACTACAACCGTTTACTTATAGTTTGTTTCGAATCTTTTTCAAAACGTAACACTGCAGGTTTCTTCAATGGTACTTCTTTAAAAATAATTTCGCTAATTTCTTATGAAAATGTACGTAAGAATACAATACAAATATTGTAAACAAAAGTTTAGAATTTAGTGCAAAATTCAGGGAAATTCCGCGAACTATAAGGAAAATTTTGAGATTGTTACTAAGAATTTTCGGGTATGCAATTTTGTAGTTTATTGACTTTTAGTATGATAAGATAGCAATCTTAAGCTTCTGATTTAATTACCTGATTTTTGGTACTTTTTTTAGCCGAAATGCCTATTTCTTTCATACCAATGTGTAAGGCCGATTTTTTTTATTGGCTAGAAAACAAATTGGCAAAAATTAGGTAGTTAAGTTAGAGGCTTAAGATTGATATCTTATTATACTAAAATTCAATAAACTACAAACCTGCATAATCTGAAAAACTCAAAAAATCCCACTAACAATCGGAAAACCTGGTCATTAAAGAATCCCACTAATGGGATGTACCGAAAAATTAATGTGTAAACCGAAAAATTGGTACCTATGCATAAATTTTGCATCTTAACACATAGTAAGCGGACAATTTAATTTTTTTAAACTTATTTAGTGTACCTAATCATTGTTTAAAATATATGAAAGGTTTTCAAAGGAAGACAAAAGCAGAAAATAGCTACATATATACCTGCTACTGCCGGGTGAATTGGCAATCCCTCTTGCAAGTATGTCCTTTGTGTTTATTTAGTTAAAGACACCCAAATTAAAAAAAAATGCAATTCTTCAGTTGTTCAAGCGCAATAAAAAATCTACCTACTACTGTTCATCCTTAACCAGCCCATTCAATACAAAGAGTTCGCAAATTTATATGACCATATGTAAGTACATTTATATGAGTATTTACCAAAAAATAGGAAGCAGGTAGTATTATTTTGTGCATTTTGCTTTACGCAAATTGAACTATTTACACATGGGAACATGAAAAATCAACACGGCCCTGGCACTTTTTCTTAAAGCCCTAGCACAAAAATGTAACTGCAATAAAAATATAAATGTACAAATAGATATTTATTTATAGTAACTTTTTAGAAAATGTAACCGATTTCTGGTTAAATATGTTCTCTGGATGCTTACACGATATTTTACATATCTGCACAAAGAAGCTTTTTTCTAAATTTTTGCAGGCATAATTGAAACCAAAGAACAAAATTTGCTTAATCAGGTACATTTGTACTTAATATAGCCTTGATATTGCTTATAGAAAAAATAAAATACACAATAATAAAATTTACTTAAACCTCACTCCATCTTAGCATCCTCTTCTATTATAATTTGTTATGCTTAAAAAAGACAGACCGACAGCTACTATTTAATGGCATGTACCGAATGACGCGAGTTATTTGCAGCATTAAATGGTGTTGTTACTGTTATATCGCGCGTCACTCGAAATACAATAATAATCGAAATAGATCAAACGACTCAACACGAGACCTGCTTCATTGCCGCTCAACTCTTGTTCTCGTTTGTTGTCGAGTGAGTGCTGATCGTTTGTCCAACCGAATCAAAGCAAACATAAGCAATAACACCGAATCACAGTGTGTGCATAAGAAAGCGAATCAGCTTGTGCAGTACTTTAATAGACATGAATTAATAATGGATTTAAAGAAACAATAAATATATGTATGTATGAAGGTATGTATGTATATTGTAGCAAAAACAAATACTTTAGCGCTAAAGGAGTTATATTCCTTAAATTCAGCATTGTATTGTTTAGCACAGTGTGGTGCAAAGCACAGGTTTTAAGTTTGTTAGTTTTATCAAGTTATGCACAGAAATCATTCATTCATTAATATGTATATACATATATGTATCTAAGTATGTATGATTTAAAATGCAAATATTACCGTTACCTTTTTACAATCACTTTACCAGCGTTCGTACTTAACAAATTGGTTTGCTCAGTACTAGATATGAGAAAAACTATAGTAGAGTGGACAAATGTGCAGTAGATTTTATAAAATTGCACTTAAATGATTTGTAATATTTGTAAAAACTTATTTTGTGAAATTATATGAAAAACAACGAAGTTTGCATTTATTTATGTTGGTCAAATATGTAATATTTATTAACGTTATTGTGAGTACTGCATTTAAATATCTGGAGTTTTAATTTTGATATAAAAAATACAGAATTCCACATTCCCTGTGTGAAATAAATTCAAATTAGGTTTAAAATCGCGGCGGTTTTAAACCTAATTTGAATTTATTTCACACAGGAAATGTGGATTTTGTGATGTGGATTTTGATTTTATGGATTTTGATTTGTGGATTTTGATTTTGTAGATTTTGTGGTACACCCAGTTGCGGTAGGTCGTACGTCATACGTTTTGGCTACGATCGGCAAGACGGAAACATCGGCACCGGTGTCCACTAGGAAAAATTTTTTTGAGTTCCTGTCTTGGACCTGCAGGCGAAGAATTTTTCGCTCAGTGTCTGAGTCTTCGCCACGACTTGACACGCGTGTTAAAAGTCATTTTGTAGATGCGTTGGTAGTCGCACGAGCGAGCATTTTGCCCATATTTTGTATGGTACCAGCATTCGTCAGCTGATGCACTTGAAACGGGTGCTCTTGAAGAAAAGCTACCACTACGAGAAGGCCGGTGTGCATTGCTGCGGCTTCGATTCATGGAGCGTGAACGGGAGTTTAATTTTTCGAATTTCTTACCCAACTCCACTATAGCTATGCGCAGTCCACTGATTTCGTTAGGTTGTTGCGCACTGGCTTGGTTAACGTGGCTTGGAGTAATGGCGTCGACAATAGAATCTGCAATATTTGTGAATTCAGCTGCAGTGCCGGATGAGGCTGCTACGACCGGCTGTGCGAACTCTGGTAAACGTTTAGTCCAGAGGCCTTTTAGGGCTGCCTCCCCCATAATGTTACCAGCGACTCTTTTCAATTCGTAGTAAAGTTCTGACGGCTTCTTATCACCTAGCGGTAACTCTGACAAAAGGCGATTTAGGCGTAGCTGTTCACTATCAGCGAAGTGGTAAATTATTTTACGTTTGATATAGTTGAATCTGTCGGTTTGTGGCAACGGGGCAATGACATCAATCAACTGTCCTATAACGTTCGGATCGAGCTCAGCTATAATTGTAGCAGTTTTTTGCTTATCTGCAGTAATTCCTGATGCCGTAAATCAAAAATCCATCGTGGTGAACCATGCCTTGATGTTGGTGTTGTACATTGCTGTTACTGGAAGTTTTGCTTACACTACTGCTACCGTGTTTGCTGCAGGTGGTGGCTCAGAAATCGTTGGTGGAGCGGCATTCGCTTGTGCCGGTTGAATCAATGGTGGAATGCCGCGATTCGTAGATAATCCACTGTCGTCGTCCATGTTTTTCCAATTTTATATTGAAGCCGCGTGGTCGTGATATAACGTAGAGTTGTGCAATGTACATAGACCCATTTTAGAAGGTGGTGTGACTGTGTTGGCATGTATGGGCGGATCGTAGATGTTGATGTGTCGCATACCAATCGAGCGGAGCTGTTGGGTATTGGAAAAGATTTTAGTATTAGTGAATTCTTTTGCATACCTGGTTCCTTCAGCAGTGCTTGTAACTGATGCGCGGCTGCGACCTTTGCATAGTCAACCATTTCCGCGTGAGAGTAGATGTGATGTTACGTTGCCTTTACTAGCTACATGGCGTATGTCGGTCGAAAATTGACCAATAAAGTCGAGTTGTCGGAGACGACGAGGTGAAGCCTTTTCGGGTTTTTAGCGGAATGCGGAAATAAGTGGACGGTGGTCGGTTACGATGAAGCATTTTCGGCCTTCGAGCATATAGCGGAAATGAGATACGCCTTGGTATGCGGCGACTAATTCCCGGTCGTACGTTCTGTAGTTGCGTTGCGGGGCTGTGAACTTCTTGGAGTAA
Organism: Sphenella marginata; assembly: GCA_951509765.1. Lineage (NCBI taxonomy): Eukaryota > Metazoa > Arthropoda > Insecta > Diptera > Tephritidae > Sphenella > Sphenella marginata. The sequence goes on from OX608078.1 coordinate 14,978,877, forward strand.
AATCCGAGCGGTTGCAGCTCGCCGTTGACGACTTGGTGTGGCGCAGCTCCGACAGCTGTATCTGACGCGTCAACATGTAAGGCTAACTCTGCGTCCGCTGCGGGATGTGCTAGAAGCGTTGCATTTGCCAATTCGTTTTTTCATTTAATAAAAGATGCTTCGGCTTCGTCGTTCCATTGAATGGGTGAGCGATCGTTTTTATACCTAGTAGTGCTTCGCACACAAGGTATATTAACTTCATTCGCCTAACGGTAGTATGTAACGGCATAAACGAATCGAGATAGATATTGACTTATATATATCAAAATGCTCAGGAGGAAAAGAGAAATTGATTGATCCATGTCCGTCTGTCTGTCTGTCCGTCCGTCTGTGAACTTGATAACTTGAGTAAATCTTGAGATATCTCAATGAAATTTGGTATGGAGGTTCCTTTTCACTCATCTCGGAGCGCTATTGAAAATAGGCAAAATCGGTTAAAAGCCACGCCCACTTTCTATATATATAATATTTTCGAAAATACAAAAAGAGTGATTATGCAGTACATAATACACCTATAAGGATAAAATTTGGTGTGTACTTTAGCGTTAAGGCAAAAATGAAATTTTTGAAGAAATTTTTAAAAAGGGGCGCCTACTTTTGATTAAGTCAAACTTGGAAATATTATTAATCATAAATCAAAAACCGCTCAAGATAGCAAAATAAAATCAGCACACATATTTATATTAATATAGGCAATATTTCGAAAAAAAATTAGAGAAATCGGGTAAGGTCCACGCCCAATTTTATACGAAAGGTTTCGAAAAGGATCAAAGATATATTGAATATGCAATAACTTTGCTTAAACTAGCTGTATATCATTTCTATTTCCCCTCTAAAATGTTCGTGGGCAAAAAAAGTCGAATGCACAAAATTTTTGGAAAATGGGCGTGGCCCCGCCCCTTTATGGTGGATTATTCCAAAAAACTTTTCATGCCATAACTCCGGTAAAAATTAATTTATTGAAACGATATTTTTAGAAATAGTTCAACATATAAAGCTTACTCTTTGCTGTAAAAATAAACAAAATCGGTGAAAGGCCGCGCCCACTTTTTGAACACAGTTCTACAAAATTTCTTGGTAATATTAAAATCGTGATATTTCCATAATTGTATAAGTTATATTAATAAGATTTTACACACATAATAAGCTTTTTAAGCAAAACTAAACTGTATAAAAATTTTGTGGATTTTGGTGAAGTAGGCGTGGCGCTGCCGACTTTTTAGCATAAAAGCTCTGCTATTTGCAAAAGCGATTGCTTGGAATTTGAAGAATGTATTTCAATGAAATTTTCTGAGATACTTCCAAATAGTATGTAGTATACTCCTGCCAAAAATTACGCAAATCAAATAACAAACAAGCAAGATTTACGGGAAAGTTGTTAACACCCTATTGCCTTTTTTATACCTAGTAGTGCTTCGCACACAAGGTATATTAACCTCATTCGTCTAACGGTAGTATGTAACGGCATAAACGAATCGAGATAGGTATTGACTTATATATATCAAAATGCTCAGGAGGAAAAGAGAAATTGATTGAGCCATATCCGTCCGTCCGTCCGTCTGTGAACACGATAGCTTGAGTAAATCTAGAGATATCTCAATGAAATTTGGTATGCAGGTTCCTTTTCACTTATCTCGGAGCGCTATTGAAAATAGGCAAAATCGGTTAAAAGCCACGCCCACTTTCTATACATATAATATTTTCGAAAATGGGGCCGTTCAAGTATTACGTAAGCGCTATAAGGGGGCGGGCGGGTCTTTGTTTTGCTTATTTTCGATGACATGGGGGTGGGGGAGTCTGGATGATGATTACGTCATCAGTAGTTATTTACTTTTTTACACGAATGGCAATCCTCACATTGTTTTTGCTTGAAAACGAAACGCATTTTCGGGGAATCCCGCAAATAATGTATACGTTAGGGGAATTTTTATAAATTTTTTTTTATTTTCATACCTTTCATGGACATGGGGAAATCTATTTATATTTTCTTATCTAGTGATCATTTAATTTTTCGGGCAGAGGGTGAATACCTTGCGCGTTGACCAAATCCCCCAAGAACTTTAATTGGCTTTTTCCGAACTCGCACTTCGAGGAGTTTTATAGCGAGATTATTCGCGCTAATTCGTTTAAAAACTGCGCGTAGGTCGTGCCGGTGTTAATGTTGTTGTTGTTGTTTTAACAACAAAATCACTCCCCGAAGGTTTTGGGGAGTGTTGTCGAAATAACAGTCCTTGGCCGGATATGAATCCGGTACGCTCCGGTACTCCCTTGCGGTACTGCCCGACTGTCGTGGGAGCGATTTGGTATGACCAGTGCAACCTTCTAGGTCATGTCATCCCTCCTTCCGAAAGGAAAGAGAAGATGGGTAATGAGAGGTGGGAGGCATCATATCCGTAGATCAACCATCGAGTTGCACATCATTACCTTTGTGCATATTGGTCGCCTCTTACGACCGGTATGCCTACCGCGGGCATATTCTAAGCCCCAACCCGCAGGGGCCAAGCCGGTGTTAATCGATGGACGTAGATGCCACGCAAATGTCATCGTAGATGCCACGCAAATGTCATCGATGTAGGGAAATGCAAAATCCAACCCGCGCAAGACCTCGTTAATTAACCTTTGAAGGGTCTGTGCGGCATTGCATAGGCCGAATGTCATGAAGTTGAATTCGTACAAGCCGAACGGTGTGGTGATCACCGTCTTAGGTATATCGTCTGCGTGGATGGGCACCTGGTGGAAAGCACGCTGAAGATCAATTTTTTAAAAAATAGTCTTATATCGCAAGTTGGCCGTAAAATCCGTCAAGTATGGGAGCGGATACCGATTGGGTAGCGTTTGCGCGTTGAGGGCACTATTGTTCCCCACATGGTCTCCATGTTCCATCACCTTTTTTGACGAGGTGCAATGGACTAGACCAATTGCTGCTTGACGGGCGACAGATGCCTGCTTTCATTAAAAACTCGAACTCCTTTTTTGCGGCGTTAAGCTTGTCGGGAGTGGCTAGATTAGCCACAACACTGGCGGGTACAACCCTGCCGCCAACATTCACCACACCACACACACACTTACACAGTCACGCACATATAATTTGTCAACACAAAACACACACACATATTGTAAACAATTATTACAATTTCGTAAATCTCGAGCAAGACGGTCATTTAGCGCCTGAGCAGAAATATATTTATCAATTTTTTAAAAAACGCCTAAATCTTTCCATTTTTTATTGAAAGTTCGATAGTGAGTGCAAAGGTGAGTGCAGTGAAGTGTCCCGAAGTGTATATGGTCCTACATCGCCTAAAAGACAGGCACCTATGGACAGTGACAAATAATAAAAGCACGAATTTTAAAAGAGGTCCCGACCCAAACAGAAAATAAAAAGAAAATTTTAAGTGCAGTGCCCTAAAATATAAAGTGCAAAAAACAAGCACATACACTAGGGTGACAAAAAAAAAAAAAAAAAAATACATATATAAAACTAAAAATTAAAATTCGGGCGCGCCGGTTACAATACGGCACTTAAATATCAAAAAAAAAAAAAAAAACAACAAAATACAGTCCACTAACTTTCAAATTCGGGCGCGAAAAACTAATTAAACAAAACTGCATAAACACAATAAAAGGATAAGTACAACCCCCCTTTCCCCTGAAAAAAGAGCGGTGAGTTGAAAAAGTTTCCATATAATACATATAAAATATTTAGCGCAAAAATTTCGGGTTACAAAAACAATATTAACAAAAAGCCAAACCTGCCCTTTGTACTTGCTAACGAAGTACACATTTTTGGTAAAATTTAAAAAGGAAAAATTTTTTTTCCATCGGAAACGGAATATTTTACAATAAACTGTAGTCGGTAAAAGAGCCGCAAAAAATTATATACATATATACAGTCTTCCCGATTTTATCAAAGTTCCGATCCCCACTTACATACATACATAAATTAAAACATATTTACATAAATATTTTTCCACATTAAGTACCGCACAAAAGTATAGAAACAATATACTTAACTAAATTTCAAATCGCGGCTTTCTGCTTATTTTTCGTGTCATCAAGCACAAACAAAAATTAACAAAAACAAAATACATACATATATTCAAGTTTTCACTTGCAAATTTATCCCGCAATACCCCCTTTGCTTGCATTCCCTTACATACATAAGCCAAGCAAAGGCAGGATTGTGTACCCGAAATAAGCAGAAACTAGAAAGAAAAAGGAAACAAAAATAATAAAATAACATTCAACTGAATTCTGACATCCCATCATAGTTACTTTAAAAGTCTTATTATATTCACGGGAAAAATACAGACAATCACACAAACGTGTGTTAAGCGAAGAAGTATACCAAAAAAAAAGGGTAAACAAACAACAAAGTTCCTTGCACTAAATTGCATTGAACTTAGAATTGCATTGGCATAAGTAAAGCAGAACACATTTATTATATTGGTTACCTGCTTTGCTTTTGTCCACCGCGGCTATTGTCACTGCTAAACATATAGACAAACACACAAACTTGTGTTCAGCCACCCTCACTAAAAATACAGTACATACAAACGTACATATATATACATAAAGAATTTAATAACTGACCTTACTCAAGCGAGTAACCCAACAAACTTTTTGTGCACGAAAGCATAAAGTAAATTACAAATATACAAACGTATATATTTATATTAAACGTAATAAGTATAATCAAACCCGACTTGGAAATTACAGTCGCGAGTAAAATAAAAGCAGTGATACCTATAAAATCGCGGTAAACTAAAAATTATTATATATACATAAATAAACATACAGTATTATATTGATTATAAAAAATCAAATCAGTAACGACTGAAAAACTACAGTCGCGCGCAAAAAATAAGCACCGATAAACAAAAAAGTTCGGTACATTAATTAAATACAAAACATAAATAGAAACTTATCAGTAATTCTATTGTAAAAGAGGTTCAGCTTCGACTCAAAATGTCAACGGACCCTAAATCGCCTCATCTATTATTAGATATACCCAAAATGGGTGAAGAAGAAAAGCCTCAAGGCAGCCCAGCTGAAAGCACCCGTTCAAAACAGGGTGCAAAGCAAAAAAAGGGCAAAGATTTTTCAGCTGCAAAATTCATTGCAGAAAGTGACAGTATCATAAGATACTGCACAAGGTTTTCCTCAATTGCTATAGAGGAAAATACAGAATCGGTTCTTGAAGTGAAAGAAAAATCACTTGATAGATTTTGGACACGGCTCCAAGCGGCATATGACGCAATCATCGAAACAGATGATTCAGAATTGCCCGAAAATTTCAAAAACTCGGCATATTTAAAATATGAACACTGCTTAGACCAATACGAAGAAACAAAGGCTATGATCTCCGATCAACTCAAACTTCTTAAGCCTATAACTGCACCTACTCCACCCCAGCGAGTAGAGCTGCCCCAAAGACAAATACAAGAAGCAAGCTCCGGCATATACCTTAAAGTGCCGGCCTGTGATACTGAAGTATTTCATGGGGGTTATGAGCAATGGCCGTCGTTCCGAGACATGTTCTCAGCCGTTTACATAAACCACCCAAAGCTATCACAAGCGCAAAAATTATACCACTTGCGAAATAAAACAAAAGGTCAAGCAGGAATAATAGTAAAACAGTTCGCACTCAATGATGACAATTTTAATCTGGCTTGGGAAGCGTTAAAAGCTAGGTATGAAAATGAAAGAGTCTTGGTCGATAAACAAATAACGACCTTAATGAATTTACCAAAAATTCAAAAAGAAACAAGTGAGGAATTTCTGAAGTTACAGTCCACAGTAACAAACTGTTTGTCGGTTCTAGAAACCCAAAAAATTCCCACGGAAAACTGGGACCCAATTCTGGTCAATATTTGCGCTGCCACATTACCAGAAAAATCACTAATTTTATGGGAGCAATCGCTCTCATCCCGTAAAAAATGCCCAACGTGGCAACAAATGAAAGATTTCCTCACCACCCAGTTCGAAATTGCAGAACGGGTAGGCACAAAAGAAACAAAGCCGAAAAATGCAAATGAAGACAAAAATAAAAGCTTCTTTAAACCCCAAGCCAGTAATTATAACTCCCATAACAGGGGCAAATATAACTCACACAACACGAGTTTCAACAAATCTCAGTCGTTCACATCTGAACAATATAGAAATATGTCATGCGAACTGTGCAGCGGAGGGCATCAACTAAGATCTTGCGAGAAATTTAGAAATTTATCAATAAACGAAAGAAATAACTTAGTCAGAACTAAGAAACTTTGCAACAATTGCCTTTCGCCTACTCATACTGCACAGACTTGTGCGAGTCAATATACTTGCTCATATTGCCGTAGGAGACATCATTCGATGCTCCATAATAATAATTATAACAATGCCCAAAATAATTCAAATGCCAAAAGAACCACGGGACTAGCTGCAACTGCTAGATCGGAAAATCCCGAAAAAGACAATACTGAAAGTTGTCACGAACAACCATGCTGCTCAAATGCAGCCAGAGTACAAACGCTTCATTCAGAAAATGAAAGCAAAACACTGTTACCGACAGCAATAGTCTCCATCGAACACAGAGGAGAACTATTTAAACTAAGGGCCTTAATAGATCAAGGATCACAGCGATCATTCATAGCATCTAAGGTCCAAAAAAGTTTAAATTTACCAACCAAACAAGCCAACTTCGAAATTTCAGGTATGGGCGGAAGAGTTGTTCAAAACTCAAATAAAATCTGCTTCATGACCCTGGTTTCAACAAGCGCGGACCAAAGAATAGAAGCACAAGCTATTGTTCTGCCGCGACTTACGAATATGCTACCAAGCTATAACATAAAAAGCGAGCACTGGCAAAAGTTTTCACATCTGAAACTAGCCGATCCCAACTGCCATACACCCGATCAAATCGACATATTATTGGGAAGCGATCTAATCCCCCAAATAATACTTCAAGGTGTTGAGAAAATCTCCAACAACCTACTAGCCCAAAATACCATCTTTGGATGGATTTTAAGCGGTCAAGTCAAAGAGAAAATCTCCAGCTTCACAACGCAAGTGGAAGATATTTCGAATGACTATCTTAACTCACAATTGAGAAAATTCTGGGAGGTAGAAGAACTACCCCCAATACCCGTTACTACAGCTGACGACAAGTATTGTGAAGACTTCTACGAGTCCACAACTACGAGATCAGAAAACGGGCGGTACGTCGTACGACTACCATTCAAACAACAATTTCCCGACACACTCGCCTTAGGTCAATCACGAACCTCTGCGCTACAGCAGTTTTTAAGTATGGAAAGAAACCTACTTAAAAAAGGCGAGCTAAAAACCTCATATGACAACGTTCTTGAGGAATATCTAACACTAGATCATATGGAATCAGTAAAATCCTATGAAAAAATAACAAAAGGCAAACACGCCTCATTTTATCTACCACACCACGCGGTTATAAAACCCGAAAAACTTACAACAAAAGTAAGAGTGGTGTTTAATGCATCTAAATGCACAAGCTCAGGCAATTCATTAAATGACGTTTTATACACGGGTCCAACATTACAACCCGATTTAATGCTACTAATCCTACAGTGGCGTATGTATAAATACGTATTCAATGGCGACGTCGAAAAAATGTACAGACAAATCCTAGTACATGACGACGACCAAGACTACCAGCGCATTATATTCCGCAATTCACCTAGCAGTCCAATCCGCGACTACAAGCTAAAAACGGTGACATTTGGCGTAAACTGCGCCCCTTTCCTAGCCATTCGTACATTACACGAACTGGCAAAAGATACAAAAGCCAAATTACCACTAGCCGCCCCGGTGCTAAACTCTCAAACGTACGTAGACGACATACTGTCGGGAAGCCATAGCCTTCCATTAGCGTGCGAGTCACTAGCGCAAGTTATCGAAGCCCTCGAATCAGCAGGGTTTCCATTAAAAAAGATAACTTCCAACCATCCAGAAATACTGGCAAAAATAAATAAAGAAAACTTGCTAGATACTAATTTTCTAAAGTTCGAAAAAGAGAGCACCACTAAAACTCTGGGCATACAATGGAATGCAATATCAGACCAATTTTCTTACACTCTTGAGTCGGTATCTGCAAAATCCGCAAAAACTAAAAGGCAAATTTTATCCTCGGTGGCGAAACTTTTCGACCCGGCAGGATGGCTTGCGCCAATTATGATACAAGCGAAGATCTTAATACAAGAATTATGGCTAGATGGAACCGATTGGGACGAAGTGGTGAAACCACTCCGCTTAATAAAATGGTCCCAATTTGCAAGTAACTTGCACACTATCTCCGAGATACAAATACCTCGGTGGGTGAATTTCTCACCCGATCATGAAGTCGAAATCCACGGCTTTTGCGATGCTTCTGAGAAAGCATATTGCGCTGCTATTTATGTGCGAACCCAGCACGATGGCAAAACAACAAGTCACTTATTAGTGGCAAAGGCCAAGGTCGCACCTCTTAAGACCGTAAGCCTCCCACGGCTCGAGCTATGCGGCGCACTCCTGCTCGCAAAACTAGCCTCGACCGTGCAATCACATTTAAACCTGAGCGATAGGAAATTATATTTATGGACAGATTCAGAAATCGTCCTAGCATGGCTAGAAAAGCCACCACATACGTGGAAAACATACGTTTCTAACCGCACAGCTCAAATCATTGACTTGGTTGGGCCAGCAACTTGGCGACACGTAGCCAGTGCTGATAACCCTGCGGATCTTGGAACAAGAGGCTGCAAACCCCTGCACCTTACAACCACCACACTATGGTGGAATGGCCCCAACTGGATGGTCGAATCACCTGACGCATGGCCAAAGTCGCCTGCGCGCAATATAATAGCCCCAGAAAGTAGAAGAATAGAAGGCTTTCATACAACGTTGGAGGATACAGACATCCTAGAGCGATTTTCGTCGTTCCCCCGAGCCTTAAGAGTAATAGCGTATATGTTTCAATTTGTTAATCGCTTAAAGAATAAGGTGAAAGGGATAGCCAATACCGCAAGCTATGCACTAACGCATCAAGACTTGCAACGGGCAAAAATAGCCCTAATCGAGTGCACACAAACTCGCTATTACAGTAGTGAACGATCACTGTTAATGGCATCAAAGCCCATTGACAAAAAGAGCACACTCTTAGTACTTAACCCCTTTGTAGACTCTAAGGGACTGCTTCGTGCCAATGGCAGGCTAGCGAACTCCAGTCTGAGCTACAATGAGCGACATCCAATCATAATACCGGAAAAATCCGTATTTGCCACAATCTTTGTAAATTATCTTCACCTCTTAATGCTACACGCCGAGCACAGGCTAATGCAACAAATGATCCGACAAGAGTTTTATATTCCTCGACTAAAGCCTCTGATCAAAAAATCCATCTTTATGTGTAAAGTCTGTACGCTACACAAACAAAAGATGCGCACGCAGATCATGGCAGCTCTACCACCCGAACGCTGCAATTATTCTATGCCTTTCACCATCACTGGTGTAGATTTTGCCGGGCCTTTCCAGCTAAAGGCCTCGATGTTAAGGTCTTCTACCACAATGAAAGGTTACGTGGCTGTTTTTGTATGCTTCACGACAAAAGCCGTACATTTAGAATTATGTTCAGATCTGACAACGGCAGCTTTTCTCGCGGCATTTGCACGCTTTGTCGGACGGCGAGGATTTCCCTCGAAAATCATGAGCGACAATGGCAAAACCTTTATCGGCGCCCAACGCGCAACCGAAAAAGAGTTCATACAGTTCGCCAAAGAAGTCTCGCCGCACATCATTTCAAAATACGCACCTCAAGGCATTAATTGGCAATTCATTCCCCCGAGCGCCCCACATATGGGTGGACTATGGGAATCAGCGGTTAAAAGCTTTAAATCGCATTTCAAAAAGACCGCTGGCAATCATAAATTTACATTTGAAGAGTTCACTACGTTACTCATTCGAGTTGAAGCCGTTTTAAACTCACGGCCACTATCATCACTCTCGCAAGATCCCTCCGACTTTACAGCCCTCACCCCTGGGCATTTTCTTAGAGGAGCGCCACTTCTGGCCATACCAGAACAAAACGTGGACTCACTCTCCCTCATAAATCGATGGGAACGGATCAAAATCCTCCATCATGAGTTTAGTCGCCGATGGAAGGAAGAATACCTTAAAGACCTTCACAAACGATATCGGTGGAAAAATACTCAAGAAGCACCTAAAATTGGAGCATGCGTCTTAATTCATGACGAGTGTCTACCTCCTACCGAATGGCGGCTAGCCCGCATCGAAAAGGTACATTACGGTTCCGACGGTCACATCCGAGTAGTTGACCTACGTACGCAAAACGGCAAACTAACTCGACCGCTCGTAAAACTTTGTTTTCTACCAACCGAGTCTAATACCGCTAATACCGATCGCGCAAAATAACTTATAATCAATATAAAATCAAATACGGAGCAATTAATCCAACGAAGCGATGTTGCTATCCGAAATAAATACCTCACTCCTAAAGAGGTAGCTCGAAGGACTCTCGTTTCCTCGAACTAAACGTGAAATTATACCGCAACTAAAAACCCGTATAAAAGATACAATAATCATATCACATTTCAGACTATATGTTGATCAAGGGCTAAAATCAAGCACCCCTATTCTTAATAAGACACTAAAGTCCATAATTTCTATCCATACAGATAATCATGAATATGGAAATCGAAGAAGTCGCCCCGACACCAACAATCCGTTCTGCGGTTACCGTGCCACGAGCACGAGCAGTGCCCACTGCAACACCGCGCACTCTCACTCCAAGGGCCGCAACAGCGCCCACCGTACCACCGGAACGACCACAAGTCAATAGGGCCGATGCATGGCCGGAAACCACCCGAAGGGACCCCGTGGTAGCTCATGGCGTGCGTTGCCCGCTTTGCTGTCGTCCACATGCGCTACGCCTATGCGCCATTTTTAAAGGCATGCTGCCGCAGCAACGTCAACAAGTAGCGCAGGCCCACGGGTACTGCCTAAACTGCTTGGCACTGTGGCATGCCACGGCAGAGTGCACCTCGACGGTCATGTGCCACCTGTGCGACAGGCCTCACCATACGCTCCTGCACCGTAACCAAGCTGGGCGTCAACAGACGCGCTCAAGGCCCCAGCCACCTTCCGCACCACGCCCTCGCGTAACACACCCACATCGGGCTACCTGGTCACAACAACAGCGTCCGCGTACATGGACTCATCCCGCGGCCCGTTATCGACATCCAGCAGCATCCACGCACCAGCGACAGCCAGCAAGTCGAGGCCGACGTCGCCCAACCGGGCTTAGTAACGTGGTGGAGACCCTGCAGCAGCTGCAAAGACTGCTAGGCTGATCACTCGCCTAGGGGGGCCGGGATGGCTAGATTAGCCACAACACTGGCGGGTACAACCCTGCCGCCAACATTCACCACACCACACACACACTTACACAGTCACGCACATATAATTTGTCAACACAAAACACACACACATATTGTAAACAATTATTACAATTTCGTAAATCTCGAGCAAGACGGTCATTTAGCGCCTGAGCAGAAATATATTTATCAATTTTTTAAAAAACGCCTAAATCTTTCCATTTTTTATTGAAAGTTCGATAGTGAGTGCAAAGGTGAGTGCAGTGAAGTGTCCCGAAGTGTATAGGGAGAAAGGCGCCTCGGTCGTGCAAATACGGGTTGGCCAGTTGTAATTATTCGATGCGTGATGGTACTTTTCGTCGATGATCCATGCGATGCTAGTGGCGTTATGTCGGAGAACTCGGCCATCAGAGACGAAAACGGGTCGGTTGTGTCGAACGTTTTGATTGCGACTTTTTCGGGAGTTTTCGGAAAGGCAAGTGGTGCACGCAGCTGTGTCGTGTTATCTACAATTCTGTTGCGGCGCAAATCTTTAAAAGATCGTAAAAACGGATAAAATCTGCAAATATGATGGGCGTCGTCACGTCAGCTATTACGAATGACCATTGAAAGTTTCGACGGAGACCGAGATCTAGATTGATTCTCTTTTCTTCGATAACTTTAATCGGCGATCCGTTTGCGGCATATAGTTTAGTTGCGGTAGGTCGTACGTCATACGTTTTTTCTACGATCGGCAAGACGGAAACATCGGCACCGGTGTCCATTAGGAAAGAATTTTTCGCTCAGTGTCTGAGTTTTCGCCACGACTTGACACGCGTGTTAAAAGTAATTTTGTAGATGCGTTGGTAGTCGCACGAGCGAGCGTTTTGCCAATATTTTTTATGGTACCAGCATTCGTCAGCTGATGCACTTGAAACGGGTGCTCTTGAAGAAAAGCTACCACTACGAGAAGGCCGGTGTGCATTGCTGCGGCTTCGATTCATGGAGCGTGAACGGGAGTTTAATTTTTCGAATTTCTTACCCAACTCCACTATAGCTATGCGCAGTCCACTGATTTCGTTAGGTTGTTGCGCACTGGCTTGGTTAACGTGGCTTGGAGTAATGGCGTCGACAATAGAATCTGCAATATTTGTGAATTCAGCTGCAGTGCCGGATGAGGCTGCTACGACCGGCTGTGCGAACTCTGGTAAACGTTTAGTCCAGAGGCCTTTTAGGGCTGCCTCCCCCAGAATGTTACCAGCGACTCTTTTCAATTCGTAGTAAAGTTCTGACGGCTTCTTATCACCTAGCGGTAACTCTGACAAAAGGCGATTTAGGCGTAGCTGTTCACTATCAGCGAAGTGGTAAATTATTTTACGTTTAATATAGTTGAATCTGTCGCTTTGTGGCAACGAGGCAATGACATCACTCAACTGTCCTATAACGTTCGGATCGAGCTCAGCTATAATTGTAGCCGTTTTTTGCTTATCTGCAGTAATTCCTGATGCCGTAAACCAAAAATCCATCGATGCCTCGATGTTGGTGTTGTACATTGCTGGTACTGGAAGTCTTGCGTACACTACTGCTACCCTGTTTGCTGCAGGTGGTGGCGCAGAAATCGTTGGTGGAGCGGCATTCGCTTGTGCTGGATCAATGGTGGAATGCCGCGATTCGTAGATAATCCACTGTCGTCGTCCATGTTTTTCCAATTTTATATTGAAGCCGCGTGGTCGTGATATAACGTAGAGTTGTGCAATGTACATAGACCCATTTTAGAAGGTGGTGTGATTTAACGGGATAAATTTGCCGTTACCCGAAAATTGTTCGCGGGGTCACCAGTTTTGGCATATACTTTTGCGCTTTGGATTTCCCAAATGATTTTACTACTTACGCTCGAGTTTACTTTGCGAAATAAATATAATAAACAATTTTAGCTTTTATTTAATTCTAAGTTGAAATATTGAAATATGATTCAATAACGTTCGCATTTTTCGAATTTTCAGTGTATTGATCTGAAAGTGAAATCAGTTTTAGATCTTGATAGCATTTCTTAGGGGTTCAAATTTCATGCGCATCGGTGCAGTAGTTTCGGAATTACGAGACTTCGAATTTCTCATGGGCCTAACCCAAGGGGTGCCGAGAGTGCAAAAGGGCCTAACCCGAAGGTGCCTTTCACTTTGCCGGCGTCAGCTATTGTTCATTTCCTGTTTTTATTTGATTATTATTGCACACTCACATCAACAGTCGGAGACTGTTTCGCACTGATGTTTTTCCCCTTGGCTCTCGTATACGCGTGACCCTGGAGCCGCGATTCGCGACGAGAGTCTCGTTGTCTTGGCATTTCTCCCCTAGTTTTCAATCTAGAGAAATGAAATAAAGTGGAAAATGATTAGTGGGGATTACTCCACAACGCCTTGATTGCGGTTTTTTGAAATTTTGATTAAAAATTGCCAATACAAAACGATTTACATAAACGTCAACATACCGATCGCACTTTGAACTGTCACAACATAACCTAGGAAAACACAATCAAAAAACACTGTCGTAGGATAATTACTTGAAGCTTCTCATTAACGCTAAACACCCTAGATGTCGTCGCAGACTTATGGTTTTTGTTTAAACTTGAGCGATATGAACAAAAACACGGTTTCCCCATAAGGTGCAATGAGGGCTTAGGCCCTTTTGCACTCTCGCTACCCCGCGGGTTAGGACCTCGGCCAACTTTGAAAATTCATAAAAAATTAAAAAAAATATTTAGAATTTTTTGGTCAACGCCTACGTGACAAGACGTGTTTTGGCAAACTGAAAAAATTAAAAACTCAATTTCGAAAAAAGTGTGGGTTAGGCCCTTTTGGACTCTCGCCCTTCATTTGTATTTGTTATTTGTACTTTACGAATGCGTAGCGCTCGATGATCAGACGATAATTGATGAAAGAAAGAAAATGATAGTAGCTTATTTGCATAGCGAAACGTATGCAGTGCGAAAATATGAAAATGAAGTATTGCATGGTGCTACATGTATAGCGCTTAAAACTAGAATGCGTGTACAAATGTTAATTGTTGAGCTTTGGTTTCATTTTAAATTTATTTAATTTTATATTTGCAATATTTCAAAAAGTCATAATTTTCGTATGACCCAGGAAGGGGTCGTGGTACTTTAGAGGTAAGTAGAAATGGTTACCCAGTAGGGGGTGTGGTGCATTAAAGAGCACACGGGCCAGAAAGGACCTAACCGAACATAGAATTTTGAGCTGTAGGAAAGCCCGGATATGAAATAGTTTCAGATCTCATCAATTTATGTTGTACATCACCCCCGATTATTACGGCCACGGCGGAGGAGGTATGAAAGCAAGGGTCGGCATACTTAATATTTTCAAATTTATCTGGTGGCTTATAACATTGAAAAACATAAACTCCTTCAAGAGCCGGTAATGAACTTTATTCTTCAATGAATCACTTAATAATAATTTACATATGAATATTCTTACTTGCTTAAAGGTATGATTTTTGTCTTGTACCGCTAGGTATAATAAGAATTCTTTAATGTACATACATATTTACCGTGACAAACGAGTTTTGAGAAATAGTGATCACACATATTTATTTACATATGGCTGTTTCTATGCATATCCAATTTTTAAGCGATAACCTTTTTCATACATGTACTAGGACATATGTATGTACATGCCTGCTGCTATGCTAAGACCTAATAAGTCTTACAGGTGTGGTTCGAAGTGTACGTAACTCCTCCGCCCTTGATAAAGATCTCAACTGAGGTCTTCATTAGCTTATTTGTTATTGGCTATTTTTTTTTATTTTTTATTCTTGTTTGTGCAATCGGTTTATTTATTTATTTATTTAGTTTTTTGATTGGTCAAACACACAACCATAAGTTATTTTACAGCGTTTGGCCTTAAAACTAGGGTACATATTAAAGCTTAAAACTAACAATTACATCAAATCTTAGAGTAGGAATTATGAAGCAGTTGGTGATGGATACAAGAAAATTGAGATAATAGAAGAATAAAATGAAAAGAGATAGACAATGGAATAAGTACATACAGTAAATGAAAGGACTAGAAGGAAAAAATAGGATAGAGGTGTCTGTCAAAATTCGCAAAGTACTTGAGCAGTTCACGTCTGAAATGCAAAGTTCCCTTAATACCCTTAATTTTTGGAGGCAACGTATTCCAACAGCGGACAGAAAACCCTAGGTACTGACGTTCAGATACCAAGCAACTACATTTTAAAGGGACTAAGTTAAGCGAACGCGTAGATTTCGAGAAGTCCAGCCGATCTTTAAGATATCGGGGCTCCTTAGTGGTAATAATTTTTTGAAGTAACAAACTTTTCATTTAATTCATTCACGTCAACTGCCGCTGAGACATATTGAGTTTTGTTTCCAATCCCAATTTCACGAACTTTTCGCTACGTTTGCTTCGAACCCACTGCCATACTGAACTGAAGCTCGTAATATTCTAGCTTTCTTAATTTAATTGCTGTGGTCACATCCCGTCTACAAGCTTTAAACCTGGCTTTTGTTCCGATTCCACTTGCGAAACGCGTTATTGCGTTTGCAAATCAGTTTTTTAATGCAGTAGTTGAACCAAGGCCGTTTTTTAACATTAGCTGATATATGTACAACCGGGACAAACTGGTCAAAGAGCGTATTAATGTTTGATTCCAGAAAATCAATTTGATCAGTACTAGATACTAAGCCATAGATGGAGTTCCAATCAACTTTCTCCATTGCTTCTTTGAGATTCATATAATCTATACTAGCAAACCCGGCAGACGTTGTCCTGCCCAAACACTAACTTGTTTGCATTTAAAATATGTGATTCGCCCTCCTTATTTCAGCTCCACATCCTTCTCTCCGTCCATCCTCTTCATATGCTTTTGTCTTTTCATATTGCTTTTTAATTGTCATCCATATACCTATCCCTTTCTCAATCCCAATCCCAAAAGTATTTAAAATGACTCCATTTTAAAAATCGCATCAAGACCTTTCATTTTAGACCCATTTTTTCACAAAAACCTTCTAGCTCCAATTTTGGTCTACGTTATGGCTAATATCTAAAAACCTTCGTTTTATATTGGAAAATAGCTAGAACATGGTAAATCATTTGTCAACACCTTTCATTTGATACCCATATCATACCAATACCATCGAGGGCCCCTCCTGGTTGACATTTTGACCAATATCTCGAAAACGGGCTCAAATTGAAAGAACACTTTATAAGGTTATCCTGGTCAACATTTTTAGGGAAATCTCCAAAACCTTTCCAAATGCCTTTATATTTTTAGCGTATAACCATCTCGAGCGGATACAAAATTTACCTTCCAAATTTAGTTATGTGTATTAGGTCCAGCCGTTCTCAAAATAGATGTTTCCATAAATGAAGCAAAGTCCAAATGAAACCTATGGCCTTCCCTTTCTTTTTATACCAATTTTGTGCGAATATTCCAAAGTTTACCCGAACCCACATTTTGACCGATAACTCTGTTATCGATAAATATATCGAATTGAACCAAAGTCCAAATGAAAGCTGTGGTCTTCCCCTTTCGTTTGATACAAATTTTGTGCGAATATTTAAAAGTTTACCCGAAACCACATTTTGACCGATAACTTTGTTATCGATAAATATATCGAATTGAACCAAAGTCCAAATGAAAGCTGTGGTCTTCCCCTTTTGTTTGATACAAATTTTGTGCGAATATTCCAAAGTTTACCCGAAACCACATTTTGTTCGATATCGTTGTTATCGATAAATATATCGAATTGAACCAAAGTCCAAATGAAAGCCGTGGTCTTCCCCTTTCGTTTGATACCAATTTTGTGCGAATATTCCAAAGTTTACCCGAAACCACATTTTGACCGATAACTCTGTTATCGATAAATATATCGAAGTGAACCAACGTCCAAATGAAAACGGGGTTCTTCCACTTTCGTTTGATACCAATTTTCTGCGAATACTTCAAATTTTACGGAAAACAACATTTTGGCCGATAACTCTATTATCGATAAATTTATCGAAATTTCATGATGCCTGTTACCTATTCTACACTCCTAAGAAGCTTTCTGCAAATTTTCGTAATGATCGGGCCATTTGTTCAGACGATAAAGAACCACAAACATCCGCAGTCACTCACAAACTTATGTTTTTATATATTAAAATGTGGACCAGGGGTGACCCCGAATGCATTTTAACAATATTTATCGAAATGAACCAAAGTCCAAATGAAAGCTGTGGTCTTCCCCTTTCGTTTGATACCAATTTTGTGCGAATATTCCAAAGTTTACCCGAAACCACATTTTGACCGATAACTTAGTTATCGATAAATATATCGAATTGAACCAAAGTCCAAATGAAAGCTGTGGTCTTCTCCTTTCGTTTGATACAAATTTTGTGCGAATATTCCAAAGTTTACCCGAAACCACATTTTGGCCGATAACTCTGTTATCGATAAATATATCGAATTGAACCAAAGTCCAAATGAAAGCTGTGGTCTTCCCCTTTCGTTTGATACAAATTTTGTGCGAATATTCCAAAGTTTACCCGAAACCACATTTTGACCGATAACTCTGTTACCGATAAATATATCGAATTGAACCAACGTCCAGATGAAAGCTGTGGTCTTCCCCTTTCGTTTGATACAAATTTTGTGCGAATATTCCAAAGTTTACCCGAAACCACGTTTTGATCGATAACTTTGTTATCGATAAATATATCGAATTGAACCAAAGTCCAAATGAAAGCTGTGGTCTTCCCCTTTCGTTTGATACAAATTTTGTGCGAATATTTAAAAGTTTACCCGAAACCACATTTTGACCGATAACTTTGTTATCGATAAATATATCGAATTGAACCAAAGTCCAAATGAAAGCTGTGGTCTTCCCCTTTTGTTTGATACAAATTTTGTGCGAATATTCCAAAGTTTACCCGAAACCACATTTTGACCGATAACTCTGTTACCGATAAATATATCGAATTGAACCAACGTCCAGATGAAAGCTGTGGTCTTCCCCTTTCGTTTGATACAAATTTTGTGCGAATATTCCAAAGTTTACCCGAAACCACGTTTTGATCGATAACTTTGTTATCGATAAATATATCGAATTGAACCAAAGTCCAAATGAAAGCTGTGGTCTTCCCCTTTCGTTTGATACAAATTTTGTGCGAATATTCTAAAGTTTACCCGAAACCACATTTTGACCGATAACTCTGTTATCGATAAATATATCGAAATGAACCAAAGTCCAAATGAAAGCTGTGGTCTTCCCCTTCCGTTTGATACCAATTTTGTGCGAATATTCCAAAGTTTACCCGAAACCACATTTTGACCGATAACTTAGTTATCGATAAATATATCGAATTGAACCCAAGTCCAAATGAAAGCTGTGGTCTTCTCCTTTCGTTTGATACAAATTTTGTGGGAATATTCCAAAGTTTACCCGAAACCACATTTTGGCCGATAACTCTGTTATCGATAAATATATCGAATTGAACCAAAGTCCAAATGAAAGCTGGGGTCTTCCCCTTTCGTTTGATACAAATTTTGTGCGAATATTCCAAAGTTTACCCGAAACCACATTTTGACCGATAACTCTGTTACCGATAAATATATCGAATTGAACCAACGTCCAGATGAAAGCTGTGGTCTTCCCCTTTCGTTTGATACAAATTTTGTGCGAATATTCCAAAGTTGACCCGAAACCACATTTTGATCGATAACTTTGTTATCGATAAATATATCGAATTGAACCAAAGTCCAAATGAAAGCTGTGGTCTTCCCCTTTCGATTGATACCAATTTTGTGCGAATACTTCAAATTTTACGGAAAACAACATTTTGGCCGATAACTCTATTATCGATAAATTTATCGAAATTTAATGATGCCTGTTACCTATTCTACACTCCTAAGAAGCTTTCTGCAAATTTTCGTAATGATCGGGCCATTTGTTCAGACGATAAAGAACCACAAACATCCGCAGTCACTCACAAACTTACATACGTTTTTATATATAAGTAAGATTTAAAAAGTCGCGATAAAAATATGTTGTACTATCATAGGTCAATTGGAAGTCAAAAGTCAAAAAAATTAAGTCGTGCTTAGAGAAACTTGGGGCAGAGAGTTGGTCAAAAAGAAGTACTTTTGCAGTGTCATTTACAAAGAAAATATCAAGCAGAGTGCTAGTAGATTGCGTGAAATGAGTGGGCATGGAACCATTGGCTGGGAGTAAACCCAGGTTTTGCATGCCAACGGCAAAATTACTTCCACAAAGCAGGTCACTGTAAAAATCCCCTGCAATAACAATGTTATTGTAGTAAAGGGTCAAGCTCTCAATGAAGTCGACAAAAGTTGAGTAGGCAATGTGCTTATTAGGTCTGTACACAGAACCAACAAGGATTTTGTCATGTATGGATGAAATTTCAATAAAAAGGTATTTAATCGAGCTGGAGGTTTCTGAAGTACATTTAAGAGAACAAGAAAGACAATTTTTGACAAACACAGCAGCACCACCACCATGCGTAACTCTGTCAAGGCGAAAAAGTTTATAACCACTAACACTGAACCTATCATCGTTATGCCACGTAGAAAACCACGTCTCTGATACACACACAACATCAACATCGGAAGGCTCAAAGATATATCTAAATTCATCAATTTTAGATGGAAGACCCTGGGCGTTAATATGACATATTTTTAAACCTGTCTTTTGCTTGCTTAAAACCAGTATCATATTAAATGTTGAGGATCCGCCATGATACAATAATCAGGTAGACGCAGGAATAAAAAGCAACCCTGCTATGTATTTTGCTGGTCGGTAAATTGTCAACATTTTCTTGTGTCAAAGTGATGGAAATAATGGCTGGTTATTGCTGCAAAGTTTGTTGCGCTGATACCATGAATTAATCGCATTGCCGGTATCAACACATTGCGGTGTTAACACATTGCGCATAGTATTATTTTGGCACTGCTCGATTGTATTTTTGCTCAGAACAAAGGCTGGCATCAATTTGGTGGTAGCACAGAAAGAACTCTAAACCTAACCTAAAAATTATAAGAAAACCCATTTTTGCTCCTGTTTAGGAAACACCGAGTTCAAAGCCAAACTTGGTAATCGTTTACGTGGGGTACCGAGCGCTAATACACTCACTTTCATGTGGTTGTTGTAATCACATTACCCTGTGAGAAAAGAGTGGCACGCGGAAGGACATCACCGTGGCGGTAGCTACGGCTATGGCAACAACCCGGAGTTGGAATGGCGTATCCCACGGTTATTTTTTGAAGCGCGGCCGAAGGCCGCCTACGCCGAAAGGTGTTCTGCACATAAAAAACATGGATCGGGCCCCTAAAACTGGGTAATTTTTCGGTTTTTCCAAAATAATGAAAATATTGGTTGAGCGGAGTTATATTCATGCTCCTGGGACGGAAACGCGTCTTTTGATACCTCTCCCGACATTTTGGGACGCGTATTAGCGCTCGGTACCCCACGTAAACGATTACCCCAAATTTTTTCATAGTTTAATACAAAAATAAATTATTCAAATATTATTTATAAATTTTCAATGGTTTTAGAAATGGTCCAGCGATATCAACGCAATAACACTAAGGCACCCAACGTTACTCAGCTTTCATATAAGAAGTTGACATTTTGTTATTGTTTACATGTGCACAAAAATATAAGAAATGAAAATTAATGCTTTTACAGCAAATTTATATTATTTTGCGAGTTCCGTGGTTAGTTTTAGAAATGTGGCGGTGATATATTAATTATAAAGATGTGATAGGTTGAGTGCTTCCCCAAAATCGGAAATCTATGAAATTGTCATGAATAGCCAACAAATGTTGACGTTCCGTTCTCCATGTTGAATAATTGCAAATAACCCGCTTTTTCTATGAATTTCAGTATTATTTTGCTATATTTTTTTTTTGTTTTTCCGAAGCTTCAGTTTCTCTAAAGCGACAACTATATATTTCTTGCCAAAGCCAAAGTTGCGCAGGTCTCGTTTTTGTAAACATTTTCCAGAAATTAGCAGTAGAAAAGTAGAAGAGATTCTGACACAAGAAATTTTTCTTAAGCGTTTCATAGGTGTCATTTTATATAGAGTTTTTGGATTTCTTTTGAACAGCCTAAAAGAACTGAAAAAGAAAAATATTTTCCAATCCCAAAGGAGGAGGGACCAAGCACGTGTCTTTTTTCCCTATGGTACATCGATACATAAAAATTGATGCAACGCTTCCAGTTTCCGTTGCTCCTAGCGAACGATCCTTCTCTTCCCTTCGAAGGTTAAAAACTTCGCCAGGAGATGCTGGCTCTACTCAACATCCACTCTACTTTTGAAGTAACTCCTGAAGAAATCCTAAACAAAATTTCAAAACAAGCAAGAAAAATAAATATTATTTTGTACACGGCTAAAAGTTTTAGCCTAGATTTAAAACTTTTTGGGGCTGCATATACTACTAGACCAGTATGTCTGCTTTCAAAGAGTGGTTTGTTAAGAGCTTTGTGGAAAATTCATGAAAATTCAAGAAACCTCGCAAAAATCTCATCAAAACTTCTAACTTTTTAGTAAAAGTTTTTAAAATTGCTAAAATCGGATAAATCTTCTAGCAGCTTAAGATTGGTATCTTTGTTCACTACAATTGAACGAACTACAAAACTGCATACGCAAAAAAAACCGCGTGTAGCCAGTACACGTGAAAGAAGTTAACTTCTTAAATTCAGAAATAACGAAATATGAATAAGGTGTATTCGAGAATTGTTTAGATTCACAATTTCTTACTTCCGGGAAGTGGACCAGGGAACCGATCCATTCAAAAATATCTTATGCATTGTGCGTTTTGCTTCAAATTTGGTAAGTGGGTAGAATTATGCCTAAATTAACAGGGGCCAATACGAATGGGATATAGGGGAAGAGGGGCGGGGTAAAAGGAAAGCGGGTAATGAAGAGAAAAAGGGGGGAGATAGAGTGAAGGCGAAGAAAGATTGGAAGGAGAGTTGTAAAAGGGGGGACAGTGAGCTCGCATTTAGACAGGACGTCTGCCTCTACTACATACATATATAATGTATAAGATTGAAATATTGTATGTGTGTATGTATGCATAACTTAAGTTGCGTTCTAAACGGATTGACTGATCATAACCAACTTTAGAATAGAAACTGAAAACCATCGATGAATTAAGAGGGATAGGGGAAAAGGTGCGGGCACCTGACATACAAATGGGATTTTTCATGTTGCATATCTCTGGAAGTATTCATGCTAGGCCGCTAAAATTCAACAGAGTTATATGAGGATTATGAAACCACTCGTATAAGGATTTGAAGAACGGGCATAATTGGTATCAGTTCTATCGACTTTATCAAACTTACCTACCTAATTTTGATTTATTCCATGGAATGGAACCAATTTCATCCATTCACGGAATATGTAATTCGACCTAAGGCATGTCTCAATCTCAAGGGGGCGAATAGAAATTTTTGTCAAATAGCATCCGCGCACGCATTTTTTCTGCGTGCCTGGTAGAACGAATTTATGCGCCGGTATAAAATCAAGCCGTACGAGTCTGAGGATTGAATTTTATTGATTTGGGGGGACATTCCAGTTCTAATGTACTTGAATTAAATTCTTACAAAATCCGAAGAATTATTTAAAACTATAAAAGATGGTGATGAACACCCTAGGCCAAACTAATTGATTTTTAGATGTTATATGCAGTTGTGGTTTGGACGCATACATAAAGCCACCTTAGGTCCATTTAATATAACTATTTACTCAACATATTATACTCAACAAGCATGACAAAATCTACCTACTAATGATCCTCCTTAACCAGCCCATTCAATACAAAGAGTTCGCAAATTTCTATGACCATACCTACTTACGTGCATATGCAAGTAGATATAGACATATGAGTATTTAACAAAATATAGAAAGCAGGTAGATAGTATTAGTTTCTTTACGCAAATTAAACTATTTACACATGTGAACATGAAAGATCGGCACGAACCCGTCCTTTTGTTACCTTAACCAACAGTATACATAATGAATTTCGGCATCTCTTGCTTGAAGCCCTAGCACAAAACTTACTAAACAAATGTAACTGCAATAAACATATAAATGTACAAATACATATTTATGTATAGTAACTTTATAGTAAATGCCTATTTACAGCTTCAATTATTACCAATAATTGTATTTTATTATTCCCACAACACTGTACAAATAGCTATTTAATTATTAAGATAATAAGCCAAAAACTATTCAACCACCATTAACCGAATAAATACAACTATTCGTTACCACTATTCGAATAATGCAAGAAAAATTGTAACCGCTTGGGCACACATTTGTACACGTAAACATACACATATACATGCAAAACATACAAAACATAAATGCGCGCTCATAGGTACAAGCAAAGAAAACAACGAATATCGTTTTAAAAATCTATTAACAAAAATATTCGAATAGTACTATAACGAATAATAATATTCGAATAAACGAATAATAATATTGGAATAAACGAATAAAAAAATTCGAATAAATACTATTCGAATTTTTTGTACCCGCCGAATAAAAGTTTTGTTTATTCGAACAATTTTTATTCGAATAGTCCCATGCCTAGTATTCGGCCTGTTCCTAACACCTTTTCAAGTTTGGCGTTTCTAGTGCCATCTACGCAGCAGTAGTGAGGATTTCAAAGACAACAACCAATATTCTATTTCCGTTGCATAGTTCCCGTTATATCATCTCCCAGCAAACACAGCCTCTAACGTTAGAGAAATGCTGTAGTTTTACATTAGAATTCTAATGTAGTTCTCTAATGTATCTCTAATCGAAAATCACGTTAGAGAACTAGGTTAGAGGACGATTAGAGAAACACTCGAATAGCGAAGATACGTGTATTGTCAAGTATTGTATTTATAAACGAAGGTATACAAACTTTGAATTTTATTCCCATTAGATATTTAAGCTTAAAACATGTCAAACATATTTAAAGCAATAAATTTATCGAAATAGAATTAAACAAGAACAATTGGATTTCATTTCGTTTCAGTTAGAAATTTCTCATTAGAATCCCATTAGAATTTCACGTTAGAATTCGAATCGATAACTAACCTTTTTCTCGATATCGAGAACTAAGTCCCCTTTTTGTCGAGAATGCTATAATTCGCGACAGTTTCACAAATCGTTCTCTAACCATCTACCTTAGAGAATAAAATTAGAACTCGAGTCGTTTTCTAATCGTCCTCTAACCTTAATGTTTGCTGGGCTATTACAATACAATTTTCTCGGCCTGTTCCTAACACCTTTTCAAGTTTGGCGTTTCTAGTGCCATCTACGCAGCAGTAGTGAGGATTTCAAAGACAACAACTAATATTCTATTTCCGTTGCATAGTTCCCGTTATATCATCTATTACAATACAATTTTCTCAATTTTACTCTCAATAAAAACTTCATATCGCCGCCTAAGAAGTTAACTTCAAAAAATCTAAAATTTTACTAAAAAGTTAGAAATTTTGATACAAAATTTTTCGAGTTTTCTTTAATTTTCATGAAGTTCTGAACTTTGAGTTGCAGTATTTTTATTGTGTTTTTACACAAACTTTCATACAAAAATAATGAAATTAATTTTACTGGAAATTCCAAAAACCTTTTGAACGCAGACAAGGTGTATGACCAAACCAAATTTGGTTTAGAATTAAATTGACGCCGTTTGTCACAGAAATGAGCGTAAATAAAATTATTTTAATTTTAAACCGAAACTGTTAACAATTTTTTATTTTTTTTTAAATGTTAGGACTCGAGCCGACGTGCCCCAAGTCAGTGCGCAATGCTCTACCTAGTGAGATACCGCGCACCATGAATTTTGTGCGAAAAGTACACATATTCGCTGTTTATCCTAGTAAAGATTTAAAAAATTGAGAATTTTTGCAGGAAATTGAAAGAATTGAAAATTATTACCAAAAAGTTTAAAAATTGTGTAAACCAATGAATGGTTTAAAAGTTAGGCTCAAATTTTTAGTATAGATATGTAATATGTAAAAATATAAATATGTATGTATTTACAGCTAGTTCTTATTTACTGAGATTTTGGCCCAAACCCCCCCCGAAATTTTTTTCTGGCTACGCGCCTGACCACCAATCTTAAGATAAGGAATCCGAACTCTAAATCTAACCTAAAAATTATAAGAAAACCCATTTTTTCTCCTGTTTAGAAAACACCGAGTTCAAAGCCAAACTTTTTCATAGTTTACTACAAAAATAAATTATTCAAATATTATTTATAAATTTTCAATGGTTTTAGAAACGATACAGCGATATCAACGCAATAACACTAAGGCACCCAACGATACTCAGCTTTCATATAAGAAGTTGACATTTTGTTATTGTTTACATGTGCACAAAAATATAAGAAATGAAAATTAATGCTTTTACAGCAAACTTATATTATTTTGCGACTTCCGTGGTTAGTTTTAGAAGTGTGGCGGTGATATATTAATTATAAAGATGTGATAGGTTGAGTGCTTCCCCAAAATCGGAAATCTTTTTAGTTAGAGCCTGAAGCCTCTTAGAGAAAGGCTTTTTCCAAGTCCCACTTCCTTTTGAGAACTGCAAAATAACTTTTTCCTATCGTTTCACTTGCGAACATCTTTTTCTCATTGAACAAACACTTTTTTGAATTGTATTTTAGTGTAATAAACAGAAAAATTATAAATTAGAAAATTACTGCTCAATATAAACAAAGCAAAAATGTAAACAAAATAAAAATATAAACAGACATTGACAATGGGAAGACCACTTCGAATGAAAGAAAATAAAAAATGCAACTCTGATGCGGTTACCTGTTAATTGTACCATGGGATCCGCAATTGAAATTGTTTCTATTTCTAACCATCATTGATTTAGGAAGGAAGAGAAAACATTGCATCTCAAAGTAGTTAGCAACAAAGCAAGTATTACCGAACACAATAGATACAAATTTTGAAGAAATAACTAGAAGAGAATCGAGAGGGAGGAAAAAAGGCAAAGGCAACAGTTAAAAATAATAATACAATAGTCCACAATACAAATAAATAATTTTAATTTTTTTAACATTTTGAGCATACAGATTTTTTTTTTTGCTGAAAACTTATGAAATTGATGCTAAGACTTGGGAATTTGCAATTGGTTCTGCTAATGCATATTTTGTAGCTCTTTTTATATTAATGGGATGGATATTTTCTAATTTTTCTTTCCTAAACTTTGGCTGTTCTTTGTGCCGGAGGCTTTTGTAATTTTTTATGTATCCGATATCCCGGCTTTCATTGTATTCCTCCCTATTCTTATTACGTTTTAACAAAGCCCTTTTCTTTATTCTTTCCATTCTCTGCTTAATGTGTTGAAGATCTACTTTGCCATATTGGGCTTTAAAAGGTGTGCACTTTATAGTAGTATGAAAGTTGTTATTGTAAAATGTTATTGCTTTTACCATTTGCTCTGTAATATTTAGGTGCTTTTTCGTCTATATTCAGGACTCTGATCTTTTCTGTTAATGTATTATTTAACCTTTGAATGTCAGAGTTACCTGTATGACTATTTGGCTTTGTTATATGGAATTCAATTCCTTCTTGATTCAAGAGGTCTATAATATTTTTAGATTTAAACTCATTATCGAATACGAATTTTTTGGGTTTTCCTTTGTTATGGAAACGCGTCAAAATGGAGCAGTAAGGAAGGCGGTCGGCATGATATTGATGTCGCACTGTGGCTAGTCATTGTCGGCTGGGGTGGGCTCTTGCCAACCTTACCGTCCTGCGCCATAAGCAGAGAAAAG
The DNA here is from genome assembly GCA_951509765.1 of Sphenella marginata. Taxonomy (NCBI): domain Eukaryota; kingdom Metazoa; phylum Arthropoda; class Insecta; order Diptera; family Tephritidae; genus Sphenella; species Sphenella marginata. The sequence continues at coordinate 15,006,107 of OX608078.1, forward strand.
GTCAAATCATGCCTTTGAAAACGCGGGGAAAAACGCAAAAACCGCGTCAAAATAACTTTTAAAACAACATCCGGGTTTAACCCGGATGTCACGGACAGACCGTTGACATTTCAAAATTCAAAAATTCAAAAAAAAACAAAATAGAAAACGGGCAACAAAATTTGAAAATAAATTCAAAATAAACGGGCGGAACGAAAAATTCAAAATTAACAGAAAACTAAAGCGAATCAAAATTTAAATAAAACGCCTGGCAACAAAAAAAGACCAGTAAGTTCAAACAAAAAAAACCTGAAAATCAAAACGAATCGGAAACGACCGATTACAATCTGAAAAATAGAAGTAAACAAACATATAAATCAAAAAAAAAATAAGGCAGAGCATATAAGGGGGCGCCGCTGGTGTCGTTGCGACGCCGGTGCTTGGCCCACCCGATTTCTCGAAGGAATTTGTTATTCAGTGCGATGCGTCCAAAATAGGTGTGGGTGGTGTGCTATTCCAGGTCGACGCCGAGGGCGCTGAGCATCCAATAGCGTTCGTTTCAAAAAAGCTTAACAATGCTCAGCGAAATTATACCGTGACCGAGCTGGAATGCCTAGCAGCCATAGTCAGTGTTAAACGCTTTCGTCCATACATTGAGGGTCTGCCGTTTCGCATTATTACAGACCATTCGAGCCTCAAGTGGTTGATGACTCAAAAGGATTTGAGTGCCAGGTTATCCACTGCTCCCGGTGGAAGCACATGTGGACTCCCTTCTGGTTCAATGCTCGGGGGGGAATACTGGGCGAGTTGTCCCCGACTGCCAAAACGCCCAGATGGAAATGCAAGGTAGAAAAAAAATATGTCAAAATTTTGTTTATTGTGGACGAATATCCGAAGCATGGAAACGCCCTATCAATTTTCCCGTCAGATCTTCCAAGTCATACAAGGCATTGCCTATTTTTCGACGGACTCGACACTTAAGATATTTCTTCAGGAATTTGGCGTTTATGCCTTGTTTAACTCATTAGTTCCCGTAACTTTTTCTTTCGAATTTTGACACAAAAATTCAAACACATAATCTCTAACAGTATAGAAACCAACTTTGTTCTGGGACTTTAAAAAAAAAAATATCCAAGTGGGTGTTTTTGGGTGGCAACTTTAGTTGCCAGTGGGCACTTACGCTTGCAAATACTATACGAATAAAAATTTGTTAATTTCTGATATTTCATGTATATTTTTTATTTTATAATGGGTAAGTTATGCAAATTACATAAAAAAACTTTTATGTACTATGATATTGTTCGAAACAACTTACTGGATGAAGATAAACATTACATTTTTTGCACAAAAATGGAGTCCGACCCCCACATTTTTTGCAACGGTGGTATTTTGATTCGCCCTTGACCACAATGTGATCTTTTTTGTCAAATCTAAGACTATCTACCAAATCTTTTTGACTAGATGACATGGGGCCAGGTCTTAAACGGGGTTTTCCATAAGATCTCATCAAAAACATAGCACACTGTCGTCTGAACTCGAGAAGAGATATATTATTTCCCAGCTTGCGATAGAGCAGCCAACCTTGCACACAGCTTATATCGATAGCCCATGCAAAAAATGGCCACCACCACTTCTTTGTTCGGATTGAAGTACGATAAGTTGACAAAAATTGATCACACAAGTCCACGCCGCACATAAATTTGTTGTATTGTTTGATAGGAAAAGGAATATCGACGTCGATTCGGCTTTTATGCTCGCGAGAGTAGCGGCCAATTTTCCCAATTGGTTCTAGTGGTATACAATTAGTAAGAACAGTAACTACTGCATTATCCATCCATCTAACGCCAAGCAAAGTTTTCGTCGCTGTGACTTCATATATGCCTCGCGGTTTTTTAGCAAACTCTTTTTTGTTCGTTAGATTCATACTTTTAGAAACCCTATTTTCACGCAACGTTCCCGTTCCACCAATTTTGCGCTTTAGCAATTCTTCTAGCAAGGAAACACTTGTGAAAAGATTATCAAAGAATAGCTGTGTCCCAACGGGTAGACTGCATTTCGAAGCCAGCTCAAGTACGACATCTCCACCTTGTCCAAATCCAAGGGAAGCAATTTTTGTACTTGATCCAAAATAGGGCTCCGCGTGAAGTAGATATCCATTATGATCAGCGATGCACCACAGTTTGAGCCCAAATTGGATTGGTTTACCACGAATAAACTGTTTGGCTCCGTGTTTTCCATAATACGGAATCATACTTTCATCGACACTAAGCAATCCACTGTGAGACAAATTTTTGAAATTTTCGTTAAGCGCATCAAAAATTGGACGTACTTTATACATTCTGTCGTCCATATCTATTTGTGAATTATCAGCAAAATGTAGGTATCTTAAAATATTTACGAAAGTGTTTCGTACCATTGAATTTGTGACTATGGGGCAAACACAATCGTCGTCACTTTTCCAGTACATGCGACGTTGTGGCAAAACATGGTAACCACTAAATAAAAGGATTCCAATAAATGTCCTGAACTGATCTGTGTCAATTGAAAAGGAATGATTTCCTTTCTGATTTGCATACAAATTCGTTTCCATCGTTATTTTGTTTATCAAGTCTTCTGAAAATATGAGAAAAAATGCGTCTATAGGTTTTTTTACTTTCTCTCTTATTTCCTCCTCATTGGGTTCAGGACTCATTTGGAAAGAAGGCAAGGCAAAGTTTGGTATATCTTTCGACCACTTGACAGGATCAAGTTTTTGCCTCTTTCGACGAGGCTGTTCATCTTCAATGTTTTCGATCACATTATTTTCTTCCTCGACAGTTTCAGCAGCATTATTTAAAAGTCTACGGGGCAGATGCCCAACATTTCCTTCCACTTCTGCATCTGATTGGTCGGAATCGACATCTGTGTCCTGGTCTGCCGACTCAATAGGCGGAAGAAGATATATTTCTCCTTGGAGTTGATTTTCGTCGTCATTTTCCAGCTCATTAATTATTTCATCTAATGTTAGTCCACGCCTGTTCGATGTATAAATCACATTTACATATTATAATATATCGAATAAATTAATAAAAAACACAATAATATACAAACAACACACACAAGTACAATAATCATGCTAGTGCCCATTGGCAACTAAAGATGCCAGTAACACAAAACTACGTATAGCTACTAATATTTATAAATTATTTTTATATGCCTATCTAATTACGCACAAATACGTTATTTTTCTAAACGAAACCACAATTTTTCACTTTAAATATATTAAAAGTTTAATAAAAACTCACATTTTCTTCAGCACCTTTCACAAAAACACGTTTTTAGAATATGCACGAAATTCAATATTACTAATCATGTACCGACTTGCACAAATAAATTCCAATTGAGTCAAAACGGAACATAGCATTCTTCTTCTAGTTATTTTACTGTTTTTAATAATCGTATTTCTCTTTCTTCTCGCTCTAAAAGCGCAAATTAGAGCAACACCTCCGCTGGCAACTTAAGATGCCAATGGGAATTAATGAGTTAAAGTTACTCAAAGCAAAATTTTTTCTAAAAACCTCCTGACCTTCCCTATAGTTCACTAGTCTAGAGCGTTTGTTATACACTCTTACTGCCCTATCTTTTGCTGCATCTAAATTTCTACGAATTTTGTTCATGAATCATGTTCTGACCGTATAATGCAAAGTATGGAGAGCACTGAATTGAGGTATGAAAGTCACTTCTTAAAACTGAAAGTATTTCGGGTATATGCCTATCCCAGTCAGTATGGTCCTGTTTATCCTTCAGGAAGACTATTATTTTTGAAACAATTTCCCTATTTACGCGTTCAGACGCGTTGGCCTGCGGTGAGTATAGCCCTGTTTTAATATGGGTTACCCCGTAACTTTCCAAAAATTGCTTCATATCCTTTGAGATAAACTGTTTACCGTTGTCGCTGTGGATATACTGAGGGACCCCTACAGTTGGAAAAATTTCAGAAGTGAAGTAATTCATAACGTTCACCGTCGTCGCTCTCTGCATGGGCTTCAACCAAACATACTTTGAAAAATGGTCCAATAAAATGAAAGGGAATTGATTTCGACGCTTCGATCTCGGATATGGCCCCAGGAAATCGCAGTAGAACCGCTGAAATGGTCTTTCCGAAGTAAAAGTATTCGCTATGGGTGGCCTGGCTTGTTGCTTTTACTGCTTTGCAAATGTCGCACTTGCGTACATACTCCCGGACGTCCTTAGCTTGGCTTGGCCAGAAGTATTTCTGCCGAACGCGCTCCAAAGTTTTCTGCCATCCTCCGTGGTAGCTCCTGTTCGCATTATGCGCAAGTCGTATTGCCTCCTTCATCAACCCAGCCGGTAACCATAATCGCCATAGCGAATGCTCCTCATCCTCCACACCCTTATGAAATTTAACCCTTTTGAAAACTACGCCCTCGTTTACACGTAAATCCGGTAGTGCCTCTTTGTTATCTAAAATGGTTCGGACTAGATCCGAGTATTCGGCACTTTCAAATTCTGGCGACTCTAAATCTATTTCGTGAGGTGTGTTCGGATAGGTCAGCGCGTCTACATCGAAGCGCGATAAGGCATCCGGTACAATATTCAGGGTTCCCTTGCGATGTTCCATTTGAAAGTCATATCCTTGAAGCAGAAGCGACCACCTAGCCAACCTACCACTCAAATCCTTTTGAGTCATCAACCACTTGAGGCTCGAATGGTCTGTAATAATGCGAAACGGCAGACCCTCAATGTATGGACGAAAGCGTTTGACACTGACTATGGCTGCTAGGCATTCCAGCTCGGCCACGGTATAATTGCGCTGAGCATTGTTAAGCTTTTTTGAAACGAACGCTATTGGATGCTCAGCGCCCTCGTCGTCGACCTGGAATAGCACACCACCCACACCTATTTTGGACGCATCGCACTGAATAACAAATTCCTTCGAGAAATCGGGTTGGGCCAGGACAGGAGCGGAGCTCAAGGCTACCTTCAGCTTTTCGAAAGCCTCTATTGCCTCAGGGGTAAGTTTAATTGGACCTAGCTTTTTCCGAAGGCAATCGGTCAAAGGGCCTGCTAAATCAGCAAAATTTGTAATAAACGCCCTATACCAATTCGCCATACCTACAAACCTACGCACCTGCCGCGGAGACTTCGGGATTGGAAAACTTTTAACTGCTTCTATCTTCCCTGGGTCTACCTTCAAGCATCCGCTACCTATCAAGTACCCTAAATATCGAATTTCCTTCTGACAAAATTTGCTCTTCTTTACGTTAATGTTGAGGCCCGCGTCCCTCAAACACTTTGCTACCTCTGCTAATAAGCTCAAATGGTCTTCAAAGTTGGTGCTGCATACCATCAGGTCATCCAAGTAGACAAAGACATTCTCCCGTAAACGCGAAGGAATGGCCTTGTCCATCAGCCTGCTCATCGTCTGCGGCCCGTTGCATAATCCAAATGGCATCACTTTAAAGTGGTAGAGAGGCTTCCCCGGAACTGCGAACCACTGATGAAATGGGTATCCTTCAACCTGCTCAATAGCCCATTAATATGCGGCAATGGGTATGAGTCCTTTTTCGTAACCGCGTTGACTTTTCTGGAATCAATACAAAGCCGGACCTTCCCTGGTTTCCGGACCAACACCACAGGACTGCACCACGGCGTGTTCGATTCCTCGATAACTCCCATTTCGAGCAGCATATCTATCTCACTAAAAGCTTCGGCTTGCCTCGGTGGCGAAAGAGGGAAATGCTTGCTCTTTATTGGAACCGCGTCGCCCGTGTCCATATGATGTTCGACTAGCTTTGTTTGACCCAGACCTAACTTCTCAAATGACGGAAATGTTTCTCCTACGTTCCGCAGCTCGTCTTTCTGCTTTGTTGTTAAATCATGAAAATTATGTTCTTGTTCCTTTTCTTCGCTGATCTCTAGACATGCTACACTGGGAAATATATCCGGCGCTAACGCGAAAGCTCTCCAAAAATCAACTCCGAAATACGCCTCTTGAAGAAGCGAAGGAACAATGTAAAAGCGTATTGTTTTGGTAATATTTTTAAAAGTAACAGGTAAGGAAACAGAACCTAGTATTTTCTACTTGGCGCCACCCGCCGTGTATACGAAAGCCTGTAGTGGGTGGTACTTAAGCCCAATCGAATCCAAAAACTCTTCACAGTCCTTCCCGAGGATAGAGACATTAGCACCCGAGTCCAGCAAGTCTACTATAAAACTGTTTCCTATTTTTATCCGCACGATAGACCTTAAAGCAAAAAGGGCTCCTAATAGGTTCCTCACAATACATATACGAATGCCCCATGGCTTGACAATTCCAGCACTGGATTCCCGACCGCAATGCAGGGGCTGCTAAAGGCTGCCGCCTGAGACTTGCCGGGGTGCTGTATACCGAAAATGACAAAAAAACTGAAAATCTATGTTCTACCCCTCCTCAGCTGCGCCGCAATGAAAGGATGCAGCTAGGTGCCGCATTTCCCCAGACTTGCGCAGTTGAAAAGGGGGTTATTCGGTTCCCCACTCCTCCTTCCGCAATGCAGGGGCTGCTGAAGGCTGCCGCCTGAGACTGGTTAGAGGAGTGGAGATACCTACAAAAGAAAAAAAAATGCATACAAAAAAACAAAGACAAAACAAAACACACGTTCGGCAAAACGAAAAGTTAATAATCCCTAAAACAAGCTAAACCCCACTTAGCGGACATATTTATTTTTCCCGAAGCCGACATCGGACAACAGACCCGGGACAAAAAAAAATATGTATATTACAAAAAAAACTAAGTGCGTGTAGCACTGCCTCACCGGGTGAAAGGCAAAACTTCCGGTGGACCTGACGTTAAGTCTCGTGGAGCCCTCAGCTACTGAATCCGAAGACCCATCCGGACAACTTGATCGGTCAGACCATCCCGTCGCAACGCATGTGGCGCTCCTGGGCTTGCCTACCTGGGACATACGAGATGGTGAAACCTCACAAATCGACCAGAAAAGTCATCGAGGCCAGTGCCTCGGGCCCCACGTTGGGCGCCATCTGTTTTGGAAAACGCATCAAAATGGAGCAGTAAGGAAGGCGGTCGGCATGATATCAATGGTGCACTGTGGCTAGTCATTGTCGGCTGGGGTGGGCTCTTGCCAACCTTACCGTCCTGCGCCATAAACAGAGAAATTTTAATCATGCCTTTGAACGCGGGGAAAAACGCAAAAACCGCGTCAAAATAACGTTCAAAACAACATCCGGTTCAACCCGGATGCCACGGACAGACCGTTGACATTCAAATTCAAACTCAAAATTCAAAAAAACTCAAAAGGAAAACGGGCAACAAAAATTTTAAATCAAAACTCAAAATAAACGGGCGGAACGAAAAATTCAAAATTAACCGAAAAACTAAAGCAAATCAAAATTTAAAACGAAACGGGTGTTAAGTTATTTAAAAAAAAAAAAATCGATAAACAAAATTAATTGAAATAAAACGGACGGATTTAAATTAACACAACAGAAAACCTGAAAAAAACAAACGAATCGGAAACGACCGATTACCACAGCTGAAAAAGAATTTAAATAAACAGTAAACCAAAAAAAATAAGGCCGAACAACCAAAGGGGGCGCCGATGGTGTCGATGCGACGCCCGGTGCTTGGCCCACCTTCATCCATGGCCATCGATGCACCTAATCTCGATGGCCCCTTACCTAGAAAAAATCCTATGCCTTCTAATTAATGGACAAAGCCAGCACTCCCATTTTAATTATAATTTTTATTTATAATTCATTACTGAACTTAGTTTTATAAATATTTATTTAAAAAAAAAACATTGTATTTAGTTAAACCTTTTTTTTCTTATTTTTTTGTAAATTACATTCCTATTCTATCTTTTCTTTTCTTTCAAACTACCTCTCTATTTAAATCTTTTAATTAAATTTTCGTTAAGGTATTTTACCTTTGTTTGCTTATTTACTTATATTTTAGGTTTTGTTTGCCTATTCTTATTTTTGTTATATTGTTAAGTTACTTTATTTATTATTTATTTATTGTTATGTTATTGTATTCATTATTTATTTATTATTATGTTATTTCATTGGCGGCCTTTAATTTGTTATGATTGTAGTTTGTTATTTAATTATTTATGTATTAGATTCATTTAATTAGAACATATTCGTAGGTAAATATTTTATGTATTTAATTAAATTTATTTTATTTTATGTATTTAATTTTATTCAATTTTAGGTATTTAAAATTTTATTTTTGTTTTATGTGTTTAGTTCTATCTTAGGTTACATATTTTATTCTATTTTATGTTATTTATTTTATTTTATTTTATTTCATTTTATTTTATTTTAAGGTATTTTTAATTATATTTTATTTTATGTATTTTATTCTATCCTATTTTACCTATTGTATTTTATGTTAAGTATTTTGCTTTATTCAACTTTACTCAAAAAAATGTTTTTTTTTTTTCTAATTCTAGGTATTTTATTTTCATTTTAAGCATTTCTATGTATTTTAAATTAGTTTTATCATATTTTGTGATTTAATTTTATTTTATTTAACTTTATTGATTTTATTTATTGAGGGTACGTTTTATTTTAGTTGTTGTATATGTATATATATGTTCTTCCTATTACTTCAGTATAATTTTAAAATATATATTTTTTTTTTCTCAGTTTTTTTCTTTTTCCATTTACTTATATAATAACTAATGATATTAATATAAACTAATTTATGTAATGTATATAAATGTATAAACTAAATTAGTAATATTTTAGATAGGTCTCACCCATTTGGTCCGTAGGCCACTGGTGGGGCGCTACTGTTGTTGTTGTTGGTATTATTTGTGCGGCGGGCCTATATTACGTCGGCCCTTGCTGTTGTCGTTGCTGGTGTATATATGCAGCGGGCCTACATTAGGGCGGCCCCTGCTGTTGTCACGCTGGTATGGTTGTTGCCGGGGTTGTCACCGGTTCTTGTTATTGTTAATGCTTGTACGGCGGGCCTATAATAGGTCGGCCCCCGCTGTTGTTATTGCTGGTGTTGCAGTAGCCCGTTCACTTGGGCGCTACTGTTGTTGTTAGTGCTGGTTGGACGGCGGGCCTATATGAGGACGGCCCCCGTTATCGTCACTGTTGGTGGTTACGCTGGTTGTTGGTGTTGGGCGGCGGCCTATATGAGGGCGGCCCCGCTGTTGTTGGTAGTTTAATGCGGCGGGCCCCCGCTATCATCAATGCTGGTTGGTATGGCTGGTTGTTGCAACCGGTGTTGCCGCTGCTAGTTCAATACGGTTGGCCTATAAGAGGTCGGCCCCCGCTGTTGTTATTGCGGGTAGTTACGCTGGTTCAGTGCGTTGGGCCTATATGAGGTCGGCCCCCGCTGTTGTCGTTGCCGGTTGTTGTGACCGGTTGCTACTGGTGGTTCAATACGGTGGGCCTATGAGAGGTCGGCCCCCGGTATTCTCATTGCTGGTGTTTGTTGTTGATTCTGGCTGGACGCGGCTTGCGATAGTGGCGCGCTATTGTGGTGGAGCGCGGTGGCAAATGCTGGTATTTGTGGCGTAAATGCTGGTAGTGTTGCGATGGCGGCGCGCTGTTGTAGTGGTGCGCGCGATTGGTAGCGCGCTGTTATAGAGGCGCGGTGGAGCGCTATTGTAGTGGCGCGCGCGATTATGGTGGAACACTCCGATTGGTGGTTGCCATCAGGGTTCGGACTTTTAGTATTATTTTAAGTACTTTTTGTACTACCAAATTTGGTAAAAGTACAGTACTCATTCCGAAACAAAAAAAACAGGCCTTATGCTATTGAAATTAACGTAGGAGATATGATTTTACAGCTGTTTAGTAGATTTTATGATAGTTAATCTGTAGACATAACTTAAAGGGAAAGTTCGGTAATTACACTTTTATTTTAAGGCTTTAAAGAAAAAGGAATTTAGTACTTTTATTTCTACTACTTTTTGCTCTTTAGTTAGTTTTAGTAAAGGCGAATTTTCACGTATATAATATGTAGCAAACCTGCAAAGTTTTATGTTCCTAGCTCTTTAACTTCAAAATTTATAGCCCAAACCCTTTTATCGAAACTATCGATTATATAGGAGCTATATGTCATGTTGGGCCGATCTGGGTGATTTTCACTACATACGTTACATTTATAATATGTATTAAACTTGCTGTTAAAAGTCCATAAAGTAGTACATAAAACATATATCAGACTCCAAAAGTATGTAAAAACAAGTAAGGAAAGGGCTGTCTTCGGCTGTGCCGAAGGCTTTATACCTTTCATGAATACGCATAACTTTTTTACGTGTCCGATGCTTACTTAAAATTGGTACAAACTTCAAAACTGTTAATTTAAAGATACATATCCCAAACCAAACTTATCGGAACAATCGATTGTATGGGAGCTATATTGATTTTCCCTAAGGGCATCTACACCTCGAAAAATCAGGGCAACTATCCTTTTTGATAGGGATAGATGCCTACGAATTTTTTGAATAAATTATAAACAAAAAAACATTTATTTTAGTTAGATGCAGTCTCAATGAATCAGTTTATTAAGGTACTAAAAAATATAATGGAATTTATTACTAGTTATAAAGTTATACAAAGCACAATACTTACCTTTAAAACTTTTACGGGTATCAATTCAATTTCGTCGCAAACAAAATGTTTTATACTAACAAAACGCGTGTTCACTGCTCGAAGCCCTTAGATAACTAAAATGCGCTGTGGCTGCGGCTGCTAATTATTAAATTAATTGTTAGTCATGAGCTCGGGAAGTTAGATTTTTTGAATATGTGGCATCTATCCCGTTGGGGCATCTATCTCGGTTTTACCCTATGGCCTAAAATATTTAACTTTTATTTATTTTATATTTTATTTTAAATTGGTCTTTTGTCAAGTATTTAGTCAGCGGGTATGCAATTTTTGCGTAATCTTTAATAAATTTGCGATGGAACCCTGTCATACCTAAAAAGGCTTTAATTTTTTCTGAGTATTTGGTAGTTTGAGATTTTGGATAATCGCAACCTTTGAAGGGTTTGGCTTAACTCCACTTGTTGTGAGTACATGCCCCAAGAACTGCGTTTCTTTTTTCAAAAAACTGCATTTGTTTACTTGAATTTTTAGCTTAGCTTTTCGCAACGCCTTAAATATAGATAATAAGTTATTAATATGCTCCACCAGGGATGAACTAAATACGAGGATATCGTCCATGTAGACCACGTATATTTTATTAATGAAGTCGCGAAGGACAGAGCTCATCAGCCTTTGAAAGGTGGACGGGGCATTCTTGAGCCCGAAAGGCATACAATTGAATTCATAGTGGCCCTCTGGAGTCGAAAAGGCTGTTTTTTTTCTTATCCTGTTATTTAAGTAGGATTTGGTGGAATTCTTTAGCTAGGTCTATTGTTGTGAAGTAATGGGCATGTCCTAGTTTGTCCAGAATTCCCGATAGATTGGGTAAGGGGAATTTGTCGTCAACAGTATATTCGTTGAGCTTTCGGTAGTCCACGACTAAGCTCCATTTTTTTCATCAGAGTTGTCGAGCTTCTTCGGTACAATCCAAAGTGGACTGTTGAAAGCATTTGCTTGATTTGTGTTTGAATTTCTTTTTCGTGAATTAGCGGATATCTGTACGTTTTGGAGTACAAGGGTTTGTCTGTAGTTGTCACGATTTCATGAAAAACGGCTGTTGTAACCAATAGTTCATCTCCTTCTTTGTAAAAAAGATCAATATACTCGCGTAAAACGTTGGTTATTTTAGTTCTTTCCTTTTCATTTAAATGAGAGAGGTCAATATTGTTAAAAATAGTGTGCCTCTCAATGTATTCTATACTAGTGTTGAAGACATGGAAGAGAACCTGATAGAGTTCGACTAAGCAGTACTTTATACTCAACTCAGTTTCTATATACATATTTATACATAAATACTCAACTTTGAATTGCACATACATATGAATACCTTTAGAGATGAATTAAATACTTACCTTAAAACTATACTTACCTTTTATACCCATACTTACCATTTGTATTCATACTTACCTTTTTATATACACTATACTTACCTTTTATACTCATACCTACCATTTGTATTCATACTTACCTTTTTATATACACTATCAGCCCGATTCTTAATATCCACACGGATTTCTTTCCTTGCGGAAATTTTTGTTCGCCAGGAAAATTTCCGCCAATTCTCTTTCACTAGTGAACAGAAAAATTGGTGAAGAGGAATTTCGAATTTTCGAAATCAGCTGTGCTGCAATTTCACGCTTGATTTTGGTACTACTTTTTGTGCAAAATATAAAAATTTGTAATAAAAAGTTGTTAAATTAGATAAATTAAGAATAAAAATGCATAGTATTGCCTTTCCAATGGTAGCATGTGTATAAACGAAAGATTCTGTAGCACTGGATTGTAACAGAGGTCTAAAACAAGAAGGTTGCGTGATGATACGAGGCCACTTTAGTTGCGGGATTATTGGAAGAGCTAACAAAACTCTTTTTTAGTGAATTTTATTGATTCAATTGTTTTGCAGATGTATTTAAATTTTAAAACTATAAATAAAGCCGCATACAAATATTTGTTGGACATTTTAAAAGCATACACACAACAAGCCTAAAAACTGTTTGCGCTTTCACTAAAGAAGCCCATCTGAAACATGTGTTATAAATAAGATGGTGCCTTTTTCGATTCCACAATACATTCCACTGGTGGTCCGGCCGAATTTACCTCCTCCTCATTTTGCCAACATCCTTTAAGGAAGACGCAGAGTTGGTGGCGCGAACTAACGTCAATGGAATTAACGTCAGTGACGTTAATTCGCACCCAAAAAGCGAATTAATGTCAGTGACATTAAGACGCATGACCAAAAACGAATTAAAGTCAGTGCCGTTAATTCGTATAGTATTTTGACTTTAGTTCGCTTTGGACATGCGAATTAATGTCATTGAGGCATTTGGGTTTGAGATTCGACGAAGTAACGCCGCAGGCGAAAATTTGACTTAGGTCAGATCCCCAATTCGGGGTGTGATCAATGGTATTTATGTGCAGAACTCTTTTCCGCATTGGCGGCTTTCGGCCGCGCTTCAAAAAATAACCCTGGGCTACGCCATTCCAACTCCGGGTGTGTGCCATAGCCGTGGCTACCGCCACGGTGATGTCCTTCCGCTGAACCAATATTTTTAGTAGTTTCCGAGATATTTGCAGTTAAAGTTCAGAATTTTCTGTCATTTTCATGTGGTTGTTGTAATCACATTACCCTGTGAGAAAAGAGTGGCACGCGGAAGGACATCACCGTGGCGGTAGCCACGGCTATGGCAACCACCCGGAGTTGGAATGGCGTAGCCCAGGGTTATTTTTTGAAGCGCGGCCGAAGGCCGCCAATGCGGAAAGGAGTTCTGCACATAAATACCATGGATCACACCCCGAATTGGGGATCTGACCTAAGTCAATCCCAGATTCATGATATAATGATCATAAGTCGAAGGTGATAATGAAAAATGAAAATTTGGAATATAAAAAAATGTACTGACTTTAGTTCGCTTTCTTAATGCGAATTAATGTCAATGACGTTAGTTCGCTAAAAATATTGACCTTAGTTCGCTTTTGGCATGCGTCTTAATGTCACTGACATTAATTCGCTTTTGGGGTGCGAATTAACGTCACTGACGTTAATTCCGTTGACTTTAGTTCGCGCCACCGCAGAGTTTCCCAGATGCTTTTGAATAAAGCTTATTAAAGTGTCTATTTGCCGATTATTTATACTTTTCGCCCTTCAAATCCAAAAACAATACGATATTAATGTGTATTAGTCGTTTTTAATTATTAAAAGTTAAATTTTCTTATATTTTGTTCAGCGTTCACTGTAAATTGGCTGGTGAAATATCTCCCGAAAAACTGTTGTGTATTCTCCCCTTTCTTTTCATTTATGATACCTACTTTACTCGAAAAACCGCTTTCCGCTTTTTCGAACATCGTTTAGAATAGGCGAAGAGCGAGAAGCGAACAAATACGTGCGGATTTTATGTTCAGAATAAGGGAATAGGGAGAAGCGAAAAAATACGTGCGGATTTTTCGTTTAGAATTGGGCTGTATACTTACCTTAAACTTCAAACCACCCTAGTGTAAAACTTAAAATAACTAGGTACTTACCTTGATGTATATTTGTACATATGTATGCATATTCACTGCATAGCTTAGCGGGCGGGCATCAGCGGCCGCTAGAACCAGTCTATGTTGAGCGCGCGAGCATTGAACCGGCTATTTTGTTTATTTAAAGTTTCAACTCTTACTTGCTACAGTTAAAATCATATAGTTATACAGACATACTAAAATTGAAATTAAAACTTACAAACTAACTTAAAAATCGTTAAAATTACTAGAAGTTATTAAAACCTAGTATACACCATTGTAAAGTGAACTAATAAATAATAAATAAATACTTACGCTAAGTTAAAATTAAAGCAAAAGTGTCGGTGTTGTAGTTTTTGCGAAAAGCGTTGCTACCGTGCAAAACCGCGTAAGTACACCTCACCCATTTACCTATCGTGCACCAGTGCAAACAAGGGCACCGTGACTTTATGCATAGTGAAATATAAAACATGGTCCTATCTTCGCCATCCGAGGCGAATCAGCGCCTAGAAAAAATTTTTATGAAAAAATAAAAAGTATACATTTCAAACTCACAAAAAATAGAAAAAAGTGGTATAGTGCGAAAAAAGGCATTAGGGTGCTACTAAAAAAGAAAAAAAATTGCTGCAAATAAAAAGTGAAAAACCATCAAAAAACCTGAAAAGGAAAAAAGTGTAGCATTACATAAACACATTGCCCTTTTACTTTAATTGTCATGTGCACATAAAAAATGTATAAACAAATATGAATGTATATAAACAACATTCTGCCCAAATTAGTTACATTGAACTCAGCGGGAGTTTATACAAATAGTGCACATGCCGCTCATAACGAGGATCTTGTTACACTTGTGTGGACGGTCAAAGACACCGCCACAGACAGTCGCAATGACCAACTGAACACAACGTCAGTTTGTCAATGCGACTGACATATTTATATTTTTATTGCAGTCATATGTTGACTCAGCATATTTTAGAATTATGCATTCTTATTTATATGTATTAGTAAGGTATCTATTTGTATATGTTTTAGTTCGTAAATAATTTGTAAGTATTAGTGTAAGAATTTTGTATAAAAAGAGAAAGTAATTTCAATAAACATTCAATTTGAATCTGCACGTTCAACATATATTACATGGCGATCCAGACCAGGCTTAATATCAGCCAGTCATAATTCCGCCAGGATTTTTTTTATAACGTTGACATGTGTTGCGGCCATATTTGCACTTCTTTTCGGCAAATGTTTTTGAATGAAACCTACAACAGCAAACAGAAGACATCCAGAAGACTGGCAGCAGCAAGTCAAATATTTTTGAATGAACCCTGCGCATAAAAAGAGTGGAATACCTCATAGAAGACGTTGAAACAGGAGTGACTGGCAGCAATTAGGTTCCACCACATACTTTGCGTACTTTTGGCATTCAGCGGCATTTCACAGAAAATCTTGAATCGGCAGTCCTGGAAATCAACTTCATCATAACACCGCAACATTTCATCAAAGGGCAACTAAAGCTGAAATACACTGCCCGCATCTATGACATTTACATACAAGAAGCTGAATTAGGTATAAATTTAGAGGAAAATTTTTAGAATGATTTGAGCACGCCTCACGGCCGCTAAACCATTGGCATTTAAATATGCCTAGGGACTAAATATATTAAAACAAATTGAAAAACTAAGATACAAAATGAAAAACAAAAATTAAATTGAGTAAGGTTGAACGCTCTTGTTATAATTTTCCTAATGGAGTGTGCATTACCCGATAATCTTGATTACGAAGTAATAAATACAATTGTGGACAATCTAGAAAACGCAGATACAGATCGTAGATCCAGAATACGAGGAAAGGGAAGCAATAGGTACAATTTAAACAAATTAAAACAATTTTGGTACTATATAGGAATGGGTAGAGAACCCACAATGGAAGATTTGTTATACCCTTCCACGGTAATAGAAGAATCATACAGATTATTAGCTACAGTAAAATTGGATTTTTAAAAAAAAAAAAAAAAAAAAAAATATATATATATATATAAATAAATGAATGAATAAAAATCGATTTTTTTTTCTTTCGAAAATGGCTTGGTGGAAAATTGCCTTAAATGGAATATTGATAGGAATAGCAGGATACGAGGTAGGAAAAGAAAATTCTGCAGAGAAAAATTATGAAAACAAACTAGTTAAATATGAACCACATACTATTGTAGAAAATAAGGAAGAGCTTCCCGACAAATGGTTGACTATTTTTGGATGTGTAGTCACATGTTTAATTGTTGCAATTGCAATCTTAATAAAAAATTATATCAAAAACAAATTGAGACAATTAAACGACGCACACCAACGCGTTTAAGAAATGAGTAGATGGCAAGAAATTTATAACGCATTATCTGAAGAAAAAACAAAAGCCAGTAAATCATACAAATGCATAAATAAAAGCGCTCTTATAAAACCAGAAACAATAGTCAAGCATTTGAACATAATCGCAGGAACTTTAGAAAGAATAAGACAGGTAATTAATACAACAAACCGTATACTTACCAAAGAACACCAAAAAGAGGCTAGCCAATTTTTTTTCGCAGTACGAGATAAATTGGTATCTTCATTAGCTAGGCACAATATAGAATGCAACATACCAACCACAGTGCAGGAGAAGCTTAAAATAGACTTCAATTTCCTTTTGTTGGAACGCGCTCAGAGTCCGATTCCAACACCTTCCACTAGCCAGACAGCAACAATAAAAGAAAGTAAACCAAATTTTCAATCCGTAAATACCCCAATCATAAAAGTCACAATGGTGCAAACAACAGTTGAATTCATTAAAACTGCTTCGTCAGTGCTACCGGAGTTTGATGGTAAACCAGAAAACCTACACAGTTTCTTGGACGCCCTTGATATACTTGAGCAAATCAAGGATGAACACGAAGCCTTAGCTATAACAATGATAAAGACCAAGCTAAAGGGAACGGCAAGAAATTTCATCAGTAATGAAAGCACAATAGAACAAATAAAAATTAAATTAAAAACCGCAATAAAGGGTGAATTAGTAGAAGTTTTAACAGCTAAACTCCTGAACATCCAGCAGCGTAGCAAAACTGCTAACCAGTACACTGCGGAAGTAGAAAAAATAACAAGGTCATTGGAAGGAGCGTATATCTCAGATGGATTAAATCCAGACTTAAGCTGCCATTATGCATACTTAGCATAGACTTGACTTGACTTGGAACTGCCACTTAGCGTTCTGTTTAATGAAGTTTGCATGTATCCGATTACCCTCTTGACTTGACTTAGAATTCTGTTGAGTTTTGATTTTCTATGTAAATTCTAAGTTTAGTGAGCGCCGTGAGAGAACTGTGTGATGCCATACCTTTTTTTTTTTAAATTTTGAATAAAATCCTCCAACTATTCTATAGAGATACGAATTTTTGGATGTATATTATTCATATGGCAGCCGCAAAACTTACTGTCAAATAAATTGAATTCAAATTAGGCTAACCCAAAAAAAAATTTTTTTTCCTCCCAAAATGCTTTATAGTTTTTTTTTGGCATTGACTATATACTGATTGTAGATAAGCTCAGAAAATCGAAACCTAATGCCAAGAAAATGCGTTTTGGTACTTTTTACTGAGTTACATGTAAAAAATCACACGATTACTTTTAAAAAGCAATTCGATATGGGAAACTTTTACTCTTATTTGAAACTGGCTAGTGTGCTCTCTTGCTATTTTTCTAAGTGCTAAGTGACAGTTCTCAAGTCAAGTCAAGTCTATGCTAAGTATGCATAATGGCAGCTTTAGCCACGAGATATGCAACACAGGCAGCAGTCAAAGCCATGTGCAAAAACTGCTCCAACACCCAAGTTAAGATGATAATGCAAGCGGGAACGTTCGCAACAATGAACAACGCAATCTCCAAATTCACAAACAGCTGTACCGAAATTACAGGCAGCTCTAACACAATTTTAAATGTACGACAACAAGGTCAATACCGGAGTAATTTCCGTGGAGTTTACCGTAATAACAACTATGGAAATTACCAAAATAGAAGATACAGACCACAGTCAGGCTACAACAATAATTTTAGATCAAACAACAACAATAGTAACAATCCCGAAATACAAACAGACCATACACACAAACCCGTAACGTGCGTAGTTGTACCGAAACGGAAAACCAGGAAACTCCACTTCAAAATTAACAAAACGAAAAATATGCGTACTTAATCTAAACTTAAACAGCTATATATCTACAAGGACATCGTTAAACAATTCGTACTCAAATTTTTTAATTGATACGGGAGCCGATATCTCCATAATTAAAAAACAGCAAATAGATAATAAAGGAAAAATAAATACTGAACAAATCACAGATTTGAAAGGCATTGGTCAGGGAATAACTAGCACTTTAGGCACAATCAAAGCAGATCTAAGAGGCGATGACCTTCTAATTTATCATAAATTTCATGTTGTAGAAGACAACTTTCCAATTCCATGTGATGGAATAATAGGCTTAGATTTCATAAAGAAATACAATTGTATTCTAGATTACGGAAAAACAGAGGACAAACTAATTTTAAGACCATATGATTTCCCTCAAACAATAACAATGAATCTAACAAACTGTCTGTCCGTCAACACAATCACAATTCCAGCTAGATCGGAAGTTATTAGACAAATTAAAATAAACACAAACAACAAAAACATTTTCATACCACACCAACAACTAGCCGATGGCATTTATATTGCAAATACCATTACAAATAGCGAGCAAACCTTCGTGAGAATTATTAACACAACACATAACAACACAACTATCCAAAATTATAAAATTAATACTGAAAATTTAGACGATTATACACTAATTAAAGCAACCCAACACAATAAAAGTTGCATAGACACCGAAAAATTAAAAAGACTAACTGAAAATTTTCCAAATTTTGTTAAAGCTCAATTAACATCACTTTGCACAGAATTCATAGATATATTTGCACTAGAAACAGAACCAATTACTTCTAATAATTTTTATAAACAAAAACTATATATGAAGGACGACAACCCAGTTTACATTAAAAATTATAGATTACCTCAAACCCAAAAGGGAGAAATAAGCAAACAAGTAAATAAGCTAATAGAAGATGATATAATAGAACCCTCCATATCAGAATATAATAGCCCAATCCTACTAGTCCCTAAAAAATCACTTCCAGGAAAAACAGAAAAAAGATGGAGACTAGTAGTCGACTACAGACAGGTAAATAAAAAGCTAGCAGCAGACAAATTCCCACTTCCAAGAATTGATGACATTTTAGACCAACTTGGAAGAGCAAAATATTTTTCATGCCTAGACCTAATGTCAGGTTTTCATCAAATCGAACTACACCCAGATTCAAGGGATATAACTTCCTTTACAGCCGAAAATGGCACATATAGGTTCAAAAGACTACCCTATGGATTAAAAGTAGCACCAAATTCATTCCAAAGAATGATGACCCTAGCATTCGCAGGGCTCAAACCATCTCAAGAATTTCTCTACATGGATGATTTAGTCGTATTAGGTTGCTCCGAAAATCACATGCTAAAAAACTTAAGAGACGTATTCTCCACTTGTCGAAAATACAACCTAAAACTACATCCAGATAAATGTTTATTTTTTAGCCAAGAAGTAACTTATTTAGGACACAAATGTACAAACAGGGGAATATTACCTGATCCAAGCAAATTTGAAACCGTTCAAAACTATCCAACGCCAAAAACAGCAGATGAAGTTAAAAGATTCGTAGCTTTCTGCAATTATTACAGAAGATTTGTTCCGAATTTTGCAGAATATTCTAGAAAATTAACTAGGCTTTGCAAAAAGAATGTTACCTTCGAATGGACAGAAGAATGTCAAAAAGCTTTTACCTACTTAAAGGAAACATTAATTAGTCCAAAACTTTTGCAATACCCGAATTTCGAAAAAGAATTCTGCATAACAACAGACGCTAGTGGATACGCTTGTGGTGCAGTCCTTAGCCAAGAACATGATGGCAAACAGTTACCAATTGCTTACGCTTCAAGGTCCTTTACAAAAGGCGAAACTAACAAAGCTACAATAGAAAAAGAATTGGCCGCGATTCATTGGGCCATAACCTTCTTCAGACCATACGTATATGGCAGAAAATTCCTAGTTAAAACCGACCATCGCCCATTAACATACTTATTTTCAATGAAAAGTCCTTCCTCAAAGCTGACACGAGTAAGACTAGATTTAGAAGAGTACGATTTTGAAGTGGAGTACATAGCTGGTAAAGAAAACCATATAGCGGACGCATTATCCCGCATAACTATAACAAATTTAAAAGATATGTCAGTAGAAACAAATAAAATATTTAAAATAACAACAAGATCAGCAGCTAAAAAGATCAGTAATAATACTGAAATTAAAGAAAGTCACAAAGAGAACCCCAAAATTTACGAAGCGCTAAATAAATTTGAAGTAAAAAGACATGTCGAGCTCATTTTCAATCCTCCGAAATTGTATTTCAAAAAAGGAAAGAAAATTTGTAGCAATTTTGATACAAGCAACCTAATTGTTGAGGATAAGATTGACTTAGGACAATTCTTTACCAGGCTTGAAAGAGAAGCCGGCAATTTAGGACTTGTACAAGTACAGTTGTCCATAGGGGACAAATTGTTTAAAATGAATTATACTGCAGTAGGAAAATTTATTGAAATGGGTAATAAAGTTCTCAAAAAGTTAACAATAGCTCTAACCCCAGAGGTTATATGCGTGACAAATCCCGGGAAAATTAAAGAAATTCTGCAAAAATATCATGACGATCCTATTAGTGGTGGCCACCCAGGAATAAATCGCATGACAGATAAAATCAAGCAGAAATATAGCTGGCTGAATATGAAAAATGACATACGAAAATACATAAAGAACTGCATCCACTGCAAGAAAAATAAAACAAATAAACACATAAAAGAGCCAATGACAATAACGGAGACACCTCCGAAGGCATTTGACATTGTACAAATCGATACAGTCGGACCATTACCGAAATCGATAAATGGAAACGAATATGCAGTTACCATTATATGCGAACTAATAAAATACTTGGTAGCAATTCCGGTCCCAAGCAAACACGCAATTACAGTCGCTAAAGCCGTGTTTGAGCATTTCATCCTAATTTATGGACAAATAAAAACAATCCTGACAGACATGGGCACAGAATACAAAAATAGCCTATTCCAGGAACTGTGTAAATTGTTGAAAATTGAACATAAAACTTCAACACCATACCATCATCAAGCTTTGGGTACTGTGGAACGCAGTCATCGGACATTTAATGAATACATACGTTCATACATATCCAGTGACAAAGACGATTGGGATGAATACCTTAAGTACTTCGCGTATTGTTACAATACAACACCATCTACCATACATAAATATTGCCCGTTTGAGCTCATATTTGGGAAAAATCCACCAAATTACGAGTTTTTAGAAGAAAACAAAATCAGCCCACTGTACAATCAAGAGGCTTATGACAAAGAAATAAAATATAGACTCCAGATAGCACAGCAGAGAGCTAGAAAATTAGTCCAAGAGGCTAACGAAAAACAAAAGTTTAATTATGACAAAAGTAGTTATAGTAAGGAAATAAATATAGGAGATTTAGTATTAGTTAGAGAAGAGGCCTCTCATAAGTTAGAAAATAGGTATACAGGACACTATAAAGTAAAAAATATTGATAAAAATAACAACTACACTTTAATTCCACATAGCATAGGAGACAGTAACAAAAACAAAAAAGAAATCGTAATTCATAAGAATAGACTTAAACCAATCTAAAACTCGTAGGGTTAAACAATAAAAATAAGCAAAGCACTTTATTCATAATAATTCAGTAATAACAAAAAAAAAAAAAAAATCCATAAGCATTCCAATTTACTCAATCTTATACACGGCACAAGCCAAAAGAAAACAATATCAAGTATCAAATAAAGTATACAAACAAATAGAAATAAAATAAAAACATGTGACAAAACAATGGTAAATAACAAGATCCCAAAACAATTAAAATTTTCAAACAAACATCAAGCGGTTCAAATAGATATATATAGTTGACTACAAATATATACATATATCTATTTTTTTTAAGGGGGAAGGTGTAGCATTACATAAACACATTGCCCTTTTACTTTAATTGTCATGTGCACATAAAAAATGTATAAACAAATATGAATGTATATAAACAACATTCTGCCCAAATTAGTTACATTGAACTCAGCGGGAGTTTATACAAATAGTGCACATGCCGCTCATAACGAGGATCTTGTTACACTTGTGTGGACGGTCAAAGACACCGCCACAGACAGTCGCAATGACCAACTGAACACAACGTCAGTTTGTCAATGCGACTGACATATTTATATTTTTATTGCAGTCATATGTTGACTCAGCATATTTTAGAATTATGCATTCTTATTTATATGTATTAGTAAGGTATCTATTTGTATATGTTTTAGTTCGTAAATAATTTGTAAGTATTAGTGTAAGAATTTTGTATAAAAAGAGAAAGTAATTTCAATAAACATTCAATTTGAATCTGCACGTTCAACATATATTACAAAAGGATTAAAAGGTGAAAAAGTGATAATTGTACATGGTGAAATCCAAATAACTTACCTGAAAAAGAAAAAATTTACAAAATCGCTTCCTGGAAAGAAAAAAAGGTACAAAAAAGGGTTGATCTGAAAGAAAAAAAAAAATTTTATACAAAGTGAGAAGAAAAGAAACAGTGAAAAATTATTAAAAAAACGCATAAATAAAAATCCTGAAAAGAGAAAAAATATATATTAATATATTAACATATATTAATAAGTGGCTTGGTGAACAAAACCTGAAAGAAAAAGAAGGAAAAAGTTTATTTAAAAAATAATTTTTGGAAAAACCGAAAAAAAAATTATAAATAAACCGAAGAAAAGAAGTGTAAAAAATTGTGAACTTAAATTTAAAAAAAAAAAACTATTTTCCGCAATCTGAAAAAAAAGTACAGAAAATAAGAAAACTGAAAAATATTCTGAAAAAGAAAAGAAAATTGGTTGAAAGCTGGTGAAATAGAAAAGAAAAAGTCTACAAAAATATTGTTCAAAGCCTTCAAAAAGAAAAAATCAAAAAAAAATCATAAGAAAAAAAAATAAAAAACAAAATAAAAAAGTTTATAAAAATTATTTTTTAAATTTCTGGAAAAAATATAAGAAAAGTTAAACAGTCTAAAAAGAGAACAAATAAAAAGGCTAAATATATTTTTGAATAAAAAATTAAATAGCAAGTGTGACACTAAAAAGTAAAAACAAAACCTCATACTTACGTGTTTTTGAATAAAATATATTAAATTAATCGTGAAAGCTGTAAAGAAAAGAAATATATAATATTATTGGTAAAATACAAGAAAACTGAAAAGAAATAAAACATTATATTATTGCTGAAGAACAAAATCTGAAAAGAAAAAATATAAAAAATTAAAATACATATACTCGAAAAATTTAAGGAAAAATATTTAAAAGGTACAGTCTACACAAACATCAAAATCACCCAGCCTCCAGGAAAATCCCCCGTTACCACAGAAGACAGCAAATCCCGTAGCAACAAAAAGGTAGTCACCAGCCCCAAGTAAGTGCCGTTAAAAACTTTTTTTACCGAAAAAAAAATTATAAATAAACCGAAGAAAAGAAGTGTAAAAAATTGTGAACTTAAATTTAAAAAACAAAAACTATTTTCCGCTATCTGAAAAAAAAGTACAGAAAATAAGAAAACTGAAAAATATTCTGAAAAAGAAAAGAAAATTGGTTGAAAGCTGGTGAAATAGAAAAGAAAAAGTCTACAAAAATATTGTTCAAAGCCTTCAAAAAGAAAAGATCAAAAAAAAATCATAAGAAAAAAAAATAAAAAACAAAATAAAAAAGTTTATAAAAATTATTTTTTAAATTTCTGGAAAAAATATAAGAAAAGTTAAAAAGTCTAAAAAGAGAACAAATAAAAAGGCTAAATATATTTTTGAATAAAAAATTAAATAACAAGTGTGACAATAAAAAGTAAAAACAAAACCTCATACTTACGTGTTTTTGAATAAAATATATTAAATTAATCGTGAAAGCTGTAAAGAAAAGAAATATATAATATTATTGGTAAAATACAAGAAAACTGAAAAGAAATAAAACATTATATTATTGCTGAAGAACAAAATCTGAAAAGAAAAAATATAAAAAATTAAAATACATATACTCGAAAAATTTAAGGAAAAATATTTAAAAGGTACAGTCTACACAAACATCAAAATCACCCAGCCTCCAGGAAAATCTCCCGTTACCACAGAAGACAGCAAATCCCGTAGCAACAAAAAGGTAGTCACCAGCCCCAAGTAAGTGCCGTTAAAAACTTTTTTTACCCCATATACCCTCTATATACCCGATTTACATAGCTTAGCGGATCTCTAAGAAAATACATAAATTAGAAACCAGATATATAGGCCACACAAACTTAATAACGGACACGTATATATATATACATAAATTATTTATTCGCACCCTACCCATATACCACTTACCTTTGTTAAACATACATATATTCCCCTATACCACTTAGCTATAACTCCTCTATACGCCGCCAGCATAAACTCAAAATTTGGATTCTCACACATACAAATACACTTGGACTCAGAAGCGCTGAGACAAGTGCAGAATTTCCACCCTCACAAAAAAACCTCCAAAAAAGTAAACTCATTCCAACAAACATATTTGTACTCAGAAGCGCTGAGACAAGTATATAAGCGATAACTGGAAAAAAAAACACTGTAAGTGCATACATACATATATACACATTCCAACAAGTGCAGCGAGCTAGCACAATACAGTGGGCCGCACCCAATAAATCCACTAGCAAAAAGACAGTGGGCAAAAACCCAAAATAAAGCGTATCTAATATTTTTTACAAAATTTAAATAAATTTTATTAAATTAATTTAAACGCAAAAGTATTAAATATACTAAATAGTTAAACCCCTTTTTGTACTTCTATTACAAAAAAATCTGAAATATATTCTGGTGTACCTCTTAATACCCAGGTTATTAAAAATAAAATTTTCTCGTACTGCTAATACACAAGATACTAAATAAACCCTCGTGTACTCCTAATACACAGTATATAAAATACCTCTTCGTGTACTCCGAACACACAAATAACTCTATATTCTCGTGTACTTCTAAAGACACACTTAAATAAAACCCTTCAATAAAAATGGCTGAAGATAAAGTAGAAAAACCATTGAATCTCCCAGCTCCCCAAGGACCAAGAACGCGGTCAAGATCTCAAGTTGAAGAAGAATGTTTGTCCATAATAATGAAAAAATCATTATTCGAATTTGCAAAACTCGAAAAGTTTTGCGATAAATGGTGGAACATTGATGAGACAACCCACACAAAACCCAGTTTGCAGACATACTTGGAGGAACTCAACAGACACATTTCAGCAGTAGAACGGGCATATGAAGCAGCGCACCTAAATCTGAAGGATGAACAGTCCCTGGAAGCGCTGACCGAAAAATATGACAAAGCAATGGAGAACAACATGATGACACGGACCAGAATAAATGAGCAGCTCGCGGAACTGGAACCAGGTCCCATAACTCCACATCAACAAGGGGCAACAGCAGCACCAGCTACCTCCGAACCCCACCTCAAAGTCCCCGCGTGTGACACAGAAGTGTTCCACGGAGGATACGATACTTGGCCCTCCTTTAGAGATATGTTCACGGCAGTGTACATAAATCACCCCAGACTCTCTCAAGTACAAAAACTATATCACTTGAGACAAAAAACCAGGGGAAAAGCACACCTCATAATTCAAAAATACCCACTTAATGACCAAAATTTCGAGCTCGCGTGGGGGGCCCTTAAGTCCAGATACGAGAACCGTAGAATTCTCGTACATAGTCAGCTAAAAACCCTTTTTAATATTCAGCCTGTATTCTATGAAAGTGGGGAAAGAATTCAAGAAGTCCAAACCACAATTAATAACTGTCTGTCTACCCTTAACTCCAACAACGTACCCACTAGTAATTGGGACCCCATCCTGGTTTATTTATGCTCTTCTAAGCTCCCCAACGAAACTCTAGCTTTATGGGAATAATCTCTAGAGTCCAGAAAAGAATTACCCCTCTGGTCGGAGTTAGATAAATTCCTCACGACTAGATATGAAGTCGTGGAACGCCTAGGCACTTATAGGCCCAGTAAGCCCCGAAACGCAAATTCGATCTTCACCCCTCGATCGTCGACACCCCATAATCAGACGAATAACTTTAAAAATAAATCTCACTCGTATCTTAGCGAGCAAGCCCGACAAGTTTCCTGCATGTTGTGCAATTCAAATCACTCGATGATGAATTGCGTTAAATTCAAGCAACTTAGCGTACCAGAGCGAAATAAGTTTGTAAAAGACAATAATTATTGTAAAAATTGTCTAGCATTCTCCCACTTAGAAACCGAGTGTTGTAGCAATTTTAAATGTGTATACTGCCAAAAGCGACATCACTCCCTGCTACACTACCAAACATCTCGGCCAACGCACCCCAATACCTCGCGACAATCTCAAAGAAGAAATCCCTTCAAGGACCCGCCCCAAGCAGCCAATGGCCAAGACAAAGCCTCGACCTCTAATCAGGCAATGCAGTCGCAAGAATCGCGCACTGAAACCCTATCTGCCAAAGAAAATAGAACCCTAGCTCACTTCTCCAGCAACAGAGAGCAAAAATTATTACCCACAGCAATTATTCCCATTCTCCATAGAGGAGAAACCTTTCAAGTCCGGGCATTAGTAGACCAAGGGTCCCAAAAGTCGTTCGTCTCCTCTCGAATCCAGAAATTGCTAGGGCTACCCACAAAGAGAATAAACTACCAAATATTAGGTATGGGCGGACGAGTTGTTCAGAACTCGAATAAAATATGCTCTTTGACAATTTGCTCTGCTGATTTAAAGACCCAAATTGCCACCCAGGCAATAATCCTACAGCAATTGACCCACTTCCTGCCATCAGCCAAAATAGAAACTGAGGAACTCCGAAATTTCCCGTTTCTAACATTAGCAGATCCCAATTGCCTCTCCCCAGGACGAATTGATATGGTGATAGGCAGTGATATACTCCCAAAAATCCTCCTACCAGGTCTGGAAGCTAGCACTGCCGGAGGTCTAATAGCTCAAAATACCATATTCGGGTGGATTTTGAGCGGCCCAATAACCGGCCCAGTAACCGAGCAAATTTCAACTTTCTCCACGAACATAGTTGAAAACCCTGATGACTCCCTAAACGAACTTCTCAAACAATTTTGGGAGCCAGAAGAAGTTTTACCCACCACAACCCTCACAGAAAGCGATATATTTTGCGAAGATCTGTATAAAAAGACCACAATTAGACAAGACCATGGTCGATACAGGATCAAACTCCCCTTTAAACAAAACTTCCCACAAACAATAGCTCTCGGACATTCACGACCAGCAGCACAACAACAATATATTAGCATAGAGCGGTCGTTGGAAAAGAAACCCGAGTTAAAAGAAAAATATTCCGAAGTGTTGGAAGAATATTTAGCCATGAATCACATGAAGCCCGCTGCCCCCCTCGAACTTATAAATAACGGAAAATACTACTCCTTTTATTTGCCCCATCATGCTGTCATAAAACCCGACAGTAAAACTACCAAGGTGAGAATAGTCTTCAATGCCTCAAAACCCTCTCACTCCGGAAGCTCATTGAACGACGTATTGCACACGGGCCCAACTCTCCAAAACGACTTGATGCTAATAATCCTAAAATGGCGCCTCTACAAGTTCGTTTTCAAAAAATGTACCGCCAAATTCTGGTATACCCCGAAGATCAAGAATACCAAAGAATTCTCTTCCGTAGAGCTCCTAACTCTAAACACGAAGACTTCAAATTAAAAACTGTCACCTTCGGAGTTAACTGTGCCCCATATTTGGCAATTCGCACCCTCCAGCAGTTAGCCGAAGACTCCCAAGATGAATTCCCTATCGCCAGAAATGTACTTCTCCATGAAACATATGTAGATGACATCCTCTCTGGCGGACACGATTAACAGTCCACACTTAGCTCAATGACCCAAGTTATCAAAGCTCTCAAATCAGCCGGGCTCCCCCTAAAGAAAATAACGGCTAATCACCCGGAAATATTAAAATCAATTCCAAAAACGGATCTTCTCGATGAAGATTTTCTAAAGTTTCATGATGTCAGCTCTACAAAGACGCTTGGAATAAAATGGAACGCGATCAATGACGCCTTTTCGTACTCGTATGATCCCATACCATCCGATAACTCACACACAAAGCGGCAAATATTATCGGCAATTGCGAAATTGTTCGATCCGGCAGGATGGCTAGCGCCAATTATGATACCAGCCAAAGTGCTCCTCCAACAACTCTGGTTAGAAGGAACCGGCTGGGATGAACGCGTTAACCCCCCCCCACTCCACAAATGGAATAGTTTTCGCGAAAATCTCCCCGCGATAAGCACCATTCAAATCCCTCGATGGATCGGATTCGTTCTCGACAAACCCTACCAAGTCCATGGATTCTCCGATGCCTCCGAAAAAGCATTCTGCGCCTGCGTATATTTAAGAGTGCAGGACAGCGAAACCCACTTTATAACTCATTTGTGCGCAGCAAAGAGTAAAGTAGCCCCCTTAAAAACCGTGAGTCTTCCTCGACTAGAAATCTGCGGAGCGGTACTACTCTCTAAACTTGTTAAACAGATCTGCTCCAACTTAAATCTACTTTCAAATGACCTCATCCTCTGGTCAGACTCCTCAATCGTCCTAGCATGGCTAGAAAAGCCACCTCACACCTGGAAGACCTACGTGGCAAACCGGACGACGGAAATCCTCAAAAACGTGAGTAACGCTACTTGGCGTCATGTGTCCAGCGGTGATAATCCGGCAGATCTTGGTACCCGCGGATGCAAACCCCAAGAATTGTCTGAATGCCCCCTATGGTGGAATGGCCCTGAGTGGCTATCAACCTCCCCCAATCTTTGGCCCAAGGCGGTTCCTCAAAACCCTCCTAATCCGCCAGAACAAAAACGTGTGGAAACCTTTCTTACTGTGGAAACACCAGATCCATTAGAGCGTTTTTCATCATTCGGCCGAGCCCTTCGCGTCCTTTCGTATGTATACCGCTTCATGCATAAAGCGAAAAAACAACCAATTCCCTCCACAAAATCTCTGCTGCAAGAAGAAATTAGCCACGTAAAAGAGCGTTTAATCCTCCAAACCCAACAAGTCTATTATGCGGAGGTCATAGCCTCATTAGAATCTTCAAAGCCAATCAGCAAGAAAAATGCACTGCTATCACTCAGTCCGATGTTAGGCGAAAAAGGTATATTGCGCGTCAACGGACGTCTCAGTTATGCTGCCCTTAGCTACAACGAAAGGCACCCAATTATAATTCCCGAAGCCTCAAGATTCTGCAAACTATATCTCGAATTTGCTCACACCCTCCTTCTCCATGCCGAAAAGCAGCTAATGATCCGAATGGTCCACCAAGAATATTATATTCCCCGCTTAAAGCAATGGGTAAAAGCTTGCATTTTTCAATGCAAGACCTGCACGATCTATAAACAGAAGATGAATTCCCAGATCATGGCCGCATTGCCAGCAGAAAGGTCGACGTACACTCTACCATTTCACACCACAGGAGTCGACTTCGCGGGCCCATTTCTGGTAAAAACTTCAGCTCTGCGGCGTGCTCTTACGCAAAAGCTTATGTTTGTGTCTTCGTTTGCTTCTCCACAAAAGCAATACATCTTGAGGTCTGCTCCAACCTAACCACGGATGCCTTTATGGCCGCCTTTGCCCGTTTTGCCGGCCGCCGCGGCCTCCCTCATAAAATCATGTCCGATAACGGAAAGACATTTGTCGGCGCTCATCGAGCGATACAAAAGGAAATAACTCTTTTTCTCAAAGAAGCAGCGCAAGATATCTCCCCAAAATATGCGGCTCATGGACTCTCGTAGCAATTCATCCCCCCATATGCTCCTCACATGGGTGGTCTCTGGGAAGCCGCCGTTAAAAGCTTCAAGGCGCACTTAACTAAAGTTGCCGGAAACCATAAGTTCTTCTTTGAAGAGTTCACTACCCTCATCGTCCGGATTGAGGCGGTCCTTAACTCCAGGCCTATATCGCCCCTGTCTGAAGACCCTACCGATCTACTCGCGTTGACCCCGGGACATTTCCTGCATGGAGCCCCGTTGATTTCGCTGCCAGAACCCAATGCAGAAAATCTCAGCATTCTGCATAAATGGCAAATGCTCAAAGTTCTCCACCATCAATTCAGCAACCGCTGGAAGAACGAGTATCTACAGGAACTCCATAAACGACAAAAATGGAAAACCAATCAACCAAATCTCAAAGAAGGAGACCTAGTTGTCGTCAAGGATGACCTCTTACCCCCCAATGAATGGCGACTAGGCCGCATCTGCAAACTGCATCTAGGCCCCGATAAAAACATTCGTGTTGTTGACATTCGCACGCAAAGCGGAATAATTACTCGTAACATCTCAATCCCTCTTTTTTCTAATCCTTATATTAACGTAATAGCTCATTTTTCTATTAACGTTTTCTTCTACAGATCGCATCATGGAACTGGGAAGATGCCGCCTGTGCTGCCGCCCCCACTCACTACGCCACTGTCATGCGTTCTTGGCAATGACGCCCGCAGAGCGATATGAGTCCGCTCGCGTCCACCGCTACTGTGTTAATTGCCTGGCCACATCCCACACTACCGGGGCGTGCAACTCCACGGGCAGCTGTCGTCACTGCGGCAGAGCTCACCACACGCTCTTGCACCGTCCAATCGTTGCCTCATCGACGCGCAACCGACGTCCAACGCCTCCACCAACCGTGCGCCATCGGCATGACGAGCAGCGGGGAAGGGCTAGACCCCGTACCATCGAACGGCCAACTGCGCGTTTGCAGGGCCGAAGCGTCAACCAACGCAACCTGAGGAAATTGGTCAACAAGGCAAAAGTTACACTAGAAAAGCTACAAGAGCTATTGCACGCGACAACTCCGCAGGCCGGCCGCCATGTTGAAGACATGGAAGAGAACCTTATAGAGTTCGACTAAGCAGTACTTTATACACAACTCAGTTTCTATATACATATTTATATATAAATACTCAACTTTGAATGACACATACATATGAATACCTTTAGAGATGAATTAAATACTTACCTTAAAACGATACTTACCTTTTATACCCATACTTACCATTTGTATTCATACTTACCTTTTTATATACACTATACTTACCTTTTATACTCATACCTACCATTTGTATTCATACTTACCTTTTTATATACACTATACTTACCTTAAACTTCAAACCACCCTAGTGTAAAACTTAAAATAACTAACTGGAAAACTGCCGCTTCTTTAGGTACTTACCTTGATGTATATATGTATATATGTATGCATATTCACTGCCTAGCTTAGCGGGCGGGCATCAGCGGCCGCTAGAACCAGTCTATGTTGAGCGCGCGAGCATTGAACCGGCTATTTTGTTTATTTAAAGTTTCAACTCTTACTTGCTACAGTTAAAATCATATAGTTATACAGACATACTAAAATTGAAATTAAAACTTACAAACTAAGTTAAAAATCGTTAAAATTACTAGAAGTTATTAAAACCTAGTATACACCATTGTAAAGTGAACTAATAAATAATAAATAAATACTTACGGTAAGTTAAAATTAAAGCAAAAGTGTCGGTTTTGTAGTTTTTGCGAAAAGCGTTGCTACCGTGCAAAACCGCGTAAGTTCCCCTCACCCATTTACCTATCGTGCACCAGTGCAAACAAGGGCACCGTGACTTTATGCATAGTGAAATATAAAACAACTAGATATGTCGTGAAAGATATAGGGACAGACTTGCTGTTCGAAAAAAATTTTATTCCCGAAAATATTAATACATCGTTCTTCATTATCAATTTTGGCATCATAGTTTTTGTTTTTAAACTCAATTGCTTTCCAAGTCAGAGTCCCTTTCGCTAAAAATTGTTTAGGGATTGGTGTTGTGATTTTATATTTGATGCGGTCAGTACCTAGGATAGTCCGATACATTGGATGATTGCGAACTTGGTTAGTATCTACACTGATTCTAGACATCCTAGTCTGCCCTGAATGATTTGTATTGGAAATATTTTGTCGTGAATTACTCACATTCTTAAAATTAGAAAATCGGTTATTGTTCCGAAAACCATTTATGTTAGTATTTGAAGCTACACAACTTTTATCATTCGTTTGTATTTGTTCATCTGAATTACTTTTTCTTACGATATCGCTTGCATTTTTATTTCTTTTGTGATTATAATCAATGCATTTTGGATCATAAAGGAGCTTAAGCCTACCATATTTTCTGTACAACGATTCTAAGGTTTAATTTTCTTCCATATGTATCCTAACTTGACCATTTATTTTTTCTAAAATTATTTCTACAAGGTCTCTGTCAACATTTTCTGGGCGGTACAAGCTAGGTTTTTTATAATCAAAAAGATATATTTCATTCATGTTTAAAGTCAATAAATTTTGTGAAAAGTTCTTTTAAACAGCTAACTTTAATCATTCTTGCTTTATTAAATACCTCACCATATGTTGTAGTTGGGCGAAAATGCTCCTTAAGTGTACATTTAATTCGATCCCATGTTGGGTTGTCTTCGATAGCTCTTATGCTTCTCGCAGCTTTACCTGTTATCTTCTCGTTCACTATTATCTGTAGTCCAAAGTCTAGTGTTGCTTGATTTCCATCGCAAAGCGTCATTGTACATTAAAATGAAGGAAAAAAGACTGAAGGACTCATTGTCCGAAAATGATCGCAGATGTCGAAACTGTTTTGTTGAGCTGGATTTTGTTCCTGTTGCTGTGCAACCTGTTGTTGTAGATGCTGTACAACTCCATCATTGTGCATCAGTTGCTGGTTTTGAGCTCTAATTACTTGCTCCAATTCGGCGATCCTTTGCTGCAGCTCTTCCATTAGAATTTTTGTTATATGGTGTTCTCGGTTTTTGTCAAATCGTTGTGTTGTGTTTGACATATAGTACGAAAATTATTAAAGTTTATCACCAACGTATTCACTTTTCACGGATAATGTCTATAATTAAGTTGCTTTAGCACTTTTTAAGTTAAACTTTAGTTTAATGCAAGTCGTGCTTAGTTCGCTAAAGACTGCGCCACTTATAACATTGAAAAATATAAACTCCTTCAAGAGTCGGTAATAAACTTTATTCTTCAATGAATCACTTAATAATAATTTACAAATGAATATTCTTACTTGCTAAAAGGTATGATTTTTGTCTTGTGCCTCTAGGTATAATAAGAATTCTTTAATGTACATACATATTTACCGTGACAAACGAGTTTTGAGAAATAGTGATTACACATATTTATTTACATATGGCTGTTTCTATGCATATCCAATTTTTAAGCGATAACCTTTTTCATACATGTACTAGAACATATGTACATGCCTGCTGCTATGCTAAGACCTAATAAGTCTTACAGGTGTGGTTCGAAGGGTACGTAACTCGCGTAGCTTGACTGAGATGACGAGCTGGCGTTTTCAAACCGATCTCTGTCACAAACCGGGCTGCAAACGCGAAACGAACATGGGGATCTCCGAACGCACTGACCTGAATCTCGAACATGTCCAGGTTCGCAACGGGCAAGGTCTGAAGGCGTAGGCCTTTCACCAAGGACCCGTCGATCTTACTCGTTTGTGAACAAGGATCAAGTAGCGCTCCGGCCAGGACCTTTCGGGATCCAACATGTATGTAGAGCGCAACAGTCGGCAACACGGTGACGGCTCCGGAGAGTTGAGTTAAGACACACTACAGCTGATGACGAGGAGTCAACCGGGCGTGCGAATGGGTCAACGTATGATGCTTATGATGGCAATATTCACACCTGGTTTGGTGTGAGTGCGCCAAGCAACGCGAGCAATATCGATGTAAGACAACAAGACCTAACCGGCGTTCATAATTCGAAATAGGAAATTGCCTACAATAACGGAGCGGATGCGAGCGATGGCAGACGCGGCAATTAAATTTTTGTGGTTTGTGTGCCCGTGTGGGGCGACGGCTTCTCTTTGGCGATGGTGAGGAGGCTGGTGATGTCCGAGACATACGTGACAAAGCAACGGGCGAACGTGTGACTTGGACTAACTCCATTACGCGCATCTGTACGACAGGTGATAAGACAGAAGAGAAACAAAAAATTAAAAATTTGATTAATTTGGGAAAGCTTTACGATGGGGTGCGTAATCATTCCCTTTTGTGTGCGAATATCCATTTATCTGTGCCCTGATATATATGGGCATATCCCAGAAACTGTCTACCAACCAAAAATATTTGAACTTAATCCAACCAAATTTTTTTTTTAATGGAACATTAGAATAGATATCTAATTTTATAAATTTATAAAACAAAAATTATTTCGATGATGATTAATAAAAAAATTATAACCGAATCCTAGCCTACCTCAGGTCTTTTAATGTTATACAAAAAAAGTGAAATTTTTTACGTGTTCATATCATTGCTTTAGTATTGACATAGATGGTCCAATCGAAAGCTAGATTGTTATTCACTCAATTCTCCTTAAAATTTGTAAAAAAAATTTCGTTTACTTTTGTGATTCTATTTGGTATGAAATGCCAGGTAAAAGCGTTGTAGCGTACGTAACGGAAAATCGGCTTTTTTTTATATTGTGAGTAGAAAAACTTTTTTTTTCACAAATCATCTATAATTTTAATTTAAATAAATATCCTGCTTTTAAGAAAAAAAAAAACAATTTTCATTCTACAATTAAAAACCAAAAAATTACAGCATATTCATTTCTGTGGCGTGCGTAACGATTTTTAAATTGGCAAAAATTAATATAAATGGTATTTCTATTTTATATGTAAGCAGTACATATATAAAAATACAACTGCATTTCTTTGGGAGAGATGGGCTAACGTTAAGAGCATTCCGGGAATAAAAAGCAACCATTATTTTTCCGTACTTACTGATAATGAGCTCGAAATAGCACTAACGGCAGATTCAGCAAAACATAAAACTAATTTATAAACATATATACATCAATAAATTAATTTATAAACATAAATTATGAATTAAATAATCTTATTAAAAAAGAGTATAAATTGTTTTGTTAAAACAAATACAATTGTTTTTATTTATATACTACTGGAAAAAATGTAGCGTGCGTAACGTAGCGTGCGTAACGTTGGGTTCACGGCCATCGTTAAAAAACTACACAATTTTTTGGCTGCAAGTAAGTTATTTTAGAATTCTCTTATATTCATCTTTCTTTAAGGTATTTCATTTGGTGTGCTTTATTATACAAAATTTGCTAAAAATTAAGAAAATATACCTCAACCTTCAAAGCTACTTTCATTTTTTGTAGCGTGCGTAACAATACTTTGAGATCAAATTTTTCGCAGCTTAAACCTGTTACAAAAAATATTTTGATGACATTCGAAAGTACACTCAAATCCCACTAAACACTGTGTATAACTTGAAGGTATGTCTTTTGAAAGACCAAAAAATTGTTATATTTCAATCCGAAAACGCGTACGAATGTGGCGTTCGTAACGCAGGACTTGCCCATATGTGTAATAAAGTGGGCTGATTTGAAGGGGAGGGAAAAAAGTGAAAAATCGCCATAGCGGAAACTATTCTAGGGGTCATTTGAAGCAACTTTGCTGAAGAAACTTTAGGTCTAAAGTTGGCTTGAAACCCCCGGAAATCGCGTTGAAGTTTCATAGTTAGGGTAATGAAAATTTTTGTATGCGACCTATCACACTGTGTGACAGCGAGCATTAACTTTTTACGGGACATAACTTAAGTTGTAGTTCTACACAGCGAGAATTTCAAAAAAATGGTCAATAACCCCTTTTTAATTCTTTCGAGGATATATCTTAAATTTTAACAGGTCGATGTTTGTACATTGCAGATATTCCAAAAAAATTGATACGGTCAATCATTATTAAGACAATAGAATCCAAATCAACCATTTTTAAAATTTTTGTCTGGCTGTCTGACTGTGTTTGTGGTGGCATCACTCAAACACTGCTGAATGGAATTAAATGAATCATTCGTAATTTATTAGTAGACGTTCAACTTAAGTGATTTCATCATCAATGTGATAAATTTCAATATCTCAGCTTGTTTCGGAGATATCCCTAAAAATGTGAAACGGAAAAACGGAAGGGTGCAAGGCTCGCGTGGGTCTGGTTGGTTGGTTGGTTGGAGTGGCGAGTCCCAGTGACTCCAATTAGCGCTAGAGCGCCGTTTTGATACCACAGCTCGTGAACTAACCAATGAAGATTATTACAGAAAGTTAGCGTGGTGGGACTCTTACACCACTATAGACCCTATCTATATCCATGCCGTTGAGTCCAAGAATTTTAGAAGTTCCCCAATCTTCATCTCGCTTAGCTCGGAGAGACTCCCAAACAAGGGTTTTCCCAGAAATTTTGTTCTGCCCCTGCAGTGCGCCGGACAGCCGCACAACAGTCTCTGCCGTTCCCGGAAGGTTGCAACTGCGGCACGTGGTATTGTGCTCCATGCCCATCCGTGCGGCGTGCGCCCCGATAGTCCAATGCCCAGTGAGGGCCGAAACTAATCTGAAAATGTCCCTTCTGTTATTCCTGAGAAGGGTCGAAGATCGTGCTTCATTGTACGAAGGCCATAAACTCTTTGACACTCTGCAGGACTGCAGACGCTTCCATCTATCCGTAGCCTCCCCAAGCCAGTGCTGAGAGACCCGACCCTTGAGCAGTCCCAGCGGTGCAAGGACCTCCTTCGCTTCTGAGACGTCAAGGGCCGACCCACGCCGTGCCAACTCATCGGCAGTCTCGTTTCCCTGTATGTTGCGATGCCCCGGCACCCATATTAAAGAAACGGCATGTCGACTTGCCAGGTTCATGGTCCACTCCCTGCACTGACCCACAAGGCTCGAAGTGATCGTCGCTGATCCGAGAGCCCGAAGAGCCGCCTGGCTGTCCGAGAAGATTGCTATCCGATTACCTGTGATGTTTGTATCCAGTAATGCCCTGCATGCCTCCTGGATAGCGTAAATTTCTGACTGAAATACACTCGCAGAATCTGGAAGACGCATTGACAAGGACACGTCTGGGATAATTGCGAAAACCCCCGCTCCCACTCCACACTCCATTTTAGATCCATCCGTGAAAATTGAGATGTCGAACTTCTGTGGTAGTTCCCCTTTTCTCCAGTCCTTTCTGGATGGGAAAATAACCTCAAAGTTTGTGTCGAAAACTGTCCTGGGACAAATGTAGTCCGTTTTGGTTTTAATATAGGGGTCGGTTATATTTAACAGAATACGGCTGTGACCGTATCCACGCTCTTTCCAGAGTCCCAACTCCCGAAGCCTGAGTGCACTATTAGATGCTGTTTCCTTGATAAAGAGATCGATCGGTGGTATATTGCATATCACATTCAGAGCCTCTGTGGGGCATGATCTAATCGCCCCTGTGATTGCGCCACAGGCAGCCCGCTGAACTTTGCTTAGCATGTTCATAATGTAGCCCACGTCGGCTGCCCTCCACCACACTATTGCTCCGTAGGCTAAGATCGGTCGAATAACTGCTTTGTACATCCATGCTGTGATTTCCGGGCTCAGGCCCCACTGTCTGCCTAACATACGTTTACAGGCGTACATAGCTCCATATGCCCGTTTGACCCTGTTTTCTATGTTAAGTTTCCAGTTTAACTTAGGTGTCAAGAGGACGCCTAGGTATTTCGCCCTATCAGAAAGTTGCAACTCTTGACCACAAAGAGAAGGTAGATTGAAACTTGGTATTTTTTTCCTATTTGTGAATAACAATAGCTCGGTCTTTGAGGGATTGACATTAAGCCCCGCAGCCTCTGCCCATCCACTCAGCTTCCTTAGTGCTACCTGCATGATATCGCTAATCACGTTAGGGCACAGACCCGATACTAGTATTACTACGTCGTCCGCGTAGGCAACCACTTTTACTCCGTTCATGTTAAGTTGACGAAGTATGCCGTCTATAACACAAAGCCAAAGCAGTGGAGACAGCACTCCACCCTGAGGAGTTCCTCTCGACAAGTGTGCCGTTACTTCACTTGCTCCGACCTTGGCGCTTATGACTCTAGACCGCAGTGCCATCCCTATCCAGTTTACAATAGGGTCCTCGATACCAAGGCCCGATAGCAAAACCTCTATCGCTTCCAGCCTTACGTTGTTGAAGGCGCCTTCAATATCAAGGAATGCGGCCAGGGTGAACTGTTTACTCTCGAGGAACACTTCTACCTTGTGCACCACCTCGTGCAGGGCAGTCTCCGTTGAGCGTCCCTTGAGATACGCATGCTGAGCTGTAGACAGCCCTGAATTATCTAATGTCTTTCTAATATGGACGTCCAAAAGCCGCTCGAAGGTTTTCAAAACAAACGACGAAAGACTGATTGGTCTGAAGTCCTTGGGGTTTTCATGACCTCTCTTGCCCACCTTTGGGATGAAAACTACCCTCGTCCTTCTCCAGTTTACAGGCACATGATTTAGCCGAATGCATGCCCTGAAGATACACGCCAGCCAGGGTATTACCAGTAAGCTGGTTTTTTGTAACATGGCTGGGAAAATACCATCCGGCCCCGCGGATTTGTACGGTGAGAAACTGTTGATTGCCCATTCAATCTTTTTAGCTGTTATAAGTTCATTTATTAGCCGAACAGAGGGTAGTACACCAGTGTACTCTTTACCTTCCATTTGACTAGGCCCACAGCCTGGGAAATGTGTTCCTACAAGGAGATCCACGGTTTCCGCCGAGCTGCATGTCCATGAGCCGTCGTCCTTCCGTACAAACGACGGGCAAGCTTTTTCTTTTGAGAGAATTTTTCCAAGTCTCGAAGATTCCTTTGTTGATTCAATAGACGAGCAAAAGTCCTTCCAGGATCCTTCTTTTGCCTTCCGAATCGCTTTTTTATAGCATCTTAGACTATTCTTGTATGGCAACCAGTTACCAGTAGAACGGCTCATGTTGAATAGTCTCCTAGACTCTCTCCTGAGTTCGAAAAGGTCTGAATTCCACCAGGGAGGATATGCCTTTTTGCTAAAACTAGTCGGACAAGCTACCCGTAGAGCTGACCCCATGGCCTTCTCTAGCTTACTACTTTTTGCATCAAGTTCCTCCACTGACAGTAATTCCTGCAAAGGTTGACTACCTAGCTTATTGCTCACCACCCTGACGAACCTTCGCCAGTTTGTCCTCCTTGGATTTAGGTGAGGGATAGGATTTTCTAATTTTAAAATGATATCGAAAAGGATCATCCTATGGTCAGAAAAGGACTGCCTGTCTGATACCCTCCAATTTTCTATACGAATATTGCTGTTACCGCTTAGTAGCGTAATGTCCAGCACCTCCTCCCACCCACTAAAAGTATCAGTGCTTGGGAAGATGAAGGTAGAGGTACTACCCCGGTTACAAACTACTAAGTTATTACTCAAAATAAAATCGAAAAGTGACTCACCCCTGGTATTGATCTCCGTACTCCCCCATAGGGAGTGTCTGGAGTTGGCGTCGCATCCAACAATTATGTTGCTTTCTTTGTTTTCCTGCATTAGCCTGCGGATCTCCTCCGGTGGAGCCTCCTCATCATGCGGCATATATGATGAGGCAATCACCATGCTGACTCCGTCAGCCGCCTCCAGCGAAATGGTGGTCAAATCTGCACAGCTGTGGGAAGAAACAAGAAAAACATTGTATATAGATTTTACAAGAACGCATGTCCTAGGCTTACCATCCTCGCGCTTGTAGAAAATATTATATCCCTTAATGGAGAGCCCCTTAATAATGGTGTTCCACACCCAGGGTTCCTGAATAAGGGCGATGTCCACGTTCTCCTCCAGCAGGAAAACGGAAAGGTTGTCCGATGCCAGCCGCGAGTGCTGTAGGTTTATCTGGACAACCCTAAGACCCATTATTATTATTGGGGTCCTGGCTCTTGGTCGACGAGCTGCAGGTCCTCCAGGCGCCTGTTTGTGTCGTCGACAGCATCCGGTCCCTCATCGTCCTGAGGATTCCGCAAAATGTTTACCTTGGCCCGACGTATGCCGAATCGCAAGGCGTAATCCGCTTTTTCCAGCGGCCCGATACTCTCCTCATTAATGAGGAGGACAAATGACAGGCTGTTCCGCTGAGATGCCTCTGCCTTTATGACCACCCAGTCATCCATCGGCACCTCGCGGTTGTGAGCCTGAAGATACTTAATCAGCGTCCCGCTGCCTATCTTCATACGCGGGATCCATATCCTCGCTCTCGGTCTTTTTGGAATGTCGGCGGCTTGGATGAGCTTTACCTTCAAGCCTCCCCCAATGTCGCCTAGGTCCAGCAGGCACTTCTCCAGGAAGTCCTTTGACTGCTGGTCCTCGCATTTGACCACCCTGTGACCGCGGACAACTTCCGCCGAGTCGAAGGAAGGGAGACTACCATCTGGGTTGGCCATCACGAACTGGATAACCATTTCGGATAGCCTCGCCTCGATTTCTCCCCACTTCTCCAAGACGGACCTGCCGCTGTTGGTGGTCGCATCGACAAGAGCAACCTCCAGGTTGCTCCTAACCGCATCGGCAAAAGATTTTGCCCCCACCCGCACTCCGGCTGAGGTGGAGGTATCATCACCGGTAACCTTGCTCCTCTTAGAGGAACTCGAGGCCTCTTCCATAGACCTGTTCCTCTTCGAGGTGCTAGGGGCTTCTTCCAGAGGCCTATTCCTCTTACCGGTGGAAGCTGATGATGTGGTGTTCAAGTACGCCCGGTACTCATCCACCACAGCTTGGTAAACCTTCCGGTCCTCCGCATCCTTGGGATGAACGGTACCATTTACCCTGTTCCGTTCTATCTTATCCAAGATAGACAGGGCAAGCTGTTATCGCCTTCTCCCTTGGAATGCATTGGACCGTGCATTCTTACTATCAGGCCGCTTCCTAGCGGCCTTCGAACGTTGTTGATTCTTTGGCGGAGTCCTGCTACCCACCGTAGCTGTACCGCCCGTCTCCACCGTCTCTTGGCTAGAGAAAAGGAAATCCTCGTCCGAGGAATTTTCCTTTTCCCTATGCCGATGTCCGTCTGTTTGTCCAGGGTCTGTCGCCTGTCCTGTTGTAACTGTTTCTGTCCTTGTTATTGTCCCAGTCCGTGTTGTTGTCTCTGTCGTCCTGTCCACGCTCCCTACAGTCCGGTTTCCGGAGTCCTCCTGACCTCCTTGTCCGTCTGTCTCTTCCTTCGTTTTGTTGGTTGTTTTTATTAATTTTTTGTTATTAATTTTTTTTGGTCCCACGAGTATGCACGGAAAGGGTTGGTCACTCGTCCGCAGAGCCGGCATGCGTAGAGAAGGCACTTATACCTCCGACCTTGCCCGGGTATCGGAGGGGACCGTTCGCGGCCAGCTATTCGATAACCGCCCGCTGACCATTCAGCCCTCGGCACGTATACCTTTACACCTTGGCTTAGGGTGGTGTTGGTGCGGCGATCCTCACATCCCCTGCAGCCGAGAGTGGTTCGTACCCAGATGTACTCACCCTTCCCGAGACTGCAGCAAATATGAGGCTTTCCTCTTAGTTCGTCTCACATTGGGACCTCCCACTCCAGGAGAAGTTCCAATGCAATACTTAAGCCCCTTCGCCACGGCAAGGCGACCAACGTTGAAGAGGCGCGTGGGTCTACTTTGGCACTTCATTTTATATAAATAATATAAATTACTAGAATGCCTTTTGCATTTCAATGAACTACCTTTTATACACCTTTCCGAATTCCTCGATAGTTCAAAAACTAGCGGACATATCTCAGGAGAACAAAATAACATTTATTGTCTGTACAAATAATTTTGTTTAACTACATTTTTTAGGAAATGTATAAAGAACTAAATTTGTAAGTCCTGCTTGCTGTCCATGCGTGGTATTTTCTTTCGACTTACATCAGTAAAAGCCATGAACACTGGTTAACAATTGCACATATCGTTCAGTTCCTTGTATGTGGCATGGGACTTGTGGGTCAGCATGTGGTGGGTCTTCAAATTCTAAATATTCCTTCAAATGGTTGTAAGGAATGTTTCTAGTAATCGGTGGTTCTTTTTAAATGTTATCATCATTCACATCAATAATATTAATATATTCGGAGCAGTCAAAATTAATTATATATTTTTTGTACTCTCTAAGTTTTGTTGTATCGCAAGTGTCACGGTGGTACAACATTTTTTTTATTGCCTGATCACGTACTGATTTACGATCATCGTAAAGCATAGAGAGCATAACAGTAATTATCTAGTAATATATTATTTGTATAAATTAAGTGCCGTTTTTGTTTCACATTTTTAGGGATATCTCCGAAACAAGCTGAGATATTGAAATTTATCACATTGAAGATGAAATCACTCATAAGCACCTTTGGTTTCATACGCATATTGTACTTACACATTTTTGGTCACCCCTGGCCCACTTATTGGTCGATAACTCGGAAACCGTTATTGAAATAAGCGATACCTTAAATTTTAAGTTGAACATCTACTAATAAATTACGAAAGATGCATTTAATTCCATTCAGCAGTGTTTGAGTCATGCCACCACAAACACTTAGACAGACAGACGGACAAAAATTTTAAAAATGGTTGATTTGGATTCTATTGTCTTAATAATGATTGACCGTATCAATTTTTTTGGAATATCTGCAATGTACAAACATCGACCTGTTAAAGTTTAAGATATGTATATCCTCGAAAGAATTAAAAAGGGGTTATTGACCCCTATTTCCAGATGTTGATCTTTTTTTTTTGAAATTCTCGCTGTGTAGTTTTTGTGTGCTTAACTAGAACTACAACTTAAGTTATGTCCCGTAAAAAGTTAATGCTCGCTGTCACACAGTGTGATGGGTCGCATACAAAAATTTTCATTACCCTAACTATGAAACTTTAATGCGATTTTCGGGGGTTTCAAGCAAAGTTTAGGCCTAAAGTTTCTTCAGCAAAGTTGCTTATAATGACCCCTAGAATAGTTTCCGCTATGGCGCTTTTTCACTTTTTAAATCAACCCACTCTAATGTGTAACCCTGCCCAAGCGCCATTCCTGAGGCGGAAGATTTTCATGGCACACAACGACCAAGTCGTCGACGGCGATATTCTTTTAAGGAAATTCCATGGAAGGGCATGTTGTTGACTGAGAGCCTTGAGATTTTGCCAGCGATTA
The DNA here is from genome assembly GCA_951509765.1 of Sphenella marginata. Taxonomy (NCBI): domain Eukaryota; kingdom Metazoa; phylum Arthropoda; class Insecta; order Diptera; family Tephritidae; genus Sphenella; species Sphenella marginata. Next base: position 15,049,516 of record OX608078.1, read on the forward strand.
ATAACCGAGGTAGGATTCGAGTCGTTAATGGGTTCTGGGGGAGAGAGAAGGGGTCCACCAGTGAGAAAGTGACCTGGCGGAAGGGCTGCACATTCGGATGCCTCATTCGAATTAGGAGATATTGGCCTAGGGACACGATATCGAATGCAAAGCATCGATTCTGTACTCATTTGAAGTATCGCTTCAAATATATCGGGTACCCGATAATATCGAAACAAAAAGACTCGATAGTCAAAATATCGATGCTAAATGTACATGACAAACAAGCACTTCAATAACCGAATGGTTCGCTGCAAGCAAATTCATACGTTTTGTAAATGATTACCATAGGTTCGTATAAACTTCAATAAAATAAATAATAACATAAACTAGTTTAATATGAGCAAATTTGATTTTTTAATTTGATAGATTTTACTTCAAGAAACGAAGATCAAAAGCCCCACTCTTCCTCTGTGCAATCTGCCATGAATAATAATTTATCCAACCTGTTACGTGTTTTTGTCATTGTTAAACCTGCCGTTGAAAATAAGCGCTCTTATGGGACAGAAGTTGCTGGTACTTCTAGATATCGTAAAGCAATTTTCGACAAATGAGGATATTTATGCTTATTTTCCTTCCAAAAACGCAAAAGATAGCCACTTAAAGGAAGTAGTTTGCAACGAATATATTCATTGATGTTTTCGCTTTGTCGGATTGCACTTTCACTTCCTCGACCAGATGCTAAAGTTTCTATGTGATTCCAAAATTCATTTTTGTCGGAACACAAATTCTTGGATTGCATGTGCGGCTTCTTCCCGACTGATCATATCACGTAGCCAAGACATACATAGGGAATGAGCGCAGGGATCAGAAAATGCAATATTTGACGTTGGATGGATAGTATTACCTTTTTTTCAGTATAAAGGCAAAACAATATCACAATAAGTTAGTACTTCAAGTTTGTTGTAACCTTTTTGGACGTATTAAGTGCATATTGCAACAGATCAATGGCAACTCTTACTTTTCTGGCGTCTGCCTTTTCCGGCTAAATTAACTGTTATTATTTGGTTCTGATTTTCCTTCGATTCGCGTCACAAGTTAGAGAGAGACAACCAGCAGAGCGAAATTTTTGCTCTATTAGTTCCATATTTTTTAAAAAATTCGATACGATACCGGGGTCTAGATACTCGATGCCGAAAAGTATCGTTAAAAAAGCATGGAGTACAAAATATCGGTATCGAAGGGCAAAAGTATCGATATGGTATCGTATCGTATCGAAATTCGTGTCCCTATATTGGCCTAGAGTTATAACATGCCTCGATTCGATAAAGCAAGGTTTGAATTTCCTCGAAGGTGAACTTCTGCGAAGCGGTAACCCATCGAAAATGAAACTTAAAACCTTTACTCCCGTTTCCCATAAGCCTCGCATGTGTGGGGCGCCCGCAGGAATGAAATACCGTGATACTTCCTGATGACTATAGGTGGTGCATACCGACTCCTTGGACGCGTTGAGGAAAATTTGAAATTACTTCTTCAATGCAGCCGACGCACCTACGAAATTTGTACCATTGTTAGAAAATATGGCTTCTGGACCACTTCTTCGCGAAACAAACCGTGCGAATGTCCCTAGGAATGTTTCGGTCGAGAGGTCACTGGGGACTTCGAGATGAATAGCTTTCGTAGAAAATCAAACGAAGATGCACACGTATCCCTTTGTTATTTTACAAGATCTTTTTATAAGATTTTTTTCTTTGCTGATCCAATACTGCTGGCGAAGCAGAATCAGCACCAGTTAAATTCCTCCATGAAGCGAGATATTCATTTGCGCGAAAATTATAAGCCTGGTGCGAATTTTAGCTATTTCTTCTCCTGAAACAGATAACGATTGGTACGAGTGAAAGCTGCGGGTGTGTTTGTTAGTTCTGTTGGAAAATCGAAATACGTGGGCCAGAACGCGCAATGCTCGTGGTAATGACGAAAATCTTTCCAAGGGATCCACGTCGCTGGCCAGCAGCGTTATATGGGTTTTTCCAAAGAGACCTCCTGTGTTTCGTCCTCTAGAGATGGCCACTGCTCCTCCTCTTTCCGTAACCATGCTGGGTCGTACCATCACAACTCGTTCGACCTTAAATCCTGGGGGTATGCTGACCTGCTTCCGATATCCGCCGGGTTGTCCTTTGACTCGACGTGACTCCAATGTCTGGCACCAACTGATTCCTGGATTTTTGCCACTCGATTAGCGACAAAGGTGGTCCAAGAAGTGGGACGCTTTGTAAGCCACGCTAACACAATAGTAGAATCAGTCCAGCAGAATATCTTTTCGATTTTAAAGGGGAGTTCGTTTTGAAGCATATCAACTACCAAGACTGCACCGCACAATTCTAAACGAGGGAGCGAGATAGTTTTTACTGGTGCAACCTTGGTTTTTGCTGGCAAGAGGTGGGATGATATTAGACCTATGTTTTCTACCCGCAAATATATCACCCCCTCGTATGCCTTTTCCGACGCGTCATAAAAGAGATCGGACTTAGCGTTCCATCAAATAACTAACGCTTTTGTGGTGCTGGTTTCATCGAAAGTTAAAAACTCCCTATTTAAAGGTGTTCATAAGAAATATCCTTAAGGATCTCCTTGGCATTTGAGGACCATTTCCTCAATGCGAACCCCGCACTACCTAGTGTCTCTATCAGCTGATCTCGCGCTTGCAAAGCTGTGGAACTGTCGTGAAATCCCGATAGTACGTCGTCTACATACACAGAATTTCTCAAGATCTGAGCCGCTAATGAATGAGAAAGAGAATTCTCTGATAAGGCCTATGACTCGGGTGCACTAAAATTTGCCTATACATCTTTCGGATGTCACTGTTGTAGGGTCAAATCAGCTTGAAGTGTCGGGGCGACATGTAATATGTCATTTAAGCAGACTCCATTCGAAGAGTTGTTCGAAGCGTTAAAACCTACCCTCAATTAGTTTGTCGTACTTTCGGGTTTAAGGACTGCATGATGAGGCAGGTAAAAGGTTCTATCTTCTCCATGTGGCCTAAATCTAAGCATTCGTGTACTACATTATCGTAATCCTCCTTTAAGGAAGGATTTTTAATTAATCTCGCCTCGTTTCGAATGAATTGCCGTAGAGCAATCGGTCGCGAAGACCCTAGCTTAATATCCGCCGGATAAAAGCTATTGAATGGTAGGGATACCACGTATCTACCCTCTTCGTTCCTAGTGGTTGTCTTTACATATAGCTCCTAGCAGAATGCGTCCTCTTCTGTTTGAAGGTTTTTTCTAGGGATCTCTTCTAGTTCCCAGAATTTTCCTAGCTGACTATCTAACGCTATGTCTTTTCCCATTGAGATTGTTGTGGCAAAACAAGAGACATGTGCACCCGAATACGGTCTCTTGTGACAAAAATTTGTGGTTGCTGCTACGTTTGACCGCCTCTAACATAACCTTAGGGTATAAATCTCCTCCAATGAGAAGGCCGATTCGTGCACTTTGAAAGAATTTCGAATCTGCTAAAGAAACTTTGGGTAAAATGTCTAGAATCGACTCATCAAGCGATGTTGATGGTAAGTTACCTGCAATTTTTGGTAAGACGAACGTTGTTGCTTCTATAAAGAGGTTGGGGTCCCTAGGTGAACCTAACACGAACGAACGACCTTTGACGAGTTGTTTGAAACCTGAATCTATTGAAGCGCGCGCGATATAAGTTGAGCCTAGGTGGCCAATGTGAACCATAGCGGTTCCGAGTAGGGCTGAGAATAAAGCACACGAATTTCTGTTTCCCCCCCCTTTCCCTGAAGTATTTGTTGACGAGGTGGACTGTATGTTTGCGTGGAATGTCTGCGAGGAATTTCCACTAGCAGTTTCTTTCGAAGCTTCGTTATTCGAAGTTGGCTTATGAAGTAGAACATTATGTCTACTTTTGCACTTTGTGCACGAGTATTGACTTTTACAGTCTTTCATTCCATGCCCCTTCGAGAGACATTTAATGCAGCAGTTATTTTTCTTTACAATACCGAACCTTTCATTAATAGGCGACAGGCGCGTAGCCAGAAAAAAATTTCGTAGGGGGTTTTGGCCAAAGTGTCAGTAAGTAAGACTTGCCTGTAAATACACACATATTTATATTTTCACATATTACATATTTATACCTACTTTATTTATTTGATATTTTCCTCTTTCTACACGGCTAAAAATTTGAGCCTAAATTTTAAACCAATCATTGGTTTACACAATTTTAAAAACTTTTTGGTAATAAATTCCAAACCTTTCAATTACCTACAAAAATTCTAAATTGTTTGCGATTTAGATTTAAAACTTTACTAGGATAAACAAAAATACAACAAAAGTCGTATACACAGCGAATATGAGTACTTTTAGCACAAAATTCATGAGTACGCCGTAACTCAGTAGGTAGATGTATATATTTTATTACAAAAGAGTATTTATTTTTCTTGCTTGTTTTGAAATTTTGTTTAGGATTTCTTCAGGAGTTACTTCAAAAGAGTGGATGTTGAGTAGGGCCAGCCTCTCCTAACGTGCTTGGGCGTTCCTCCTTTGGGATTGGAAAATATTTTTCTTTCTGACATCACGCGAATAAATTACCTTGAAAGCCGGCATAAAGTCACTATGTATTATTTGGGAGAACGAATTATACTTTTGGATATTTCTTAAAAAAAAGCTTCTGATGCTCAGGGGGGGCTTGTAATACCTGGAGTTTAACTTTGCCGTTTGAACAACACAATCCCAGTGTTTCATTTTTGAATCTTTTAGCACCACAATACTGAAAAATTTTGTTCATTTTGCCAATAACAATGGATGTATGTGAACCATAGTTAACTACGGGTTCGTATTCGAACACGAGTCGTTCTAAATTGTTACGTACACGGGTTTGTCTACGAACACGGACGTTCAAATTATAAAGTTCACTATCGTTAGATCGATTACGAACAACCGCACTACGCTACATACTTAATCTATCACTTCTATTACGTGCGACTATAAATTAACGGAAAAAAATATAATTTTTTATTGTCATTACGACTTTTATTGTTTAAATGCTAAACTAGAACTGAACTTTACAAATTAATTAGCTTAAAAGCTAAGCTACGGCGTGCGCTGGCCACCTGATGATGGTTGTTGTTTTACTATTGCGGCTTGCTCCGAACATAAGCTTTTATGCTGACGATGCGTCTGGCTTTTTGCTGTGAGAAATATTTAAAGCTGCACTTCCGCTGTGCTTTATTAAGCAATTGTTGACATGTGTCATGTTAACACTTCCCCTCTTAAAAGCGATCGTCCCGAGAGCCTATCAAAAATAGGGTAGGTTGTTAAAATTTATGTAAGTATTTTGATCATTGGAAAGATCTTTGATTGTCTTGAGATCAGTGTGTGCATCTGGTTAGTGTCCAGGTTTGAAGATATGATTATTTTGTTTTGGTGTTTTCTCAAAAGTTTTCGAACAATTATTATGCCGATAATGACAGTTGCAATGGCTCCAAGTGAAAGGGAGCTATTGGATATCGTTGCTGTCTTGAGAAGATTTATTCTTCGTCTGTTTTGAATATGAAATTCCTTTAAGGCTTCGAGAGAAAGTAATTCAACTCGATCCTTTTCGATTGGTGCTGGTTGCAGGACTGCGGGGATTGCAGGATATGGTATGATATCATAGTTGATGTAGGTTTGGTTATTGATCTCTAAAGTTGAATTGTTAAAATTAATGATATGCGTTCCTGTCATGTTCATGAGCGCTCCGTCAGCGTATATTTGACCTTTAAAGCCATTAAGGAGTAAGACGCCGGTTTTAATTTCCTCGATGTGATGAATGTGGTGGCCATTGCTTTTGTTACAAGTTAAATTAAACTATTTATTATCCTAGGTATGCATGTATTATTACTAATATTAATCAAATGGTCCTGTTTACAAATTTCGATTTTTTTATAATTGTCGCAGGTTTTTATTATTCCATACGTTTCTTTTTTTCCTTTTAATATTTCCTCAAATTCAATATTTATTATAGTATTATTTTCCTTCAATACAGGCTTTAAAATAATTTGTTGAAAATTTTCCTTAAAAGTTAGTGGTATTTTTACCAGATAAAAAATCGTCATATCCCTACTTACTATGTTGATATTCGCTACTTCTAATGCTTCGTCCGTATTTTTGAACGGAATTTGTTCATCTTCTAATTTTTCCAATGCAATTTTGATTTCATTTTTGTTTAACAATAGTGTATTTAATATGTCTTTTTTTGCCCATTGTATGGCGTATTTGATGTTGATTAATTCTTCTTTTATCAATCTTATCCTATTTTGTAAATTAATAATAGTTTCCGTCTCTACATATGTATCTTTTCTAATATTGTTTAAAAGCTTGTTAACGATGTTTGTAATATTATTAATTTTCTCGTTAAAAAGTTCGTTTACAATTACTTGATTATTATTATTGGTGTTTATATCGTTTAAGTTGTTTGTTATTATTTCCAGATCTTCGTGATCTGGGCTTCCGGCGATGAATTTCCATGCCGTTCCTATAATATCTAATGACCTCTTCTGCTTATTTTCTATAGGTTTGATGGTGTCTAATATCTGAAGAGATTGGGTTAATTCGTGCTTTAGGATGGGGTACAGGATCATATTTTTGGGTATGTCCGAAGCAATGAATTTGTATATGTCCGTCAGAAATTTTTCGTATTTGCTCAGGTCAATCACGTGAATCAGTCTAAAGGAACCGTTCTGTATTTTAGCGAGTCCGTCATTTATTGTCACTAGTTGTGCGTTTGAGTAGTCGTAGATGTCTATTGTCGCCATAGATGGATAAATCAGAAGAAATCTGTAAGTGCAAAGATTAATTTTGATTTTTTATGTTACTTTTGTGAACTATTTTTCCTGATTCTGTCAAAACGGTTGAATTTTTGTCTTCTCTTACTATTTCTTTTTTAAATTTTTGGGGATATTTTGGTTCCTAGGCGTTTGTTGATCCTAACGTAAATTGTTTCTCCTGGGTTATATGTTTTAATTTGATGACGGGCTTTATTATGATGGGAAAGGTCTTTTAATTGTTTATTTTTTAGCTCCAAGATATTTTCTTCCCTAGCTCTTTCAAATTGGCTTGGGTCTGTGGAGACTCTTCTCCCAAAAAATACCTCTATTGGCTTTTTCTTTGTTGTGGAGTGAACTGTATAATTGTACTCGTAGACGGAGTTATCTAGGAGTTCGGCGAATGACGTGAAGCTTCGCTCTGCTTTTAAACAACGCATTATCTCTGTGAGATTCAAGGACGTTTCATTATCTATTACTACCGTTTCTGGTACGCCAAATTGAAATAGTAGTTCGCGGAGGGGTTCCTTAACGTGTTCTACACCTCTAGAACGAAGAATTTTTGTTTGGGCATACTTTAAAAATTTGTCTATGGCTATGAGGACGATATTTCGTTCAGTTATGTAGATATCAATGTGTAGGATTTGTCCTGGAAACTGTGGGATAGGGGTTTCTCCTAGTTTGGGTTTACTGGGGTGACGGTCCTATTTGTTTTCTTTGCAAATTGAACATTGTTTTATAATTCTGTTAATTTTTTTTGTCATTGATGGGAAGTAGTAATCTTCGAGAATTTGGACCTTATTTTCTCGACAATTTCTATGTGCCCTTTTGTGTGTTTTAATTATAATCTCTTCCTGCTCGTGTTCGTTTGTTACGTCCTGAACTTGGAGTTGTGTAAATCTGACTTTGTAGTTACTGAAATGTATTGGGTATATTTCTTGTATTTTCCCCATTGTCTGCTCATCTGCTTTGATGCAGTTTACAACGCAGGGGTTTAAGTACCTTTTGAGGCGATTAGTAAGTGTTGCCGAGTCATATCCTGGTTCTTCAAGGATGTGTCTGTGGTATGTGGGAAATATTATTTTAAATTGATAAGTTGGGGTTGGACCGATGTTTAATAATATTTGATTTTTAAAAACATTTGTGGGAGTTTCTACGTGGTGGATTAAATTATCTGATGAGCTTTCGTCGTTGTGTTGCGTCGAGGAAAGGGGGTTCAGTAGGCATTCTTGAGAGTGCGTCTGCTACAACGTTAGTTGTACCAGGTTTGTAGTGGAGTTCATGATTGTATTCTTCTAAAATGGATTTCCATCGCTTCATCTTAGAGTTGTTGTTTTTGTTGCTTAGAGCCTGCGTAAGAGGTTGATGGTCGGTAAATATTTTAACTTTGGCTGAGCCATAAAGATAGTTTCTAAAGTTGTTTAGAGCCCATATTATGGCTAGAAATTCTTTTTCATTCGTAGCTTATGATTCTTCTGTTTTGGAAAGTGTTCTCGAAATGAATGCGATCGGTTTTCTGTCTTGGGAAAGGACTGCGCCGATGGCGTAGTTAGAAGCGTCGGTTGTCAAATGGAACTCCTTAGTGAAGTCAGGGTAGGATAGTACGACGTCGTCGGATATAAGAGATCTTTTAATTTTATTGAAAGCGTCTTTTGCGTCCTCGTTTAAATCGATGTTTATTTTCGCGGACGTATTCTTTGATATGCGCCCTTCTTCCCCTCTTAAAAGTAGCGTAAGGGGTTTAGCCAACATGGCATAGTCTTTTATAAAGCGGCGATAATAGCCGGAGAGGCCCAAAAATGCGCGAAGTTCCTTAATTTGGGGTAGGATATGTTCGCAATAGCTTCTACCTTTTCTGGATTCTTTGTGATTCCCTTTGAGGAAATAATGAAACCTAGAAATTCTACAGAATCCCTAAAGAAATGGCATTTGTCCAATTGTATTTTCATATTTGCGTCTTCTAGGGTTTTGAAAATTTGTTGCAAGTGGAAGGCGTGCTCCTCTTCGGAGTTACTGAAAACGACAATGTCGTCGATGTAGACGTAGCAGATTTTGCCGATATGATGGCGAAGAATATCGTCCAAGGCACGCTGGAATATTGAAGGTGCATTTTTTAATCCGAAAGGTAGCCTTGTAAATTCATATTTTCCATTATTAATGGAGAAAGCTGTTTTTTCGATGTCGGATTCCTTGAGTGGGATTTGATGGAATCCTCTTTTGAGGTCTAATACAGAAAAATATTTGTTTTCCCCCAGTTGGGACAACACTACAGTGATAGCATTGAGTTTCCGGTAATCAATAACTATTCTGTATTGCTTATTACCCTGTGAGTCAGCTTTTTTTGTTACGACCCAAACGGGTGAGTTATAGGGAGATCTTGACGGTCGAATTATGCCGTCGTCTAACATCTTATTGATTTGAGATTCTACTTCGCTTTTTAGAGACATCGGGTATGGGTAGTACCTTGTGTAGACTGGGGTGTCCTTGTTTGTCCTGATTTCGCCTACAACTTTGGTCGTGTACGTCAGTTTGTCATTAGGTTCGGCAAAAAGTTGGGAAAAATTGTCTACCAATTTATTGATTTTGGGATTTTGATTAGGCGTCATATTATCTTTTATGTCTATTGTGTTAACCGTTTTAGAGGCAAGTTGCGTTATTTTAATTTTAACTTTATTTTGAATAACCATATAGTTATCCTTAACATGTATAACAGCGCCGAGTTCTTTGAGGCTGTCGTTACCAAGGATACCATGGAATGAGCGTAATGTAGGAAGGAGGTAGAATTTTAGTCTATTCGGTGAGTTGAAAAGACTAATGAAAGTATGCTTGCTGATTTCTATATCGCCTGCTATTGACTTAGCGAAGAAGTTAGATTTGTTCTTTATAGGGTTTGGTACTATGTGTGGCTGAATATAATTTTTTGTTGAACCTGTGTCAATTAAAAATTTTGATATGATTCCACTCTTCAGTCTGCATTCGAAATAAGGCAGAGAAGAGTGACTCATTCTAAAAAATGGAGGTCAGTTGTATCAATGTAATTATCGTCCTGGGGATCTCTCTCGTAGTAGTCGGTGTCATTATTTGTCTGGTAGTCGTTTTCATTAGTACGATAGTCCGTATCAGGAGAGTAGTCCTCTTGAGCACTGTAGGGGGATGGGTCTGAGTTAATATGGAAGTTTCTTTGCATTTTGTTAGGTACAGGTGCTGGAATGGTGCCTGGTGGTGGCCGTTTGTTGGTCGGATCGTTTGGTTTTGGTCGGTTCATGTAATTTAAGTTCCGTGTCCTTAACGATTTGTCAATGTCCATTGGTTCCGGACGTGGTTGAGGTTTTTGAGGTGGACGAGGTGGTGGGTTATTTGGAAGTGGGGTGTGCTGATTTGGTTGATAAGGATGTTGGTATTGGTAGTTTGGTTGTGGATGTTGGTATTGATAGTTCGGTTGGGGATGTTGGTACTGGTAATTCGGTTGGGGAGGCCTATAGGGAGGAGTTGCATTCAACCTAGGTTGGGGCATATATGCCAATTCGGGATAGAATTCATTATTTAATCGTTTGGGGGGAAGGGGTGGACGAATGTCCAAAGTTCTCCTAGCCGGGCCATTATTCATTAAGGCATAGGGGGACCTGTAGTTTTGATTTTCAAGCTTTATACACAAGTGGAGAGCTTGAGGAAAATCTGCGGGTTCCCTCATTCCGAGGAGTCTCGATAGATCTCCTTTGAGTCCTCGTACGAACGTGTCTAAGGCTTTATCCCTATATGTGCGAGTCAGTAGGTGCATGGCTTCTGCGCCGACCTCCATGCAACCAAGTTTGTTGAGAATTAGGGACAGGTGAGAGTATACCCGCTGGTAAAACTCTTGGATGGTAAGGTTGCCCTGTACCAGAGAAGTCATTTGGTACTCAAGAGTACCGAGATCGCGTTTATCCGCGTGTAGGGTAAGGTATTTGGAAATCGCTTTCCAATCGAGCGGAGTATTATATGACTCCAGGGCTACGTCCGCATTGCCCACGATTTTATTCCTAATGACATTTAAAATGCCGTAATATTTTGGTGTCCCTCGCTGAGGCTTGTAGATTTGTAGAATCCTTTCTACACTTTTCTTCCACGAGTTGAACTCCCCGGGACGGCCAGAGAATTCCCTCAGGCATCTTACCACATCCGGTATCTTGTCTAGCTCGGATACGTTGCCAGCCAAGCTCGAATCAATGGTAATATCGGTAAAATTACTGAAATTCTCGTTAGGGTTAAGGGCGGCTTGAACCATGTTTCGCCCTTGGGTTTGGAAGATGCTGGTGACTATTCCCGTCACGACACCTGTTAGCTCTTCCATTGAAAAGGTGTTGGGAGGGGCCGGCTGTCCGGAAGGGGCAGCTGCGTTAAGCACTGGTGGTCGAATGAGGTTTTGAGGATTTGACATTTTGTAAGATTAGGGTAAGGCAACTGGCTTAAATTATTTAACTAAGTCCTTTTTTTCACTTTTATTTTGAACTGAAAATCTAGGATTGCTACTTTGCAGTATAGAGAATTTATTAATAAATTTTTGGTTAAAGAAAAATTTATCGATTTCGATTTCTGTCTAAATTTTTAATATTATTAACTCTTCACTTAACTTATTATTTAATCTTCACTTTTCTTTAAGTTCACAAGTATTTCTTTTCTTCTAACTCTAATCATTAAATTTTTATTTTATTTATTGCTTACTCTTTTATTACTATTTCTATTATTTCTCACGAATTAGAATCTTCTTTGCTTAAAACGATTTGGTTCTCAAGAATTTAATTTTTCTCCTAATTTTGATCATTCAATTTTTATTTTATTTATTGCTTACACTTTTATCACTATTTCTATTATTTCTCACAAATTTGTATTCCCGAAAAGGATATTTATTGGTAAACTTAACTTACATTAGTATTCTTAGCCTTAAGGTGGTGCGGCGGCTGATGACTAGCATCTCCTTTTTGCGGTTCAATGTCCGTTACTGGGGGGCCTCGTTCCTGCACACTTGTATATTCCGGCTTAATTCCGTAGGTTCTGACTGGGGCCTTGTTGCTGCTCGGGCTATTTTAATCCTGGCGTTTTTTTTATTTGATTTTAACGATTTGGATTTTATCGCGGTTGGGGTTTTCTTCCCTTTTTTAAATTTCGGATTTATGAGTTAACACCACTTTACCACGAACGCGAACTTGACAACTAAGGCCCCACGTTGGGTGCCAATTAACGTTTTATTGATTAAAACGCGGAAAAAAAAATAATTTTTATTGGGTCATTACGACCTTTATTGTTTAAATGCTAAACTAGAACTGTAGCGCGATTCACTAACTTTTAACAATTTTACAATAGAGATATTTATCATTAACGTATTCTGTTTAATTTAACAATTGTGCGATTCACTAACTCGGATTTAACAATAACGTTTAAATAATTGTTTAAAATGATGACATGTGGCATCTCAGTCGAAATTGACTAGAACGTTGCTTGAATGTTAAGTGCAGCATTTGCCAGCGCCGCCGTTGGTGTCGCAGTAGCTCAGCTGACAAGCGTCTGGATAACAAAATAGACGTCGCAAGTTCGATACCATTAACTAGGAGACATTTTTTCTATAATATATTTTTTTTTAAATAAATACTTTTTTTTTAAATATAGAAATACTCCTTGCTCAAAAAATTTGTTTTTAATTTATTTTTATTTTAACCAATATTTCAACGACACCAACGGATAACGTGATAAAATATCAATTTACAAATCGACTACGATAAATTAACGATTGAAGAGTTGACAAAAAGTTAGTGAATAGCATAGATAGTTAAAATTATTGTTACGTTAATTTATCGTGAACAAATTGTGTTAAAACAGTTAGTGAATCACAAAATTGTTTAAATTATTGTTAAGTTAATTTATCGTTGACACATTACGTTAAAAAGTTAGTGAATCGCGCTACTGAACTTTACAAATTAATTAACTTAAAAGCTAAGCTACGGCGTGCGCTGGCCACTTGATGATTGTTGTTGTTTTACTATTGCGGCTTGTTGCAGATTCCCCGAATTTGCAATTTGGGTTGCGCGTGTTGCGCTTCCGCTTCGCTCCGAACATAAGCTTTTCTGCTGACGATGCGTCTGGCTTTTTGCTGTGAGAAATATTTAAAGCTGCACTTCCGCTGTGCTTTATTAAGCAATTGTTAACATGTGTCATGTTAACATATATTATATCCAGGGATGCAAACCGCTCCGAAAATCTTTGTGGTTCGGTTCACTGGTTCGAACCTCTTCCCGAAAATCTGGGTGGTCCGTTTCAGTGGTTCGAACCATCTTGTTAAACCTTGAACCAGTTCATGAACCGCTTCAGACCATGTATCAAACCAGCCAAAAACTAAATAGAAAAGATTTGAAAAAAGCCCATTAAAATAAAAATTGTAGAAAATGTAATTTTAAGAGGTTTATAACTTTTATAAGCTTTGTTAACTTTTATAAATATAGTGATAAATGTATAAAAATAAAACGCTTTGTTATTTGCATTTATAGATTATATTTATTAATATATCACCAAAAAGTTATAATAGCAATACAATACTGAAAATTATTATTATGTAATGATACATATTAATACTGAGATTAAATTCGTTTAAATTTATCGAAAATTTACATTGATTAGAAAAAAAAATTCTTTTTTGTTGTGTCACACGTAATGAGTTATTGTTTTTCACGCATACAAGCTAAAGGTCGGTGCTACAAAGAAATAAAATTTCCAATCTTAAGTTTAAAATAATAAATAAAATTCTAGTAAAAGTAACATGAAATTATTTGAAAACCTACATATATGTCATTATATGCAATAGTATGTATGTATACATAAAAAGGCGGGGCGGCGCCGACAAAATGCTATACACATTTCTTCAATTACATAAACTGTAATTTTTTCGTAGCACGTATAGTAAATCGTACCTTAAGCTTCAGACTTTTTTATATAGAACATGAACATGCATTAGTGGGAATTCTCATAGGCATTACAATACTTGGCAAGATTGAAATGTATAAAAACATTGGCGCACGCTATAGATGGTTCACATAAGTTTCTAAAAATCTTACTACCGATATGAACTTTCCTAAAAAAGATCATCTTTTCACGATATAGCAAGCGCCAAATGTTTTTATGCATATCAATCGTGCCAAGTACTGTAATGCCTATGAGAATTCCCACTAATAAATGTTCAGGACAAGCTCTACGTGGTGAAAAATCTATGTAGGCAGAGGAGAAATTATTTTGCAGTTTTTAGTTCATTTTAAAAACAATTTAAATTAAAAATATTTTTTTATTTAATTTTTTTTACAGTTTAGTTTTGTTTAAAAAGCTTATTATGTGTGCAAAATCTTATTTATATAACTTATACAATTATGAAAATAATGCGAGATTAATTTTATAAAGAAATTTTTCAGAACTGTGTTCAAAAAGTGGGCGTGTCCGTTAACCAAATTTGTTTATTTTTACAGCAAAGAGTTAGCTTTATATGTTGAACACTTTCTCCAAATATCGTTTCAATAAATCAATTTTCACCATAGTTATGGCATGAAAAGTTTTGTGGAATAATCCACCATAAAGGGGCGGGGCCACTCCCGTTTTTGAGAAATTGTATGCATTCGACTTTCTTTGCCCACGAACACTTTAGAGGTAATATAGAAATGATATACAGCTAGTTTAAGCAAAGTTATTGCATATTCAATATATCCATGATCCTTTTCAAAACCTTCCGTATAAAATTGGGCTTGGACCTTACCCGATTTCACGCATTTTTTTTTCAAGACATCGCCGGTATTAATATAAATAAGTGTGCTCAATTTGATTTTGATATCTTGAGCGGTTTTTGATTTATAATTAATAATATTTCCAAATTTGAGTTAACCAAAATTGGGCGGTACCACGCCCCTCTTTAAAAATTTCCTCAGAAAGTTATTTGTTGCCTTAACGCTAAAGTACACACCAAATTTTATCCCTATAGGTGTATTATGTACTGAATAATCACTCTTTTTGTACTTTCGAAAATCTATATATATAAAAATGAAATGGTGTTCAGTTGTCACGCTAAAACTCGAAAACGGATGGACCAAATTATATACTTCCTTTGGGGGGTTTCTTTGTTATTACCACGCGCAGGTCATGTATTAAAATCAAAACAAAATATTAGGTGGTCGTGGCACCTCCCATACAATCTTATTAAATTGGCTGTTATTCCACCATATATTTATATCTCATATACCTACATAGTAATTTTGGCTGCGTTTGTTGCTACATACTAGCGCGACATTTTCGTTGTTTCGTGCTATCTATGTTTATTTTTCGGTGATGTAGCGTTTATTTTTCGGTGTTGTTGTTTATTTATCGTTGACAGAGAGTGATACAAACGAAAAATTCTCACCACCAGATGGCGGTGTTGGTCATGAATTGGTGCAAAGTTAATTTAAACAAAAATTCTTTATTTCAAAGCTTTTCACGGTAAAAAATGCGAATTTTTGGGAATTTTCCATCGTCAATTGAAGTTTTGCTTTGATGTTACTCTTCGTGTTGCAATCGAGCATGCAAAATTTAATGCGCCTTGGTCCATTGATATACATATCTTACTAATATACAAAAACGTAAGTGTGTGAGTGACTGCAAATTTTTGTGACTCTTTCACGTTTAAACTAATGCCTCGAACTTTACGAAATTTTGCACACTAATTCTTTGGAGTACAGAATAGAAACACGCATAATTATATTTCGATATACAGTGCACTCGCGAAAACTCGAACACACGATAACTCGAACATTCGGAAACTTGAACTTTTTTTTTTCTCCATTAACTACTTTAAAACTCGAACAAAATGTAGCTACTCTAAAACTCGAACAATTATTTTCTTTTTTTTATGGAAAAACATGTTAGAAACTGTCGTTTTGCATGTGCTGTAACGGCCGATATTCAAATTTTTGTCGTTATGTGAGGCTTTTGTTTCATTCTAAGGCGCCGCACTGGCTAGGTTTCGTGCTAATTACGGAACTTTTCTTTTAAGTTGATTGATATTTGTCAGTGATACACGGGATTTTGCGCGGTTAGGATCAAATTTATTTGCGTGTTATAATGGGACGAAAATTAAATGTTTTAAGTTTAGCAAAAAAGGCTGTATTGAATGCGATAGAAAATAAGAAACATCAAACCAAAATCACTGCTTTTTTTTCTAATACATAATTTGTAAACAACATTCATATTTGCTAGCATTTTTTATTAAATAAACTGGCAGTGAACTACAAAACATCAAATCAGAGAATCTCTTTGATTAATAATACCATAAAATTGGACAGGGTATAAAAACTGTTAAAAAGAATACATATATCGATTAAAAATACATAACGTTCGAAAACTCGAACATTTCGATAACTCGGACAGGGCTGGTTTTCATTAGTTCGAGTTTTCGCGAGTGCACTGTAGTTATCGATAACAGAGTTATCGGTCAAAATGTGGTTTCGGGTGAACTTTGGAATATCCGCACACAATTGATATCAAACGAAAGGGAAAGACGACAGCTTTCATTCGGACTTTGGTTCATTTCGATATATTAATATTCGCACAAAATTGGTATAAAAAGAAAGGGGAAGGCCACAGGTTTCATTTGGACTGTGCTTCATTTATAGAAACATCTATTTTGAGAACGGCTGGACCTAATACACATAACTAAATTTGGAAGGTAGATTTTGTATCCGCTCGAGATGGTTATACGCTAAAAAAATAAAGGCATTTGGAAAGGTTTTGGAGATGTCCCTAAAAATGTTGACCAGGGTAACCTTATAAAGTGTTCTTTCAATATGAGCCCGTTTTCGAGATATGGGTCAAAATGTCAACCAGGAGGGGCACTCAATCAAATGAAAGGTGTTGACAAATGATTTAACATGTTTTAGCTATTTCCCATATAAAACGAAGGTTTTTAGATATTAACCAAAACGTGGACCAAAATTGGAGCTAAAAGGTGAGTCTAAAATGAAAGGTCGGCATGAGAGTTTTAAAATGGAGTAATTTTAAGTCCTTTTGGGATTGGGATTGAGAAAGGGATAGGTATATGGATGACAATTAAAAAGCAATATGAAAAGACAAAAGCATATGAAGAGGATGGACGGAGAGAAAGATGTGGAGCTGAAATTAGGAGGGCGACTCACATATTTTAAATGCAAACAAGTTAATGTTTGGGCAGGACAACGTCTGCCGGGTCTGCTAGTATTATATATATAGAAAGTGGACGTGACTTGACTTAATCAAACATGGCTTAATCAAATTATCTTTTCCTCCTGAACATTTTGATATACATAAGTCAATAGCCGTGTTTTTTTTATCGGCGTCTGCGTTTGCGCTTAATATTTGTATGGACTGCTAAGCGCACAACTTTATCTGCAACTACGAAATAGTGGCTGATAAAATCAGTACTTCCAAGAAGTTTCCATTCATTTTGCAAACTGTCCTACCAACTTCCAGCAATCTGTTTATTTTCCCTTAATAATAACCGGAATGTCAACAGAGGATATGTATGTATGTATGCGCGTTGATAATGGAATAACCGCAATTGTGGATGACCGTTTTTTTATAGTCGCAGACGCAGATGTATACGCGTGTAAACAAAAGCAGGCCTAATATCTATATCGATTCGTTTATGCCGTTATACCTGGGACAGACATATGGTACATATAATAATATAATACGGAATCCATGTGTGTGTCGCCAGTTTTCCTAATTTAGTTCGAAAGCATATTGAGTTCCGTACCATGAAAGCAGGCCAGAAACCATTGAAATTGAGTGGAGTTGCTAATTGTACTACGTTGCAGTGCAATGAACACAGCCAATTCTTCTGTCACAATCAGGTGTTTTATTTTAAATTAAAAATATTTTTTTATTCTATTTTTTATTTTATGCTTTTAAGTTGTGAGTTTGTAAAAATGATAGCATGACGTTCGTTAGTTAATCATCGGCGCCATCTGCACATTATTAGATTATAGCATGATGCTTGATAGTTAATCTTCGGCGCTACTAATGTGCAGATGGCGCTGAAGATTAACTAACGAACGTCATGCTATAATCCACTACTTCCTATAACATCTGTGGCAATAAGACTAAACGACTAAACTCAAGATAGGCCGATAAATGGGATTTATGAAATTAAGCAATATTTTTGATTTTTTTTTTCGTATAATGCATTGTTAGCGAAGCCTGAACGATGATGAAAATTGCAAAACCCCAGCTCAACTGCAAGTTAGTTCAAAATCCAAAGCAAAATCTCTGGAAATGAAACTTTTCAAATATCTTTACCCGTGCGCCACCTATTGGAATTTTTTTCGTTATATGGTGTGGGGGCACAAAACTAAACGATGATGAAAATTTCAAGATTCTACCTCAACGGGAAGTTCGTTGAAAAACGAATTAATCGACACCGAAAACGGACCTTCGCATTTCTTAAATAGAGCGACTCACGCGCCACCTATCGGGTCTAATTTTTTTTTGAGCATTTGGAAATTGATTAAGTAACACACACGTAAAATATTAACCAAATCGGTCCATAATAACGATTTTGAGTTTTTATTACCGCGATCTCAGCCCCACCTAGCGGAATTTATTTTTCCGAAATATTTCTTTTCATCGTACTAATACATGTTCCGAATTTCATCCAAATCGGACCATAAATGCGAATTTTGGAAATATAGCGACCCACGCGCCACCTATCGTAATTTTTTTTTTCATAATATTGCATTGTCATCGGGACCTGAACTATGGTGAAAATTTCAAGACCCTAGCTCAACAGGCAGTTGGTTTAAAATCGAATGCAGAAATCCGCGGACAGTTACGACGAAAGCGACCTAATAAAAACCTTTTAAAAAATGAAGCATCATCGCGAATAACGTTCGAAGTAACACTTTTTTCACAACCGGTTTTTTTGCATATTCCCTTTTAAATAGCTCACTCACATTGGCCAAGCACTAAATTTGCCTAAATTATACCTTCCTTAGCTCTTTAACTGAACCTAAAAATAATCAGTCAGTGGAAAAACGATCTAAGTGTGACGGGAAATAATGAGTACGGAGGAATATTGATTTTGTGACTTAGAACGTTATTCGCGATGATGCTTCAAATGTTGTGGATTTTGTTGAAGTAGGCGTGGCGCCGCAAACTTTTTAGCAAAAAAGGTCTGCTATGTTCAAAAGCGATTGCTTGAAATTTCAAGAAGGTATGAAAGTTAGTGAGAAGCTTCCCAATAGTATGTGGTATATGGGTCATTATTTTACAAATCGTACACCTTTTAGGATTTCATAATTTTGATTTAGCTCAAACTTTTTTTAAACTTGTTTCCACGAAATTAGGTAACACCTATATCAGGATTTCGTCGAAAAAAATTTTCTTTCAGAGATATGCAAGTTTTTAAATACGACAGTTAAGCAAATTTAAGCAAACTTGTCCACATTTAAAATTCTATAACTTTGGTTGTAGTAGTCGTATCTTACTAATTTTTGTCTTATTTTGAAGGTAACAATATTTACTTTATAACTGCATTTAAGAAATATTAAATTTTATACAATCAAATTTTTTTTCTTTTAAGTAAATTTTCTTTTAACAATTATTAAAAACATGTCTAAAAAATATTTTTGAAAATATGCGCTGAACTTTCATCTAAAAGAATAAGAGACTTTTGTAGTTAAAAAGTTATTAAATTATTTCTGACGTGACATCGAGGCACATACGCGTCTACTCCTGCCAAGAATTACGCACATCGAATAACACTCAAGCAAAATTTACGGGCAAGTAGTTAACACCCTATTGCCCTTCTTTATTATTATACCTTTCATGAACATGAAATGGTATTATAACTTTGGTCCGATGTTTGTAAGTATGAGAAGAAGAAGAGATATACCCACCATTAAGTATACCGAAATGATCAGGATGATAAGCTGAGTTGATTTAGCCATGTCCGTCTGTCCGTCCGTCCGTCTGTCCGTCTGTCCGTCTATCCGTCTGTCCGTCTGTCTGTTTGAACGCAAACTAGTCCCTCAATTTTAGACCTATCTCGATGAAATTTGGTATAGGGCCGCCATTTTGCATAGGATTAATCATTTGTCGGAACCAGCCAGATCGGACCGATACAAAGCATAACTCCCATACAATCGATTGTTCCGATAAACGAGTTTTGGTCTATAAATCTTGCAATTAAAAAGCTAGGACCTCAAAATTTTGCACTTTTCGTACATATTGTATAAGTAACATGTGTAGTGAAAATGACTCAAATCGGACCAACCAAACATATAGCTCCCATATAATCGATAGTTTCGATAATGGGTTTTGGGCTATAGATTTTGCAGTTAAGAAGCAAGGAACGTAAAATTTTGCAGGTTTGGTACTTATTACATATGTGATGTGTGCAGTGAAAATCATACAGATCGGACTAACATAACATATAGCTCCCATATAATCGATTGCTCCGATAACTCTGGTTTGGGCCATGTATTTTCAAATTAACAGTTTTGAAGAGTTTGTACCAATTGTAAGTAAGAATCGGACACTTAAAAAAGTTATGCGTATTCATGAAAGGTATGAAGCCTTCGGCACAGCCGAAGACAGCCCTTTCTTTACTTGTTTTTTTTTATTTTCATACCTTTCATGGACATGGGGAAAGCAATTTATATTTTGTTATTTAGTGATCATTTAATTTACCACTCACAACAGAAGTGTTTTTAATCGAAAAAAATCAGTTGCCTTTATAACAACTTTTCCGGTATTAAAATAGACCTGAGTAAATTGGGATACCAAAACACATCACTACTAGGCATTTAATGTTCGGTTACCCGAACTTAGACATTTAATGAAATATATATAGTTTTAATTTGGGAGTTGGAGCTATTCTGCATCTAAGCCGATTTTTCATACATTACTTTGCACGGATCTTACGGATAAAACATAATCTTTTTTTCCCACTAGGTAGTCAAACCTGGAATAATTAAAGTTTTCACTTGCTGTTTTTTTTGAATGTTTTGTTTGTTTAAGACAAAAGAGTGATTGCAATTTTTAGGAAAATATATGTTTTAGGAATGCAATTTTGAACGGTTCCATATTTTGAACCGAACCGAACCATATTTTTTTAGAGGTTCTTGGTGCGGTTCATACATCTAAAAAAAAAATGGTTCGGTTCAAAACCGGTTTGCATCCCTGATTATATCGTTCGCGTTGTTCTTCTGAACGGTTAGACAAACGTATATCATTACGGGTACAACGACCAATATCGCGTCGTATTAGGGGCATAACTACTGCTCACGAAAAAATTACTTTTAAACTTAAGGAACAAGAACTGAAAATGTATTATTTTCAGCACAAAAACACAGTTCACTTTTTATTTCTAAAAATTTTCTACTACTATTCGATTTACTATTTTTAACATATCCCACATCATATTTTCCTTTTAAATTTCGGCATACCTACCGAGTACTGACAACGGAAGAAAACTGCAAAATCATAAAGTCTAACCTATATGTACGTATTTGCATAGCCATAAGCCATGCGCGGTTTCAGGGGAGGGGAACAGGGGGAAAGCCCCCCTCAGAACTACTATGCTACAAGAAATATTGGTAATCGTTTACGTGGGGTACCGAGCGCTAATACACAACCAAAAATGTTGAGATATGTATCAGGAGACGCGCTTTGGTCCCTGGAGCATGAATATAACTCCGCTGAACCAATATTTTTAGTAGTTTGCGAGATATTTGCAGTTAAAGTTCATAATTTTCTGTCATTTTCATGTGGTTGTTGTAATCAAATTACCCTGTGAGAAAAGAGTGGCACGCGGAAGGACATCACCGTGGCGGTAGCCACGGCTATGGCAACCACCCGGAGTTGGAATGGCGTAGCCCAGGGTAATATTTTGAACTACGGCCGAAGGCCGCCTACGCGGTAAGGTTTTCTGCACATAAAAAACATGGATCGGGCCCCTAAACCCGGGTCGGTTTTTCGCAAATATTTTCCAAAATAATGGAAATATTGGTTGAGCGGAGATATATTCATGCTCCTGGGGCGGAAACGCGTCTTTTGATACCTCTCTTAGCGCTCGGTACCCCACGTAAACGATTACCGAAATATTGATTGGTTTGGCACTGCTACATACGCATCTCGACATTAAAGTCACACCTGAGAATGTCATTGACAGATTTGAGAAAATAGGAACACATCGTCTTGTTTTATGATTTAATTTTTTTCAAGAATTGTAAGAAATATGAAATCACAAAACGGATTTTTACTAATTTTTAATTTTTCTTGCTTGGTCTACTATTTTACGTTATATATTTAAAAAAATGTTCCCCCCTCTAGAAGTGCTGCTGGCCCCCTCTAGAAGTGGTATGGCCTGGTCAACATTTTGGTCGATATCTCTTTAAAAGGTTCACATATGAACGTGAAACCTCTTATCGGTAAAACTCTTATTAATACCTTTAATTTAATACAGATAACGTATAAACACCTCCTAGGGTCGCCTGTGGTCCACATTTTCTCCGATATCCAGGAAATAGGTATGAAGCCGAAATTGGCCCCTTGTTAAAACTCTTTCATTTGATACCCATATTGTAAAAATATAAGTTAGGGAAACACGGGTCCACGTTATGACCTATATCTCCAAAAGCTGGGATCAGACTCCAAATTTAAAGTAAATTTATGGTAGGAACGTTTCCCCTCAAAGCGCTTATGCATGCTCCATACACAAACCAAAACCGCGTCGGTAGTTTTGCGGTATACAATGTACTGAAAACGCAAGAAAATTGCGATATTGTGAAGTCTCAGCTTTCCGTATTTTTCGGCTCAAACTTAAAAAGTGTTAAATTTTTTTTTTCTATAAACCTTCCACAAAGAATGCCCAAGATACTACTTTTTACACAAATAAGATCGGTTTAGCCGTTTGAGCAGGCATCGCGGTAATACGAAAGACATTTTATTTACATATATATACTAGTAGACCCGGCAGACGTTGTTCGGCCTTAAATTTGGTTTACCTGCTTATCTGAAAATAATTTGTTATTATCTCCCAGCGTATTTTCTTCCTTCTTAGTGATAATAATTAAGTAAATTTTTTATTTTATCAAGTTCATTTGTTTGTTATGGTTAGGATAAATAAAAGAGATCTAGTACATATTTTAACTATTATTTAATATGCTTTTTTAGAATCTCTTGTTTTCTTCACTTAAGCACTTTGTGATACACGAAATTTTTTTTGTTATCAGGCGCAAGAACAAACAACGCAGATGGTCTTCCTACTCTTGAACATGCCACATATAATTGACCATGGGTAAAACATTGATTCTCGAGATTCAGACCACACACTTTCAAGGATTGGCTTTGTGATTTGTTAATTGATTGATTGTTCATTAATTTTTTTACAACCAAACGCTTACCGTTGCACCGTTTTGGTTGGTTTATGTTGCGAAGCATGATGATTACTGAGCCAACCTTTAGTTGCAAGTTGTGCGGTGGTAATCGGGGCACATCCAATGAGTTTAAAAACTCAATTGGATAGTTGGTGGCTTCATCTTCGTTTGTTATACTGTCAATATATTTATATGAATGCATTGTTCCAATGATCTGATTCTGAACTATATAGTTAAGGTCATCTACATCTTTATTCTTAGCCGCCAAAATTGCTCTCTTACTCAACCATTCATTGTTGTTAAAGTTTGAAATAATAATAGGAGGAAATACCATGGCGAAATAAGAAAGGTGCTCGCACGGCGAATTCGGAAAAAATCTCGTGTGTTTGCTTTTGTTGTTGAATGTTTTATGGTTGTCAAAAGATTGTCATATCCCATCAGTTTGTTTACAAATAAATAGGAAAAAAAAACCTTAAAACGCTTTCGGCTCGGAAAAGATTTAATAATATGCGAAAAATTGCCATTACACAGAACTTTATGGTGAGTTAGCATGTAAATTACAGTTACTAAAATTCCTGACTTAATAAAAATTGAAATTTGTAGGTGTATGTGGTTTACAGGACAATGCACAATAATTCAGATTAAAGTTATTAATTCCGTGCAATATGTCGCAAGAGACTTCACCGGCCTTGCATTTAAACCATTCACGTTCACCCATGTACATGTGGTCAATGGGTCTGCAGAAATCAAACAGATTTGCAAATGCACGCGTCTGTTGTGGAATTTTCAGATAGCAAAGATGTGGAAGTGAGCCTACATATATTGGGTTGGCATTACACATATTGGTTACCTGTTCTTTAATGTATGTACATATCAGAGTTTTTAAGGAAATGCACTCATGTCGGAACTAGATCCGTCCATTCCCATTCAGTAAATAATAATTTTTGATAGCAGACTTTATTCCACTTTTTGGGATAATGAATGCATTCTTTAACAACTCTTGTGCATTTGTACATATGTATGTATACGTTTGTGCCTACATTGTACAGAAATGTGACCAAAAAATTAATTAATTTCAGCCAATTTAAAATTATCAGCTTCAAATTTTTTGTAAACAAAAAAAGTTTTGACAATAATTTGACAACCATAAAACAAAAAAAAAAGCAGACGTCAGTTCATTTTCGCTCACCTTTATATATTCGCCTTGGGAAATACTTTTTTAAAAGTCTTTTGATGAGACAAAGATACACAAATTTAGAAGAAATGTACTCTACCATAACCTACATATATTCAACAATTGCTCAGCGAAGTCTTTAGCGGATGTATCATTCAGCAATGCAACTCTGATGTTTGTTGTCAACTGATGTTTCTTCAGCTATCGCCAAAGATGAGATGATTTGAGGCAAGCGTTTATTTCGTCGGCAGCCGTTGACCTTGGAATTGCTGGCAGTATTTGGCGGCAATCGCCAGACAGTAAAAGCATTGTGCCTCCAAAAGGTCTCGGGTCATTGTGTAAATCTTTCAAAACTTTTGCCATTGCTGAGTTTCTTGCAATATTGCATACCGGTTCCTCAACATTTTGAAGATTTAACGGCAGTTTTAAGGCAGAATGAGACGTACGACACCCTTCTAATAATGTGGCTGCTATTCCCGAAGAAGCAACTGCATCCTCAATTTTGGATCTTTCACGAACAGTGGCTAAAATTAATGATAGGAGGAATGTCTTACCAGTTCCCCCAGGGGCATCCAGGAAATATAAACCACCATTTCCATCATCAATTGCCTTCATAAGCGTATCATAAACATACCTTCGCTCCTGATTCAGTAGGGGTACATTCGTTTGCACTGCTAAATTTAATTCCTGAGGATCATATTCTCTTTCCCGTTCCAAATCTCGATTATATGCCTCGTTCCAAGTTTTCACAAACGCATTCGCACATATAACTAAGCCCCATTTTCTATTAAAACTCTTATTAACATGTTTGATTTGTTACCCATATTGTACAACACATTTTTAGGGTCATCCCTGGTCCACATTTTGGTCGGAATTTCGAAGATGCATTCACACATAGAACTTAAACCTACTTCTTTTTGAAACTACCTTTCATTTGATGCATATATTGTACGAATATATTCTAGGGTCACCCCTGGTCCACATATTGGCGGAAAAACGGGATATATCCTATGTCCGTTTCCTGGTTCTCAACTACCTCTCCACCAATTTTCAGAAAATCGGTTCAGCCGTTCTTGAGTTATAGATGGTGTAACTAACACAACTTACTTTTATGTATATAGATATATGGCTGATTCCTTGGAAACTGATATATTTCACATCGACTTTTTGTGAAATGTCAATGTTACGATAAATGACTTTTGAAAGTGTATGCAGTGTAAATGGGGTATGGCTGATTCCTTGGAAACTGATATATTTCACATCGACTTTTTGTGAAATGTCAATGTTACGATAAATGACTTTTGAAAGTGTATGCAGTGTAAATGGGGTATACGAAATAGCCCCTGTTTCGCATTGCGCTACAACTTAACCCATTAACGCCCACTGTACATATACTTATTCAAATATCGAAAAAATGCATTCTAAATATCGAAAATATATAGTTTTGCTACAACCATTTCATAAACTGCTTTAAACGCAAGTGAATTATTCAGTTTCATATTTAAACTTTTAACCCCTTATGAGAACACATATATATTTGGTGGATTTTGAACCAAGAATTATTGTATTTTTTGTGTTTTTTTAACGGTGGGCTGTATATATATTTGAACAATATGCTCCAAAATCAGTTTATTCATGTATTAACACTAAATAATAGTTATTCCTGTATCAAACCCAGTAGAAAAAAAAGTTGTGACATTTTAGGGTTGTGACATTTCATGTTTAATCTATTCTCATTATACCTTTCATGAACATGAAATGGTATTATAACTTTGGTCCGATGTTTGTAAGTATGAGAAGAAGAAGAGATATACCCACCATTAAGTATACCGAAATGATCAGGATGATAAGCTGAGTTGATTTAGCCATGTCCGTCTGTCCGTCCGTCCGTCTGTCCGTCTGTCCGTCTATCCGTCTGTCCGTCTGTCTGTTTGAACGCAAACTAGTCCCTCAATTTTAGACCTATCTCGATGAAATTTGGTATAGGGCCGCCATTTTGCATAGGATTAATCATTTGTCGGAACCAGCCAGATCGGACCGATACAAAGCATAACTCCCATACAATCGATTGTTCCGATAAACGAGTTTTGGTCTATAAATCTTGCAATTAAAAAGCTAGGACCTCAAAATTTTGCACTTTTCGTACATATTGTATAAGTAACATGTGTAGTGAAAATGACTCAAATCGGACCAACCAAACATATAGCTCCCATATAATCGATAGTTTCGATAATGGGTTTTGGGCTATAGATTTTGCAGTTAAGAAGCAAGGAACGTAAAATTTTGCAGGTTTGGTACTTATTACATATGTGATGTGTGCAGTGAAAATCATACAGATCGGACTAACATAACATATAGCTCCCATATAATCGATTGCTCCGATAACTCTGGTTTGGGCCATGTATTTTCAAATTAACAGTTTTGAAGAGTTTGTACCAATTGTAAGTAAGAATCGGACACTTAAAAAAGTTATGCGTATTCATGAAAGGTATGAAGCCTTCGGCACAGCCGAAGACAGCCCTTTCTTTACTTGTTTTAATATGGCTTAATATTTTTGAACTTCCGTTAGAAATTAGATGTGTGCCACCAAGGTCTATGTGTGTTCTAATTTTCAAGGAAAAACTACACCTAGTTTAGAAGAAAAGCTGTGGTAAAGTTGTGACATGAGAAAGTGTGACACATATATTAAACGCAAAATCTTCCCAACCCGTCTTCGAAATGGGAGCTGCTCTAGCACAGGTAAATGTTGACATTAGACTGAACATGTATCAAAAAAAATTAATATTATATGTTAATTAATATTCGCACACGCCGACTGTGACCACCATTTTTTGATTTTTTACAAAACTGGAGAACAAAGTTTACATATTGTTACGCTCTTTATCCTCTTTGAAAGCTTCTTCATGCAAATTTTGTTTTGATCACAATTTATAGCATATAATGCCAATAAAAGTACATGACCTCAGCAAAGGGACACTCTAAATTGTTACTTTTTTTTTCTTTTTTGTGTGTTTTAAAGTAGTCTCTGGTATTAAGAAATTAAATTTTGCATTTGATTTATATTACTCGATGAGATTAATAAGACTGCATATCAGTTTATTTAGAAACATTTCGGTTTGTTATAAATTTTTGACATTAAAGTCGGTGAACACAAATATATCAGTTTCCAAGGAATCAGCCATATAGACTAGCAGAGACCCCGCGAACTTCGTTACGCTGAAAATAAGTTAGATATAACTGTAATACTTGTTTAATCCTGTTCAGCAACTTTTGTGGTTTTATCTCTATATACATAAAAATGAAATGTATTTAAAAAAGTTGCAGTTTATAAATAATTATTGAATTAAACTATGAATAAAAGTGCACACCTGTGTGGACAACAATAGCAGTAAAATTTAAAAGAATTTTATTTACATATATTTTTCTCGTTCAATATAGTTGTCTTAATTTTCGAAAAAATCGTTTTAAAAGCTTCTAAAATTTTTGACATCATTTTACATAATTTTCATAAAGGATCTTGGTAAAGTATTGAATATTTACTCTAAAATTTCCGATATCAAGTTTATCTAGGAAAAAATTTTAAACTTGCTGCTATTTTTTCACACATTCAGCAAAAAATGTAGCTGACATCACGCAACCAAATTACCTTGAAAGTCGGTATAAAGTCACTATGTATTATATTTGTTGCACCCAAACGACGTCATTTGGAAGCACGATTGTTCTGTTGCTCCGGACACTAATGAAATCAAAGGCTCAGGAGGCACTGTTTCATTTTCGAGTCTTTTCGCACCATAATATTTACAAATTTTGTTCATTGTGCCAATAACAATGGAACCGTATGTGCGTGTGTGAACCGTAATCAACTACGGGATCGTATTCGACTCGTTCTAAATTGTTACGAATACGGGTTTGTCTACGAACGCGAACGTTCACTATCATTAGATCGATTACGTACAACGGCACTACGCTGCATCCTTAATCTATGACTTCTATTACGTTCTTCCTTTTCGTCTTCACTTTGAGCAGAACGTGACCTTGAATTTCAGCCACGAGGGACTACATTACATTGTTCGCGTTGTACTTCTGAGCGGTTAGATAAACGTCTAGCATTAAGGGGACTGCGAACAATATTGCGTCGTATAAGTGCTTAATTACTGCTCCGAAAATTTTACTTTTAAACTTAAGGAAAAGGAACTAAAAATGTATTATTGTCAGCACAAAAAGACAGTTCACTTTTTATTTATAAAAATGTTCAATAGCTGTCAATCACTGAACCAATGATTAAGATTTTTTTTTAAATATTTTTCAATCACTAATTATATTTGCTAAATTTTCCAATGTTTACTATATTTTTAACATATCCCAGGTGAGCTGCGGTAAGATGAGCTACGGTTAGGTGAGATGAGCTGCGGTTAGGTGAGGTGAGGTATCTATCATTCCAAACACAAGCCAAATCGGCCCAACGATTTAGTAGTTTGTGGCATACCGAGTACTGGCAAAGGAAGGAAATTGCAAAATCATAAGGTCTTAGCTATATATGCACGGATTTGCATAGCCACAAGCGTTGATACCCGTATCGAACTATCGCTTCCTAAGGTCAGACCTGGCCTACATTTTCGATATCTCTTTAAAACGTTCACATATTATCGTTAAAACCCTTATTAATACTTTTATTTTAATACCCATAACGTATAAACGCCTCCTAGGGTGACATTTGGTCCACATTTTCGCTGATATCCAGGAAATGGGTTCTGATATGAATCCAAGATTGGCCCCTTATTAAAACTCTTATTAATACCTTTCATTTGATACCCATATTGTAGAAATATATGTTAGGAAAATTCGGGTCCATGATATTACCTATATCTCCAAAAGCTGGGATCGGGAACGTTTCCCTTCAAAGCGCTGCTGCATGCTGCAAACACAAACCAACACCGAATCGGTAGTTTTATGGTATACTATGTACTGAAAACGCAAGGAAAACGGTTCCAAAATTAAAAGGTTTTGTGTATTTTTTTTACAAACGTTCCACAAAGAAGGTCTAATAAACTACTTTTTACAGAATTACGATCGGTTTATCCGAAAGACATTTCATTTTTATATATATAGAGATAGTATGATTGTTGCCTACTGAAGAATTTACCTAATTCGAATATTTTGAAAAAGAATATTGCAAAATGGTTTTCAAAAGCTTTCTTTTGCGGTATTCGTTGGTAACGTTAGGGGCCCTTTCAAGAATTCAATTTTGACAAATTGTGTCAGGATGAATGCAAATTCAAATGATGATTTGTTACCATATTGTAGGGTAATGTTAAGGTTTTTCGACAATCGCATTTTTACCGATAGCTCAAACTAATAATTTTCAAACTTTTTTATGCTTATCCGGAGCGCGGGTGGGGGCAAAATCATTTGCCGATGCGGTAAGGAGCAACCTGGAGGTTGCTCTTGTCGATGCGACCACCAACAGCGGCAGGTCCGTCCTGGAGAAGTGGGGAGAGATCGAGGCGAGGCTGTCCGAAATGGTAATCCAATTCGTGATGGCCAACCCAGATGGTAGTCTCCCCTCCTTCGACTCGGCGGAAGTTGTCCGCGGTCACAGGGTGGTGAAATGCGAGGACCAGCAGTCAAAGGACTTCCTGGAGAAGTGCCTGCTGGACCTAGGCGATGCTGGGGGCGGCTTAAAGGTAAAGCTGATCCAAGCCGCCGACATACCAAAGCGACCAAGAGCGAGGATATGGATCCCGCGCATGAAGATTGACAGCGGGACGCTGTTAAAGTATTTGCAGGCTCACAACCGCGAGGTGCCTATGGATGACTAGGTGGTCATAAAGGCAGAGGCATCTCAGCGGAACAGCCTCTCCTTCGTCCTCCTCATAAATGAGGAGAGTATTGGTCCGCTGGAGAAGGCGGAATTCGCCTTGAGATTCGGCATTCGTCGGGCCAAGGTGAAAATATTGCGGGGTCCTCAGGATGATGAGGGCCCGGATGCTGTCGACGACACCAACAGGCGCCTGGAGGACCTGCAGCTCGTCGACCAGGAACCAGGACCCCAGTAATTAGGATGGCTCTTAGGGTTGTCCAAGTTAACCTCCAGCACTCGCGGCTGGCATCGGACAACCTTTCCGTTTTCCTGGTGGAGGAAAACGTAGACATCGCCCTTGTTCAGGAACCCTGGGTGTGGAGCACCAACATTAAGGGGCTCTCCATAAAGGGCTACAAGGGTAGTACTTCTACTTTTGTCTTCCCAAGCACTGATACATTTAGGGGGTGGGAAGAGGTGCTGGACATTACGCTACTAAGCGGAAATAGCAATATTCGGGTAGAGAATTGGAGGGTATCAGAGAGGCAATCCTTTTCTGACCACAGGATGATCCTTTTTGATATCATTTTGAAATTAGATAACTCTATTCCTCACCTTAACCCAAGGAGGACAAACTGGCGAAGGTTCGTCAGAGTAGTGAGCAATAAGTTAGGTAGTCAACCTTTGCAGGAATTACTGTCAGTGGAGGAGCTTGATGCTAAAAGTAGTAAGCTGGAGAAGGCCATGGGCTCGGCTCTAAGGGTAGCTTGTCCAACTAGTTTTAGCAAAAAAGTATATCCTCCCTGGTGGAATTCAGACCTTTTCGAACTCAGGAGAGAGTCTAGGAGACAATTCAACCTGAGCCGTTCTACTGGCAACTGGCTGCCATACAAGAAAAGTCTAAGATGCTATAAAAAAGCGATTCGGAAGGCAAAAGAAGGATCCTGGAAGGACTTTTGCACGTCCATCGAATCGACAAAGGAATCTTCGAGACTTGGGAAAATTCTCTCAAAGGAAAAAGTTTGCCCGTCGTTTTTACGGAAAGACGACGGTTCGTGGACATGCAGCTCGGCGGAAACCGTGGATCTTCTTGTAGGAACACATTTTCCAGGCTGTGGGCCTAGTCAAATGGAAGGTAAAGAGTACACTGGTGTACTGCCGTCTCTTTGTCTAATAAATGAGCTTATAACAACCAAAAAGATTGAATGGGCAATCAACAGTTTCTCACCGTACAAATCCGCGGGGCCGGATGGTATTTTCCCAGCCATGTTACAAAAAACCAGCTTGCTGGTAATACCCTGGCTGGCGTGTATCTTCAGGGCATGCATTCGGCTAAACCATGTGCCTTTAAACTGGAGGAGGACGAGGGTGGTTTTCATCCCAAAGGTGGGCAAGAGAGGTCATGAAAACCCCAAGGACTTCAGACCTATTAGTCTTTCGTCGTTTGTTTTAAAAACCTTCGAACGGCTTTTGGACATCCATATCAGGAATAAATTGGATACTTCAGGGCTGTCAACAGCTCAGCATGCATATCTCAAGGGCCGCTCAACGGAGACTGCCCTGCACGAGGTGGTGCACAAGGTAGAAGCGTCCCTTGAGAGCAAACAGTTCACCATGGCCGCATTCCTCGATATCGAGGGCGCCTTCAACAATGTAAGGCTGGAAGCGATAGAGGACGCGCTATCGGTCCTTGGCATCGAGGACCCTATTGTAAACTGGATAGGGATGGCACTGCGGTCAAGAATCATAAGCGCCAAGGTGGGAGCAAGTGAAGTGACGGCACACTTGTCGAGAGGAACTCCTCAGGGTGGCGTGCTGTCACCACTGCTTTGGCTTTGCGTTATTGACGGTATACTTCGTCAACTCAACAGAAACGGAGTTAAAGTGGTTGCCTACGCGGACGACGTAGTAATACTAGTATCGGGGCTGTGCCCTAGCGTGATTAGCGATATCATGCAGGGAGCACTAAGGAAGCTGAGTGGATGGGCAGAGGCTGCGGGGCTTAATGTCAATCCCTCAAAGACAGAACTAGTGTTATTCACAAATAGGAAAAAAATACCAAATTTCAATCTACCTTCTCTTTATGGTCAAGAGTTGCAACTTTCTGATAGGGCGAAATACTTAGGCGTTATCTTGACACCTAAGTTGAACTGGAAGCTTAACATAGAAAACAGGGTCAAACGGGCATATGGAGCTATGTACGCCTGTAAACGAATGTTAGGCAGACAGTGGGGCTTGAGCCCAGAAATCACGGCATGGATGTACAAAGCAGTTATTCGACCGATCTTAGCCTACGGGGCAATAGTGTGGTGGAGTGCAGTCGAGGTGGGCTACATTGGGAACATGCTAAGCAAAGTTCAGCGGGCAGCTTGTGGCGCAATCACAGGGGCGATTAGATCATGCCCCACAGAGGCTCTGAACGTGATATGCAATATACCACCGATTGATCTCTTTATCAAGGAAATAGCATCTAATGGTGCACTCAGGCTTCGGGAGTTGGGACTCTGGAAAGAGCGTGGATACGGTCACAGCCGTATTCTGTTAAATATAACCGACCCCTATATTAAGAACAAAATGGACTACATCTGTCCCAGGACAGTTTTCGACACAAATTTTGAGGTTATTTTCCCATCCAGAAAGGACTGGAAAACAGGGGAACTACCACAAAACTTCGACATATCAATTTTCACGGACGGATCTAAAATGGATTGTGGAGTGGGAGCGGGAGTTTTCGGAATTCTCCCAGACGTGTCCTTATCAGTGCGTCTTCCAGACTCTGCGAGTGTATTTCAATCAGAAATTTATGCTATCCAGGAAGCATGCAGGGCATTACTGGATACAAATAGAACAGGTAATCGGATAGCTATCTTCTCGGACAGCCAGGCGGCTCTTCGGGCTCTCGGATCAGCGACGATCACTTCAAGCCTCGTAGGTCAGTGCAGGGAGAGGACCATGAACCTGGCAAGTCGACATGCCGTTTCTCTAATATGGGTGCCGGGGCATCGTAACATACAGGGAAACGAGTGTGCCGATGAGCTGGCACGGCGTGGGTCTACTCTTGACGTCTCAGAAGCGCAGGAGGTCCTTGCACCGCTGGGACTGCTCAAGGGTCGGATCTCTCGGCACTGGCGTGGTGAGGCTACGGATAGATGGAAGCGTTTGCAGTCCTGCAGAGTTTCAAGGAATTTATGGCCGTCGTATAATGAAACACGAACTTCGACCCTTCTAAGGAACAACAGAAGGGACCTTTTCAGATTAGTCTCAACCCTCACTGGACATTGGACTATCGGGGCGCACGCGGCAAGGATGGGCATGGAGCACAATACTACGTGCCGCAGTTGCAACCTTCCGGGGATGGAAGAGACGGTGCAGCACCTACTGTGCGGCTGTCCTGCGCACTGCAGGAGCAGAACAAAATTTCTGGGTAAACCTTTGTTCGGGAGTCTTTCTGAGCTCAACGATGTTAAGCTTGGGGAACTTCTAAAATTTCAGGTCTCAACGGGATGGATATAGTTAGGATAGAGGGGTGAGAGTCCCACCACGCAAGTTTTCTGTCGTAATCTTCATTGGTTAGTTCACGAGCTGTGGTATCAAAACGGCGCGCTAGCGCTAATTGGAGTCACTGGGACTCGCCACTCCAACCAACCATCTTTTGGACTCCAGCTAATTTATCATCTCAGGTGCTTTTTATTAAAAAATATTTTTTGATACTCCTTTTATACATAAAAAGGGATATTTTTAGCGTTTTTTTTTTTAACTCGTTTTAGCTCAAGTAAATCTTAATATTTTTTCGAAATATTTTGACCAAGGTCTTATAATACATTAAAGTTTATAATTCCGAGGGAAACATTGTGTCCATTTTTGTTTTCTTGTATGGAGCGTGAGGCGCCAAAATAGGGTTCTAAATTTTTATAAACTGTTTTTTTTATTATATCAAGTCACTTTAAATCTTTCCGATTAATTGACTGATGGCATTAAGTTGTACTACTTTTGTGTGTTTCACCCATATGTATTTAATTTGGCGACGAATATATTGAAACATACTTAACTTCAATAAACATAATTGTTCAGCTTTTTTTCCTTTTTTGATTGTCCTAATAGATTCAAAATAAAACCACTTAGTAAACAGGTACAAGTAAAAGTATAAAATCAATTAACCAATTTGAGTAAGTACTAAAGATAAAGTCGTAGCAGTGACGGAAAATAAAAGTTTTTTTTTTTTTTTCGATCTCATAAAAGTCCGGGCTTAGATATTGTTCCTGAAGAAAATTATTAAGTTTTTTGTCATCCCAGGACGTCATCCCAGAAAATCCTGGCCGCAATTAATTTTCGTGGCTTTGTTGAAAAAAGTCCGATAATAACTTAAAAATCCGGACTTTAATTTTTTCTCGCCAGCAATAAAAGTTATCTTTGTCCTTTTATTTTTTAAGGACAGAATAAAAGTCCTCTCAAATATCTTCCGAACCGCTTGTCCAAATTAAATAAATTTGGTATCATATGAAAGGGGATTAAAAAAACTTTCAGATTATGACATTTAAACCAGGGTTGCCACCAAGTTTATTTTTTTTTTTAAGTCCTTTTCCAATAACCACCCAACTGCTTATTTCTAATTGAATAAGTTTGGTATCGAATGACAGCGGATTGAAAACCATTTCAAACAAAAGTATTCAAGCCAGAGTTGCCACCCATTTTTGTAATTTTTGTTTATGTTTTGGCAGTATATATATGGGAAATAAAATACTTACTTGGATGATAAAAACTACATATGAATATGCACACACCAAATAAAATCAGCGTTATAGCGGTTTTTTCAATAACTATTTAATATGAGTTATATATCTTCATTATAAAGGTTTTTATTTAACTTTAAAAGGCAAATTGTTTCCACATTTTCCTCAGAGAGGTTGTTTCGCAAGTCCGTCAAAACAAGTTTTAATCCCGAAAAGGCTCTTTCAACGCTGACCTGCGTTGCAGGCACTGAGTGAATGGCAAATGCGAGCTTCCGAAGCCATGGCAATGAATATTTCTTTCTGTTTCAATATTCTACAAAGTCAGTATCGACATCCCTTTTCTCTTTAAATGACTCGATTTCGAAAAAAGCTTTTCGTATTTCATCTCTTAGATCTGGGGTATCGTCGTCAGATGAAGAGTTCGCTAGCTCAAGCTCTCTTATACATGTTCTTAAGAGCGATGAAGAGCTTTGCATGGAAGATTCATCAAGCAAAAAAGGCGCATCTTTTTCAACATCTTGAGATAACGAAACGTTGCCCTAAATTGGAAAGAAGTGTAAAAATTTCGATCTGTAGAATAAGGAAACCTATTGTTTAACTTAACCTCTTTTAAATGTTGTAAGCGACGAACAATTTCCTTCAAATGGTTCTTGCCTATTTCCATTTTTTCTTTGGATAGTACGCGCCTCAACCTAGGGTCCACAACTAAGGCAGCATACAGGGTCGGATTTTCTAAACGCGAATTTTGTCTGTTTTCAACGCATTCTAGGAATTTTTCGCTGATTTGGCATCCTTTGTTCTTAAGCTGAAGGGTCATTTCAACCCAACTTTTATAGAAGTCGCCCAAAAGTAGATGAATTTCTTGTAGCTTTACTGTTAGATTATACGGTATTGCTAACACGTCTACTAATTGTTGTACTGCCTCCCATTCCTCAACCCTCAACTTGTCTGAAGTCGCTAAGTGTTCATCACAAAATCTTTTAAGTTGCCAAAGTCTTTTGAGCATATAAAAACAAGTCCGTTCTTTTCGAATGAAACTTTATTAATGATTTCAATAATAGCTTACAAAAATGCTTACAGCTAAGTTTAAAGAGATGAACTTAAAACTAATAATAATAAATGCAGTATGAGACTAAGTTATAGGAAGTTGTTAAGGGAAATAAAAATTAAGAGTGCGAGTAAGGAAACGGAAGAAGAGGTGGGAAAAGATAACTACTAAAAGGGAGGAGAGGATGAGAATAAGAATAGGTGTTATTGATAGTGGGTGTGTCGATATGTTACTCCTCCGCCCCTAAGACATTTGCGTCCTCGAAAAAAAAAAAATTAAAAATGTCTTATGATCATACTTTTACCTACATATACTACTCCTGAAATTGGTAACGCCTTTTTAATTGTGTCTTATAGTATCTAGTTTTTCGATTGTTTGAATTATCAGTAACATAATTACCATCCCTATTAAATTCAGTTAGTTTTTTGTATTTTGGTTTATTTTTAGGAATTTGTCTGTTACAAACAATATTGTCTACCAGCTCTTTTGATTCTCTGGTTTTATTTAACTTTTGAACTCTTTCAAGCTTTTGTTTTTGGTATAATTTACTTAGCTCATCAATATCTTCCTTACTAAAATTTTTTATTATAAAATCTATGGGCCTTTTTTTTGTTGTTGAGTGAATTGTATTATTATAACATGTGAAAATTTTGAAAAGTTTCCATCTAAATCTAAGTCTTTGTTTTGTTTGTCGGCTTCCAATAACCTTAAATGTTCATTCAAAGTTCCATGAAGACGCTCTATGTCCGCGTTTCCAGTTTTTAGGTAAGCTGTGGTCGTATGTGTCTGAATGTCCTGCTCTTTTAAAAACAAACGAACAGCACTGTGCAAAATACACCTTTCATTGTCAAATACCAATTTGTTCATTTTTCCTAAAAATTGTATTCGTTCCTTTAAAGCGGCCAAAATCGCTATCCAATTTCTGTCGTTGATTCTATGGAATGTAGCATATTTAGAAAACTTATCAATGGTTGAGAGGTACATGGTATTCCTATAAGGAAACCAAATGTCTATATGGACAATATCGTTAAAATGAGTGGGTGATTCTGTAACTTGGTAAGGAATTTTAATTGGGTTTCTATCAAACTTAGCTATTTGGCAAATTGAGCAATTGTTTATTACATATGTTATCACCCTATATAACTTCGGATAAAAGTACTTATTCTTCAACTCAAGGAAAACTTCTTGTATACCTCTATGATTGTTGCGTTGATGCTCATCTTCTATTATTGCTAAAATTTCATTTTTGTCGGTAATTTCATTAAGTTTTATAACTGATTTGTAAAGCTTAAGGTTGCTATTCTCAAAGAAATTTACGTACAAATACTGAAATTTTACAAAAAGCTCAGTATTGTCGCAATAAATACACATAACACCCTTATTTATCAGACACCTCTGCATAATGCTTTTTAGATCGGAGTTTTTAGTAACTATTATATGAGTTTGACACTTTTTGTTAACTATTTTTATATAAAATTTTTCCTCTGGGCCATAATTCAAATAAATTTGATTTTTATAGCAATTGATGCACCTCTCGGTTGTAAATATATATTTTAGGTTGTCCTCTAATGCGCTGTGCGCCGTTGCATCAACAGACATAGCTTCTTGGTCTACTTGCTGATCTTCTATTTTAATTAACTCTTCTAAATTATGGAATACATCCCTACATTGTAAATTATCTTCAAGTTGGTCAAAATATCTACTTAAGGTATCCGCAACTGCATTATCTTTTCCTTTTATATATGTGATTTCAAAATCGTATTCATTTAGGAGAATTTTCCATCTTTGAAGCTTCATGTTGGGTTCCTTGA
Organism: Sphenella marginata; assembly: GCA_951509765.1. Lineage (NCBI taxonomy): Eukaryota > Metazoa > Arthropoda > Insecta > Diptera > Tephritidae > Sphenella > Sphenella marginata. Next base: position 15,087,275 of record OX608078.1, read on the forward strand.
TGTTATGCAACCACGTCAAAGGTTTGTGATCCGTTTGTATAACAAACCTTCGACCATATAAATAAGTACGTAAATGCTTCACAGACCAAACCATGGCTAAAGCTTCTTTTTCTATAGTAGAGTAGCGTATTTCGTGATCTGACAAAGTGCGAGAAGCATAGCATATAGGATGACTATTTTGACTTAAAACACAACCGATGGCAAATTGGGATGCATCTGTCGTGAGTACAAATTTCTTATTGAAATCTGGAGGCTGTAAAACGGGTTCGCTGGTTATAAGTTTTTTCAAATTTTTAAAAGAATTCAAAAAGTCAATATTTTGAAAATCTAAAATAGCATTTTTCTTTAAAAGCCGCACCATAGGGTAAGCTACTTTTGCGTAGTCCCGTATGAATTTGCGGTAATATCCCGTCATTCCAAGAAATTGTTTTATTTCTTTAATAGACTTTGGTGGTTTCATATTTTCTATGCATTTCACCTTTGAGGGATCTGGCTTTATACCTTCTTTCGAAATAACATGCCCTAAAAATGTTGTGGTTAAATCAGCGAATTGGCATTTATTGACTTGAATTTTGAGATTAGATGAGCGTAAAGTATCGAAAATTTTTTGAATAGAAAGGATATGCTCATCAAAGCTTGTAGAGAAGATTAATATGTCATCTAAGTAGACCACACAAATTTTGTTTATATGATCTCTCAAAACATAATTGATTAATCTCTGGAATGTTGCAGGGGCCGTTTTTAGACCAAAAGGCATTCTTGTGAACTAATAGTGACCATCTGCTGTCGAGAACGCTGTTTTGGCTCTATCATTAGGGTACACCTCGATCTGGTGAAAGCCCTTCGCCAGATCGATAGTGCTAAAATAGCAACATTTTCCCAATTTGTCAAATAAATCCTGCATATTTGGAATTGGGAATTTATCATCGATCGTTTGATCATTCAATTTCCGATAATCGATGACTACACGCCATTGTGGCTTTCCGCTTGCATCTGCCTTTTTAGGTACGACCCATAAAGGCGAATTATATGGACTATTACTGGGAACGATAATCTTTTGCGCTAACATGTCCTTGATCTGGCGATCTACCTCAGCACGATGTACTACCGGGTATCTATAAAGGCGGCTATATATTGGGGTATCCGTTTTTGTTAGTATTCTGTGCTGAATTTCAGTGGTAAAAGGTAGGTTTTCTCCTTCCTTATAAAAAATATCTTGGTACTTATTCAAAACCGTCATCAAAATTTCTTTATCTTTAGGGTTTAAATGTTGGGCAAATCTTTCAATGGGATTGACTTCTAAATCCTCTTCGCAATTTAGAACCTGTAAGCTTGCATTTTTTCTATAGTCCTCTAGTGAAATTTCTTCACTTTCGTTAAAATATATTGGAATTGTGGAGTTTTCCGTAATTATTTTTCTGTCTTTATAATCGATTATTGCTTTAAGATCTAATAAAATGTTGTTCCCTATAATTCCATCGAAATAAAAGTGAAATGGGTACTCTACGAAATGTACAAAGTGGTTATTTTTATTGAATTCTTTAAAAAGCGGTACATTAAATTGATTTTTGGTTAATATTTTCCTTCCTAAAACTCGCAATGAAAATACTGTCGGCTTTACTGTATATTTTGGGTTGCAAATGTTGGGATTAATTACACTACATTCTGCACCGGTATCTATTACTAATCTAAGTTTTTTTATAGGAGTTTGTACAACTATATAGGGTAATTTTCTTGTTGGGCTAATTGAAAATTTGGATTATTTTCATTAACACCCAATTCCATTGGTTCAACTGTGGACTGACCAAGATTAGCATTAAAACGATTATTAATATTATTCGGAATAAAACCATCACCGCGATATTGATTTTGTGATCGATTTGTTTGGCCACTGACATTAGAATTTAGCCTTGACTGTACAGAAAAATTTGGATACAAACTATTACTACCATGTTGACTTAGTTGTTGAGGTCGAAAATTATTGTTATTACTGTAGTTAATACCTCTGCTAGCATTTTTGTTGAGCTGTAAGTCTCTGTTGCTACTCACGTTATTTTGCATATTATTGTCGGAAAACTGGTGCATGTTTGAAAATCTACTTGTTCTATTTTGACGTGTATTATTGCTAAAAAAGTTTTGACGATCGTTATACTTTAAGTACCCATTAGATTTTATAATATCATAAGCACTTTTCAAATCTTTAGGATCCCTACTAACTATAATACTTTTCACTGGCTCCGGTAAGCCGTGTTTGAAAGAGTTCAAATCCGCCCATTACTTTCAAAATTAACACCATTAAGTTTTTTGTCACTAAAGCACAACGCGTTATTTAAGCGACATAGCAAAGTGTTTAGTTGGTTATAAAAATTTTCTATAGTTGACTCGCATCTGCACGACCTTATCTTATCAATGATTTCATCAACAGAGTTCTTTTCCCCATGATTATCAATTAAAACTCTCTTAATCAGCTCCCAAGTCTCAGCATTGCCATTAATTAACAATGACCGCCTAGCATTACCTATAATTTTATCTTTTATGTTTCCAATAAGCAGAATTTGCAACTCTTCTGGAAAAGATAATAAAATTGTTTGCATGGAATCTATTCGCTGTATAAACCCTAACAAAGCATTTTCATCTCCGTCATATGGTGGTATACTACTAAGGTTAGTAGAAATAAGCTTAAATTTACCATTTAAATCTAAATGATCCATGTTAAACGAAGTTTAATTGTAATTTATAAATAAATGTGTGTACTAGTATATATTTTATGTTGTTGTTTATATGAGATTTTACAATACAAATTGGCTTCTGCTGAAGTACTCATATATGTTGCCGCTCTTACTATTCACTGCTCCTGTTGGTTACTTTCAGGTTCAATTGTGTTGAAGCAGAAGCTACTGATACTGCTCTCAATACTACTCAATTTACCTTTTGTCAATTTGCTTGTGCTGATTCGAAATAGCTCATATTGCTCTCACTTATGGTGAAACGGAACTTGGTGATGATGCTCTCTATACTACTTACTTTACATTTTATTAATTTGTTTGCGTTAGATCGGAGTAGCTGATGTTGCTCTTACATGTGTTGGAACGGAAATAGGTGATGCTGCTCTTTATGCAATTTACTCGCATACATATGTTGCTCTTACTAGTGTTGGAACAGATCAAGGCGAATTAATAGAAGGTGGAAGCCAGGCGAATTATAAACACACATCCGTACATTTTCAATGTACTTTGTTTTTGTAATTCGTGGGACTAATGTCAAAATCGTATGGCGGCTGAATGTGTAGTGTCAAAATTTGAGAAAAAAGTAGCTATCAGCTGATGGGATAATGCCACCTTGTATTAATTCGCCTTGGAACAGATGTAGGTGATGCTGCTCTCAGTTCTACTGACTTTGCTTTTGGAACCGGAAACTGTTGTTGTAATCAAGAGTTGTTATTACTTATTACTTAGTACTTATTGATTTTGCTTTTACATTTTTTCTCTTATGTTTTCTTTGATTTCAAAGGTTTTTGTAGGTGACATTGAATTGATTTGAAGGTGAATTAACTTCTAAATTCTTTCAGTACTACTGGCTTTACTTTTGGAAATTGAACTGTTGTTGTTGTGCTTACTTATTGATTTTGCTTGCACATTTTTTTTCTCTTTGACCTTGAATAGGTTTGAAGGTGACCTTAACTTCAGAATTTTTCTTAACCACAAATTTTTCTTGTTGAATGTTGTGTGTTCATTTATTTACATTAAATTCACTTGAACTTTAAATGTTTGTTTTTGTAAATACTTGTTATAATAAACTCACGCTTTTGTGAAAGATTTGTACTCTCGGTTAGAAGTTATTTTTAGTCAGTTCCTTCTACAAGGAATTTTTTGTTTGTTTGAAATTTCACCAATTTAGCTTTTTCGTGACTACGTTTTCGGTTTCTTAAACACTTTTCGTATTTAAAAATAGGCTGATTACTTTTTGTAAAAACTTTAACTTTTTTTACTTTGTGGAATTTTGCGTATTAAGTTCGCGACCGACTGCGCCAAAAACAAGTCCGTTCTTTTCGAATGAAACTTTATTAATGATTTCAATAATAGCTTACAAAAATGCTTACAGCTAAGTTTAAAGAGATGAACTTAAAACTAATAATAATAAATGCAGTATGTTTTGTTGTTGCTTGTTATGTTTCGAGGAAATGAGACTAAGTTATAGGAAGTTGTTAAGGGAAATAAAAATTAAGAGTGCGAGTAAGGAAACGGAAGAAGAGGTGGGAAAAGATAACTACTAAAAGGGAGGAGAGGATGAGAATAGGAATAGGTGTTATTGATAGTGGGTGTGTCGATATGTTACTATATTGTATGTAGAGCTCCATCTAGTTGTAACATCTGTTTGAGATTTCATCAGATTCAACTGCTTTATCTTAAGGGTGAAAATTATACGTAAGCGAAACCAAAACAAAAATTAGCTGAAGCTCGAATATTAAAGACATATCCTCGGTGACCGCGTAACGCTCAAATGTAAAACCGCGTAAGTGATATTTGTTTCAAAGGCTTTTATAGGCACCTGCCATCAATACCAATTGATTTTTTCTCAAAAAAACTATATTATGGTTCGAAAAATGTTCAAATTAATCGATCTTGATGGGACAAAGAACAACCAAACAGATATAAGTTTCCCGATTTCGCATTTATGCGGACAACGGCTCTGCAGTAATAACGACGATGTGTAGGTAACCATCTAAAAAGTCTTTAACGGCAAGTTGGAGCGTGTGCGCAGCACATTAACAGATATGATATCCCATTAGTGGGATCAATTCGTGGTCGGAAAATTCTACGGGATTGTTTATTCCGGTTTCAGCATCATCATCTGTCTCTGACAAAAGTTCAACGGCTTTAATCATGTTGCGTCTATTATCAGTTGTTACAGCATAAATTTGTGTCTTTTGAAGTTCATAAGAATTCATCACTGTATCTATTATTAATTTTATGTTCTGTGCTGTATGTCTGCCTTTCATTTCTTTCATTGCCAGGGTTATTATTTCAATTTTTCCTTTCAAGAAATCTATACAAAGAACTCCCCGCTCATTTCGAGTGGCAGTGTCGATTTTAAGACAAAGAAGCTTATTCTTAAGTATGGTTTTAACTTTGCATTTAAGCTTGCTAAGTTTTTCATTCGCAAACTGCATTATATTTTTTGAAGTAATTTTGGTCATCTTAAGGTTATCAAATATCTGATTGGTAAGAGTTTTAAATGAATCCGAATCAAAAAATGACAAAGGCAGGGCGTCTTTTGCAACAAAGTCAATACACGCGTTTATAACTTCACTTGCGGACATTATTAAAGTAAACTTAACTTTGTTTTCATCGGAAGGGACTTTTTCATTAGCAAGCTTTACATGTTTATCATATTCCTCATATAATTCAGAGTGTTTTCTTTGTAGATGCCGTTTTAAGTTAGTAATAAAAATTTGGCACTCTTCGCCACATGCCTTGCATCAAAATATTCTCTTATATAAAAGTTACGTTTACGGCCCATTGTTTATCGTTAACATACGGAATATATATATGTCTTTTATATGCTGCAAAAATAGTATGGTTTAATAGTTTATATACCTGTGCACATACATACGGTGTATCCCAAAAGTAAGTATGCGACCCTTTTTCGCAGCTCTCACCATTTTTGGTTTCAACAAATTTATTTTAAATAATTTTTTTTAAGACAGTTTTTCATAACATAACACATAAACTTTAAAGTATATTTCAAAAATATGCAGATTTGTAGGCCATTCAATTTCAGTATAATAAGGTGTAAGTCTTAAGTCCGTGAAAACTTCCCCTGATTTTTATGAATTTTTTTTCTGAAGGGCTTCATTGTCTTTTTCCATATAAAAAAAATTACGTTCAAAAATGTACATATATGGAGGAAAATCCTAAAGTCTCGAGGAAAAAAAATTCTGAGAAAAAAGTTGAAAAGTTCCATGGAAATTCGACGAAATTTTACAAATTTTTCACATATTTGGTACACCGGTGCGTATGAGTAACATTCACCTGAATTTCGCTCATTCTCCTAATCAGACCTGTACAATAATGATTATTAATCTTAATCATTGATAATCAAATTACATTTTTTTGTTATTTTTGTAATAATTGATAAATTATGATAAACGCACCTTTTTAGAATAATTAATCGATTAGGATTAAATTTTGTGTTCGAATAATGAGGATTAATGGGGATTTATTTCGTTTTCAAATGTGTTAGATTATGAAAAACTGTCTTAAAAAAAATTATTTAAAGTAAATTTGTTGAAACCAAAAATGGTGAGAGCTGCGAAAAAGGGCTGCATACTTACTTTTGGGTTACACTGCACATACATGTAATCATGAGTTTTTTTATTAGTAGGGCTTTTGTAAGAGTCAGATTTTATGCACATCGCAAAAAAAACAAGTATTTGACAATCTTAGGCTCATATATTATTTGCTATCTATGTTTACAACAAAATATGATATTTATTTCACCCTAATATCTCATAGGATACCTACACTTAGTGTGGATATGCAAACCACCACCTTTTTCACTAACTCTAGCTCCAGCTAACTTTGTAAGCTTGCTTTTCAATCCCATGTAATAGCACATCATGATATTGTTGTTATTCCAAGACAATAGTTGTTTACCATTCTATTGTTTAGATTTTTTATGCTTACTATAACAATTATATCTATGAAACAAAAACATATTGGAAATTAGGAAGACTTAACAGTCATCTCATACTACACATGTTAAAACCTATATTTAGTAAAAATATTCGCAATAAAATATTTAATGATAATAAACACTTGTTGAAAAGAAGACGCCCATATACATACATTAATTCTTAACCCCTGACAGTAAATTTGTTTTTCATTTTCAAAATCAATCAAAAAATCATAAAAATGGATACTCTTAAGTTTACAATTTTTATATTAATATTTAAATAAACATTACTGGATTTTCTATTATATTGTATACATATGTACATATGTTTGCCTTTGTCTGATATATTTTTCATTAATTTCTTATGAAATTAAAATTTTTAATTGGTCACGTTGTTATTCGCCTTAAGTTCACTTTATAATTGATCTCACTATTTATTTGCCATGTACTTACAATGTCATTACCGCGAGTTAAAGAACAAACTAAGACACTAAGAGCAAAAAAGAAAACGTCTTTAATCCATGACAATCAAAACTTAAACTAACTTATACTATAATGGTCATGAGTAAACAATTAATGATATTCTAATACATCACGTTACATTTGGCAAACAAAACAATTACTGTTATCCTTAATACATATTTGTTGGTAGCTTTGGTGATCACGCCACCTTAAAAAGGGACTAGTGTTGATGCTACAACAACAGCAACGCCAGCCAGTTTCACAATATCAAGCGATATCACTGTTGGTTCTTAAATTGTTGTTGTACATTTTGTTTACTACTTTTTGGAAAACAGGTTTGTTCTTCTTATTGTTGTTGCACAACTATTGTGCACTGATAACTTAGTTACGCCCTATGCTTCAAAAGAGTGAAGGAAATCGATGATGCTAAATAACTTATGTTTGTACATATCGATGGCTTACTTTTCAGGAGAAGGAAAAAACTGAATAAAACCTTGAATAATACGACATGCAAATAAATGACGATGCTGATGGAAATTGTGCCAGAGTTTTGATATGTATTTGCAAATAACTCTCAAACTCATAACCCAATTGGAAAGATTTATATGGCGGTTGTTAGACCAATAAAAGGCCTTGAGAAAAGTTTTTTGATCGGATATTTAGAGCTAGAGATTTTTTGAATAATACGAAATTGGCGTTTTCTCACTTTGTAAGGAGCGATAACTTTGCGAAATCTCAAAGCCTATAGCTTTTTTTTAAATGTTTTCTTCAGAATCGTAATCTGCACGTTTTTTCACGTAATAAATGTGAACCAATTGTACGTTTATCAATTTTTTTATATGATCTGATGCACCCTGAGTGCATATGGTTTTATCATTTTCAAATGCAACGAGCGAGTTCCAATTCGAGTGAAATTTTGCACAGCTTATTTTTACAGTATAACGCATCATATTCCGTCTGTCGAAAAATTTTGTTTTCTTAATGAACAGCTTAGTGTCTATTTTAAATTCAACATTAAAAAGGGACTAGTGTTGATGCTACAACAACAGCAACGCCAGCCAGTTTCACAATATCAAGCGAAATCACTGTTGGTTCTTAAATTGTTGTTGTTCATTTTGTTTACTACTTTTTGGAAAACAGGTTTGTTCTTCTTATTGTTGTTGCACAACTATTGTGCACTGATAACTTAGTTACGCCCTATGCTTCAAAAGAGTGAAGGAAATCGATGATGCTAAATAACTTATGTTTGTACATATCGATGGCTTACTTTTCAGGAGAAGGAAAAAACTGAATAAAACCTTGAATAATACGACATGCAAATAAATGACGATGCTGATGGAAATTGTGCCAGATTTTTGATATGTATTTGCAAATAACTCTCAAACTCATAACCCAATTGGAAAGATTTATATGGCGGTTGTTAGACCAATAAAAGGCCTTGAGAAAAGTTTTTTGATCGGATATTTAGAGCTAGAGATTTTTTGAATAATACGAAATTGGCGTTTTCTCACTTTGTAAGGAGCGATAACTTTGCGAAATCTCAAAGCCTATAGCTTTTTTTTAAATGTTTTCTTCAGAATCGTAATCTGCTCGTTTTTTCACGTAATAAATGTGAACCAATTGTACGTTTATCAATTTTTTTATATGATCTGATGCACCCTGAGTGCATATGGTTTTATCATTTTCAAATGCAACGAGCGAGTTCCAATTCGAGTGAAATTTTGCACAGCTTATTTTTACAGTATAACGCATCATATTCCGTCTGTCGAAAAATTTTGTTTTCTTAATGAACAGCTTAGTGTCTATTTTAAATTCAACATTAAATGACTTAAGGTTTTTTTCTTAAAAAAAAACTTCGAATGAGTTAGGGTTTTTTTTGTATATGACCATAAATCCGTAATTTGCGATCATAGCTAACTAATTTTTTAAGGGGAGGTGTATTTGACAGTGGTCTACCAGAATACATTAAAAACGCGATTTCGAAAAAAATGTAGATGCGCCTTTTCTATATTAAGCCAACGATATGTAATTATGTATGACGAAAAGGTAAGTATTCAAATTATAACAAAATAGGTAAGTACATAATAATTGTGTATAATTGCCAACAGGTAAGTGTAATATATAATGTGTTTAGGTTTTGTAGGTTTTATATGCAAATCTGTTGTTATAGCAAAACCTGTTGTACCGTAATACTATTGTTGCTGCTAAAGTAAATAGTATACATAATATTTATACCTTTCATGAGCATGATTATAACATTTATTATAATTAAAGCATGGTGGCAACCCTGGTTTAAATGTCATAATATGAAAGTTTTTTTAATCCCCTTTCATATGATACCAAATTTGTTTAATTCGGACAAGCGGTTGGGAAGATATTTGAGAGGACTTTTATTCTGTCCTTAAAAAATAAAAGGACAAAGATAACTTTTATTGTGGGCGAGAAAAAATAAAAGTCCGGGTTGTCCGATTATTTTTGTCCGGATAAGAGTAAAAGTCCAGAAATAACTTTTTTCTCTGGACTTTTATTTTAAAAGGAATAAAAGTCGCGGTCCCTGATTCGTAGTGATGCTAAAATGGAGCTCTAAAATTAATAATTCATTTATATAACTTGTATGGCAATTTGGATCTTGAGTTTTCGGCCACGATCGCCCCCCCTCAGCTAGAGACCTGGATCCGTCTGACTGAAACTGACTTAACTGGCACTATGGCGATTTGGTGTCAAATGTGTTTTCATTACGACTTAAAAACTGACATGAACTATATAAAGCAGGGCGTGTCAAATACTGACGTCAAATTATGGTGTCAGTCGATTGACGTCCCATTTTCACTACTGATGCTCAGTCAGTTGTTTGACAAGCTACTCCACTATCAATTGTAGGGTAGGGAGTTCCCACCCTAACTTTTGTTATATGTTTTTTAACTTTTTATTAACTTTTCTTTGATTTTTAATTGCTGTATAAAATTCACTATGCACAAAATTCACTTTGCACTGGTGCACGATCCGTAAATGGGTGAGGGGCTACTTACGCGTTTTCGTACGGTAGCAACCTTGTCCGTAAAGAATTAGAACACCGACGTTTTAGTTTGATGATGACCGCCCGCTAAGCTATGCAGTGAGTAGCATACATATGTATGTATATACATAAAGGTAAGTACCTAAAGAAGCGGTAGTTTTCCAATTTGTTATTTTAAGTTTTACATTAGGGTGGTTTGAATTTTAAGGTAAGTAAAGTTTGTGTATATAAATGGTATATAAATGGATACAAATGGTAAGTAGGTGTATAAAGGGTAAGCATAGTTTTAAGGTAAGTATTCAATTCAAAATGGTAAGTCTGAAATTCAATTATCCAGGTAAGTAATTATTTTAGACGCTAAGCATGTATCAATCAAATGTTATGAGATCCTCATCCAAGTCTTCAACATGCGGAGTGGACAAACTTAAAAGCTCTTGCAGTTTCTGTAGAGTGACCTTTGCTTGGTTAACCAACTTTGGCATCTTCCGTTGACTGCTACTACGACTCTTCAAACGAGTTGCTGGTAGTTCAATGGTCCGGTTTCGAACTCTTCTCTGTTCCTCGCGCCTGTAACGTGAGGGTGGCGGAGGCGTCGAGTGTCGGTTGGGCGTCGATGGCGGAGCGGACGGACGGTGCAACAAAGTGTGATGGGCTCGGCCGCAGTGGCGGCAGCTGCCGGCAGAATTGCACTCGCCGGTGGTATGCGATGTAGCCAAACAAATAACGCAGTCTCGATGGGCGCTTGCTGTATCATACCGCTCTGCAGGAGTCATTATCAAAAACGACATTGCCGCAAAGCGTGTTGGCTGCAGCATAGGCGGCACTTTCCCAGTTCCATAATATCTGTGGAGAAAAACGCTAGAAAAAGGCTGAAATGGGGATAAGACAATTTTGACTGGGAAGAAAAGTGTATGAGAATTAAGAAGGGGTCAATAAACAGATTTAGGTGATGTTCCGCGTTATTATTCCGTTTTGAGTGCTAATATCCAAAACGCGAACATTTCCACTCATTGGGTGGCAACAGATCATCTTTAACCACAACTAGATCGCCTTCTTTCAAGTGTGTTTGAGGGGTTTTCCAGTTTTGTCGTTTATGCAGTTGTTGAAGATACTCGTCCTTCCAGCGTTTGCTGAATTGATGGTGTAAAACTTTAAGTAACTGCCATTTACGAGTTGGGTTTAAATTTTCTGCAAACAAACAAAGACGCAAACATATGCATTGGAGAAGGAGGTGCGACGAAGAGGACTCTTCTTACTTATTGGCTTAGAGGCTTTAGATAATGATATTGTTTCCGCATAGTAAGTTTGTTGGGTGACGACTACGAGGCGTTCTTTTGCATAGCTAACTTCAATTTGCTTTTCTTCTGGCGGACTGATATTTTGAGGTGCTGTGTTGGGCCATGATGTGGGAGAATTAGATAGCCACTCGGGGCCTTTCCACCAAAGCGAAGATTCCGCTATGTCTTGGGGGTTACATCCACGGGTACCAAGATCTGCTGGGTTGTCCCTACTTGAAACATGACGCCAGGTAGTGTTGTTAACATTCTTGAGAACTTTCGCAGTCCGATTCGCTACGTAAGTCTTCCAGGTATGGGAGGGTTTTTCTATCCAAGCTAGCAGGATTGAGGAGTCTGACCAAAGGAACAGCTCGTGAGAAGGAAAATTTAAATTATAGCATATCTGTTTAACTAGTTTGGAGAGTAGTCCTGCTCCACATAGCTCTAAACCAGGAAGGCTGACTGTCTTTAAAGGGGCTACTTTGTTTTTTACAACTAACAGATGGGGAGTATAGGTATTTTCAGCGGACTGCACTCCACGATACACACACGCACAGAAGGCTTTTTCTGAGGAATCGGAAAAACCGTTCATCTGGAATGGTTTATCAGGAGAAAAGTCAACCCATCGAGAGATTTTGATTTTGCTAATAGCAGAAAGATCTTCCCTAAAGACGTTCCATTTATGGAAGGAAAGGGGGTTGACGTCCTCGTCCCAGTAGGCATGGGACTATTCGAATACAAAAAATTCGAATAGTTGATGTCTTTAGGAAAATTAACACGATTTCTACCTATTTCGTACATATAAAATTGAAGAAGCTACAAACTGTGTTTAGGCCTGATGCCTAGATTCTCAAAAAATGAGCCACCCTAATGTCACTTTCTTGTTCCCTTCCAACCACACATACCAAACCACCCACCTGTACGTGCATGCTTGCGTATGCATGTTTTGTCAGCAACATATACATGCAGGTGGGTGTGCATGTGTAGGTTCACCTCCCCTTAAAACCGGAGGCTAAAATTTCGCGTTCAACGGTTGTCCTCGACTGGACAACTTCCTACTTTTCCAGCGATCGTCATCGAGTCAACACGTCACGGCCACCCCAGGATTTTCACCGCCAACGATAAGGTAATATTAAATTGTAAAATTACAACTCTCACTTTAAATACACGGCCACATTCTAACGAGAATATCGTTCTTTCTTATTTCTTTTATTCCACCAAATACCAAATCGACCGCGGTGCGTCCGAGCCACGGCCGCTCCTAAGAACCACCGCAGCCGAGTTGTTCATGGTCCTTTCTCACCGTAGAAGCGAATTACAAGCAGCCTATACAGTCCACAACAACAACAAAAAACAACATCGAGGATTTCAACAATTCATCGCAAATATTTGATTTTACTAACATTCTTCGTTGGATAAATCCACTGAGCCACACACAGCCATATAACACTGCCGCAAAGAAGCTGCCACAACAACATAGAACATATACATACAACATACTCTGCCGATCACCACATCAAAGCACGTAAGTTGTATATTTCTTGCCACTTTTTTTTGTGTTGCGAACTATTTTTTTTAAAAAAAGTGCCACAGTTTTGTATTTTTAAAGTATCCGCGAGTGAAATCAAAATATAAGTGCGATAAGTGCATAAATTGAATTTGTCCTTTTCTAGTTAACTTCACATACATAGAAATTTTTAAACACAAGAGGTAACATAACCTCATTTACATTGTAAACTCACTGAGACTTCGAACAATTGTTTTTGTTTTTGCTTTTCACTTTTTTTTGTAATAAATATTACATTGGTTTATCTTAGGCGAGTTTTTCTTTTCAACCCAAATTGACTGGGTTTTGTTTAATTCACAACACAAGTTTAATTATTTGCACAATTTTTCTTTTGTCACTAAATATTCACTTCATCGCCCATTTTGATTCACCGCGCACTTTATTTGTGGTTCTTTGGTTTACATTCCTTTGCGGCAATACCAACACATATATATATAAATATATCCCCGGTAGCGTGTGAGTGGCGAGTGTCAACAAATCTAATATAAACTTTCGGCGATTAGAGCATATTTATTCAGACAATACGGCCAAGTCTGGAATAAGAATTAATTTATTAACTGCCAATACATTTACAAAGTTGTCTTATAAGACAGAAATAAATATTTGCTTATAAATAAATTTTTTGCGTATAAAATTTTAAAATTTTTATTGAGTTATTTCGGTGATTCCTGGGGTAAATACTGCCATCATTCGCATTCCCTTGGATTCTATTATATTGCACGGTTGAGCATTTCCCGTACCTTTGTTCTACTTTTCTGCCTTTAATTATACACATCTCGTAAAAACCCAAAATATGGAAAGTTTCATTAGGTTGGCTGACACGATCAGCGAATTCGAAGTTGACTATAATGAGATAGATGATTCCGCCCACACCAAGTTTACTCTTGGCCTTCAACAAGAGGACTTGAAGTCAATGTGGAGGAGAGAACGGCCCAAGATGAGTTGTTAAACTCCAATAAGTTGGAAGCTTCTGACATAGTAGCAGTGAAATTAAAATACAAAAAGGCATACGCCATCTATTTACGCTGCATGTCAGACATGGCTACACGCCAAGCGGCGTTAACAAAAGCTGATACCAAAACGGAAGAAAAGCCCGAATTTGAGCACAGTATCCGCCTGCCTCCTTGCGATACTGAAGTTTTCAAGGGCGATTACTTGTCATGGCCAACATTTCGTGACATGTTCACTGCCATATATATATTGAATAAGCGCCTAACACCGGTTGAGAAACTTTTCCATCTCAACAATAAAACACAAGGTGAGGCAAAAGATATTGTCAAAAAATGCCCGCTTACAAATGAGGGATTTGATACAGCGTGGAGAAACTTATGCGAGAGTTACCAAAATAAACGTATACTAGCGAACTCTCAACTCCAAATTTTGTTTAACTTAAAAGAGGTAGAGAGTGAGTGTGGTAGCGCAATTAAAATATTGCAGCGCGAAATAAATAATTGCCTTTCGTCCTTGCGAAGTCATAAAATTGACACTTCGAACTGGGACGCAATTATTACGTACTTGTGTTCAACAAAATTGCCGGAAAGTACGCTTGGTCTATGGGAGCAAAGCATAGACCATAAAGTGGAAATATCCAAGTGGGAGGATATGGACAAATTTTTGTCCAACCGCTTCCAGACACTTGAAACAGTTTCTGGGTTCATAGGGGCTTCTGCCAAAGCGCAGAAACCGCAACCTACGCGACCTGCCAACGAAACCCCTACAAAAAGACTTGGTGCATACCAAGCAAATGTAACAAAGGCACTATGCACAAAGTGCAAGTCAAGTTCCCACAGATTGAGAAATTGTCCCCGTTTCCTAAAATTAACTCCGGTGGAGAGAATCAATTTTGTTAAATCCACCAAGGGCTGCCTAAACTGCCTATCCCCAGGACATATATATACTAACCGAAATGTAAAATCCTGCCATGTACATTCAAGTGCATGTGTGCTGCTAGGTACAGCTCGAGTCACCATTCATCATAATGGTACAGACTTCCCAGCAAGAGCACTTATCGATTCTGGCTCAGAATGTTCGTTCATGACAGAACGACTAAAACGCCTAATCAATCTACCAGCAAACAGGATGCATGCCCAAGTTTCGGGTATCACTAATGCTGTGTCGGCTCAAGTCAAGGAGGCCTCCCACATTGAACTCCGTTCACCAGTGGACCCTTGCTTTAGCCTAACAACTTCTGTGCCAATTCTAGCCAAACTAACTGGGAATCTGCCATCCTGCCATATCGACGCAACGACTATGCAGGCATTCCCAGACTTAGTCTTGGCAGATAAGAGATTCTACGTTAATGAAGAGGTAGATCTCATACTTGGCGGAGATATATATCCGCAAATAATACTGAGCGGACTGAAAAAGAATGTACTAAGTACACTTCTGGCTCAAGAAACGGTGTTCGGTTGGATACTAACCGGGCGTGTAGACGCACAGAAATGTAGTGTCGTTTCACAGCGAAATTGCTTTGGACAAACAGCTTACAGCATTCTGGGAGTTAGAAAATCTGCCCAGAACTAAAAGTCCAAACGCAGATGACAAATACTGCGAAGATTTATATAGGGCAACTACGAGTCGTAGAGAAGATGGGAGATATGTCGTCTCACTTCCTTTCAGACAGGACTACCCGGATAAAATAACTATAGGAGGATCTCTTAGGCGAGCGTGTTCGCAATTCTTCCGGAATAAGACGCGGTTAGTAAAGAACCCGGAATTAGGGAAAGAATATTTGAGGGTCCTGTCTGAGTATGAGACATTAGGGCATATGCAAAAAATTAAGGAGATATTTCAAGCCGATTCAACAAATAACTATTTTTTGCCCCACCACGCCGTAGTTAAGGCGGAGAGTACCACGACTAAGGTACGAGTCGTTTTCAACGCCTCAAGCCAAACAGCGAATGGCACAAGTTTGAACGACATTCTCCTGCCTGGCCCAGTACTGCAATCGGATCTTCCAGTACTTATACTTCGCTGGAGACTATATCGTTTCGTTTTCAATAGTGACATCGAAAAGATGTATAGGCAAATATGGATGAGCGATGATCACACAAAATTTCAACGAATTGTTTATCGAACATCGCCTCAAGAACCCATAAGCCTGTACGTGTTAAAAACGGTCACTTTCGGGGTCAATAGCGCGCCTCATTTAGCAATACGAACCCTTTTGCAACTTGCAGATGATGTAGAAAGTTCATATCCTACAGCATCTAGCATACTAAGGGAAGGCATGTACGTTGAAGACGTACTAGCGGGGGGACATACACTCGCATCGGCCATTAATGCGAGAAATGAAATTCGAGAAGTCTTACACTCCGCTGGCTTCCCACTACGGAAATGGACTTCGAATTCTGAAGAAATTCTCAACGACATCCCTAAATCGGATCGGCTGACCGAGGACTTTCTGGCGTTTGAAGATACCAGCACCGTTAAGGCATTGGGCATAAGATGGAATGTCCATTCCGACTTATTCTACTTTCAAGCAGGGTCACTGGAAGAAAGTGAAAAGCTGACAAAAAGAGCGATTTTATCCGCCATTGCCAAACTTTTCGACCCCTTAGGATGGCTTGCACCAATGGTCATTGTGGCCAAAATTTTGATGCAGAACATCTGGTTAGAGGGAACCGATTGGGACGAACCAGTTTCGTCAAACACATTGGAGCGGTGGAACAACTTTAGACAGCAATACCACGAAATCGACAAGATTCGGATAGCACGATGGGTGAACTTTTCATGGATTCTGCGACGCTTCGGAAAAGGCGTACGCTGCAGCCGTCTACATGCGAGTCAAAAGGAATGAGGATATCTTCGTATCTCTACTCTTGGCTAAAACCAGAGTAGCACCCGTGAAGACTATTTCACTTCCGCGTCTGGAGCTTTGTGGATTACACCATCGTTTTGGCAAGGATAAGGAAACCACCATGTTCCTGGCCAACTTTCGTGGCACACAGGATAACCAAAATCATCGACCTGGTCGGAAGCAAGGACTGGCTTCATGTCAACTCGGAATCGAATCCAGCCGACTTAGGAAGCAGGGGACTAACAGCATCGGATTTGGTCGACAATTCTTTGTGGTGGCAGGGACCTTCTTGGTTACAAGAAGACAACTCACAATGGCCAGTACAAGAACACGAATACCATACTTCCGTGGAGGAAAAGAGAGCGCAGGCCTACGCAATATCAACGCAACAAGAAATCGATATTCTTGACCGGTTTTCGGATTTACCGAGGGCTTTGAGGGTACTATCATATATTATGAGATTATTTCGAAGAACTCATCCCAAAACAAAAGCTTCATTTCAAGAAAGGTCATGTTTAATCTCATCCGCTGAGATTAAGACAACGACTCAAATCTTGATAAAACTCTATCAGAAGCAAATCTATAATGAGGATTATGTGAATTTGAAGAAGGGAAAGTCTATTGAGAAGAAGAGCGAGATATTGCCACTCAACCCATTCATCGATAATGATGATATTATTAGGGCCGGTGGACGTCTTGGAGCATCTCAAGACCTCGCTTATAACGAGCGCCACCCAATCATACTGCCATATAATTGTAGGTTGACGCGTTTGATTGTACAAATGGTACATAAAGTCTCCCTCCACGGGGAAAACCAGCTAATGCTCCGTCTCATTCGCACCCAATACTGGATTCCGAATGTCAAGAACATGATTAGGGCCACCATCCATAATTGTAAGGTCTGCACCATTTATCGAAAACGAGCGCAAACCCAACTTATGGGTACCCTGCCTTGCGAGCGCACTACCTTCACCCGCGCGTTTACTAATACCGGGGTGGACTTTGCCGGGCCTTTCGATATTAAAAGTTACCGCGGTCGAGGATGTCGACTATCAAAGGGCTACGTTTGCCTCTTTGTTTGTTTCACCACCAAAGCGATCCATCTGGAAGCGACCAGTGATCTTAGTACCCCATCCTTTCTAGCCGCCTTTTCGCGTTTTATCGCTAGAAGAGGATGTCCGAGAAACATATACTCCGACAACGGTACCAACTTTGTCGGAGCGTCAGGATCTCAACGATCTGAATTTAAGACATTTATCGCTGAAGCCCGAGATAAAGCTATTTCAACATATAGCCATCAAGCCATGACATGGCATTTTATTCCGGCCGGGGCTCCACATATGGGGGGACTCTGGGAGGCGGGCGTGAAGAGCTTCAAAAGCCACTTCAAGAAGTTAGCCTCGCCTCATACATTCACTCATGAAGAGTTGCATACGCTATTGTGCCGGATTGAGGCATGCCTCAATTCGCTACCACTAAGTCCCGCCTCCAATGAACCCACGGACCTGGAACCCTTAACCCCGGGGCACTTCCTTACGGGAAGTCATCTTCTGGCTCCGCCAGAACCAGAGGTGAATGAGTGCCCTGCCTCCATTATTAATAGGTGGCAGAAGCTCAAGGCTCTTCATCAAACCTTCTGCAGGCGATGGAAGGTGGAATACTTATCCGAACTTCAAAAACGAGTGAAGTGGAAGCATCCAAAACAAAACATTAAGGTGGGAGATCTCGTTGTCATCAAAGAAGACAACTTAACTCCGAACGAATGGAGACTCGGTCGAGTTACCCACGTACAGCCCGGCAAAGATAACCGAGTGCGTGTAGTGGACCTCGTAACCGAAAAAGGGCAGATCAGAAGACCGTTGGTCAAATTGATTCTGCTCCCTATGGAGGGATCGGATGGGGAGAGACCCGCTGCCTCATCTTAACCATCACCTCCACCTCCCATCAAAACCCTAGACACTCCCCTATCCCAAACTTCCACCCTTCACTCGCTACCCTTAACGAGGACAACAGAAAGCCTAAGGTCGAACCATTCTGCCAAAGAAGACCTAATTGCACTCGCGAACGAGGCCAAAGAAAACCTAACGCAGTAAGGCGAACCTTTCTGCCACTGAAAATCTATCCATCTGCCACGACAAGTTTGCAGCAGATGGACCCACCCTCGAATACATACCCCAAAATACTAATACATAAACATATTTATAAAAATTACCAGTGTCACTCGCCCTGGAGGACACCTATCCAATCATACCGCACGTTAGCCAATTTAACAATACCTGAAAAGACGAAAAATTAGTATCGTTCTACACGGAGTTAAAATATATCTATTCTAAACAAGGTAGAATTGACAACTGAAATATTTTTTTTGTAGGAGTTCTTACTTCAAAAAAGTATAAACCAACGAATTTACCTTTACTGGCCCACGTACAATATTTGGGCCCCATACAATTTTTGTATTAAAAAGTTAAACCGTATTTGCAAATATAGAAAATTATTATTATAGAAATTCATAAACTATCTAATAAGCTCACTTTTGCCACCAAGTGCTACTTTGGAGTCTACCTCTTTAAAGACCTTGACCGCAAAGAACAAGCATACATACATATGTACTATGTATATATTAGTATAGCAATGAGTTGGGTCACTGTTTACGACTATCATCAAATTCTAAAAGGTGTTGGGAGGAGTACCAAAGTCACTTTTCGGTTCAAATGAAAATCGGCCTCCGGAGAATAAATACTGTTGTTATTTTGAAAAATATTTGCAAAAAAATCCGAAGAACTAATCGGAGGCGTTGTCTATAGCTTGTGTGAATTACATATTTAGTTGCCGACCATTGTCCACGATTTAAAAAAAAATAACGCGATCCCGTCTTCTTGGTACAGAAATTGTTTCATTCGTTCCCAAATACTGGGCGCTTCTATTGATACCTCTCCCGGCAATTTTTGGACGTGTTTTAGCACTCGGTTGCAGTCGTAAACAATTACCACGATTTGGTATTTATCAAATAAAAATAACGAACTGAGAAAAATTAAACATTTTAAATCGAACGGGTTAACATTTTTCTTTTCATTTGACGCTAAAACTCCTACAGCAAAGAGAGAACTGTCAAGTTCGCTACTACTTTGTTTGATATACATATGCATATTTGAAAAGGCCACTGTGTCAACTTCATATTTTACATACATATAACTTCACTATATACCTGGGTGCCAACTCCTCTCGTGTAATGGAGCTTTCGTAATACATTGTACAGAGATTTAATGTAGTCTTCTAGCGTGACGGGTGAAAGCGAGCTGACGGCAGAAGAAACGCTTGATAGGCTAGCTGACAACATGCCTGACACAAACAATTCCAATAACCAGTATGACGGCCTCTAGTGCAACCGCTGGCGCATACAGTACTATACCCATATAAAGTATAATTGGCAGGGAATAAGCAATCGAGGCGTCACATGCCCGAAACGTCGTTCCAAATATTCGTAAACGCTCACTGTACGCATGCGATAAAAACTGATAGAAATAGGTATGCGGCAATAGGTGTACAGATTATATAGGAAAGAGTTATTATGCTACACATTGTACCATATTGGTAACTCTCACTGGAAACTCCAAGTAATGTGATAAATGACGGTTAAATTGGTTAACGGCTGAAAAACATCTGTTGCAAATGTTTCGATATTATTTACGCTTAAATCGATTTCAGCTAGTGAAGCCGCATCGACGAATAAATCACGCGTCAAATTACGCAATTGATTGCCCCACAAATTGAGATGAAAAAGTTTATGCTTATTTTTGAATATACCATGCGGCAAAGTTTGTAAATCATTATGTACCAACTCCAGGCATGTTAAATTTGTTAATGGGTCAAGGAACTTTTCGGTTAAATTTATATTATTTGAACGTAAATCCAACCAATTTAACTTACTCAAATCTGCAAATAAATCCTCTGGCATATGCATCAAACTCTTTGTTCTAAAACGTAAACGTCCCAAGCCCTGTAGATCACTCAAATGATGACGCGTCAAATTGCCATCCAATTCACTACTTTCAAATACCAAATAATTCACCTTAGTTATGCCCAAATGCTCGAATATGCGTGCACTTAGTGTAAGTCCCGGCAATGGACAATTACGTATTTATACGGTTTTTGTTGGTCACATTCGATTTGTACATGATCGCCTGGTGTTATTTGTAAAATGAATTTTTGAGCGTTATCATTTTGCATTGATTCATAACGCGGACATTGTACATTGTACTGCGAAGGCATTGGTGAACACTGGCAATCTGATTTGGCGCTAAGAGCACGACAGTCTCTTTGTGAGAAAATGGCCAATGTGTTGGCCGGCAGTTGGCAAGCAATTGTGCATGTGATGATGCTGATTAAGAGGCGTAGTGACATTGTGGTGGACTGTGTGCCTATTGTCCTTTGCCGCCTGCTACACGACATTGTATGTTGGGTCATTTTGGTGAATGTTTGAGGTGTGATAATTAACTGCGATGTGGTCCCTTGATAATTATCTTTGATCTTATAATAAATGCTGCCTTCTCAATGTTGTTCTTCAAAATTATGTACACATTCACTGATTCCATGAAAACCTGCAAAGAAAAACCAAACATTAATATTTGCCCAAATCTATACACGTATGTATAAGTCCATGCAAATGTGTCTCAAAAGCATGTGCCGGCCGCCACAGCATTTGAGACACAATTTTTTCTAAGTAATTTGCGCTGCTACCGAAACGATACAGTATTTCGGGCCGCGCGAATAAAACTTACCCCAATCCTGTATTATGCCCATGCGCCGTCCAGGCGATCCACCCTATCTGCTCCAGATGCCCATGTGCTAATCTAAAATAAAAGAAAAATTAGGTTAGGCATCAAATTTTCAAGTAAATTATGAATTTACTTACCTCTGCAAATACTGCTGACCACGCGCGCCGGAAAAAATAAGAATAATGAATTGGGTCATTTTTCTCTACTACGCTGGCAGAGAAAAATGAACAATGAATTTTCTCTTTATTTTCGGCACTTCTTCTATTGCTAGAGTGAGTAAATATAAATATGTATGTACTACATATTTTGTCGGTCGCGAGCTTTGCTAGCAAAGCGTGAGTGAACATATATGTGTGTGTGGTTCAATTGAACCGTCGCTCAATGCGAGCGCCATACATATATGTAAATATGTTTGCCAATGATCACGCCAGCGCGCTAGTGATGCTACGGTTTTGGTCAACGGGCACCAAAAACCCGACTTGGCAAAAAATCGGGACCGCTTACTGCGGGCGAAGGGGGCACGAAATCTACGTCCGTGCCGAGGCAAAAAAAAATGGAAAAGGTCCGAAAAATAAAAAGTTTTTTTTCGTTTCGAAAAACTTTTTTTGGTTTTTTTGTTCTGGTTTTTTGACTTTTTATGAGTTTTTGGTTGATTTTCGTAGGGGCAGGGCTGTTTTGCCCACAAAACAACAAAAAATAACCGGAACCGAATAAGCACCTAAAATACCCTCACACTCTCTACCAGGCTCGGTACCGGATTCCGAGTTCCGCCGGGATTACCGGACCAGCCAAAGCGAAAACGTCGCTGTGTGCGCAGCCCTAACGCCAGCACGAATATAAGTACACAAATATATGTACATACATACGGACATAATGAACGCGAGAAAATAAATGCACTCTGCCTCGCGAAACAGAATGCAGGGTGAGTCAAGCAAGAAAATATAACCTTTCGTAGCAAGCGCTACGGTGTTACGGTGACATACGCAACCGCATAAGAATCATAATGTTTGTCACTCCTGGACTCGTTTCGGGCATATAACGTGGCCTATTTATTATCGTTCCATATATTTACGGCTAGTAACTAAGAATAATATACATATATATTAACATATTGAAGTTCTACAAATGAACAGTGGTGGGTTTCGTGATATTAGACCCATATTCATAAACGGTCGCCGAATTACAGCGCTCTCGCCACCCACACGTACGGGTGTACGGCCGTCAAAATAACCAATCTTTGTTTTATTCTCCTTTCTTCCGCCAGAATGACACGTTTCGCATCCCTACGCCAGCGGGCAGAACGCTTAGCCGGCCGGTACCCGAAGCCATGCCCGCTGTGTGGCGACAGCCATCCGCTTCGGTCGTGCGCCCAATACCAGGGGATGGCGCCCCTGCAGCGCTTGAAGGAGGTCATTCGGGCCGGCTATTGCGACAACTGCCTTTCCATGGTCCACTGTGCTAGGGAATGCACCAGCGCCGCCAGATGCCGACGATGTGGTGGAAAACACCACACCACTCTCCACCTGCCAATGGACGACCCCGAGCCAACCAGCCCGCCTGCCGAGAAGAGTTGGGCGCAACAAGTGGAAGAGGCAGAGATGGAAGAAGAGATGCTGTCGATCCACGCCTCGGACGCAGCATGGGAGGTAGAGTCGGTACCGGACCCACGGCCGCTCCGACCGACGGAAGGGGCATCGGACTCACTGCCGTTCCGGCCCCTTCTAGCCCACGAGCGGCGAAACCTCGACCGCCACACCGACCCGGTCACCACCTCGCAACACCGCAACCGCGCGCACCGTAACAGCCGTAAGCGGAGACTGGCCACACTGCCGCGCTAGCTTCGCACCAACAGCGGCCACGACGACGGGCGTAGACTGGCCTCCCAGCCGCGCCAGCTACGCACCACCAATAGCGACGACTCACGGCGCACAAACACGCACAATCAGCGTAGACTGGCCTCTCAGCCGCGCCAGCTACGCAACACCGACGACAACCACGGTAGATTGGCCCTGCCGCCGCGCCAACTACCCCTAGTATCCGGGTTCCGCGACGGTCTCAACCGCGCCCTCTCCCGGGTGGACCCTCCGGTGCGCCCCATGACCACCCTCGCGCCAACTGCGGTCGTGAAGCTGGAAGCCGGGGGTGGATTGCTACGCATCCGTGCCCTCATTGATGCGTGCTCCCCCCGCACAGTCATCGACCGCTCCTTGGCGGAAGATTTAGGGCTCCGGACGACACACTCCGGCGGAGAGTGCGGTTGCTTCCTCCGCATCCGCGGTAAACACGGAAACAACAAGCAAATCACGGCGCACGCGCTGTGTATCCCGCATTTTCAGCGGATCAGCCCCGCCCAAACCGTCGATGCGAACATCGCCGCTCCTTATGAGCATATTCGGCTGGCTGATCCGCTATTCTATCAGGCCGCACCGCTCCGCTTGGTGCTCGGAGGTGACATATGCGCCGACATTTTCACCGCGGGAACTTTCTCCGCGTCCTTTGGGTCCCTTCGTGCCCAGAGCACGATATTCGGGTTCGTTCTATCCGGCGCCACTAGCATGTAACTTTTTCTTTTTTTCGTTATGAAATGTGTTCCACCTTTTTTATTGGGTCGAATAGATACATGGCAAGAAATATGCAACACGTATATTTTTCACTCTTTCCCCCTCTCTTAGCTCTAGGTATGATCCGGCCACGCTCCAACCCTCACAGTGGCGGAGTCTGCTCGAAGGCAGACGGCGGGACGGCGCCGTCCGGGAATCATCATTAGAATTTACTAGACTAAGTGAGGCATGTGTGAAAATCCTGCGGCGGTTCTCAGATGTTGCGTATCGCAAGGGGGCCGGCATGTTTAGGTCCGATGCCTAAATTCTCAAAAAATGAGCCACCCTAATGTCACTTTCTTGTTCCCTTCCAACCACACATACCAAACCACCCACCTGTACGTGCATGTATGCGTATGCATGTTTTGTCAGCAACATATACATGCAGGTGGGTGTGCATGTGTAGGTTCACCTCCCCTTAAAACCGGAGGCTAAAATTTCGCGTTCAACGGTTGTCCTCGACTGGACAACTTCCTACTTTTCCAGCGATCGTCATCGAGTCAACACCGAGTCGAGTCACGGCCACCCCAGGATTTTCACCGCCAACGATAAGGTAATATTAAAATGTAAAATTACAACTCTCACTTTAAATACACGGCCACATTCTAACGAGAATATCGTTCTTTCTTATTTCTTTTATTCCACCAAATACCAAATCGACCGCGGTGCGTCCGAGCCACGGCCGCTCCTAAGAACCACCGCAGCCGAGTTGTTCAAACTGTGTTTTTACCTTTTGTCTATTAAATATTATATATTGCTTAAAAAAAATAAAAAGAGAAATATTGATAAATTGGAATACTTTTTTAGCTTTTTTTTAAAAAATTTTATTTATTCACTCCAAGATAGAGGTCATAAACAGAAAAATATTGAAATATTGAGTTACAAATACGATAAATGTAACAAAAAAAATATTATGACAAAAAGTTTTCATATGTTTCAAGGCAAATTCAATTTCGTAAAAACAAAAAAAAACTTAACCTGCTCTGATATAGCCGGTACGCTTATCACCTGCGCCACTGCTGTATGTACAATAAAACAGTCAGATACCGTAGTTAACAGCTTTGGCTTTTAGTGAAAACTTTCATGAATTATTACAAATTAATGAAACACTTTTTGTTAAATATAACTAATATGCCTATGCAAAGCTCCTGGCCCATGAAAAGATATCAAAATATATAATAATTGGAATTACGAATGTTTTTATGAGATACACTCTGGCAACTGATTGTATGGAAAAAATGTTAGCCTATTAATATATACATAGATGATAATATATATGATGATGATTATTCGAATAGTGGTAACGTTAACGTTAATAGCTATTTTTACAGTGTTGTGGGAATAATAAAATACAATTATTGATAATAATTGAAGCTGTAAATGGACATTTACTATGAAGTTACTTTACATAAATATGTATTTGTACATTTATATGTTTATTGCAGTTACATTTGCTTGGTAGGTTTTGTGCTAAGACTTCAAGCAAGAGATGCCAGGGCCGAAATTCATTATGTAAGTTAAGGCTACCCGCACAACTTGCTACACTTAGCTGATGCTACAGTTTTGTTTGAGCTAAGCTTACGCTACACAACACTAGATTTGTCTACGTGACCAAGATCGAGCGACTTTATGATGGGGTATGCGCAGTAACATCATCAGGGCCACTCGCCCGAGTACCGCATCGACGGGTTCGGTCAGGCCTTCACGGCCAGCAGCCTTCCCACTTCGGTCGTCTGCACAAAGTGGTGCGGCTAAACCCCTTGAGGGTACGGCAAACGCGGGGAGCAGTGGGCAGACGGCCAGTCTTCCTAGGCCTGTTCCAGGCACCACAAGACAGCCCAAAGGTGTTGGCCCCAATCCCTCCACGGGAAGGCGTACAGCCCCAAGGGCACCTAGCAGTGCCGCTCAGCTAGCACCGAATAGCGGGCGGAAAATTTTTCCCTCCGTTAGGGCGCAACGGGACCGCAGATCTGCGGCCAAGATAGTGTCGCGACTGGGAAGCGTGCCCCCCAGCGGACTAACGGAGGACCAAAAAGCCTCCCTAACTTGGGCCACCAACCTCCTAGCCGCGAGGCAGGAACGCGAAGCAGGGAAGCCGCCGAAGGCACTGGCCTCTAAGAGACAGCGTTCTCAGGAAAGCACCTTGAGTGAATCCAAGAGGCACAGACCCTCGGCGACATCCCCGAGAACCGCTGCGGTGAACCCGCCCAGACCGTTCAGTGAGGTGGCCAAAGACCACCTCACCCTCGCGGTACTGGACAAATCACATCCAGACGGCAATATCACTCCAGACAACTGGAAGTCGGTACTAATTGGTCTGTGCGGGGTCTACGGAAAAGTCCTCGAGAAATTTCCGGGCCCTGCACCTATCATCCGCGATGCCGGCTGGTATCAGCGGAGGATCACCATGGTCTCCTGTGCCGATGAGCGCTCGGTCAAGCTATACAAGGAGGCAATCTCCGCGTTAGGCGAGCTGTGGTCCGGGCAGACCTGGTAGCGGTGCATAGGAACGAGATTCCTTGCAGGCTACGGGCCTGGGCCTGGATTCCAGCGGCCGAGCCGTCGACGCCGAATGCCATCCTGAAAAACATCCAGAATGGGAACGCAGGGCTACCCACCAGTGAATGGAGGGTAGTAAGGGTTAGTGAGGTCAGGGAGAAGCAGCGCTATGTGACGCTAGTCATTAGCGAAGATTCTCTTCCTGCTCTGGAAGCCTGTGGTGGAGTTATCAGCTACTGCTTCTACTCCATCACCCTGCGGATCCAGAAGAAGGGTGAACCCGCAACGGATGATACTGGGGCCGAAGAACCAGGAAGCACCGTGAGTGAACCTGGTCCTTCCATGAAAGCCAGCGATGGGGGCACTTCATGCGAAAACACCTTGAGTGGAGCGGATGATGCTTCCGTCGCCTCGCAGACCGTTGCAGGCGGTGAAGGTCCCACGGGCAGCACCTTGAAATATTCGTAAACGCTCACTGTACGCATGCGATAAAAACTGATAGAAATAGGTATGCGGCAATAGGTGTACAGATTATATAGGAAAGAGTTATTATGCTACACATTGTACCATATTGGTAACTCTCACTGGAAACTCCAAGTAATGTGATAAATGACGGTTAAATTGGTTAACGGCTGAAAAACATCTGTTGCAAATGTTTCGATATTATTTACGCTTAAATCGATTTCAGCTAGTGAAGCCGCATCGACGAATAAATCACGCGTCAAATTACGCAATTGATTGCCCCACAAATTGAGATGAAAAAGTTTATGCTTATTTTTGAATATACCATGCGGCAAAGTTTGTAAATCATTATGTACCAACTCCAGGCATGTTAAATTTGTTAATGGGTCAAGGAACTTTTCGGTTAAATTTATATTATTTGAACGTAAATCCAACCAATTTAACTTACTCAAATCTGCAAATAAATCCTCTGGCATATGCATCAAACTCTTTGTTCTAAAACGTAAACGTCCCAAGCCCTGTAGATCACTCAAATGATGACGCGTCAAATTGCCATCCAATTCACTACTTTCAAATACCAAATAATTCACCTTAGTTATGCCCAAATGCTCGAATATGCGTGCACTTGGTGTAAGTCCCGGCAATGGACAATTACGTATTTATACGGTTTTTGTTGGTCACATTCGATTTGTACATGATCGCCTAGTGTTATTTGTAAAATGAATTTTTGAGCGTTATCATTTTGCATTGATTCATAACGCGGACATTGTACATTGTACTGCGAAGGCATTGGTGAACACTGGCAATCTGATTTGGCGCTAAGAGCACGACAGTCTCTTTGTGAGAAAATGGCCAATGTGTTGGCCGGCAG
The DNA here is from genome assembly GCA_951509765.1 of Sphenella marginata. Classification (NCBI taxonomy): domain Eukaryota; kingdom Metazoa; phylum Arthropoda; class Insecta; order Diptera; family Tephritidae; genus Sphenella; species Sphenella marginata. The sequence continues at coordinate 15,115,278 of OX608078.1, forward strand.
TTGGCAAGCAATTGTGCATGTGATGATGCTGATTAAGAGGCGTAGTGACATTGTGGTGGACTGTGTGCCTATTATCCTTTGCCGCCTGCTACACGACATTGTATGTTGGGTCATTTTGGTGAATGTTTGAGGTGTGATAATTAACTGCGATGTGGTCCCTTGATAATTATCTTTGATCTTATAATAAATGCTGCCTTCTCAATGTTGTTCTTCAAAATTATGTACACATTCACTGATTCCATGAAAACCTGCAAAGAAAAACCAAACATTAATATTTGCCCAAATCTATACACGTATGTATAAGTCCATGCAAATGTGTCTCAAAAGCATGTGCCGGCCGCCACAGCATTTGAGACACAATTTTTTCTAAGTAATTTGCGCTGCTACCGAAACGATACAGTATTTCGGGCCGCGCGAATAAAACTTACCCCAATCCTGTATTATGCCCATGCGCCGTCCAGGCGATCCACCCTATCTGCTCCAGATGCCCATGTGCTAATCTAAAATAAAAGAGGCATCAAATTTTCAAGTAAATTATGAATTTACTTACCTCTGCAAATACTGCTGACCACGCGCGCCGGAAAAAATAAGAATAATGAATTGGGTCATTTTTCTCTACTACGCTGGCAGAGAAAAATGAACAATGAATTTTCTCTTTATTTTCGGCACTTCTTCTATTGCTAGAGTGAGTAAATATAAATACGTATGTACTACATATTTTGTCGGTCGCGAGCTTTGCTAGCAAAGCGTGAGTGAACATATATGTGTGTGTGGTTCAATTGAACCGTCGCTCAATGCGAGCGCCATACATATATGTAAATATGTTTGCCAATGATCACGCCAGCGCGCTAGTGATGCTACGGTTTTGGTCAACGGGCACCAAAAACCCGACTTGGCAAAAAATCGGGACCGCTTACTGCGGGCGAAGGGGGCATGAAATCTACGTCCGTGCCGAGGCAAAAAAAAATGGAAAAGGTCCGAAAAATAAAAAGTTTTTTTTCGTTTCGAAAAACTTTTTTTGGTTTTTTTGTTCTGGTTTTTTGACTTTTTATGAGTTTTTGGTTGATTTTCGTAGGGGCAGGGCTGTTTTGCCCACAAAACAACAAAAAATAACCGGAACCGAATAAGCACCTAAAATACCCTCACACTCTCTACCAGGCTCGGTACCGGATTCCGAGTTCCGCCGGGATTACCGGACCAGCCAAAGCGAAAACGTCGCTGTGTGCGCAGCCCTAACGCCAGCACGAATATAAGTACACAAATATATGTACATACATACGGACATAATGAACGCGAGAAAATAAATGCACTCTGCCTCGCGAAACAGAATGCAGGGTGAGTCAAGCAAGAAAATATAACCTTTCGTAGCAAGCGCTACGGTGTTACGGTGACATACGCAACCGCATAAGAATCATAATGTTTGTCACTCCTGGACTCGTTTCGGGCATATAACGTGGCCTATTTATTATCGTTCCATATATTTACGGCTAGTAACTAAGAATAATATACATATATATTAACATATTGAAGTTCTACAAATGAACAGTGGTGGGTTTCGTGATATTAGACCCATATTCATAAACGGTCGCCGAATTACAGCGCTCTCGCCACCCACACGTACGGGTGTACGGCCGTCAAAATAACCAATCTTTGTTTTATTCTCCTTTCTTCCGCCAGAATGACACGTTTCGCATCCCTACGCCAGCGGGCAGAACGCTTAGCCGGCCGGTACCCGAAGCCATGCCCGCTGTGTGGCGACAGCCATCCGCTTCGGTCGTGCGCCCAATACCAGGGGATGGCGCCCCTGCAGCGCTTGAAGGAGGTCATTCGGGCCGGCTATTGCGACAACTGCCTTTCCATGGTCCACTGTGCTAGGGAATGCACCAGCGCCGCCAGATGCCGACGATGTGGTGGAAAACACCACACCACTCTCCACCTGCCAATGGACGACCCCGAGCCAACCAGCCCGCCTGCCGAGAAGAGTTGGGCGCAACAAGTGGAAGAGGCAGAGATGGAAGAAGAGATGCTGTCGATCCACGTTTCGGACGCAGCATGGGAGGTAGAGTCGGTACCGGACCCACGGCCGCTCCGACCGACGGAAGGGGCATCGGACTCACTGCCGTTCCGGCCCCTTCTAGCCCACGAGCGGCGAAACCTCGACCGCCACACCGACCCGGTCACCACCTCGCAACACCGCAACCGCGCGCACCGTAACAGCCGTAAGCGGAGACTGGCCACACTGCCGCGCTAGCTTCGCACCAACACCGGCCACGACGACGGGCGTAGACTGGCCTCCCAGCCGCGCCAGCTACGCACCACCAATAGCGACGACTCACGGCGCACAAACACGCACAATCAGCGTAGACTGGCCTCTCAGCCGCGCCAGCTACGCAACACCGACGACAACCACGGTAGATTGGCCCTGCCGCCGCGCCAACTACCACTAGTATCCGGGTTCCGCGACGGTCTCAACCGCGCCCTCTCCCGGGTGGACCCTCCGGTGCGCCCCATGACCACCCTCGCGCCAACTGCGGTCGTGAAGCTGGAAGCCGGGGGTGGATTGCTACGCATCCGTGCCCTCATTGATGCGTGCTCCCCCCGCACAGTCATCGACCGCTCCTTGGCGGAAGATTTAGGGCTCCGGACGACACACTCCGGCGGAGAGTGCGGTTGCTTCCTCCGCATCCGCGGTAAACACGGAAACAACAAGCAAATCACGGCGCACGCGCTGTGTGTCCCGCATTTTCAGCGGATCAGCCCCGCCCAAACCGTCGATGCGAACATCGCCGCTCCTTATGAGCATATTCGGCTGGCTGATCCGCTATTCTATCAGGCCGCACCGCTCCGCTTGGTGCTCGGAGGTGACATATGCGCCGACATTTTCACCGCGGGAACTTTCTCCGCGTCCTTTGGGTCCCTTCGTGCCCAGAGCACGATATTCGGGTTCGTTCTATCCGGCGCCACTAGCATGTAAGGTTAGGTTTAGTTTAAAAAATAATAATAAAACTTTTTCTTTTTTTCGTTATGAAATGTGTTCCACCTTTTTTATTGGGTCGAATAGATACATGGCAAGAAATATGCAACACGTATATTTTTCACTCTTTCCCCCTCTCTTAGCTCTAGGTATGATCCGGCCACGCTCCAACCCTCACAGTGGCGGAGTCTGCTCGAAGGCAGACGGCGGGACGGCGCCGTCCGGGAATCATCATTAGAATTTACTAGACTAAGTGAGGCATGTGTGAAAATCCTGCGGCGGTTCTCAGATGTTGCGTATCGCAAGGGGGCCGGCATGTTTAGGCCCGATGCCTAAATTCTCAAAAAATGAGCCACCCTAATGTCACTTTCTTGTTCCCTTCCAACCACACATACCAAACGTGCATGCATGCGTATGCATGTTTTGTCAGCAACATATACATGCAGGTGGGTGTGCATGTGCAGGTTCACCTCCCCTTAAAACCGGAGGCTAAAATTTCGCGTTCAACGGTTGTCCTCGACTGGACAACTTCCTACTTTTCCAGCGATCGTCATCGAGTCAACACCGAGTCGAGTCACGGCCACCCCAGGATTTTCACCGCCAACGATAAGGTAATATTAAAATGTAAAATTACAACTCTCACTTTAAATACACGGCCACATTCTAACGAGAATATCGTTCTTTCTTATTTCTTTTATTCCACCAAATACCAAATCGACCGCGGTGCGTCCGAGCCACGGCCGCTCCTAAGAACCACCGCAGCCGAGTTGTTCAAACTGTGTTTTTACCTTTTGTCTATTAAATATTATATATTGCTTAAAAAAAATAAAAAGAGAAATATTGATAAATTGGAATACTTTTTTAGCTTTTTTTTAAAAAATTTTATTTATTCACTCCAAGATAGAGGTCATAAACAGAAAAATGTTGAAATATTGAGTTACAAATACGATAAATGTAACAAAAAAAATATTATGATAAAAAGTTTTCATATGTTTCAAGGCAAATTCAATTTCGTAAAAACAAAAAAAAAAACTTAACCTGCTCTGATATATCCGGTACGCTTACCACCTGCGCCACTGCTGTATGTACAATAAAACAGTCAGATACCGTAGTTAACAGCTTTGGCTTTTAGTGAAAACTTTCATGAATTATTACAAATTAATGAAACACTTTTTGTTAAATATAACTAATATGCCTATGCAAAGCTCCTGGCCCATGAAAAGATATCAAAATATATAATAATTGGAATTATGAATGTTTTTATGAGATACACTCTGGCAACTGATTGTATGGAAAAAATGTTAGCCTATTAATATATACATAGATGATAATATATATGATGATGATTATTCGAATAGTGGTAACGTTAACGTTAATAGCTATTTTTACAGTGTTGTGGGAATAATAAAATACAATTATTGATAATAATTGAAGCTGTAAATGGACATTTACTATGAAGTTACTTTACATAAATATGTATTTGTACATTTATATGTTTATTGCAGTTACATTTGCTTGGTAGGTTTTGTGCTAAGACTTCAAGCAAGAGATGCCAGGGCCGAAATTCATTATGTAAGTTAAGGCTACCCGCACAACTTGCTACACTTAGCTGATGCTACAGTTTTGTTTGAGCTAAGCTTACGCTACACAACACTAGATTTGTCTACGTGACCAAGATCGAGCGACTTTATGATGGGGTATGCGCAGTAACATCATCAGGGCCACTCGCCCGAGTACCGCATCGACGGGTTCGGTCAGGCCTTCACGGCCAGCAGCCTTCCCACTTCGGTCGTCTGCACAAAGTGGTGCGGCTAAACCCCTTGAGGGAAAGCCGTTACCACGCGTAACCGCACCGGCCAAACCCCTTGAGGGTACGGCAAACGCGGGGAGCAGTGGGCAGACGGCCAGTCTTCCTAGGCCTGTTCCAGGCACCACAAGACAGCCCAAAGGTGTTGGCCCCAATCCCTCCACGGGAAGGCGTACAGCCCCAAGGGCACCTAGCAGTGCCGCTCAGCTAGCACCGAATAGCGGGCGGAAAATTTTTCCCTCCGTTAGGGCGCAACGGGACCGCAGATCTGCGGCCAAGATAGTGTCGCGACTGGGAAGCGTGCCCCCCAGCGGACTAACGGAGGACCAAAAAGCCTCCCTAACTTGGGCCACCAACCTCCTAGCCGCGAGGCAGGAACGCGAAGCAGGGAAGCCGCCGAAGGCACTGGCCTCTAAGAGACAGCGTTCTCAGGAAAGCACCTTGAGTGAATCCAAGAGGCACAGACCCTCGGCGACATCCCCGAGAACCGCTGCGGTGAACCCGCCCAGACCGTTCAGTGAGGTGGCCAAAGACCACCTCACCCTCGCGGTACTGGACAAATCACATCCAGACGGCAATATCACTCCAGACAACTGGAAGTCGGTACTAATTGGTCTGTGCGGGGTCTACGGAAAAGTCCTCGAGAAATTTCCGGGCCCTGCACCTATCATCCGCGATGCCGGCTGGTATCAGCGGAGGATCACCATGGTCTCCTGTGCCGATGAGCGCTCGGTCAAGCTATACAAGGAGGCAATCTCCGCGTTAGGCGAGCTGTGGTCCGGGCAGACCTGGTAGCGGTGCATAGGAACGAGATTCCTTGCAGGCTACGGGCCTGGGCCTGGATTCCAGCGGCCGAGCCGTCGACGCCGAATGCCATCCTGAAAAACATCCAGAAGCACCGTGAGTGAACCTGGTCCTTCCATGAAAGCCAGCGATGGGGGCACTTCATGCGAAAACACCTTGAGTGGAGCGGATGATGCTTCCGTCGCCTCGCAGACCGTTGCAGGCGGTGAAGGTCCCACGGGCAGCACCTTGAGTGAGCCCGTTGGGAGGGCGCACTCATTGGTTGGATACGACTCGGCGAACGACTCTGAGAGCGACTCGGCCTAAGCGTCGGGCTTCGTCGGGTCTACCTTCGGCCGATGGGTGCACCAGTCCGAGAGCCAGCTACTCGACTCTGACGCGGAGGACGCGGCACATGACATCACAGTCATAGCCGCCCCCGAACGCGAAGAGGCGGTGGCGATGGACGAGGGCTCGGATACCGACCTGTAAATTCTGATGATGCGGGTACTTCAAATCAACCTGCATCACTCCAAGGCAGCTCCGGCTGCCCTTCTCTTGCGCCTCGGCGAAACAGCCGAAGAGCTCGTACTTATCCAAGAACCTTGGATCGTCGGTAACAAGGTGTGCGGACTAACCTCTGATGCCTACCAGGTGGTTAAGCCCCCCAGAGCTTGCATCCTTGTTAAAAAGACCCTCTCTCACTTTCTGTTATCCAATTTCAGCGACGCAGATACAGCGAGCATCAGCCTCGAAGTTGAAGGCCAGCAAATCTGGCTAACTGCAGCCTACATGGCGCACGAATCCCCCGAATTTCCATCCAGATGCCTAACAAACGCAGTGATGGAGGCAAATCGACGAAAGCTGCCGATGATTATAGGAGCTGACGCCAATGCACACAATTTAGTATGGGGTTCGACTGACACCAACACCAGAGGTGAGTGCCTTCTTGACTTTATTCTATTGCACAATCTGTATATAAGCAATTTTGGAAGCGAACCAACGTTCGTTACCGCAAATAGAAAGGAAGACCTTGACATTACGCTAATCTCTGGCCCGGTACTGGGCCAAATTGAGAACTGGCATGTCTCAAGGGACAACTCCTTCTCTGATCATAAATACATTTGTTTCCGTCTCCTTGTGAGACCACCTACTCTTGCAGCTTACAGAAATAGGAAGAGAACGGATTGGAACGTTTTCAGGAACGTTCTATCACACTCGCTCTATAAACACGCTTCTCACGGTAGACTCGGCCTACCGCAAAGACCTGATGAAGCGCACACACATCTGAAAAACGGGTCAGCTTCGATCGGTGAGCTCGACTCATCGTCTAAAATTGACGAGGCGGTAGACTCGATCACAGAGTCCTGCAACGCTGCTTTTAACGTCTCCTGTCCGGTTACCAGACCGAGGAAAAAGACGAGACCACCTTGGTGGAGCTCCGAAATTTCCCAGCTCAGGAAAAATAGCAGGAGATTGTTTAATGAAGCTAAGCGGACTGGTTCTTGGCACGAATACAAGCAGGCCATGAAAATTTTCAAAAAAGCAGTCAACAAAGCCCCGAAGAGTTCATGGATGGACTTCTGTACCAGCATTGAAACAAGCTCAGAGGCAAATAGACTGCGTAAAGTTCTATCTAAAAGTCCCACTGTTCCGACCTTCATCCAGAAACCGGACGGAGACTGGACATCGTCCAGCGGCGAAATGGCCGAACTCCTAATGGAAACGCACTTCCCAGGCTGTTCCACGGAGCCACCTACAGCCGACAATGGCGGTACAATTCACAACTCTTTAGAGGGGATAATCACCCCCCAAAAAGTCGAATGGGCAACTGGAACCTTCGACCCTTTTAAATCTCCGGGACCCGACAACATCTTTCCCGCCGAACTTCAAATGGCCAGAGGCATTCTCTGTCCCATTCTGTCCGAGATCTACACATCATGTCTTAGGCTATGCCACGTTCCGCACAAATGGACCGAGGCCAAGATAGTCTTCATACCAAAAGGAGGACGAGTCTCGCACTCAAAACCAAAGGACTTTCGGCCTATTAGCCTTGCTGGAGAACACCGGTTGCCAAATCTTACGGCCACCGGCAGGCATCTTCAGACCCTAAGTGAACTGCTCCAATCGGCCCTGAACGTCGTGGAGGACTGGGCTATGGTAAGCGGCCTTAGCGTAAATCCTTATAAAACGGAAATGGTCCTTTTCACAAGAAAGTACAAAGTACCAGCCTTTACACCACCCCGCCTAAACGGGGTGAGGCTCACGCTCTCCCAAGAGGTCAGGTACCTCGGCGTTATCTTAGATAGCAAACTCAACTGGAACAGGCATGTTGAGGACAGATCCAGGAAAGCTATCACTGCCCTTTATGCATCCAAAGCAGCCGTAGGGAAGAAATGGGGTTTGAATCCCCGTGTGATGCACTGGCTGTACACCGCTGTGGTTAGACCCATCCTCTTCTATGGTGTTGTTGTATGGTGGCCTGCACTAGAACGAAACAGCATCACTGGAAGGCTGGGTAGAGTACAGCGTTCTGCGGCGGTACTTATTACGGGGTCACTTCCATCCACGCCTACCACAGCTTTGGAAGTCATGCTCAACCTACTCCCGGTTGACTTGTACGGTAAATTCCAAGCAAGCTATAGTGCAGTAAGATTGAGCGCTGTTCAACAATGGAATGACACCAGATTTGGACACGCAAAGATCTTGGAGACCATACCCCAAAATCTGAAAACCGTGGACTACACCACACCTATAGGACACGTCCCAAATACCAAGTTCTCCACCAAAATCCCTGCGAGGGAGGAATGGGAGGACAGACACATTCTAAACCCGCATTCAGACTCCATATTTACAGACGGCTCGAAGCTCAACGGCAGGGTGGGCAGCGGCGTCTACTCGGAGGATCTTTCACTATGCTTAAGCATTCGACTACCCAGCCACTGCAGCGTATTCCAGGCGGAACTTACGGCCATAGAGGAGGCTGCACGTTGGCTTTTATCGGAAAACCGCACATCTGTGTCCATATACAGCGACAGCCATGCAGCGATCAAAGCTCTTCAGGGTAGTAACTCTACCTCGAAAGTAGCTCAAGACTGTAGGCAGTTGCTCAATGAATTGTCTTCGAAATGCTCCACAGCGGTGGTATGGGTTCCAGGCCATAGCGGCATTCCTGGAAACTGTGCTGACGACGAGCTGGCAAGGGAGGCCACGGAGCACACCGAGGAGAACCACACTGGGAGCATCTCCCCGCCTCTTGCCACGACTAAGCTCTGGCTCCTACGTGAGTTCGAAAAGAAGGCAAACTCTAGATGGGCTAGGGAAACGACATGCGAGGTGTCCAGGTTAACTTGGCCCCGCATTTGCAACAAACGAACAGAGTCCATGCTCAAACTCGACCGACCCTCTCTTGGTCAGTTGATAGGGGTGCTTACGGGACATTGTCTCATGGGTGTACACGCTAGGCGCATGGGGGCCTCTTCAAATGACTTCTGTCGTAGCTGCAGGGACGAGGAGGAAATTGAAAGTGTCGAGCACTTACTCTGCAGGTGCCCCGCTCTAGCCAGAACCCGGCTGGAGGGCCTAAGCAGGGGCCTACTCCTCGGACTAGCGGAGATAGGCTCTGCCGAAATTGGGGACATCCTTCGCTTCATTAAGCGTACAGGGTGGTTCTTCCAATGAACACGTACACTTTAAGGTAGAAGGGACGTTAACCCGCTCAGTGGTATCACAATGGGCCAGCCGGCCTGGTTGGTTGGTTGGTTGGAGTGGCGAGTCCCAGTGACTCCAATTAGCGCTAGCGCGCCGTTTTGATACCACAGCTCGTGAACTAACCAATGAAGATTATTACAGAAAGTTAGCGTGGTGGGACTCTTACACCCCTATAGATCCTATCTATATCCATGCCGTTGAGTCCAAGAATTTTAGAAGTTCCCCAATCTTCATCTCGCTTAGCTCGGAGAGACTCCCAAACAAGGGTTTTCCCAGAAATTTTGTTCTGCTCCTGCAGTGCGCCGGACAGCCGCACAGCAGGTGCTCCACAGTCTCTTCCGTTCCCGGAAGGTTGTAACTGCGGCACGTGGTATTGTGCTCCATGCCCATCCGTGCGGCGTGCACCCCGATAGTCCAATGCCCAGTGAGGGCCGAAACTAATCTGAAAATGTCCCTTCTGTTATTCCTGAGAAGGGTCGAAGATCGTGCTTCATTGTACGCAGGCCATAAACTCTTTGACACTCTGCAGGACTGCAGACGCTTCCATCTATCCGTAGCCTCCCCAAGCCAGTGCTGAGAGACCCGACCCTTGAGCAGTCCCAGCGGTGTAAGGACCTCCTTCGCTTCTGAGACGTCAAGGGCCGACCCACGCCGTGCCAACTCATCGGCAGTCTCGTTTCCCTGTATGTTGCGATGCCCCGGCACCCATATTAAAGAAACGGCATGTCGACTTGCCAGGTTCATGGTCCACTCCCTGCACTGACCCACAAGGCTCGAAGTGATCGTCGCTGATCCGAGAGCCCGAAGAGCCGCCTGGCTGTTCGAGAAGATTAATTGCGAAAACCCCCGCTCCCACTCCACACTCCATTTTAGATCCATCCGTGAAAATTGATGTGTCGAAGTTTTGTGGTAGTTCCCCTGTTTTCCAGTCCTTTCTGGATGGGAAAATAACCTCAAAATTTGTGTCGAAAACTGTCCTGGGACAGATGTAGTCCGTTTTGTTCTTAATATAGGGGTCGGTTATATTTAACAGAATACGGCTGTGACCGTATCCACGCTCTTTCCAGAGTCCCAACTCCCGAAGCCTGAGTGCACCATTAGATGCTATTTCCTTGATAAAGAGATCAATCGGTGGTATATTGCATATCACGTTCAGAGCCTCTGTGGGGCATGATCTAATCGCCCCTGTGATTGCGCCACAAGCTGCCCGCTGAACTTTGCTTAGCATGTTCCCAATGTAGCCCACCTCGACTGCAATCCACCACACTATTGCTCCGTAGGCTAAGATCGGTCGAATAACTGCTTTGTACATCCGTGCTGTGATTTCCGGGCTCAGGCCCCACTGTCTGCCTAACATACGTTTACAGGCGTACATAGCTCCATATGCCCGTTTGACCCTGTTTTCTATGTTAAGTTTCCAGTTTAACTTAGGTGTCAAGAGGACGCCTAGGTATTTCGCCCTATCAGAAAGTTGCAACTCTTGACCACAAAGAGAAGGTAGATTGAAACTTGGTATTTTTTTCCTATTTGTGAATAACAATAGCTCGGTCTTTGAGGGATTGACATTAAGCCCCGCAGCCTCTGCCCATCCACTCAGCTTCCTTAGTGCCAGCCGGCCTAAGTGTGCCTCTCGGCACTGCAGAGAGGCAGCCACCTTACCTAACCTAACCTAACCTGTCATTGTTCTCAGACTCAACTTAAAACCTGTTCTGAGATAGAACTAATAAATTATGAGCTACATGGGCTAGCGGAGAACGTTGGTGAAATTGCATCGAGCTTGGATTTGGTTGAGCGTAGCACTTTTGTTAAAAGGCAGAATAAAGATTGACTTTGAAACCAAAGGTTTAGGCCAAACGTGGGGCCTGTCCAATGAAAATTTCGCAACTTGTTTCGAATGGTCAACCGCACTGACCAATTCTACAAGAATAATTCCTATAAGGAACGACGAACAAAGCGGCAGGTCACAAAAGAACCAGGATCACAATCCAACAGATGAGATATTTGTAGCAGTGAATCATCAATTTTTGCCAACATTTATTGGACAATTGGGATATTGTGAAATTTCATATAAGAAGCCCTTACATTAACTCTGAATTTATTATGTAAGTAATAATTAAAACTGATAATCATTTCATGTGAGAAATAAAACATACATTTTGATTTAAAAAATTGGGAGACTTAAGTGTTAATAGTAAATTTTCGTGTCGTATTGAGGTGATATTTCTTCCCAATTGCGTAACATACACGTGTTCAAAACTAAAAAAAGGTTCAATATATTTGCGTAAAAACAGCAAAACTTATTAGTTCATCAATCTCTTTTTCCATCTTTAAAAACCGAAAATTCAGAAAATTAAAAATCGCTGTCAGGCGATAAAAAAAAAAAAAAAAAAAAATCTTTTTTTCACTGCATTTGTGAAAAGTTATTGAAACGTAGTTCCCAACTTACGTAACATACACGTGCTCAAAACTAAGAAAAGGGTTCAATATATTTGCGTAAAAACCCACAAAAGTTATTAGTTCATCAATTTCTTTTTGTTTCATCTTTAAAAACTGCAAATTTAGAAAATTAAAAATCGGTATATCAGACGATAAAAAGATTTTACTGCATTTGTTAAAAGTTATTGAAACTTAGTTCCCAACTTGCGTAACATACACGTGTTCTAAAGTAAGATTGGCTAAATATTTTCGTGTTGGAAATTTTCGTATAGAATTTCTCATTCCAATAAGAAAAAAAACCTGCAAAGCTTTTCAAATCAAATAATTGTTGTATCAGGCGAAAAGAAACATAGGTTTCCTTGAATTATTTTGAAACGTAGTAACATAATTTGTCAGATTACATAACATACCCTCGTTTAAAACAGTTAGGGAATAAGAATTTTCGTAAGCAAAATAGTACACCCAGTCTTTTAACTTTTACAAATTTTACATAGTGCGAAAAACAAACCATAGATTGTTCAATTTACATATATGTAGTTGTTAAAGTGCTTACAGCCATCAGAGAATCATCGAATAGTGGTTTCTGTAGTTTCTGCAGAATGGAAATCACAAGAGAGCAAGTTTTAGAAATTGTAAGAACCTCAACCGAGCGTGCTAGGGCAGAATTCACGGCCCAGATTGACTAACTTACTCTAGCCTTAAATCGCCTTAAACCACCATGTGTTGAACCCCACCAACCTGTCGCAATTAACCCTTTAATAGATTCAGGAAATGCTAGCTTAGACTTAGTCAAGTCTTTACCCGAATTTAGTGGCGATGCCTCGTGTTACCCAGCTTGGCGCTCTGCTGCCGCCTTTGCAATTAATTACTACCCTGAAGGTTCCGAAAAATATTATGTAGCAATGGGTATTTTCCGAAATAAAATCACGGGTGCGGTGAATTCAACACTGTCGTCTTTCAATACTGTGCTCAATTTCAAGGCAATAATCGCTAGGTTAGACCAAACCTATGCAGATAAAAGACCAGTTCATGTTCTGGAAACCGAACTAAGTATTTTAAGGCAAGGCCATTTGTCAATTGCAGACTACTATGACTCGGTGGACAAACACTTGACGCTTATCATAAATAAGCAAATAATGACAAATAGTGGCAACGACGAAGTTATAAAGGCTCTAAACGATCGTGCAAGAGCAAATGCTCTACGAGTATTTATTTCAGGTCTTCGTCGTCCGCTATGTGACATCTTATTTTCGTCGTCACCCAAGGACCTGCCCACTGCATTGGCCGTAGCACAGGAACTTGAGATAAGTCACAAGCCCTATGATTTCGCCCAAACCTTTGCAATGGGTACTTCAGTAAAACCAAACAAAGTAAGGGCAACAATGCCTCAATATAATTTTAATCCGCAAAATAAACCAAATCGTTTATCAAATCATAACAATAAGCCGAGTCCAATGGATGTTGATCAAGGCACATCCATCTATCGAAAGCACAATGCCAGTCAAAATAGTCCAACCGTTTCTAAACCCCCCAATCAGGCAGTTGTATTTAAACGTTCTCGTGAGCCATTCGGTTCTTTCCAGAGACCCGGTGGAAAGACACAGCGAGTTAATTATATGCCAGACAATATTGGCATAGTTTCTGATGAATCTGACGACGAAGAACACTACGACGACTATGATAGCTCCAATTTTAAAAGTTACTTCGAAGAGCCTCACCATACATGCAACTCTAAAAATAATTCCGAAATAAATTTTTTAAACTGAAGTCGCTCTTACCGTTCATTACCAAAACTACTGCGAATGGTCAGGAGCTCAAAATATTAATAGATACAGGTACTTCAAAGAATTTTATTAAGAATTTTCAATTTCTCGACGGAGTTAAGGAAATGAAAACCCCATTTACGCTAAAATCAATAAACGGACAAAATTTTATAGACAAAAAATGTTTGGTTAATGTTCTAAACCACACCTCGACTTTTTATTTACTTGATAATCTAAAAACGTTCGACGGCATAATTGGTTATGACTTCCTAAAAGAAATTGGCTCAAAAATTGATATTAATGCAGGGTATTTATATTATCGGGATGGTAAGGTAAAACTTCAGCATCTTTGTTGCAATCAAGTCAACTTGATTACAATTAACGATGATTCAGTGCCTGCCAATATTCAAAATGACTTTCGTCAATTAATTAATAAAAACACTAATGCGTTTGCTCACCCAAATCGTGCCCTACCCTACAATACCAATGTCGAGGCTACAATTCGTACCACTACAGACAACCCAATTTTTAGCAAAAGTTACCCATACCCAATTTCAGCAGCAGAGTTCGTAAATTCAGAAATAAAATCACTCCTAGGAGACGCCATAATTCGCAAGTCGTGTTCACCGTATAATTCGCCCGTCCACGTGGTAGCAAAAAAGGGTCTTGACGAAAATGGCAAACAAAAACTACGTATGGTGATAGACTTTCGGAAAATTAACGAAAACACCATCTCTGATCGATATCCCATACTGGACACTTCTGTTATCCTGTCCAATTTAGGAAAATCAAAGTTCTTCTCCACGTTAGATTTGAAATCAGGATTTCACCAAATTAACATGCGTGAAAAAGATAGACCAAAAACAGCATTCAGTGTAAATAATGGCAAGTACGAATTTTGCCGCTTGCCATTTGGATTGAAAAATGCTCCCAGCATTTTTCAACGGGCTATAGATGATATTCTGCGCGATGAAATCGGTAAGACCTGCCATGTTGATGATATTATTATCTTTTCACCCAACGAGCATTTACATCTGAATGACATTAATAGAATTTTAACCAAATTGGAAACTGCCGGTATGAGAGCTTCTCCCGAAAAGTCAAAATTTTTCCAAAAAGAAGTGGAGTTTTTAGGATTTGTAGTGTCGCAAAACGGATTACGAACTTGTCCAAACAAAATCAACGATATTTTAAATTACAAAGTTCCAGAAACTTTACGCTCTCGGCGATCCTTTCTTGGTCTTGCGGGATATTACCGCAGATTCGTTAAAGATTATGCAGCCATCGTCAAACCGCTGACGAAATATCTGCGAGGAGAGAATGGGCACATAGAAGCTAACAAATCAAAAAAAATGCAAATAAAATTGGACTCCGAAGCCATGCCCGCCTTTAATAGAGTTAAGAAAATTCTTGCTTCTGAAGATGTTTTGCTTCAATACCCGGATTTTAGCTGCCCCTTCGATCTGACCACGGATGCGTCTTCAAATGCTTTAGGCGCCGTATTGTCAAAGAAAAACAGGCCTATAACCATGATTTCCAGAACTCTTTCTCGAACAGAACAAAATTATGCCACCAATGAGCGTGAGCTACTAGCTATAGTTTGGGCATTGAAGACCCTTCGGCACTATCTATATGGCGTCAAAAACATCCATATTTTTACAGACCACCAGCCGCTTATCTTTTCAATTTCGGATAAAACTCCTAACACTAAAATGAAAAGGTGGCGTGCTTTCGTCGAAGAGTTTGCTCCAACGTTTCATTACAAGCCAGGAAGTGAAAACAAGGTGGCGGATGCGCTCTCCAGACAGTTCATCAATAACATGAGTGAGTCAATGGACACGGCTCATAGTGAGGAGTCATTGAGTAATGTTGTAAAAACAGTCAAATGTCCCATAAATCAATTTAAAAACCAACTAATACTCACAAAAGCGTGATACCTAAATAAAGTGACAGAATTTATTTTTCAAAAACATGTCCGGCATACAATTTCCTTCGATTCGCTCGAAAACTTGTTTGAATGTCTTAAAACCGTAATAAATCCAAATAATACGAACGCAATTCATTAGGTCTGTTTCTTGAAATCTCCAGCAAAGAACTGTCAGCAGAAGAGAGTCTCGTAAAAAGCTGTCAAACTCTCATTTCTGCTAGTTTTACCTCTCTTCTGCTAGTTTTACCTCTCTTCTGCTAGTTTTTCACCGAACAGGAGCCAGCAGAAATTCTCAAGCAGAACAGCTGTTCTGACAATTAGCAAATTGAATTACATTTTTTGAAATTGAGAATTTTTCAGTCTTTGGAAAATTTCTGTATATATATTAAGGTGCCTCGCCAAAAAAAGTTGCAGTGTTTCCACCGGAATTTCAAAGTTCAATGTATTCTAAGGCCTTGGTCAAAATATTTCGGAAAAATATTAAAATTTACCGGAGCTAAACCGCGTTAAAAAAACGCTAAAAATATCCTTTTTTTTGTATGAAAGGAGTATGAAAAAATATTTTTTAATAAAAAGCACCTGAGATGATGAATTAGCTGGAGTACAAAAGGTAAGCATAAAAAAGTTTGAAAATTTTATCAACGCAATCCAAATATTGAGATGTATGATGCTGTTTTTGGTCATATTTCGAGGGGTAGGTTTGTGGAAAACTTTAATAACTCAGCCAATTATTGACGGATTTGGATGATTAGGATATCATTTGAAAGGTATTTTCGAGACGTTGCCATTTTTGCAAAATTTATCCCTTTTTCGTCCAATTTTTTCACATTGCTAATATTAGCACACAGTTATACAGCAGGATATTACCTTGGATTTTTGTATGAATCTACATCGAACATTGACTTCTTTCAATCCTTATACAATTTATTATCGAATTCTGCTCCATGGAAGTTTTCTCATACTTTGGACTTAGTTCAAGATAGGTTAAGGCAAAATGAAATAAGCCAGTCTAGCTCTGACTAACTTATACTCCTCAATTATCATCAACAAATTACTAAAGTGGTCCTAACCCTCCTATTTCTTAGAAAATTAAAACATTTCTGCCATTTGTTATTCAATGCTATAACTTAACCGGATCACACTTTTCTACTTCCTTAATTAAATGCTCTTAATGAACTGCCATTTACTGCCCTAGTAAGACACCTAATAGGGAAAGCGAATGGACCACACAACTGGCCTGGTTTAATACTTGCTAAAAAATCACTGCACACTCCGCTATCGACTGCTCGAACCATGTTAAATAAATATTTCTGATCGTCACGTAATTCCCACGCGTCAATATTTTCAGGCATCTCACCCATTGTGATTGCGTCAAAGTTGTGTGCAGGCTACAAATTTGAAACAAAAAGAAGATTATTTTCTTTCTATCTTTATTCCGAGGAATGCAATCAAGTGAATGAAGTCCGAGGAATGAAAAAGAGGAATAATTATTCCGGACTGCAAAAAGGAATTAGGGCTGCAAGTTTGCATTCCTTATTCCAAAAAAAGGAATTAAGGCTGCAATCCAAAATTGTTATTCTGACATGATTGCATTCCTTAACAACTCTGTTACATATAGATAAATAAACATAATTTACTGGCACACTTTCGCAGTCTTGCAGGGAATTTCCAATAAGACCAGGCCAGTTGTGTGGTCCATTCGCTTTCCCTATTAGGTGTTTTACTAGGGTAGTAAATGGCAGTTCATTAAGAGCATTTAATTAAGGAAGTAGAAAAGTGTGATCCGGTTAAGTTACAGCATTGAATAACAAATGACAGAAATGTTTTAATTTTCTAAGAAATAGGAGGGTTAGGACCACTTTAGTAATTTGTTGATGATAATTGAGGAGTATAAGTTAGTCAGAGCTAGACTGGCTTATTTCATTTTGCCTTAACCTATCTTGAACTAAGTCCAAAGTATGAGAAAACTTCCATGGAGCAGAATTCGATAATAAATTGTATAAGGATTGAAAGAAGTCAATGTTCGATGTAGATTCATACAAAAATCCAAGGTAATATCCTGCTGTATAACTGTGTGCTAATATTAGCAATGTGAAAAAATTGGACGAAAAAGGGATAAATTTTGCAAAAATGGCAACGTAAATAAATACCTTTCAAATGATATCCTAATTATCCAAATCCGTCAATAATTGGCTGAGTTATTAAAGTTTTCCACAAACCTACCCCTCGAAATATGACCAAAAACAGCATCATACATCTCAATATTTGGATTGCGTTGATAAAATTTTCAAACTTTTTTATGCTTACCTTTTGTACTCCAGCTAATTCATCATCTCAGGTGCTTTTTATTAAAAAATATGTTTTCATACTCCTTTCATACAAAAAAAAGGATATTTTTAGCGTTTTTTTAACGCGGTTTAGCTCCGGTAAATTTTAATATTTTTCCGAAATATTTTGACCAAGGTATTAGAATACATTGAATTTTATAATTCCGATGGAAACAGTTTGTCCATTTCTTTTTGTATGGAGCGTGAGGCACCTTAATATATATATATTTGATTTGCATATTTTATTAAGGTAAGTCTTATTGTATGCTTATTGATTCCTTTTTCATAAAAAAACTAGCAGGGTACCCGGCGTTGCTCGGGATGTAAGTAGTTAGGGGGCCTTTCAAAATCAATAATATACTTTAAGATTTCATATTTATATAATATAGCAGGGTACCCGGCGTTGCTCGGGATGTAAGTAGTTAGGGGGCCTTTCAAAATCAATAATATACTTTAAGATTTCATATCTATATAATATAGCTGACCCGGCAAACTTCGTTCTTCCCATAATAGATTTTTATAAATTTTTCACTACTTCATTGTGCATACAACTTCAAAAATATAAAATTTTAGTATTCCGTTTAAGGCTACACGATACACAAAATTTTAGTTTTCTGTCCCGGAGCGTAAGTAAATAGCGAAAAAAATTTTCCTACACGGGAACACGCCACATAGAGCTATTGATATCATTGATCTCCTGATCAATTTTCAGGTCCTAACTTTAAACGCTTTTACGATAACCCTACTTTTATGCGGAAAAATTGTTTTGATATCATTTAGCTCTATACCAATTTCCAGGTTCCTGCCTTAAATACTTTTGGAGATATTTAGCTTGAAAAATTAGTATGGGAGGTGCCACGCCCCCCCTTTCGTTAACCCCAATTTTTTTGGAGGTGGTAGGGATCGATCTCGTATAACCCCTCACCAAATTTCAGTGGTGTAACCCGAATACTTCCAGAGATACGGACTATGAAAAATTCCATTTGTATGGGAGGTGCCACGCCCACTTTTTCGTTATACCCAGTTTTTTTGGAGGTGGAAGGGATCGATCTCATATAATCTCTCACCAAATTTCAGTGGTCTAACCTAAATAGTTCAAGAGATATCGACTAAGAAGTATTTCATTCGTATGGGAGGTGCCACGCCCACTTTTTCGTTATACCCAGTTGTTTTTGGAGGTGGTAGGGATCGATCTCATATAATCTCTCACCAAATTTCAGTGGTCTAACCTAAATACTTCCAGAGATATCGACTAAGAAGTATTTCATTCGTATGGGAGGTGCCACGCCCACTTTGTCGTTATCCCCAGTTTTTTTGGAGGTGGTAGGGATCGATCCCATATAACCCCTTACCGAGTTTCAATGATCTAACGAAAATACTTCCAGAGATATCGAATAAGAAGTATTTCATTGGTATGGGAGGTGCCACGCCCCCTTTTTCGTTATTTCCAGTTTTTTTTGTAGGTGGTAGGGATCGATCTCATATAATATCTCACCAAATTTCAGTGGTCTAACCTAAATACTTCCAGAGATATCGACTAAGAAGTATTTCATTCGTATGGGAGGTGCCACGCCCACTTTGTCGTTATCCCCAGTTTTTTTGAAGGTGATAGGGATCGATCCCATATAACCCCTTACCGAGTTTCAATGATCTAACAAAAATACTTCCAGAGATATCGACTAAGAAGTATTTCATTGGTATGGGAGGTGCCACGCCCCCTTTTTCGTTATCCCCAGTTTTTTTTGAGGTGGTAGGGATCGATCTCATATAATCTCTCACCAAATTTCAGTGGTATAACCTAAATACTTCCAGAGATATCGAATAAGAAGTATTTCATTCGTATGGGAGGTGCCACGCCCACTTTGTCGTTATCCCCAGTTTTTTTGGAGGTGGTAGGGATCGATCCCATATAACCCCTTACCGAGGTTCAATGGTTTAACATAAATACTTCCAGAGATACGGACAATGGAAAATTCCATTTGTATATATCAAAATATTTTTTAGCCTGTGACCATCCCTGGAAGATGTACAGTGGGTGTGTAAAATTTGGTTACGATCGGTTTATAAGTTTAGGACGCAAGTCGATCTATACCTATTTACATAATTTGAATTTTATATATATAGATATGCGAAATATCATAAGTATAGGTTCAATATACTTAGAGTTATATGGAATAAAGAAAATTTCGAAAAGAAACGGTCCCTAGCAGGGTCGGAACCCCCAAAATTAAAAAAGAAATAGCCTATAGCTCCTTCCAGACTATAACCTGTAGGCGTGCCAAATTTCAACAAAATCCGTCTAGCCATTCTCACGTTTTTAGGGAACAAAAGCAAACGTCTGGACATCCAAACATCCAAACATCCAAACATCCAAACATACAAACATCCAAACATCGCTACATTCACATTTATAATATTAGTAGGATTTATCGAAATATGTCGAAGTACAAATGAAACCTGGGGCCTTCCCCTTTCGTTTGATACCCATATTGTAGGGCAAGTTTAAGGTTTTTGGGCAATCACATTTTCACCGATAACTCAGTTATCGATCAATTTACCGAAACTTATCGAAGTCCAAATGAAACCTGCGGCCTTCTCCTTTCGTTTTATGCCCATATTATAGAGTAATGTTAAGTTTTTTGGGCAATCACCGATAACTCAGTTATCGATAAATTTATCGAAATAGATCGAAGTCCAAATGAAACCTGGAGATATCTCCTTTCGTTTGAACCCATATTGTAGGGTAAAATAGAGGTTTTCGGGCAATCGCATTTTAACCGATGACTCAGTTATCCATCAATTTATCGAAATATATTGAAGTACAAATGAAACCTGGGGCCTTCCCCTTTCGTTGGATACTCATATTGTAGGTCAAGTTTAAGGTTTTTGGGCAATAACATTTTCACCGATAACTCAGTTATCGATCAATTTACCGAAACCTATCGAAGTCCAAATGAAACCTGCAGCCTTCTCCTTTCGTTTTATACCCATATTATAGAGTAATGTTAATTTTTTTGGGCAATCACCGATAACTCAGTTATCGATAAATTTATCGAAATATATCGAAGTCCAAATGAAACCTGGAGATATCTCCTTTCGTTTGAACCCATATTGTAGGGTAAGATAGCGGTTTTCGGGCAATCACATTTTCACCGATAACTCAGTTATCGATCAATTTATCGAAATATATCGAAGCTAAATTGAAACCTGGGGCCTTTCCCTTTCGTTTGATACCCATATTGTAGGTCAAGTTTAAGGTTTTTGGGCAATCACATTTTCACCGATAACTCAGTTATCGATCAATTTACTGAAACCTATCGAAGTCCAAATGAAACCTGCAGCCTTCTCCTTTCGTTTTATACCCATATTATAGAGTAATGTTAATTTTTTTGGGCAATCACCGATAACTCAGTTATCGATCAATTTATCGAAATATATCCAAGTACAAAGGAAACCTGGGGCCTTCCCCTTTCGTTTGATACTCATATTTTAGGTCAAGTTTAAGGTTTTTGGGCAATAACATTTTCACCGATAACTCAGTTATCGATCAATTTATCGAAACCTATCGTAGTCCAAATGAAACCTGCTGTCTTCTCCTTTCGTTTTATACCCATATTATAGAGTAATGTTAATTTTTTTTGGGCAATCACCGATAACTCAGTTATCAATAAATTTATCGAAATATATCGAAGTCCAAATGAAACTTGGAGCTATCTCCTTTCGTTTGATACCCATATTGTAGGGTAAAATAGAGGTTTTCGGGCAATCGCATTTTGACCGATGACTCAGTTATCCATCAATTTATCGAAATATATTGAAGTACAAATGAAACCTGGGGCCTTCCCCTTTCGTTTGATGCCCATATTGTAGGGCAATTTTAAGATTTTTGTGCAATAAAATTTTCACCGATAACTTAGTTATCGATAAATTTATCGAAATATATCGAAGTACAAATGAAACCTGGAGCTATCTTCTTTCGTTTGATACCCATATTGTAGGGTAATATATCGCATTTTTACCGATGACTCAGTTATCGATCAATTTATCGAAACCTATCGAAGTCCAAATGAAACCTGGAGCTATCCCCTTTCGTTTGATACCCATATTGCCGGGTATTATTAAGGTTTTCGGGCAATAGAATTTTGACCGATAACTTAGTTATCGATCAATTTATCGAAATATATCAAAGCTAAATTGAAACCTGGGGCCTTTTCCTTTCGTTTGATACCCATATTGTAGGTCAAGTTTAAGGTTTTTGGGCAATCACAATTTCACCGATAACTCAGTTATCGATCAATTTATCGAAATATATCCAAGTACAAAGGAAACCTGGGGCCTTCCCCTTTCGTTTGATACTCATATTGTAGGTCAAGTTTAAGGTTTTTGGGCAATCACATTTTCACCGATAACTCAGTTATCGATCAATTTATCGAAACCTATCGTAGTCCAAATGAAACCTGCTGCCTTCTCCTTTCGTTTTATACCCAAATTTTTTGGGCAATCACCGATAACTCAGTTATCGATAAATTTATCGAAATAGATCGAAGTCCAAATGAAACCTGGAGCTACCCCCTTTCGTTTGATACCCATATTGTAATGTAATATAGAGGTTTTCGGGCAGTCGCATTTTGACCGATAACTCAGTTATCGATCAATTTATCGAAATATATCCAAGTAAAAAGGAAACCTGGGGCCTTCCCCTTTCGTTTGATACTCATATTGTAGGTCAAGTTTAAGGTTTTTGGGCAATCACATTTTCACCGATAACTCAGTTATCGATCAATTTATCGAAACCTATCGTAGTCCAAATGAAACCTGCTGCCTTCTCCTTTCGTTTTATACCCATATTTTTTGGGCAATCACCGATAACTCAGTTATCGATAAATTTATCGAAATAGATCGAAGTCCAAATGAAACCTGGAGCTACCCCCTTTCGTTTAATACCCATATTGTAATGTAATATAGAGGTTTTCGGGCAGTCGCATTTTGACCGATAACTCAGTTATCGATCAATTTATCGAAATATATCCAAGTACAAAGGAAACCTGGGGCCTTCCCCTTTCGTTTGATACTCATATTGTAGGTCAAGTTTAAGGTTTTTGGGCAATCACATTTTCACCGATAACTCAGTTATCGATCAATTTATCGAAATATATCGAAGTCCAAATGAAACCTGGAGCTATCTCCTTTCGTTTGATACCCATATTGTAGGGTAAAATAGAGGTTTTCGGGCAATCGCATTTTAACCGATGACTCAGTTATCCATCAATTTATCGAAATATATTGAAGTACAAATGAAACCTGGGGCCTTCCCCTTTCGTTTGATACTCATATTGTAGGTCAAGTTTAAGGTTTTTGGGCAATAACATTTTCACCGATAACTCAGTTATCGATCAATTTACCGAAACCTATCGAAGTCCAAATGAAACCTGCAGCCTTCTCCTTTCGTTTTATACCCATATTATAGAGTAATGTTAATTTTTTTGGGCAATCACCGATAACTCAGTTATCGATAAATTTATCGAAATATATCGAAGTCCAAATGAAACCTGGAGATATCTCCTTTCGTTTGAACCCATATTGTAGGGTAAGATAGCGGTTTTCGGGCAATCACATTTTCACCGATAACTCAGTTATCGATCAGTTTACCGAAACCTATCGAAGTCCAAATGAAACCTGCTGCCTTCTCCTTTCGTTTTATACCCATATTATAGAGTAATGTTAATTTTTTTGGGCAATCACCGATAACTCAGTTATCGATAAATTTATCGAAATAGATCGAAATCCAAATGAAACCTGGAGCTATCCCCTTTCGTTTGATACCCATATTGTAATGTAATATAGAGGTTTTCAGGCAGTCGCATTTTGACCGATAACTCAGTTATCGATCAATTTATCGAAATATATCGAAGCTAAATTGAAACCTGGGGCCTTTCCCTTTCGTTTGATACCCATATTGTAGGTCAAGTTTAAGGTTTTTGGGCAATCACATTTTCACCGATAACTCAGTTATCGATCAATTTACTGAAACCTATCGAAGTCCAAATGAAACCTGCAGCCTTCTCCTTTCGTTTTATACCCATATTATAGAGTAATGTTAATTTTTTTGGGCAATCACCGATAACTCAGTTATCGATCAATTTATCGAAATATATCCAAGTACAAAGGAAACCTGGGGCCTTCCCCTTTCGTTTGATACTCATATTGTAGGTCAAGTTTAAGGTTTTAGGGCAATAACATTTTCACCGATAACTCAGTTATCGATCAATTTATCGAAACCTATCGTAGTCCAAATGAAACCTGCTGTCTTCTCCTTTCGTTTTATACCCATATTATAGAGTAATGTTAATTTTTTTTGGGCAATCACCGATAACTCAGTTATCAATAAATTTATCGAAATATATCGAAGTCCAAATGAAACTTGGAGCTATCTCCTTTCGTTTGATACCCATATTGTAGGGTAAAATAGAGGTTTTCGGGCAATCGCATTTTGACCGATGACTCAGTTATCCATCAATTTATCGAAATATATTGAAGTACAAATGAAACCTGGGGCCTTCCCCTTTCGTTTGATGCCCATATTGTAGGGCAATTTTAAGATTTTTGTGCAATAAAATTTTCACCGATAACTTAGTTATCGATAAATTTATCGAAATATATCGAAGTACAAATGAAACCTGGAGCTATCTTCTTTCGTTTGATACCCATATTGTAGGGTAATATATCGCATTTTTACCGATGACTCAGTTATCGATCAATTTATCGAAACCTATCGAAGTCCAAATGAAACCTGGAGCTATCCCCTTTCGTTTGATACCCATATTGCCGGGTTTATTAAGGTTTTCGGGCAATAGAATTTTGACCGATAACTTAGTTATCGATCAATTTATCGAAATATATCAAAGCTAAATTGAAACCTGGGGCCTTTTCCTTTCGTTTGATACCCATATTGTAGGTCAAGTTTAAGGTTTTTGGGCAATCACAATTTCACCGATAACTCAGTTATCGATCAATTTATCGAAATATATCCAAGTACAAAGGAAACCTGGGGCCTTCCCCTTTCGTTTGATACTCATATTGTAGGTCAAGTTTAAGGTTTTTGGGCAATCACATTTTCACCGATAACTCAGTTATCGATCAATTTATCGAAACCTATCGTAGTCCAAATGAAACCTGCTGCCTTCTCCTTTCGTTTTATACCCAAATTTTTTGGGCAATCACCGATAACTCAGTTATCGATAAATTTATCGAAATAGATCGAAGTCCAAATGAAACCTGGAGCTACCCCCTTTCGTTTGATACCCATATTGTAATGTAATATAGAGGTTTTCGGGCAGTCGCATTTTGACCGATAACTCAGTTATCGATCAATTTATCGAAATATATCCAAGTACAAAGGAAACCTGGGGCCTTCCCCTTTCGTTTGATACTCATATTGTAGGTCAAGTTTAAGGTTTTTGGGCAATCACATTTTCACCGATAACTCAGTTATCGATCAATTTATCGAAATATATCGAAGTCCAAATGAAACCTGGAGCTATCTCCTTTCGTTTGATACCCATATTGTAGGGTAAAATAGAGGTTTTCGGGCAATCGCATTTTAACCGATGACTCAGTTATCCATCAATTTATCGAAATATATTGAAGTACAAATGAAGCCTGGGGCCTTCCCCTTTCGTTTGATGCCCAGTTATCGATCAATTTCTCGAAACGTATCGAAGTCCAAATGAAACCTGGAGCTATCCCCTTTCGTTTGATACCCATATTGCCGGGTATTATTAAGGTTTTCGGGCAATCGAATTTTGACCGTAACTTAGTTATCGATCAATTTATCGAAATATATCAAAGCTAAATTGAAACCTGGGGCCTTCCCCTTTCGTTTGATACCCATATTGTAGGTCAAGTTTAAGGTTTTTGGGCAATCACATTTTCACCGATAACTCAGTTATCGATCAATTTACCGAAACCTATCGAAGTCCAAATGAAACCTGCAGCCTTCTCCTTTCGTTTTATACCCATATTATAGAGTAATGTTAATTTTTTTGGGCAATCACCGATAACTCAGTTATCGATAAATTTATCGAAATATATCGAAGTCCAAATGAAACCTGGAGATATCTCCTTTCGTTTGAACCCATATTGTAGGGTAAGATAGCGGTTTTCGGGCAATCACATTTTCACCGATAACTCAGTTATCGATCAGTTTACCGAAACCTATCGAAGTCCAAATGAAACCTGCTGCCTTCTCTTTTCGTTTTATACCCATATTATAGAGTAATGTTAAGTTTTTTGGGCAATCACCGATAACTCAGTTATCGATAAATTTATCGAAATAGATCGAAATCCAAATGAAACCTGGAGCTATCCCCTTTCGTTTGATACCCATATTGTAATGTAATATAGAGGGTTTCAGGCAGTCGCATTTTGACCGATAACTCAGTTATCGATCAATTTATCGAAATATATCGAAGCTAAATTGAAACCTGGGGCCTTTCCCTTTCGTTTGATACCCATATTGTAGGTCAAGTTTAAGGTTTTTGGGCAATCACATTTTCACCGATAACTCAGTTATCGATCAATTTACCGAAATATATCCAAGTACAAAGGAAACCTGGGGCCTTCCCCTTTCGTTTGATACTCATATTGTAGGTCAAGTTTAAGGTTTTTGGGCAATAACATTTTCACCGATAACTCAGTTATCGATCAATTTATCGAAACCTATCGTAGTCCAAATGAAACCTGCTGTCTTCTCCTTTCGTTTTATACCCATATTATAGAGTAATGTTAATTTTTTTTGGGCAATCACCGATAACTCAGTTATCAATAAATTTATCGAAATATATCGAAGTCCAAATGAAACTTGGAGCTATCTCCTTTCGTTTGATACCCATATTGTAGGGTAAAATAGAGGTTTTCGGGCAATCGCATTTTGACCGATGACTCAGTTATCCATCAATTTATCGAAATATATTGAAGTACAAATGAAACCTGGGGCCTTCCCCTTTCGTTTGATGCCCATATTGTAGGGCAATTTTAAGATTTTTGTGCAATAAAATTTTCACCGATAACTTAGTTATCGATAAATTTATCGAAATATATCGAAGTACAAATGAAACCTGGAGCTATCTTCTTTCGTTTGATACCCATATTGTAGGGTAATATAGAAGTTTTCGGGCAATCGCATTTTTACCGATGACTCAGTTATCGATCAATTTATCGAAACCTATCGAAGTCCAAATGAAACCTGGAGCTATCCCCTTTCGTTTGATACCCATATTGCCGGGTATTATTAAGGTTTTCGGGCAATAGAATTTTGACCGATAACTTAGTTATCGATCAATTTATCGAAATATATCAAAGCTAAATTGAAACCTGGGGCCTTTTCCTTTCGTTTGATACCCATATTGTAGGTCAAGTTTAAGGTTTTTGGGCAATCACAATTTCACCGATAACTCAGTTATCGATCAATTTATCGAAATATATCGAAGCTAAAATGAAACCTGGGACCTTCCCCTTTCGTTTGATACCCATATTGTACGATCTTTCTATACCTATATGCGAAATATCATAAGTATAGGTTCAATATACTTAGAGTTATATGGAATAAAAAAGCAGAGTCGGAACCCCCAAAATTAAAAAAAAAAATAGCCTATAGCTCCTTCCGGACTATAACCTGCAGGCGTGCCAAATTTCAACAAAATCCGTCTAGCCATTCTCACGTTTTTAGGGAACAAAAGCAAACGTCTGGACATCCAAACATCCAAACATACAAACATCCAAACATCCAAACATCCAAACATCGCTACATTCACATTTATAATATTAGTAGGATTATTGCCTACTGAAGAATTTACCAAATTCGAATATTTTGAAAATTTTGAAAAAAAAACCGCTTTTTAAAAATTTTCGTTTGCGGTATTCGTTGGTAACGTTAGGGGGCCTTTCAAGAATTCAATTTTGACAAATTGTGCCAGGATGAATGCAAATTCAAATGTTGATTTGATACAATATTGTAGGGTAATATTAAGGTTTTTCTGCAATCGCATTTTGACCAATAACTCAGTTGTCGATAAATTTATCGAAATATATCGGAGTCCAAATGAAACCTGGGGTCATCCTTACCTATGTACGTATATGCGAAATATCATAAGTATAGGTCAAGTATACTCAGAATTGTATGGGGGAAAAAAATATCAAAAAGTAATGGTCCCTAGAAGCGTCCGAACCCCCAAAATTAATAAAAAAAAATAGCCTATAACTTCTTCCAGACTATAACCTGTATGCGTTCCTAACTTCATCAAAATCCGTCTTGCCATTCTCACGTTTTTGAGTAACAGAAGCAAACGTCTGGACATCCAAACATCGCTACATTCACATTTATAATATTAGTCTGATTATTGCTACTGAAGAATTTACCAAATTTTGAAAAAGAATATTGAAAACTGGTTTTCAAAAATGTTCTTTTGAGGTATTCGTGGCTAACGTTAAGGGGCCTTTCAAGAATTCAATTTTGACAAATTGTGCCAGGATGAATTAAACTTCAAATGTTGATTTGATACAATATTGTAGGGTAATATTAAGGTTTTTCTGCAATCGCATTTTTACCGATAACTCAGTTATAGATAAATTTATCGAAATATGTCGAAGTACAAATGAAACATGGGGCCTTCCCCTTTCGTTTGATACCCATATTGCAGGGCAAGTTTAAGGTTTTTGGGCAATCACATTTTCACCGATAACTCAGTTATCGATCAATTTACCGAAACCTATCGAAGTCCAAATGAAACCTGTGGCCTTCTCCTTTCGTTTTATACCCATATTATAGAGTAATGTTAAGTTTTTTGGGCAATCACCGATAACTCAGTTATCGATAAATTTATCGAAATAGATCGAAGTCCAAATGAAACCTGGAGCTACCCCCTTTAGTTTGATACCCATATTGTAATGTAATATAGAGGTTTTCTGGCAGTCGCATTTTGACCGATAACTCAGTTATCGATCAATTTATCGAAATATATCCAAGTACAAAGGAAACCTGGGGCCTTCCCCTTTCGTTTGATACTCATATTGTAGGTCAAGTTTAAGGTTTTTGGGCAATCACATTTTCACCGATAACTCAGTTATCGATCAATTTATCGAATCCTATCGTGGTCCAAATGAAACCTGCTGCCTTCTCCTTTCGTTTTATACCCATATTATAGAGTAATGTTAATTTTTTTGGGCAATCACCGATAACTCAGTTATCGATAAATTTATCGAAATATATCGAAGTCCAAATGAAACCTGGAGCTATCTCCTTTCGTTTGACACCCATATTGTAGGGTAAAAGAGAGGTTTTCGGGCAATCGCATTTTGACCGATGACTCAGTTATCCATCAATTTATCGAAATATATTGAAGTACAAATGAAACCTGGGGCCTTCCCCTTTCGTTTGATGCCCATATTGTAGGGCAACTTTAAGATTTTTGTGCAATAACATTTTCACCGATAACTTAGTTATCGATCAATTTATCGAAATATAGCGAAGTCCAAATGAAACCAGGAGCTATCTTCTTTCGTTTGAACTTAGTTATCGATCAATGTATCGAAATATATCAAAGCTAAATTGAAACCTGGGGCCTTCCCCTTTCGTTTGATACCCATATTGTAGGTCAAGTTTAAGGTTTTTGGGCAATCACATTTTCACCGATAACTCAGTTATCGATCAATTTAAAGAAACCTATCGAAGTCCAAATGAAACCTGCAGCCTTCTCCTTTCGTTTTATACCCATATTATAGAGTAATGTTAATTTTTTTGGGCAATCACCGATAACTCAGTTATCGATAAATTTATCGAAATATATCGAAGTCCAAATGAAACCTGGAGATATCTCCTTTCGTTTGAACCCATATTGTAGGGTAAGATAAGGCAATCACATTTTCACCGATAACTCAGTTATCGATCAATTTACCGAAACCTATCGAAGTCCAAATGAAACCTGGAGCTATCTCCTTTTGTTTGATACCCATATTGTAGGGTAAGATAGAGGTTTTCGGGCAATCGCATTTTGACCGATGACTCAGTTATCCATCAATTTATCGAAATATATTGAAGTACAAATGAAACCTGGGCCCTTCCCCTTTCGTTTGATGCCCATATTGTAGGGCAATTTTAAGATTTTTGTGCTATAAAATTTTCACCGATAACTTAGTTATCGATAAATTTATTGAAATATATCGAAGTCCAAATGAAACCTGGAGCTATCTTCTTTCGTTTGATACCCATATTGTAGGGTAATATAGAAATTTTCGGGCAATCGCATTTTGACCGATGACTCAGTTATCGATCAATTTATCGAAACCTATCGAAGTCCAAATGAAACCTGGAGCTATCCCCTTGCGTTTGATACCCATATTGCCGGGTATTATTAAGGTTTTCGGGCAATAGAATTTTGACCGAGAACTTAGTTATCGATCAATTTATCGAAATATATCAAAGCTAAATTGAAACCTGGGGCCTTCTCCTTTCGTTTGATACCCATATTGTAGGTCAAG
Organism: Sphenella marginata; assembly: GCA_951509765.1. Classification (NCBI taxonomy): domain Eukaryota; kingdom Metazoa; phylum Arthropoda; class Insecta; order Diptera; family Tephritidae; genus Sphenella; species Sphenella marginata. The sequence goes on from OX608078.1 coordinate 15,145,540, forward strand.
TTTAAGGTTTTTGGGCAATCACATTTTCACCGATAACTCAGTTATCGATCAATTTATCGAAATATATCGAAGCTAAAATGAAACCTGGGACCTTCCCCTTTCGTTTGATACCCATATTGTACGATCTTTCTATACCTATGTATATGCGAAATATCATAAGTATAGGTTCAATATACTTAGAGTTATATGGAATAAAAAAAATTTCGAAAAGAAACGGTCCCTAGCAGGGTCGGAACCCCCAAAATTAAAAAAAAAATAGCCTATAGCTCCTCTATAAACTGTAGGCGTGCCAAATTTCAACAAAATCCGTCTAGCCATTCTCACGTTTTTGGGGAACAAAAGCAAACGTCTGGACATCCAAACATCCAAACATCCAAACATCGCTACATTCACATTTATAATATTAGTAGGATTTATCGAAATATGTCGAAGTACAAATGAAACCTGGGGCCTTCCCCTTTCGTTTGATACCCATATTGTAGGGCAAGTTTAAGGTTTTTGGGCAATCACATTTTCACCGATAACTCAGTTATCGATCAATTTACCGAAACCTATCGAAGTCCAAATGAAACCTGCGGCCTTCTCCTTTCGTTTTATACCCATATTATAGAGTAATGTTAAGTTTTTTGGGCAATCACCGATAACTCAGTTATCGATAAATTTATCGAAATAGATCGAAGTCCAAATGAAACCTGGAGCTACCCCCTTTCGTTTGATACCCATATTGTAATGTAATATAGAGGTTTTCGGGCAGTCGCATTTTGACCGATAACTCAGTTATCGATCAATTTATCGAAATATATCCAAGTACAAAGGAAACCTGGGGCCTTCCCCTTTCGTTTGATACTCATATTGTAGGTCAAGTTTAAGGTTTTTGGGCAATCACATTTTCACCGATAACTCAGTTATCGATCAATTTATCGAAACCTATCGTAGTCCAAATGAAACCTGCTGCCTTCTCCTTTCGTCTTATACCCATATTATAGAGTAATGTTAATTTTTTTGGGCAATCACCGATAACTCAGTTATCGATAAATTTATCGAAATATATCGAAGTCCAAATGAAACCTGGAGCTATCTCCTTTCGTTTGATACCCATATTGTAGGGTAAAATAGAGGTTTTCGGGCAATCGCATTTTGACCGATGACTCAGTTATCCATCAATTTATCGAAATATATTGAAGTACAAATGAAACCTGGGGCCTTCCCCTTTCGTTTGATGACCATATTGTAGAGTAATGTTAATTTTTTTGGGCAATCACCGATAACTCAGTTATCGATAAATTTATCGAAATATATCGAAGTCCAAATAAAACCTGGAGATATCTCCTTTCGTTTGAACCCATATTGTAGGGTAAGATAGAGGTTTTCGGGCAATCACATTTTCACCGATAACTCAGTTATCGATCAATTTACCGAAACCTATCGAAGTCCAAATGAAACCTGCTGTCTTCTCCTTTCGTTTTATACCCATATTATAGAGTAATGTTAAGTTTTTTGGGCAATCACCGATAACTCAGTTATCGATAAATTTATCGAAATAGATCGAAGTCCAAATGAAACCTGGAGCTATCCCCTTTCGTTTGATACCCATATTGTAATGTAATATATAGGTTTTCGGCCAGTCGCATTTTGACCGATAACTCAGTTATCGATCAATTTATCGAAATATATCGAAGCTAAAATGAAACCTGCTGTCTTCTCCTTTCGTTTTATACCCATATTATAGAGTAATGTTAAGTTTTTTGGGCAATCACCGATAACTCAGTTATTGATCAATTTGTCGAAATATATCGAAGTCTAAATGAAACCTGGAGCTATCTCCTTTGGTTTGATACCCATATTGTAGGGTAATATAGAGGTTTTCGGGCAATCGCATTTTGACCGATAACTTAGTTATTGATCAATTTATCGAAATATATCGAAGCTCCATTGAAACCTGGGGCCTTCCCCTTTCGTTTGATACCCATATTGTAGGTCAAGTTTAAGGTTTTTGGGCAATCACATTTTCACCGATAACTCAGTTATCGATCAATTTACCGAAACCTATCGAAGTCCAAATGAAACCTGCAGCCTTCTCCTTTCGTTTTATACCCATATTATAGAGTAATGTTAATTTTTTTGGGCAATCACCGATAACTCAGTTATCGATCAATTTATCGAAATATATCCAAGTACAAAGGAAACCTGGGGCCTTCCCCTTTCGTTTGATGCTCATATTGTAGGTCAAGTTTAAGGTTTTTGGGCAATAACATTTTCACCGATAACTCAGTTATCGATCAATTTATCGAAACCTATCGTAGTACAAATGAAACCTGCTGTCTTCTCCTTTCGTTTTATACCCATACTAGCAAACCCGGCAGACGTTGTCCTGCCCAAACACTAACTTGTTTGCATTTAAAATATGTATGCGATTCGCCTTCCTAATTTCAGCTCCACATCCTTCTCTCCGTCCATCCTCTTCATATGCTTTTGTCTTTTCATATTGCTTTTTAACTGTCATCCATATACCTATCCCTTTCTCAATCCCAATCCCAAAAGGATTTAAAATGACTCCATTTTAAAAATCGCATCAAGACCTTTTATTTTAGACCCATTTTTTCACAAAAACCTTCTAGCTCCAATTTTGGTCTACGTTTTGGTTAATATCTAAAAACCTTCGTTTTATGTTGGAAAATAGCTAAAACATGTTAAATCATTTGTCAGCACCTTTCATTTGATACCCATATCATACCAATACCATCGAGGGCCCCTCCTGGTTGACATTTTGACCAATATCTCGAAAACGGGCTCAAATTGAAAGAACACTTTATAAGGTTATCCTGGCCAACATTTTGATGGAAATCTCCAAAACCTTTCCAAATGCCTTTATTTTTTTAGCGTATAACCATCTCGAGCGGATACAAAATTTACCTTCCAAATTTAGTTATGTGTATTAGGTCCAGCCGTTCTCAAAATAGATGTTTCCATAAATGAAGCAAAGTCCAAATGAAACCTGTGGCCTTCCCCTTTCTTTTTATACCAATTTTGTGCGAATATTCCAAAGTTTACCCGAAAGCACATTTTGACCGATAACTCTGTTATCGATAAATATATCGAATTGAACCAAAGTCCAAATGAAAGCTGTGGTCTTCCCCTTTCGTTTGATACAAATTTTGTGCGAATATCCCAAAGTTTACCCGAAACCACATTTTGACCGATAACTCTGTTATCGATAAATATATCGAATTGAACCAAAGTCCAAATGAAAGCTGTGGTCTTCCCATTTCGTTTGATATACATTTTGTGCGAATATTCCTAAGTTTACCCGAAACCACATTTTGATCGATAACTTTGTTATCGATAAATATATCCAATTGAACCAAAGTCCAAATGAAAGCTGTGGTCTTCGCCTTTCGTTTGATACCAATTTTGTGCGAATATTCCAAAGTTTACCCGAAACCACATTTTGACCGATAACTTAGTTATCGATAAATATATCGAATTGAGCCAAAGTCCAAATGAAAACTGTGGTCTTCCCCTTTCGATTGATACCAATTTTGTGCGAATACTTCAAATTTTACGGAAAACAACATTTTGGCCGATAACTCTATTATCGATAAATTTATCGAAATTTCATGATGCCTGTTACCTATTCTACACTCCTAAGAAGCTGTCTGCCAAATTTCGTAATGATCGCGCCATTTGTACAGACGATAAAGAACCACAAACATCCGCAGTCACTCACAAACTTACGTTTTTATATATTAGTAAGATTATAGAGTAATGTTAATTTTTTTTGGGCAATCACCGATAACTCAGTTATCGATAAATTTATCGAAATATATCGAAGTCCAAATGAAACCTGGAGCTATCTCCTTTCGTTTGATACCCATATTGTAGGGTAAAATGGAGGTTTTCGGGCAATCGCATTTTGACCGATGACTCAGTTATCCATCAATTTATCGAAATATATTGAAGTACAAATGAAACCTGGGGCCTTCCCCTTTCGTTTGATGCCCATATTGTAGGGCAATTTTAAGATTTTTGTGCAATAAAATTTTCACCGATAACTTAGTTATCGATAAATTTATCGAAATATATCGAAGTATAAATGAAACCTGGAGCTATCTTCTTTCGTTTGATACCCATATTGTACGTCAAGTTTAAGATTTTTGTGCAATAAAATTTTCACCGATAACTTAGTTATCGATAAATTTATCGAAATATATCGAAGTATAAATGAAACCTGGAGCTATCTTCTTTCGTTTGATACCCATATTGTACGTCAAGTTTAAGATTTTTGTGCAATAAAATTTTCACCGATAACTTAGTTATCGATAAATTTATCGAAATATATCGAAGTATAAATGAAACCTGGAGCTATCTTCTTTCGTTTGATACCCATATTGTAGGGTAATATAGAAGTTTTCGGGCAATCACATTTTGACCGATGACTCAGTTATCGATCAATTTATCGAAACCTATCGAAGTCTAAATGAAACCTGGAGCTATCCCCTTTCGTTTGATACCCATATTGCCGGGTATTATTAAGGTTTTCGGGCAATAGAATTTTGACCGATAACTTAGTTATCGATCAATTTATCGAAATATATCAAAGCTAAATTGAAACCTGGGGCCTTCTCCTTTCGTTTGATACCCATATTGTACGTCAAGTTTAAGGTTTTTGGGCAATCACATTTTCACCGATAACTCAGTTATCGATCAATTTATCGAAACCTATCGAAGTCCAAATGAAACCTGCAGCCTTCTCCTTTCGTTTTATACCCATATTATAGAGTAATGTTAATTTTTTTGGGCAATCACCGATAACTCAGTTATCGATCAATTTATCGAAATATATCCAAGTACAAAGGAAACCTGGGCCCTTCCCCTTTCGTTTGATACCCATATTGTACGATCTTTCTATACCTATATGCGAAATATCATAAGTATAGGTTCAATATACTTAGAGTTATATGGAATAAAAAAAATTTCGAAAAGAAACGGTCCCTAGCAGGGTCGGAACCCCCAAAATTAAAAAAAAAATAGCCTATAGCTCCTTCCAGACTATAACCTGTAGGCGTGCCAAATTTCAACAAAATCCGTCTAGCCATTCTCACGTTTTTAGGGAACAAAAGTAAACGTCTGGACATCCAAACATCCAAACATCCAAACATCCAAACATCGCTACATTCACATTTATAATATTAGTAGGATTTATCGAAATATGTCGAAGTACAAATGAAACTTGGGGTCTTCCCCTTTCGTTTGATACCCATATTGTAGGGCAAGTTTAAGGTTTTTGGGCAATCACATTTTCACCGATAACTCAGTTATCGATCAATTTACCGAAACCTATCGAAGTCCAAATGAAACCTGCGGCATTCTCCTTTCGATTTATACCCATATTATAGAGTTATGTTAAGTTTTTGGGCAATCACCGATAACTCAGTTATCGATAAATTTATCGAAATAGATCGAAGTCCAAATGAAACCTGGAGCTATCCCCTTTCGTTTGATACCCATATTGTAATGTAATATAGAGGTTTTCGGGCAGTCGAATTTTGACCGATAACTTAGTTATCGATCAATTTATCGAAATATATCAAAGCTAAATTGAAACCTGGGGCCATCCCCTTTCGTTTGATACCCATATTGTAGGTCAAGTTTAAGGTTTTTGGGCAATCACATTTTCACCGATAACTCAGTTATCGATCAATTTATCGAAACCTATCGTAGTCCAAATGAAACCTGCTGCCTTCTCCTTTCGTTTTATACCCATATTATAGGGTAATGTTAAGTTTTTTGGGCAATCACCGATAACTCAGTTATCGATAAACTTATCGAAATATATCGAAGTCTTAATGAAACCTGGAGCTATCTCCTTTCGTTTGATACCCATATTGTAGGGTAATATAGAGGTTTTCGGGCAATCGCATTTTGACCGATAACTTAGTTATCGATCAATTTATCGAAATATTACGAAGCTAAAATGAAACCTGGGGCCTTCCCCTTTCGTTATATGGAATAAAGAAAATTTCGAAAAGAAACGGTCCCTAGCAGGGTCGGAACCCCCAAAATTAAAAAAAAAATAGCCTATAGCTCCTTCCAGACTATAACCTGTAGGCGTGCTAAATTTCAACAAAATCCGTCTAGCCATTCTCCTAGTTTTTAGGGAACAAAAGCAAACGTCTGGACATCCAAACATCCAAACATTCAAACATCCAAACATCGCTCCATTCACATTTATAATATTAGTAGGATTATTGCCTACTGAAGAATTTACCAAATTCGAATATATTGAAAATTTTGAAAAAAGAGTATTGAAAACCGGTTTTCAAAAATTTTATTTTGCGGTATTCGTTGGTAACGTTAGGGGGTCTTTCAAGAATTCAATTTTGACAAATTGTGCCAGGATGAATTCAACTTCAAATGTTGATTTGATACAACATTGTAGGGTAATATTAAGGTTTTTCTGCAATCGCATTTTTACCGATAACTCAGTTATAGATAAATTTATCGAAATATGTCGAAGTACAAATGAAACCTGGGGCCTTCCCCTTTCGTTTGATACCCATATTGTAGGGCAAGTTCAAGGTTTTTGGGCAATCACATTTTCACCGATAACTCAGTTATCGATCAATTTACCGAAACCTATCGAAGTCCAAATGAAACCTGCTGTCTTCTCCTTTCGACTTATACCCATATTATAGAGTATTGTTAAGTTTTTTGGGCAATCACCGATAACTCAGTTACCGATAAATTTATCGAAATAGATCGAAGTCCGAATGAAACCTGGAGCTATCCCCTTTCGTTTGATACCCATATTGTAATGTAATATAGAGGTTTTCGGGCAGTCGCATTTTGACCGATAACTCAGTTATCGATCAATTTATCGAAATATATCCAAGTACAAAGGAAACCTGGGGCCTTCCCCTTTCGTTTGATGCTCATATTGTAGGTCAAGTTTAAGGTTTTTGGGCAATCACATTTTCACCGATAACTCAGTTATCGATCAATTTATCGAAACCTACCGTAGTCCAAATGAAACCTGCTGCCTTCTCCTTTCGTTTTATACCCATATTATAGAGTAATGTTAATTTTTTTGGGCAATCACCGATAACTCAGTTATCGATAAATTTATCGAAATATATCGAAGTCCAAATGAAACCTGGAGCTATCTCCTTTCGTGTGATACCCATATTGTAGGGTAAAATAGAGGCTTTCGCGCAATCGCATTTTGACCGATAACTCAGTTATCCATCAATTTATCGAAATATATTGAAGTACAAATGAAACCTGGGGCCTTCCCCTTTCGTTTGATGCCCATATTGTAGGGCAACTTTAATATTTTTGTGCAATAACATTTTCACCGATAACTTAGTTATCGATAAATTTATCGAAATATATCGAAGTCCAAATGAAACCTGGAGCTATCTTCTTTCGTTTGATACCCATATTGTAGGGTAGTATAGAAGTTTTCGCGCAATCGCATTTGGACCGATAACTCAGTTATCGATCAATTTCTCGAAACCTATCGAAGTCCAAATGAAACCTGGAGCTATCCCCTTTCGTTTGATACCCATATTGCCGGGTATTATTAAGGTTTACGGGCAATCGAATTTTGACCGATAACTTAGTTATCGATCAATTTATCGAAACATATCAAAGCTAAATTGAAACCTGGGGCCTTCCCCTTTCATTTGATACCCATATTGTAGGTCAAGTTTAAGGTTTTTGGGCAATCACATTTTCAACGATAACTCAGTTATCGATCAATTTACCGAAACCTATCGAAGTCCAAATGAAACCTGCAGCCTTCTCCTTTCGTTTTATACCCATATTATAGAGCAATGTTAATTTTTTTGGGCAATCACCGATAACTCAGTTATCGATAAATTTATCGAAATATATCGAAGTCCAAATGAAACCTGGAGATATCTCCTTTCGTTTGAACCCATATTGTAGGGTAAGATAGAGGTTTTCGGGCAATCACATTTTCACCGATAACTCAGTTATCGATCAATTTACCGAAACCTATCGAAGTGCAAATGAAACCTGATGTCTTCTCCTTTCGTTTTATACCCATATTATAGAGTAATGTTAAGTTTTTTGGGCAATCACCGATAACTCAGTTATCGATAAATTTATCGAAATAGATCGAAGTCCAAATGAAACCTGGAGCTATCCCCTTTCGTTTGATACCCATATTGTAATGTAATATAGAGGTTTTCGGGCAGTCGCATTTTGACCGATAACTCAGTTCACATTTTCACCTTCCCCTTTCGTTTGATACCCATATTGTAGGTCAAGTTTAAGGTTTTTGGGCATTCACATTTTCACCGATAACTCAGTTATCGATCAATTTATCGAAACCTATCGTAGTCCAAGTGAAACCTGCTGCCTTCTCCTTTCGTTTTATACCCATATTATAGAGTAATGTTAAGTTTTTTGGGCAATCACCGATAACTCAGTTATCGATAAGTTATAGATAAATTTATCGAAAAATGTCGAAGTACAAATGAAACCTGGGGCCTTCCCCTTTCGTTCGATACCCATATTGTAGGGCAAGTTTAAGGTTTTTGGGCAATCACATTTTCACCGATAACTCAGTTATCGATCAATTTACCGAAACCTATCGAAGTCCAAATGAAACCTGGGGCCTTCTCCTTTCGTTTTATACCCATATTATAGAGTAATGTTAAGTTTTTTGGGCAATCACCGATAACTCAGTTATCGATAAATTTATCGAAATATATAGAAGTCCAAATGAAACCTGGGGCCTTCCCCTTTCGTTTGATGCCCATATTGTAGGGCAACTTTAAGATTTTTGTGCAATAACATTTTCACCGATAACTTAGTTATCGATAAATTTATCGAAATATATCGAAGTCCAAATGAAACCTGGAGCTATCTTCTTTCGTTTGATACCCATATTGTAGGGTAATATAGAAGTTTTCGCGCAATCGCATTTGGACCGATAACTCAGTTATCGATCAATTTATCGAAATATATCAAAGCTAAATTGAAACCTGGGGCCTTCCCCTTTCGTTTGATACCCATATTGTAGGTCAAGTTTAAGGGTTTTGGGCAATCACATTTTCACCGATAACTCAGTTATCGATCAATTTATCGAAACCTATCGTAGTCCAAATGAAACCTGCTGCCTTCTTCTTTCGTTTTATACCCATATTATAGGGTAATGTTAAGTTTTTTGGGCAATCACCGATAACTCAGTTATCGATAAACTTATCGAAATATATCGAAGTCCAAATGAAACCTGGAGCTATCTCCTTTCGTTTGATACCCATATTGTAGGGTAATATAGAGGTTTTCGGCCAATCGCATTTTGACCGATAACTTAGTTATCGATCAATTTATCGAAATATATCGAAGCTAAAATGAAACCTGGGGCCTTCCCCTTTCGTTTGATACCCATATTGTACGATCTTTATATACCTATATGCGAAATATCATAAGTATAGGTTCAATATACTTAGAGTTATATGGAATAAAGAAAAATTCCAAAAGAAACAGTCCCTAGCAGGGTCGGAACCCCCAAAATTAAAAAAAAAATAGCCTATAGCTCCTTCCAGACTATAACCTGTAGGCGTGCCAAATTTCAACAAAATCCGTTTAGCCATTCTCACGTTTTTAGGGAACAAAAGCAAACGTCTGGACATCCAAACATCCAAACATCCAAACATCCAAACATACAAACATCCAAACATCCAAACATCGCTACATTCACATTTATAATATTAGTAAGATTATTGCCTACTGAAGAATTTACCAAATTCGAATATTTTGAAAATTTTGAAAAAAAACCGGTTTTCAAAAATTTTCTTTTGCGGTATTCGTTGGTAACGTTAGGGGGCCTTTCAAGAATTCAATTTTGACAAATTGTGCCAGGATGAATGCAAATTCAAATGTTGATTTGATACAATATTGTAGGCAGGGTTCGAATTTGCACGCACGCACACAGCACACACACGCGTGCAAAAAAATGCTCACCAAAATTTTTAGCTCATGCACATGAGCTGTGCTTTTAAAAAACATATTTAGCACACAGCACGTGTGTGTGCAGTTTGAAACATAGCACTGCTACGAGTGTGTGTTTTTTATTGAAAATATAAAAGCACATACTCATGCGTGTGTTTTTTTATTTATTTGCTCTCAAATTTTTCTATTGATTTTTATATGGCAGTAAAAAATGTGTGTGTTTTGTTTTTGAAATAGAAACGTGCGTGTACAACTGCAAGTTTTTTCTACACTCAGCACGAGAGTTCGTGCATAAATATTTTATATAAAAGCACACACATGTGCATGTGCCTAATTCGTATCAGCACACACGTGAGCTGTGTGCTACAAAATTTTTCTGGTAGCACATAGCACATGTGTAAGAGCGAAAAATATACAAATGTGCTGCACACGTGCGTGCAAATTCGAACCCTGATTGCAGGGTAATATTAAGGTTTTTCTGCAATCGCATTTTGACCGATAACTTAGTTATCGATCAATTTATCGAAATATATCGAAGCTAAAATGAAACCTGGGGCCTTCCCCTTTCGTTTGATACCCATATTGTACGATCTTTATATACTTATATGCGAAATATCATAAGTATAGGTTCAATATACTTAGAGTTATATGGAATAAAGAAAAATTCCAAAAGAAACGGTCCTTAGCAGGGTCGGAACCCCCAAAATTAAAAAAAAATAGCCTATAGCTCCTTCCAGACTATAACCTGTAGGCGTGCTAAATTTCAACAAAATCCGTCTAGCCATTCTCACGTTTTTAGGGAACAAAAGCAAACGTCTGGACATCCAAACATCCAAACATTCAAACATCCAAACATACAAACATCCAAACATCGCTACATTCACATTTATAATATTAGTAGGATTATTGCCTACTGAAGAATTTACCAAATTCGAATATTTTGAAAATTTTGAAAAAAGAGTATTGAAAACCGGTTTTCAAAAATTTTCGTTTGCGGCAAGGCATATCCAATAGGTAGAAGCAGGAGGAGAAATGCAACCCTGCTATACATTTTGTTGTTGCTTGAAGAAACTTTATTGTCAAATAAAACCGATATTGACAACTCAATTGAATTAAATTTTTATGAAAAATCCATGGCATACCTTGAAAAATCAAATTTTTTCTTCGGCTAAGAATAAAAAAAAAAAAAAAAAACCCAATATAAACAAAGTTTGATAGTTAAGAATCTAGTGTAGAAAAAAAGAAATTTTATCAGCTGTGCGGGTGATTTTACCTATGTTACTATGCCATGGTTTGCGGTATTCGTTGGTAACGTTAGGGGGCCTTTCAAGAATTCAATTTTGACAAATTGTGCCAGGATGAATGCAAATTCAAATGTTGATTTGATACAATATTGTAGGGTAATATTAAGGTTTTCTGCAATCGCATTTTGACCAATAACTTAGTTGTCGATAAATTTATCGAAATATATCGGAGTCCAAATGAAACCTGGGGCCATCCTTACCTATGTACATATATGCGAAATATCATAAGTATAGGTCAAGTATACTCAGAATTGTATGGGGTAGAAAAATATCAAAAAGTAATGGTCCCTAGAAGCGTCCGAACCCCCAAAATTTATAAAAAAAAATAGCCTATAACTTCTTCCAGACTATAACCTGTATGCGTTCCTAACTTCATCAAAATCCGTCTTGCCATTCTCACGTGATTGAGTAACAGAAGCAAACGTCTGGACATCCAAACATCGCTACATTCACATTTATAATATTAGTATGATTATTGCTACTGAAGAATTTACCAAATTTTGAAAAAGAATATTGAAAACTTGTTTTCAAAAATGTTCTTTTGAGGTATTCGTTGGTAACGTTAGGGGGCCTTTCAAGAATTCAATTTTGACAAATTGTGCCAGGATGAATTCAACTTCAAATGTTGATTTGATACAATATTGTATTGTACTATTAAGGTTTTTCTGCAATCGCATTTTTACCGATAACTCAGTTATAGATAAATTTATCGAAAAATGTCGAAGAACAAATGAAACCTGGGGCCTTCCCCTTTCGTTTGATACCCATATTGTAGGGCAAGTTTAAGGTTTTTGGGCAATCACATTTTCACCGATAACTCAGTTATCGATCAATTTACCGAAACCTATCGAAGTCCAAATGAAACCTGCTGTCTTCTCCTTTCGTTTTATACCCATATTGTACGATCTTTCTATACCTATATGCGAAATATCATAAGTATAGGTTCAATATACTTAGAGTTATATGGAATAAAAACTAGTAAGGAAGTCTAAGTTCGGGTGTAACCGAACATTAAATACCTAGTAGTGATCTGTTTTGGTATCCTAATTTACTCAGGTCTATTTTAATACATACCTGAAAATTTGTTATAAAGGCAACTGATTGTTTTCGATAAAAACACTTCTGTTGTGAGTGGTAAATTAAATTATTACTAAATAACAAAATGTAAATACCTTTCCTCAATTTCATGAAAGGTATGAAAATAAAAAAAATTAATAAAAAAAAAGGCAGTAGGGTGTTAACTACTTGCCCGTAAATCTTGCTTGTTTGTTATTCGATTTGCGTAATTTTTGGCAGGAATATACTACATACTATTGGGGACCCTCTCACAAAATTTCATTGAAATACATTCTTGAAATTCCAAGCAATCGCTTTTGAAAATAGCAGAGCTTTTATGCTAAAAAGTGGGCGGCGCCACGCCTACTTCACCAAAATCGACAAAATTTTTGTACAGTTCAGTTTTGCTTAAAAGGCTTATTATGTGCGTAAAATCTTATTTATATAACTTATACAATTATTGAAATATCGCGATTTTAAGTTTACGAAGAAATTTTTTAGAACTGTGTTCAAAAAGTGGGCGTGTCCGTTCTCCGATTTTGTTTATTTTTACAGCAAAGAGTAAGCTTTATATGCTGAACACTTTCTCTAAATATCGTTTCAATAAGTCAATTTTTACCGGAGTTATGGCATGGAAAGTTTTGTGGAATAATCCCCCAAAAATTTTGTGCTTTCGACTTTCTTTGCCCACGAACACTTCAGAGGTGAAATGGAAATTATATACAGCTAGTTTAAGCAAAGTTATAGCATATTCAATATATCTATGATCCTTTTCAAAATCTTTCGTATAAAATTGGGCGTGGACCTAACCCGATTTCGCTAATTTTTTTTCGAAATATTGCCTGTATTAATATACATATATATGTGTGCTGAATTTTATTTTGCTATCTTGAGCGGTTTTTGATTTATGATTAATAATATTTCCAAATTTGACTATATCAAAAGTGGGCGGTGCCACGCCCCTTTTTAAAAATTTCTTCAAAAATGTATTTGTTGCCTTAACGCTAAAGTGCACACCAAATATTATCCTTATAGGTGTATTATGTACTGAATAATCACTCTTTTTGTATTTTCCAAAATATTATATATATAGAAAGAGGGCGTGGCTTTTAACCGATTTTGCCTATTTTCAATAGCGCTCGGAGATAAGTGAAAAGGAACCTACATACCAAATTTCATTGAGATATCTCAAGATTTACTCAAGTTATCGTGTTTACAGACGGACGGACGGACGGACGGACATGGCTCAATCAATTTCTCTTTTCCTCCTGAACATTTTGATATATATAAGTCAATATTTATCTCGATTCGTTTATGCCGTTACATACTACCGTTATGCGAATGAAGTTAATATACCTTGTGTGCGAAGCACTACTAGGTATAAAAATTTCGAAAAGAAACGGTCCCTAGCAGGGTCGGAACCCCCAAAATTAAAAAAAAAAAATAGCCTATAGCTCCTTCCATACTATATCCTGTAGGCGTGCTAAATTTCAACAAAATCCGTCTAGCCATTCTCACGTTTTTAGGGAACAAAAGCAAACGTCTGGACATCCAAACATCCAAACATTCAAACATCCAAACATACAAACATCCAAACATCGCTACATTCACATTTATAATATTAGTAGGATTATTGCCTACTGAAGAATTTACCAAATTCGAATATTTTGAAAAAAGAGTATTGAAAACCGGTTTTCAAAAATTTTCGTTTGCGGTATTCGTTGGTAGCGTTAGGGGGCCTTTCAAGAATTCAATTTTGACAAATTGTGCCAGGATGAATGCAAATTCAAATGTTGATTTGATACAATATTGTAGCGTAATATTAAGGTTTTCTGCAATCGCATTTTGACCAATAACTCAGTTGTCGATAAATTTATCGAAATATGAGCCCTTTAAAGCACAAGTGGTATAACTCCACTTTTTTTTTTTTTTTAGTTAGGCATGGTACTGTATGGAGAAAAATGTATTCTATTTAATGCGATAACGTGGTAGCTTCTAGTTCCCATAGCATCCTCATAAAAAGTAGAAATTACCTTTGGGGTCACTCCTGGTCCACGTTTTGGTCAATATTTTCGGAGCGGACTCACCTATGTACCTAAAAACCCCTCCTTTTTAAAACCCCAAGCAACCCCTTTAATTTGATACCCATATCGCATAAAGACCTTCTAAGGTAACCAGTGTTGCCATTTTAGCCGTTTTCCGGCTAGATCAGCCGTTTTTTTTTTCCATTTAGCCGGGAAAATTTGAATCTAGCCGCTAGCCGTTTTTTAGCCGTTTTTTTTATATTTTTTTAGCCGTTTTAGCCGTTTTTAGTTTTTTTGCCAATGTAACAAACAATTACATTTGAATGAATGGGAAGTCGTGGGTTCCACTGTAGAATTTTGGACACAAGTTCGGGAGTATAAAAATGCTTTAGGGGAAAATCCTTTTGCTGCTCTTGCTATATTTGTGTTTGAATTTTTAGTATTGCCTTTTTAGTATTGCCACCATGAAAAAACAAAGCAGCGTAATAGAATTACTGAAAAAATGCTAAATTCAATTTTGTATGTAAGATATGGACTCAAAAGGGAAAATAAGTGCTGTCATGACTTCATAATAACTAAAGATCTCGTTACGCTTATGAATAACTCTAGCATTTATGATAGTTCAGAGCAAGATATAGAAAATTGTGATATAGAAATATTGTAAAATGTATATATATATATGTACATTTCCCACAAATTTATTAATTTTTTTTTTTTTTCATTTTATGCCATGAAAGTATATGTTATTTAAAATATATTCGTTACCTGATGCGTTATTTTATTGCGACTTTTCATTAAGTCACATTATTTTTAAAACAGTAAGCTCTGCTTAAAATTTTGCTCGTTCTACCTTTTATATAAGCACATCTATGTAATAGATATAACAAATATATGTAAATGTAAGCTTTATATTGAGGCTATTTTAAAAAATACAGATTTGAATTGTTGAACTATTATAGCTCTGTATATTAGGATGCAAAGCATCTGTATAAGAAACTTTTTTTTATTGTTATGAAATTGGAGGCATTTTCTCAAGTAAACCTTAAAATTCATCTAAATTTTTTAAACAAAATTTTTGTTTAGAGTGAACTTTTATATTTAAGGCTAGATGAGAAACACTCCTTTACATTGTAAAATATTTATATCATTTGTTTTAATGACAAAACAACGAATAAAACATGTGAAAATTTGACTTAAAACTGTTAGCTTTAGCGGTACAAACAAAGAGTACAAATAACTTAATCACCCCTATTCTGCATTTCGACTTGGATCGAAAATTTCTCCGCTTGGCAACTTTGGTATTCTGCGTTTCAATTCCGCTACGTTCAACTTCGAAACTTCCAATTCTGCTAATTCTGCACTTCGATCGTAGCTACGTTTTTCTACGTTGGAATTTTGTTGGCGTATAAATGCTTGTTTTTTATTTTGCAAACAATTTACGATTAATTCCCGCGATTTTTTGTTGAAATTCTTGAAATTTAAGTAAAACTCGTATGTAAAAGTTGTAAAACGCTCGCTATATTTTGTTTTTGTGCTCTAATGATGTTTTTTGATATGTTTGCAGGGTAATTGTTTGCGACTGGTGGCGAGTACTAATATTTGTCCAAAAATGTAGGGAGGGATATCAAAAGACGCTTTTCGATGCCAGGAATGTGAATCCGCCTACGGAGATCTAATATTTTTGGACGCGCATTAGCATCGGCACCGGTTGTAAACAATTAAAAATTGGACTAGCATTCAAAACACCAAACAATATTACTAACAAAATTAAAACTAAGGTAATGGCTTTGACTTTGCCATTATATCCAAACGTGCACCGGCGGCCACTCCATAGCACCCACTCTGTAAACTTCTTTGTCAGTTCCGGGGCGGCCAATGTCTTCCTCCAGCGAAAAGTACCACCTGATGTCAGACTTAACACTGACATGTGTAATGTTTGCTCGGCGTATGGTGTGGCCCCACGATGCGACGCCAACCATCTGTGTACCTGGTCGGCAAAGCGCACTCTTCTAGCACTAGCTCTATGGAAAATACCAGCTACCTACTGACGATATGGTAACATCCACCAACAGTGTCCTCTTGCTTTTTGTTGGTCCTTCGTTGTCTGCTACAATCAGTCAATAGATATATAAAATTTCACTCAATTTATTCAATAATGCTCAAACATATACAATTAAGTCTATAAATCATAATAAAGCTTTACTTTTATTTCAAAAGTAATAATTTGTGTAATTTAAATTGCTTTGTTATGTTTAAATTTCACACATTCCAAGGCAAACAGCTGACTTCGAAAAACTTATAGCTCTTCCTCTTTTTCTTTCGATCCAAGCGTAACTCAGAATGCATATTTACGATCCAAGCGGAGCGTAGAGCGGGAACGTAATTGTTATGCAGAATAGGGGTGAATATTATAAAATATTTATATTATATGTTTTCATGAAAAAAATCGAATAAAACGTGTGAAAAGTTGATTCAAAATTTTTAGCCGTTTTTTCGGCCAAAATTGTAATTTTTCTCGCCGAAATTATTTTTTTAGCCGTTTTTAGCCGTTTTTTTTTCGATCTAGCCGGATTGCTCGAAAAAATTCTGGCAACACTGAAGGTAACCCCGTCTCACATTTTGACCGATATCTCGAAATCTCGTATAATTTTTAAACTTTTTATACCTAGTAGTGCTTCGCACACAAGGTATATTAACTTCATTCGCCTAACGGTAGTATGTAACGGCATAAACGAATCGAGATAAATATTGACTTATATATATCAAAATGTTCAGGAGGAAAAGAGAAATTGATTGAGCCATGTCCGTCCGTCCGTCCGTCCGTCTGTAAACACGATAGCTTGAGTAAATCTTGAGATATCTCAATGAAATTTGGTATGTAGGTTCCTTTTCACTTATCTCCGAGCGCTATTGAAAATAGGCAAAATCGGTTAAAAGCCACGCCCTCTTTCTATATATATAATATTTTGGAAAATACAAAAAGAGTGATTATTCAGTACATAATACACCTATAAGGATAATATTTGGTGTGCACTTTAGCGTTAAGGCAACAAATACATTTTTGAAGAAATTTTGAAAAAGGGGCGTGGCACCGCCCACTTTTGATAAAGTCAAATTTGGAAATATTATTAATCATAAATAAAAAACCGCTCAAGATAGCAAAATAAAATTCAGCACACATATATATATTAATACAGGCAATATTTCGAAAAAAAATTAGCGAAATCGGGTTAGGTCCACGCCCAACTTTATACGAAAGATTTTGAAAAGGATCATAGATATATTGAATATGCTATAACTTTGCTTAAACTAGCTGTATATAATTTCTATTTCACCTCTGAAGTGTTCGTGGGCAAAGAAAGTCGAAAGCACAAAATTTTTGGAAAATGGGCGTGGCCCCGCCCCTTTATGGGGGATTATTCCACAAAACTTTCCATGCCATAACTCCGGTAAAAATTGACTTATTGAAACGATATTTAGAGAAAGTGTTCAGCATATAAAGCTTACTCTTTGCTGTAAAAATAAACAAAATCGGATAACGGACACGCCCATTTTTTGAACACAGTTCTAAAAAATTTCTTCGTAAACTTAATATCGCGATATTTCAATAATTGTATAAGTTATATAAATAAGATTTTACGCACATAATAAGCCTTTTAAGCAAAACCGAACTGTACAAAAATTTTGTCGATTTTGGTGAAGTAGGCGTGGCGCCGCCCACTTTTTAGCATAAAAGCTCTGCTATTTTCAAAAGCGATTGCTTGGAATTTCAAGAATGTATTTCAATGAAATGTTGTGAGAGGGTTCCCAATAGTATGTAGTATACTCCTGCCAAAAATTACGCAAATCGAATAACAAGCAAGCAAGATTTACGGGCAAGTAGTTAACACCCTACTGCCTTTTTATACCTAGTAGTGCTTCGCACACAAGGTATATTAACTTCATTCGCCTAACGGTAGTATGTAACGGCATAAACGAATCGAGATAAATATTGACTTATATATATCAAAATGTTCAGGAGGAAAAGAGAAATTGATTGAGCCATGTCCGTCCGTCCGTCCGTCCACTCTCCACTTTTTTTTTTTTTTTAGTTAGGCATGGTACTGTATGGAGAAAAATGTATTCTATTTAATGCGATAACGTGGTAGCTTCTAGTTCCCATAGCATCCTCATAAAAAGTAGAAATTACCTTTGGGGTCACTCCTGGTCCACGTTTTGGTCAATATTTTCGGAGCGGACTCACCTATGTACCTAAAAACCCCTCCTTTTTAAAACCCCAAGCAACCCCTTTAATTTGATACCCATATCGCATAAAGACCTTCTAAGGTAACCCCGTCTCACATTTTGACCGATATCTCGAAATCTCGTATAATTTTTAAACTTTTTATACCTAGTAGTGCTTCGCACACAAGGTATATTAACTTCATTCGCCTAACGGTAGTATGTAACGGCATAAACGAATCGAGATAAATATTGACTTATATATATCAAAATGTTCAGGAGGAAAAGATAAATTGATTGAGCCATGTCCGTCCGTCCGTCCGTCCGTCTGTAAACACGATAGCTTGAGTAAATCTTGAGATATCTCAATGAAATTTGGTATGTAGGTTCCTTTTCACTTATCTCCGAGCGCTATTGAAAATAGGCAAAATCGGTTAAAAGCCACGCCCTCTTTCTATATATATAATATTTTGGAAAATACAAAAAGAGTGATTATTAGTACATAATACACCTATAAGGATAATATTTGGTGTGCACTTTAGCGTTAAGGCAACAAATACATTTTTGAAGAAATTTTGAAAAAGGGGCGTGGCACCGCCCACTTTTGATATAGTCAAATTTGGAAATATTATTAATCATAAATAAAAAACCGCTCAAGATAGCAAAATAAAATTCAGCACACATATATATATTAATACAGGCAATATTTCGAAAAA
Organism: Sphenella marginata; assembly: GCA_951509765.1. Taxonomy (NCBI): domain Eukaryota; kingdom Metazoa; phylum Arthropoda; class Insecta; order Diptera; family Tephritidae; genus Sphenella; species Sphenella marginata. Next base: position 15,164,845 of record OX608078.1, read on the forward strand.
AAATTAGCGAAATCGGGTTAGGTCCACGCCCAACTTTATACGAAAGATTTTGAAAAGGATCATAGATATATTGAATATGCTATAACTTTGCTTAAACTAGCTGTATATAATTTCTATTTCACCTCTGAAGTGTTCGTGGGCAAAGAAAGTCGAAAGCACAAAATTTTTGGAAAATGGGCGTGGCCCCGCCCCTTTATGGGGGATTATTCCACAAAACTTTCCATGCCATAACTCCGGTAAAAATTGACTTATTGAAACGATATTTAGAGAAAGTGTTCAGCATATAAAGCTTACTCTTTGCTGTAAAAATAAACAAAATCGGATAACGGACACGCCCATTTTTTGAACACAGTTCTAAAAAATTTCTTCGTAAACTTAAAATCGCGATATTTCAATAATTGTATAAGTTATATAAATAAGATTTTACGCACATAATAAGCCTTTTAAGCAAAACCGAACTGTACAAAAATTTTGTCGATTTTGGTGAAGTAGGCGTGGCGCCGCCCACTTTTTAGCATAAAAGCTCTGCTATTTTCAAAAGCGATTGCTTGGAATTTCAAGAATGTATTTCAATGAAATGTTGTGAGAGGGTTCCCAATAGTATGTAGTATACTCCTGCCAAAAATTACGCAAATCGAATAACAAGCAAGCAAGATTTACGGGCAAGTAGTTAACACCCTACTGCCTTTTTATACCTAGTAGTGCTTCGCACACAAGGTATATTAACTTCATTCGCCTAACGGTAGTATGTAACGGCATAAACGAATCGAGATAAATATTGACTTATATATATCAAAATGTTCAGGAGGAAAAGAGAAATTGATTGAGCCATGTCCGTCCGTCCGTCCGTCCACTCTCCACTTTTTTTTTTTTTTTAGTTAGGCATGGTACTGTATGGAGAAAAATGTATTCTATTTAATGCGATAACGTGGTAGCTTCTAGTTCCCATAGCATCCTCATAAAAAGTAGAAATTACCTTTGGGGTCACTCCTGGTCCACGTTTTGGTCAATATTTTCGGAGCGGACTCACCTATGTACCTAAAAACCCCTCCTTTTTAAAACCCCAAGCAACCCCTTTAATTTGATACCCATATCGCATAAAGACCTTCTAAGGTAACCCCGTCTCACATTTTGACCGATATCTCGAAATCTCGTATAATTTTTAAACTTTTTATACCTAGTAGTGCTTCGCACACAAGGTATATTAACTTCATTCGCCTAACGGTAGTATGTAACGGCATAAACGAATCGAGATAAATATTGACTTATATATATCAAAATGTTCAGGAGGAAAAGATAAATTGATTGAGCCATGTCCGTCCGTCCGTCCGTCCGTCTGTAAACACGATAGCTTGAGTAAATCTTGAGATATCTCAATGAAATTTGGTATGTAGGTTCCTTTTCACTTATCTCCGAGCGCTATTGAAAATAGGCAAAATCGGTTAAAAGCCACGCCCTCTTTCTATATATATAATATTTTGGAAAATACAAAAAGAGTGATTATTAGTACATAATACACCTATAAGGATAATATTTGGTGTGCACTTTAGCGTTAAGGCAACAAATACATTTTTGAAGAAATTTTGAAAAAGGGGCGTGGCACCGCCCACTTTTGATATAGTCAAATTTGGAAATATTATTAATCATAAATAAAAAACCGCTCAAGATAGCAAAATAAAATTCAGCACACATATATATATTAATACAGGCAATATTTCGAAAAAAAATTAGCGAAATCGGGTTAGGTCCACGCCCAACTTTATACGAAAGATTTTGAAAAGGATCATAGATATATTGAATATGCTATAACTTTGCTTAAACTAGCTGTATATAATTTCTATTTCACCTCTGAAGTGTTCGTGGGCAAAGAAAGTCGAAAGCACAAAATTTTTGGAAAATGGGCGTGGCCCCGCCCCTTTATGGGGGATTATTCCACAAAACTTTCCATGCCATAACTCCGGTAAAAATTGACTTATTGAAACGATATTTAGAGAAAGTGTTCAGCATATAAAGCTTACTCTTTGCTGTAAAAATAAACAAAATCGGATAACGGACACGCCCATTTTTTGAACACAGTTCTAAAAAATTTCTTCGTAAACTTAAAATCGCGATATTTCAATAATTGTATAAGTTATATAAATAAGATTTTACGCACATAATAAGCCTTTTAAGCAAAACCGAACTGTACAAAAATTTTGTCGATTTTGGTGAAGTAGGCGTGGCGCCGCCCACTTTTTAGCATAAAAGCTCTGCTATTTTCAAAAGCGATTGCTTGGAATTTCAAGAATGTATTTCAATGAAATGTTGTGAGAGGGTTCCCAATAGTATGTAGTATACTCCTGCCAAAAATTACGCAAATCGAATAACAAGCAAGCAAGATTTACGGGCAAGTAGTTAACACCCTACTGCCTTTTTATACCTAGTAGTGCTTCGCACACAAGGTATATTAACTTCATTCGCCTAACGGTAGTATGTAACGGCATAAACGAATCGAGATAAATATTGACTTATATATATCAAAATGTTCAGGAGGAAAAGAGAAATTGATTGAGCCATGTCCGTCCGTCCGTCCGTCCACTCTCCACTTTTTTTTTTTTTTTAGTTAGGCATGGTACTGTATGGAGAAAAATGTATTCTATTTAATGCGATAACGTGGTAGCTTCTAGTTCCCATAGCATCCTCATAAAAAGTAGAAATTACCTTTGGGGTCACTCCTGGTCCACGTTTTGGTCAATATTTTCGGAGCGGACTCACCTATGTACCTAAAAACCCCTCCTTTTTAAAACCCCAAGCAACCCCTTTAATTTGATACCCATATCGCATAAAGACCTTCTAAGGTAACCCCGTCTCACATTTTGACCGATATCTCGAAATCTCGTATAATTTTTAAACTTTTTATACCTAGTAGTGCTTCGCACACAAGGTATATTAACTTCATTCGCCTAACGGTAGTATGTAACGGCATAAACGAATCGAGATAAATATTGACTTATATATATCAAAATGTTCAGGAGGAAAAGATAAATTGATTGAGCCATGTCCGTCCGTCCGTCCGTCCGTCTGTAAACACGATAGCTTGAGTAAATCTTGAGATATCTCAATGAAATTTGGTATGTAGGTTCCTTTTCACTTATCTCCGAGCGCTATTGAAAATAGGCAAAATCGGTTAAAAGCCACGCCCTCTTTCTATATATATAATATTTTGGAAAATACAAAAAGAGTGATTATTAGTACATAATACACCTATAAGGATAATATTTGGTGTGCACTTTAGCGTTAAGGCAACAAATACATTTTTGAAGAAATTTTGAAAAAGGGGCGTGGCACCGCCCACTTTTGATATAGTCAAATTTGGAAATATTATTAATCATAAATAAAAAACCGCTCAAGATAGCAAAATAAAATTCAGCACACATATATATATTAATACAGGCAATATTTCGAAAAAAAATTAGCGAAATCGGGTTAGGTCCACGCCCAACTTTATACGAAAGATTTTGAAAAGGATCATAGATATATTGAATATGCTATAACTTTGCTTAAACTAGCTGTATATAATTTCTATTTCACCTCTGAAGTGTTCGTGGGCAAAGAAAGTCGAAAGCACAAAATTTTTGGAAAATGGGCGTGGCCCCGCCCCTTTATGGGGGATTATTCCACAAAACTTTCCATGCCATAACTCCGGTAAAAATTGACTTATTGAAACGATATTTAGAGAAAGTGTTCAGCATATAAAGCTTACTCTTTGCTGTAAAAATAAACAAAATCGGATAACGGACACGCCCATTTTTTGAACACAGTTCTAAAAAATTTCTTCGTAAACTTAAAATCGCGATATTTCAATAATTGTATAAGTTATATAAATAAGATTTTACGCACATAATAAGCCTTTTAAGCAAAACTGAACTGTACAAAAATTTTGTCGATTTTGGTGAAGTAGGCGTGGCGCCGCCCACTTTTTAGCATAGAAGCTCTGCTATTTTCAAAAGCGATTGCTTGGAATTTCAAGAATGTATTTCAATGAAATTTTGTGAGAGGGTTCCCAATAGTATGTAGTATATTCCTGCCAAAAATTACGCAAATCGAATAACAAACAAGCAAGATTTACGGGCAAGTAGTTAACACCCTACTGCCTTTTTTTTATTAATTTTTTTTATTTTCATACCTTTCATGAACATGAGGAAAGGTATTTACATTTTGTTATTTAGTAATAATTTAATTTACCACTCACAACAGAAGTGTTTTTATCGAAAACAATCAGTTGCCTTTATAACAAATTTTCAGGTATGTATTAAAATAGACCTGAGTAAATTAGGATACCAAAACAGATCACTACTAGGTATTTAATGTTCGGTTACACCCGAACTTAGACTTCCTTACTAGTTTTAACCTAGAATCATGCCGAGCATCTAGAGAGTTAATACTTCAAAATTTCATTAAAATCGGTAGAAAGGTTTGCAATTAGAAAACGAAACAGATTTCAAACTATGTTTAAGTTAAATGAAATCTTAAAATCGCTTACAGCACAAGTGGTATAATTAATTTTCGGTGCTCGATAAAACAAGAGTTAATGGACAAAAAGTTTGAAAAACATCAATTTAAGTTAAAGAAGACCTTTTTCTGAAGTTTTATTGAAAAAAGTAGTCCAAAAGTTCAATACTGATTTTTATATACAACTTTTAGCAAACCCTTTAATATCTCGATAAAAGAAAAAGTGGAGTTATACCACTTGTGCTTTAGAGGGCTCATATATCGGAGTCCAAATGAAACCTGGGGCCATCCTTACCTATGTACATATATGCGAAATATCATAAGTATAGGTCAAGTATACTCAGAATTGTATGGGGTAGAAAAATATCAAAAAGTAATGGTCCCTAGAAGCGTCCGAACCCCCAAAATTAATAAAAAAAAATAGCCTATAACTTCTTCCAGACTATAACCTGTATGCGTTCCTAACTTCATCAAAATCCGTCTTGCCATTCTCACGTGATTGAGTAACAGAAGCAAACGTCTGGACATCCAAACATCGCTACATTCACATTTATAATATTAGTATGATTATTGCTATTGAAGAATTTACCAAATTTTGAAAAAGAATATTTAAAACTGGTTTTCAAAAATGTTCTTTTGAGGTATTCGTTGGTAACGTTAGGGGGCCTTTCAAGAATTCAATTTTGACAAATTGTGCCAGGATGAATTCAACTTCAAATGTTGATTTGATACAATATTGTAGGGTACTATTAAGGTTTTTCTGCAATCGCATTTTTACCGATAACTCAGTTATAGATAAATTTATCGAAAAATGTCGAAGTACAAATGAAACCTGGGGCCTTCCCCTTTCGTTCGATACCCATATTGTAGGGCAAGTTTAAGGTTTTTGGGCAATCACATTTTCACCGATAACTCAGTTATCGATCAATTTACCCAAACCTATCGAAGTCCAAATGAAACCTGCGGCCTTCTCCTTTCGTTTTATACCCATATTATAGAGTAATGTTAAGTTTTTTGGGCAATCACCGATAACTCAGTTATCGATAAATTTATCGAAATATATAGAAGTCCAAATGAAACCTGGGGCCTTCCCCTTTCGTTTGATGCCCATATTGTAGGGCAACTTTAAGATTTTTGTGCAATAACATTTTCACCGATAACTTAGTTATCGATAAATTTATCGAAATAGATCGAAGTCCAAATGAAAAATGGAGCTATCTTCTTTCGTTTGATACCCATATTGTAGGGTAATATAGAAGTTTTCGCGCAATCGCATTTGGACCGATAACTCAGTTATCGATCAATTTCTCGAAACCTATCGAAGTCCAAATGAAGCCTGGAGCTATCCCCTTTCGTTTGATACCCATATTATAGAGTAATGCTAATTTTTTTTGGGCAATCACCGATAACTCATTTATCGATAAATTTATCGAAATATATCGAAGTCCAAATGAAACCTGGAGATATCTCCTTTCGTTTGAACCCATATTGTAGGGTAAGATAGAAGTTTTCGGGCAATCACATTTTCACCGATAACTCAGTTATCGATCAATTTACCGAAACCTATCGAAGTTCAAATGAAACCTGCTGTCTTCTCCTTTCCTTTTATACCCATATTATAGAGAAATGTTAAGTTTTTTGGGCAATCACCGATAACTCAGTTATCAATAAATTTATCGAAATAGATCGAAGTCCAAATGAAACCTGGAGCTATCCCCTTTCGTTTGATACCCATACTGTAATGTAATATAGAGGTTTTCGGGCAGTCGCATTTTGACCGATAACTCAGTTATCGATCAATTTATCGAAATATGTCCAAATACAAAGGACACCTGGGGCCTTCCCCTTTCGTTTGATACTCATATTGTTGGTCAAGTTTAAGGTTTTTGGGCAATAACATTTTCACCGATAACTCAGTTATCGATCAATTTATCGAAACCTATCGTAGTCCAAATGAAACCTGCAGCCTTCTCCTTTGGTTTTATACCCATATTGTACGAGCTTTCTATACCTATATGCGAAATATCATAAGTATAGGTTCAATATACTTAGAGTTATATGGAATAAAAAAAATTTCGAAAAGAAACGGTCCCTAGCAGGGTCGGAACCCACAAAATTAAAAAAAAAAATAGCCTATAGCTCCTTCCAGACTATAACCTGTAGGCGTGCCAAATTTCAACAAAATCCGTCTAGCCATTCTCACGTTTTTAGGGAACAAAAGCAAACGTCTGGACATCCAAACATCAAAACATCCAAACATCCAAACATACAAACATCCAAACATCCAAACATCGCTACATTCACATTTATAATATTAGTAGGATTATTGCCTACTGCAGAACTTACCAAATTAGAATATTTTGAAAATTTTGAAAAAAGAGTATTGAAAACCGGTTTTCAAAAATTTTCTTTTGCGGTATTCATTGGTAACGTTAGGGGGCCTTTCAAGAATTCAATTTTGACAAATTGTGCCAGGATGAATGCAAATTCAAATGTTGATCTGATACAATATTGAAGGGTAATATTAATGTTTTTCTGCAATCGCATTTTGACCAATAACTCAGGTGTCGATAAATTTATCGAAATATATCGGAGTCCAAATGAAACCTGGGGCCATCCTTACCTATGTACATATATGCGAAATATCATAAGTATAGGTCAAGTATACTCAGAATTGTATGGGGGAAAAAAATATCAAAAAGTAATGGTCCCTAGAAGCGTCCGAACCCAGAAAATTAATAAAAAAAATAGCTTTTAACTTCTTCCAGACTATAACCTGTATGCGTTCCTAACTTCATCAAAATCCGTCTTGCCATTCTCACGTGATTGAGTAACAGAAGCAAACGTCTGGACATCCATACATCGCTACATTCACATTTATAATATTAGTATCATTATTGCTATTGAAGAATTTACCAAATTTTGAAAAAGAATATTTAAAACTGGTTTTCAAAAATGTTCTTTTGAGGTATTCGCTGGTAACGTTAGGGGGCCTTTCAAGAATTCAATTTTGACAAATTGTGCCAGGATGAATTAAACTTCAAATGTTGATTTGATACAATATTGTAGGGTAATATTAAGGTTTTTCTGCAATCGCATTTTTACCGATAACTCAGTTATAGATAAATTTATCGAAATATGTCCAAGTACAAAGGAAACCTGGGGCCTTCCCCTTTCGTTTGATACTCATATTGTAGGTCAAGTTTAAGGTTTTTGGGCAATAACATTTTCACCGATAACTCAGTTATCGATCAATTTATCGAAACCTATCGTAGTCCAAATGAAACCTGCGGTCTTCTCCTTTCGTTTTATACCCATATTGTACGATCTTTCTATACATATATGCGAAATATCATAAGTATAGGTGCAATATACTTAGAGTTATATGGAATAAAAAAAATTTCGAAAAGAAACGGTCCCTAGCAGGGTCGGAACGCCCAAAATTATATATAGCTCCTTCCAGACTATAACCTGTAGGCGTGCCAAATTTCAACAAAATCCGTCTAGCCATTCTCACGTTTTTAGGGAACAAAAGCAAACGTCTGGACATCCAAACATCCAAACATCCAAACATCGCTACATTCACATTTATAATATTAGTAGGATTATTGCCTACTGAAGAATTTACCAAATTCGAATATTTTGAAAATTTTGAAAAAAAACCGGTTTTCAAAAATTTTGTTTTGCGGTATTCGTTGGTAACGTTAGGGGGCCTTTCAAGGATTCAATTTTGACAAATTGTGCCAGGATGAATGCAAATTCAAATGTTGATTTGATACAATATTGTAGGGTAATATTAAGGTTTTTCTGCAATCGCATTTTGACCAATAACTCAGTTATCGATCAATTTATCGGAACATATCGAAGTCCAAATGAAACCTGGAGCTATCCCCTTTCGTTTGATACCCATATTGCTGGGTAATGTTAAGGTTTTCGGGCAATCGAATTTTGACCGATAACTTAGTTATCGATCAATTTATCGAAATATATCAAAGCTAAATTGAAACCTGGGGCCTTCCCCTTTCGTTTGATACCCATATTGTAGGTCAAGTTTAAGGTTTTTGGGCAATCACATTTTCACCGATAACTTAGTTATCGATAAATTGATCGAAATATATCGAAGTCCAAATGAAACCTGGAGCTATCTTCTTTCGTTTGATACCCATATCGTAGGGTAATATAGAAGTTTTCGCGCAATCGCATTTTGACCGATAACTCAGTTATCGATTAATTTATCGAAACATATCGAAGTCGAAATGAAACCTGGAGCTATCCCCTTTCGTTTGATACCCATATTGCCGGGTGATATTAAGGTTTTCGGGCAATCGAATTTTGACCGATAAATTAGTTATCGATCAATTTATCGAAATATATCAAAGCTAAATTGAAACCTGGGGCCTTCCCCTTTCGTTTGATACCAATATTGTAGGTCAAGTTTAAGGTTTTTGGGCAATCACATTTTCACCGATAACTCAGTTATCGATCAATTTATCGAAACCTATCGTAGTCCAAATGAAACCTGCTGCCTTCTCCTTTCGTTTTATACCCATATTATAGGGTAATGTTAAGTTTTTTGGGCAATCACCGATAACTCAGTTATCGATAAACTTATCGAAATACATATATCGAAGTCCAAATGAAACCTGGAGCTATCTTCTTTTTTTTGATACCCATATTGTAGGGTAATATAGAGGTTTTCGGGCAATCGCATTTTGACCGATAACTTAGTTATCGATCAATTTATCGAAATATATCGAAGCTAAAATGAAACCTGGGGCCTTCCCCTTTCGTTTGATACCCATATTGTACGATCTTTATATACCTATATGCGAAGTATCATAAGTATAGGTTCAATATACTTAGAGTTATATGGAATAAAGAAAATTTCGAAAAGAAACGGTCCCTAGCAGGGTCGGAACCCCCAAAATTAAAAAAAAATAGCTCCTTCCAGACTATAACCTGTAGGCGTGCCAAATTTCAACAAAATCCGTTTAGCCATTCTCACGTTTTTAGGGAACAAAAGCAAACGTCTGGACATCCAAACATACAAACATCCAAACATCCAAACATCGCTACATTCACATTTATAATATTAGTAGGATTATTGCCTACTGAAGAATTTACCAAATTCGAATATTTTGAAAATTTTGAAAAAAAACCGGTTTTCAAAAATTTTCTTTTGCGGTATTCGTTGGTAACGTTAGGGGGCCTTTCAAGAATTCAATTTTGACAAATTGTGCCAGGATGAATGCAAATTCAAATGATGATTTGATACAATATTGTAGGGTAATATTAAGGTTTTTCTGCAATCGCATTTTTACCGATAACTCAGTTATAGATAAATTTATCGAAATATGTCGAAGTACAAATGAAACCTGGGGCCATCCTTACCTATGTACATATATGCGAAATATCATAAGTACAGGTCAAGTATACTCAGAATTGTATGGGGGAAAAAAATATCAAAAAGTAATGGTCCCTAGAAGCGTCCGAACCCCCAAAATTAATAAAAAAAAATAGCCTATAACTTCTTCCAGACTATAACCTGTATGCGTTCCTAACTTCATCAAAATCCATCTTGCCATTCTCACGTGATTGAGTAACAGAAGCAAACGTCTGGACATCCAAACATCGCTACATTCACATTTATAATATTAGTATGATTATTGCTATTGAAGAATTTACCAAATTTTGAAAAAGAATATTTAAAACTGGTTTTCAAAAATGTTCTTTTGAGGTATTCGTTGGAAACGTTAGGGGGCCTTTCAAGAATTCAATTTTGACAAATTGTGCCAGGATGAATTAAACTTCAAATGTTGATTTGATACAATATTGTAGGGTAATATTAAGGTTTTTCTGCAATCGCATTTTTACCGATAACTCAGTTATAGATAAATTTATCGAAATATGTCGAAGTACAAATAAAACCTGGGGCCTTCCCCTTTCGTTTGATACCCATATTGTAGGGCAAGTTTAAGGTTTTTGGACAATCACATTTTCACCGATAACTCAGTTATCGATCAATTTACCGAAACCTATCGAAGTCCAAATGAAACCTGCAGCCTTCTCCTTTCGTTTTATACCCATATTATAGAGTAATGTTAAGTTTTTTGGGCAATCACCGATAACTCAGTTATCGATAAATTTATCGAAATAGATCGAAGTCCGAATGAAACCTGGAGCTATCCCCTTTCGTTTGATACCCATATTGTAATGTAATATAGAGGTTTTCGGGCAGTCGCATTTTGACCGATAACTCAGTTATCGGTCAATTTATCGAAATATGTCCAAGTACAAAGGAAACCTGGGGCCTTCCCCTTTCGTTTGATACTCATATTGTAGGTCAAGTTTAAGGTTTTTGGGCAATAACATTTTCACCGATAACTTAGTTATCGATAAATTGATCGAAATATATCGAAGTCCAAATGAAACCTGGAGCTATCTTCTTTCGTTTGATAAACATATCGTAGGGTAATATAGAAGTTTTCGCGCAATCGCATTTTGACCAATAACTCAGTTATCGATCAATTTATCGAAACATATCGAAGTCCAAATGAAACCTGGAGCTATCCCCTTTCGTTTGATACCAATATTGCTGGGTAATGTTAAGGTTTTCGGGCAATCGAATTTTGACCGATAACTTAGTTATCGATCAATTTATCGAAATATATCAAAGCTAAATTGAAACCTGGGGCCTTCCCCTTTCGTTTGATACCCATATTGTAGGTCAAGTTTAAGGTTTTTGGGCAATTACATTTTCACCGATAACTTAGTTATCGATAAATTGATCGAAATATATCGAAGTCCAAATGAAACCTGGAGCTATCTTCTTCCGTTTGATACCCATATCGTAGGGTAATATAGAAGTTTTCGCGCAATCGCAATTTGACCGATAACTCAGTTATCGATTAATTTATCGAAACATATCGAAGTCCAAATGAAACCTGGAGCTATCCCCTTTCGTTTGATACCCATATTGCCGGGTAATATTAAGGTTTTCGGGCAATCGAATTTTGACCGATAAATTAGTTATCGATCAATTTATCGAAATATATCAAAGCTAAATTGAAACCTGGGGCCTTCCCCTTTCGTTTGATACCAATATTGTAGGTCAAGTTTAAGGTTTTTGGGCAATCACATTTTCACCGATAACTCAGTTATCGATCAATTTATCGAAACCTATCGTAGTCCAAATGAAACCTGCTGCCTTCTCCTTTAGTTTTATACCCATATTATAGGGTAATGTTAAGTTTTTTGGGCAATCACCGATAACTCAGTTATCGATAAACTTATCGAAATATATCGAAGTCCAAATGAAACCTGGAGCTATCTCCTTTCGTTTGATACCCATATTGTAGGGTAATATAGAGGTTTTCGGGCAATCGCATTTTGACCGATAACTTAGTTATCGATCAATTTATCGAAATATATCGAAGCTAAAATGAAACCTGGGGCCTTCCCCTTTCGTTTGATACCCATATTGTACGATCTTTATATACCTATATGCGAAGTATCATAAGTATAGGTTCAATATACTTAGAGTTATATGGAATAAAGAAAATTTCGAAAAGAAACGGTCCCTAGCAGGGTCGGAACCCCCAAAATTAAAACTAGTAAGGAAGTCTAAGTTCGGGTGTAACCGAACATTAAATACCTAGTAGTGATCTGTTTTGGTATCCTAATTTACGCAGGTCTATTTTAATACATACCTGAAAATTTGTTATAAAGGCAACTGATTGTTTTCGATAAAAACACTTCTGTTGTGAGTGGTAAATTAAATTATTACTAAATAACAAAATGTAAATACCTTTCCTCATGTTCATGAAAGGTATGAAAATAAAAAAAATTAATAAAAAAAAGGTAGTAGGGTGTTAACTACTTGCCCGTAAATATTGCTTGTTTGTTATTCGATTTGCGTAATTTTTGGCAGGAATATACTACATACTATTGGGAACCCTCTCACAAAATTTCATTGAAATACATTCTTGAAATTCCAAGCAATCGCTTTTGAAAATAGCAGAGCTTTTATGCTAAAAAGTGGGCGGCGCCACGCCTACTTCACCAAAATCGACAAAATTTTTGTACAGTTCAGTTTTGCTTAAAAGGCTTATTATGTGCGTAAAATCTTATTTATATAACTTATACAATTATTGAAATATCGCGATTTTAAGTTTACGAAGAAATTTTTTAGAACTGTGTTCAAAAAGTGGGCGTGTCCGTTCTCCGATTTTGTTTATTTTTACAGCAAAGAGTAAGCTTTATATGCTGAACACTTTCTCTAAATATCGTTTCAATAAGTCAATTTTTACCGGAGTTATGGCATGGAAAGTTTTGTGGAATAATCCCCCATAAAGGGGCGGGGCCACGCCCATTTTCCAAAAATTTTGTGCTTTCGACTTTCTTTGCCCACGAACACTTCAGAGGTGAAATAGAAATTATATACAGCTAGTTTAAGCAAAGTTATAGCATATTCAATATATCTATGATCCTTTTCAAAATCTTTCGTATAAAATTGGGCGTGGACCTAACCCGATTTCGCTAATTTTTTTTCGAAATATTGCCTGTATTAATATATATATGTGTGCTGAATTTTATTTTGCTATCTTGAGCGGTTTTTGATTTATGATTAATAATATTTCCAAATTTGACTATATCAAAAGTGGGCGGTGCCACGCCTCTTTTTAAAAATTTCTTCAAAAATGTATTTGTTGCCTTAACGCTAAAGTGCACACCAAATATTATCCTTATAGGTGTATTATGTACTGAATAATCACTCTTTTTGTATTTTCCAAAATATTATATATATAGAAAGAGGGCGTGGCTTTTAACCGATTTTGCCTATTTTCAATAGCGCTCGGAGATAAGTGAAAAGGAACCTACGTACCAAATTTCATTGAGATATCTCAAGATTTACTCAAGTTATCGTGTTTACAGACGGACGGACGGACGGACGGACGGACATGGCTCAATCAATTTCTCTTTTCCTCCTGAACATTTTGATATATATAAGTCAATATTTATCTCGATTCGTTTATGCCGTTACATACTACCGTTAGGCGAATGAAGTTAATATACCTTGTGTGCGAAGCACTACTAGGTATAAAAATTTCGAAAAGAAACGGTCCCTAGCAGGGTCGGAACCCCCAAAATTAAAAAAAAAAATAGCCTATAGCTCCTTCCATACTATATCCTGTAGGCGTGCTAAATTTCAACAAAATCCGTCTAGCCATTCTCACGTTTTTAGGGAACAAAAGCAAACGTCTGGACATCCAAACATCCAAACATTCAAACATCCAAACATACAAACATCCAAACATCGCTACATTCACATTTATAATATTAGTAGGATTATTGCCTACTGAAGAATTTACCAAATTCGAATATTTTGAAAAAAGAGTATTGAAAACCGGTTTTCAAAAATTTTCGTTTGCGGTATTCGTTGGTAACGTTAGGGGGCCTTTCAAGAATTCAATTTTGACAAATTGTGCCAGGATGAATGCAAATTCAAATGTTGATTTGATACAATATTGTAGGGTAATATTAAGGTTTTTCTGCAATCGCATTTTGACCAATAACTCAGTTGTCGATAAATTTATCGAAATATATCGGAGTCCAAATGAAACCTGGGGCCATCCTTACCTATGTACATATATGCGAAATATCATAAGTACAGGTCAAGTATACTCAGAATTGTATGGGGGAAAAAAATATCAAAAAGTAATGGTCCCTAGAAGCGTCCGAACCCCCAAAATTAATAAAAAAAAAAATAGGCTATAACTTCTTCCAGACTATAACCTGTATGCGTTCCTAACTTCATCAAAATCCGTCTTGCCATTCTCACGTGATTGAGTAACAGAAGCAAACGTCTGGACATCCAAACATCGCTAAATTCACATTAATAATATTAGTATGATTATTGCTATTGAAGAATTTACCAAATTTTGAAAAAGAATATTTAAAACTGGTTTTCAAAAATGTTCTTTTGAGGTATTCGCTGGTAACGTTAGGGGGCCTTTCAATAATTCAATTTTGACAAATTGTGCCAGGATGAATTCAACTTCAAATGTTGAATGTTTATCGAAAAATGTCGAAGTACAAATGAAACCTGGGGCCTTCCCCTTTCGTTCGATCCCCATATTGTAGGGCAAGTTTAAGGTTTTTGGGCAATCACATTTTCACCGATAACTCAGTTATCGATCCATTTACCGAAACCTATCGAAGTCCAAATGAAACCTGCATCCTTCTCCTTTCGTTTGATACCCATATTGTAGGGTAATATAGAGGTTTTCGGGCAATCGCATTTTGACCGATAACTTAGTTATCGATCAATTTATCGAAATATATCGAAGCTAAAATGAAACCTGGGGCCTTCCCCCCTCGTTTGATACCCATATTGTACGATCTTTATATACCTATATGCGAAATATGGAATAAAGAAAATTTCGAAAAGAAACGGTCCCTAGCAGGGTCGGAACCCCCAAAAAAAAAATAGCCTATAGCTCCTTCCAGGCTATAACCTGTAGGCGTGCCAAATTTCAACAAAATCCGTCTAGCCATTCTCACGTTTTTAGGGAACAAAAGCAAACGTCTGGACATCCAAACATCCAAACATCCAAACATCCAAACATACAAACATCCAAACATCGCTACATTCACATTTATAATATTAGTAGGACAAATTATTGCCTACTGAAGAATTTACCAAATTCGAATATTTTGAAAATTTTGAAAAAAAAACCGGTTTTCAAAAATTTTCTTTTGCGGTATTCGTTGGTAACGTTAGGGGGCCTTTCAAGAATTCAATTTTGACAAATTGTGCCAGGATGAATGCAAATTCAAATGTTGATTTGATACAATATTGTAGGGTAATATTAAGGTTTTTCTGCAATCGCATTTTGACCAATAACTCAGTTGTCGATAAATTTATCGAAATATATCGGAGTCCAAATGAAACCTGGGGCCATCCTTACCTATGTACATATATGCGAAATATCATAAGTATAGGTCAAGTATACTCAGAATTGTATGGGGGAAAAAAATATCAAAAAGTAATGGTCCCTAGAAGCGTCCGAACCCCCAAAATTAATAAAAAAAAATAGGCTATAACTTCTTCCAGACTATAACCTGTATGCGTTCCTAACTTCATCAAAATCCGTCTTGCCATTCTCACGTGATTGAGTAACAGAAGCAAACGTCTGGACATCCAAACATCGCTACATTCACATTTATAATATTAGTATGATTATTGCTATTGAAGAATTTACCAAATTTCGAAAAAGAATATTTAAAACTGGTTTTCAAAAATGTTCTTTTGAGGTATTCGTTGGTAACGTTAGGGGGTCTTTCAAGAATTCAATTTTGACAAATTGTGCCAGGATGAATTCAACTTCAAATGTTGATTTGATACAATATTGTAGGGTACTAAATATTAAGGTTTTTCTGCAATCGCATTTTTACCGATAACTCAGTTATAGATAAATTTATCGAAAAATGTCGAAGTACAAATGAAACCTGGGGCCTTCCCCTTTCGTTCGATACCCATATTGTAGGGCAAGTTTAAGGTTTTTGGGCAATCACATTTTCACCGATAACTCAGTTATCGATCAATTTACCGAAACCTATCGAAGTCCAAATGAAACCTGCGGCCTTCTCCTTTCGTTTTATACCCATATTGTACGATCTTTCTATACCTATATGCGAAATATCATAAGTATAGGTTCAATATACTTAGAGTTATATGGAATAAAAAAAATTTCGAAAATTTTTGACAGATTGTGCCAGGATGAATTAAACTTCAAATGTTGATTTGATACAATATTGTAGGGTAATATTAAGGTTTTTCTGCAATCGCATTTTTACCGATAACTCAGTTATAGATAAATTTATCGAAATATGTCCAAGTACAAAGGAAACCTGGGGCCTTCCCCTTTCGTTTGATACTCATATTGTAGCTCAAGTTTAAGGTTTTTGGGCAATAACATTTTCACCGATAACTCAGTTATCGATCAATTTATCGAAACCTATCGTAGTCCAAATGAAACCTGCTGTCTTCTCCTTTCGTTTTATACCCATATTATACGATCTTTCTATACCTATATGCGAAATATCATAAGTATAGGTTCAATATACTTAGAGCTATATGGAATAAAAAAAATTTCGAAAAGAAACGGTCCCTAGCAGGGTCGGAACCCACAAGATTAAAAAAAAAAAATAGCCTATAGCTCCTTCCAGACTATAACCTGTAGGTGTGCAAAATTTCAACAAAATCCGTCTAGCCATTCTCACGTTTTTAGGGAACAAAAGCAAACGTCTGGACATCCAAACATCCAAACATCCAAACATCCAAACATACAAACATCCAAACATCCAAAACTCGCTACATTCACATTTATAATATTAGTAGGATTATTGCCTACTGAAGAATTTACCAAATTCGAATATTTTGAAAATTTTGAAAAAAGAGTATTGAAAACCGGTTTTCAAAAATTTTCTTTTGCGGTATTCGTTGGTAACGTTAGGGGGCCTTTCAAGAATTCAATTTTGACAAATTGTGCCAGGATGAATGCAAATTCAAATGTTGATTTGATGCAATATTGTAGGGTAATATTAATGTTTTTCTGCAATCTCATTTTGACCAATAACTCAGTTGTCGATAAATTTATCGAAATATATCGGAGTCCAAATGAAACCTGGGGCCATCTTTACCTATGTACATATATGCGAAATATCATAAGTATAGGTCAAGTATACTCAGAATTGTATGGGGGAAAAAAATATCAAAAACTAATGGTCCCTAGAAGCGGCCGAACCCCCAAAATTAATAAAAAAAAATAGCCTATAACTTCTTCCAGACTATAACCTGTATGCGTTCCTAACTTCATCAAAATCCGTCTTGCCATTCTCACGTGATTGAGTAACAGAAGCAAACGTCTGGACATCCAAACATCGCTACATTCACATTTATAATATTAGTATGATTATTGCTACTGAAGAATTTACCAAATTTTGAAAAAGAATATTTAAAACTGGTTTTCAAAAATGTTCTTTTGAGGTATTCGTTGGTAACGTTAGGGGGCTTTTCAAGAATTCAATTTTGACAAATTGTGCCAGGATGAATTAAACTTCAAATGTTGATTTGATACAATGTTGTAGGGTAATATTAAGGTTTTTCTGCAATCGCATTTTTACCGATAACTCAGTTATAGATAAATTTATCGAAATATGTCGAAGTACAAATGAAACCTGGGGCCTTCCCCTTTCGTTTGATACCCATATTGTAGGGCAAGTTTAAGGTTTTTGGGCAATCACATTTTCACCGATAACTCAGTTATCGATCAATTTACCGAAACCTATCGAAGTCCAAATGAAACCTGCGGCCTTCTCCTTTCGATTTATACCCATATTATAGAGTAATGTTAAGTTTTTTGGGCAATCACCGATAACTCAGCTATCGATAAATTTATCGAAATAGATCGAAGTCCAAATGAAAAATGGAGCTATCCCCTTTCGTTTGATACCCATATTGTAATGTAATATAGAGGTTTTCGGGCAGTCGCATTTTGACCGATAACTCAGTTATCGATCAATTTATCGAAATATATCCAAGTACAAAGGAAACCTGGGGCCTTCCCCTTTCGTTTGATACTCATATTATAGGTCAAGTTTAAGGTTTTTGGGCAATCACATTTTCACCGATAACTCAGTTATCGATCAATTTATCGAAACCTATCGTAGTCCAAATGAAACCTGCTGCCTTCTCCTTTCGTTTTATACCCATACTAGCAGACCCGGCAGACGTTGTTCTGCCTGACCAGTGACTTCCCTAGAAATACATTTTCTAATATTTTTCTTTAACTTTTAACATTCCATTTATTGCAGTGCTTTAGGATATACAATGTTTCTGGCTTTAAAGTCTTTGGTATAAACAAATAAATTTTTTGAATGTCCAACTCAAAAAACGGATCTTTTGAACTCAATGGGTATGACAAAAACCATTATGCGCTGCTGAGCAGATGTATAGTTAGTACTTATTTAATTATATCCTATATCTACCTATAATACTCTGGATATGTATGAACGGCAATAACAAACAAAAAAAATTAAGTGCTTTGATTAAGATTTAAGAACGTTAAAATGTCACTAAAGCAAATACATACATTCAGGGATAAAACGAATTGAAATATTACTTAGCTTGTGGTCCTGGAACTGCCCACTTTTCCAAAGAATTTACAAATGTAGCCTATGTATGTCGTACCCAACGAAGATTTTAACGTATTGGAAAAGTTTAAAACAGATCAACCATAAACTTTGGACATTATTGAAGTACAAACAAAGCACTGAATACAAAAAATGTGTGCGTGGCACGGCCCACATTTCCCAAATTATATAATTCTTGACCAAGGGACACACATATCCAAAAATCATTAGTTTAGACCAAAAATATTCAAAGTTATGATGATTTAAATTTTATATAGCCTGGGGGCGTGGCACAACAATCTTCTGAACCAATCTGGAAATTTAGAGAAGATCGACCATAAACTTTGAACTTATTGAAGTACAAACAAAACACAAAAAATGTGGGCGTGGGACCGCCCACTTTTCCCAAATTATATCCATCTTGACTAAAGGACACACATATCCAAAAATCTTTAATTTAGACCTAATATGTTCAACAATTTTCTTAACCAATCTTGAAAGTTTAAAAGAGATCGACCATAAACTTTGGACATTATTGAAGTACAAACAAAACACAAAAAATGTGGGCGTGGCACCGCCCACTTTTCCAAAATTACATAAATCTTGACCAAAGGACACACATATCCAGAAATCATTAATTTAGACCAAATATGTTCAGAGCTATGAAGAATTTAAATTTTATATAGCCTGGGGGCGTGGCACCGCCTACTTTTCCAAAAATTGATATAGCCTAAATCGTACACAACAATCTTCTGAACCAATCTTGACAGTTTAAAAGAGATCGACCATAAACTTTGGACATTATTGAAGTACAAACAAAACACAAAAAATGTGGGCGTGGCACCGCCCACTTTTCCAAAATTATATACATCTTGACTAAAGGACACACACATCCAAAAATCTTTAATTTAGACCCAATATGTTCAGAGTTATGAAGAATTTGAATTTTATATAGCCTTGGGGCGTGGCACCGCCTACTTTTCCAAAAATTGATATAGCCTTAATCGTACACAACAATTTTCGTAAAAAATCTTGAAAGTTTAAAAGAGATCGACCATAAACTTTGGACATTATTTAAGTACAAACAAAACACAAAAAATGTGGGCGTGGCACCGCCCACTTTTCCAAAATTACATAAATCTTGACCAAAGGACACACATATCCAAAAATCATTAATTTAGACCAAATATGTTCAGAGTTATGAAGAATTGTAATTTTATATAACCTGGGGGCGTGGTACCGCCCACTTTTCCAAAAATTAATGTAGCCTATGCTTTAACCCATGATCTCAAGAATATACTGTGAAAATTTCATAAAAATCGGTTGAGTACTTTGGACGCCCATAAACGACACACAGACACACAGACACACATTCATTTTTATTTATAAGATTATAGAGTAATGTTAATTTTTTTGGGCAATCACCGATAACTCAGTTATCGATAAATTTATCGAAATATATCGAAGTCCAAATGAAACCTGGAGCTATCCCCTTTCGTTTGATACCCATATTGTAATGTAATATAGAGGTTTTCGGGCAATCGCATTTTGACCGATGACTCAGTTATCCATCAATTTATCGAAATATATTGAAGTACAAAGGAAACCTGGGGCCTTCCCCTTTCGTTTGATACTCATATTGTAGGTCAAGTTTAAGGTTTTTGGGCAATAACATTTTCACCGATAACTCAGTTATCGATCAATTTATCGAAACCTATCGTAGTCCAAATGAAACCTGCTGTCTTCTCCTTTCGTTTTATACCCATATTATAGAGTAATGTTAAGTTTTTTGGGCAATCACCGATAACTCAGTTATCGATAAATTTATCGAAATAGATCGAAGTCCAAATGAAACCTGGAGCTATCCCCTTTCGTTTGATACCCATATTGTAATGTAATATAGAGGTTTTCGGGCAGTCGCATTTTGACCGATGACTCAGTTATCCATCAATTTATCGAAATATATTGAAGTACAAAGGAAACCTGGGGCCTTCCCCTTTCGTTTGATGCCCATATTGTAGGGCAGCTTTAAGATTTTTATGCAATAACATTTTCACCGATAACTTAGTTATCGATAAATTTATCGAAATATATCGAAGTCCAAATGAAACCTGGAGCTATCTTCTTTCGTTTGATACCAATATTGTAGGGTAATATAGAAGTTTTCGCGCAATCGCATTTGGACCGATAACTCAGTTATCGATCAATTTCTCGAAACCTATCGAAGTCCAAATGAAACCTGGAGCTTTCCCCTTTCGTTTGATTCCCATATTGTAGGTCAAGTTTAAGGTTTTTGGGCAATCACATTTTCAACGATAACTCAGTTATCGATCAATTTACCGAAACCTATCGAAGTCCAAATGAAACCTGCAGCCTTCTCCTTTCGTTTTATACCCATATTATAGAGTAATGTTAATTTTTTTGGGCTATCACCGATAACTCAGTTGTCGATAAACTTATCGAAATATATCGAAGTCCAAATGAAACCTGGAGATATCTCCTTTCGTTTGAACCCATATTGTAGGGTAAGATAGAGGTTTTCGGGCAATCACATTTTCACCGATAACTCAGCTATCGATCAATTTACCGAAACCTATCGAAGTGCAAATGAAACCTGCTGTCTCCTCCTTTCGTTTTATACCCATATTATAGAGTAATGTTAAGTTTTTTGGGCAACCACCGATCAGTTATCGATAAATTTATCGAAATAGATCGAAGTCCAAATGAAACCTGGAGCTATCCCCTTTCGTTTGATACCCATATTGTAATGTAATATAGAAGTTTTCGGGCAGTCGCATTTTGACCGATAACTCAGTTCACATTTTCACCTTCCCCTTTCGTTTGATACCCATGGTTACGATAAATAAAAGAGATCTAGTACATATTTTAACTATTATTTAATAGGCTTTTTAGACTCTCTTGTTTTCTTCATTTAAGCACTTTGTGATACACGACATGTTTTGTTTTGTTATCAGGCGCAAGAACAAACAACTCAGATGGTCTTCCGACTCGTGAACAGACCACATATAATTGACCATGGCAAAAACATTGATTCTCGAGCTTCAGACCACAAACTTTCAATCATTAATTTTTTTGTTCATTAATTTTTTTACAACCAAACGCGTACCGTTGCACAGTTTTGGTTGGTTTATGTTGCGAAGCATGATGACTTCTGAGCCAACCTTTAGTTGCAAGTTGTGCGGTGGTAATCCGGGCACATCCAATGAGTTTAAAAACTCAATTGGATAGTTGGTGGCTTCATCTTCGTTTGTTATACTGTCAATATATTTATATGAATGCATTGTTCCAATGATCTGAGTCTGAACTATATACATAGTTAAGGTCATCTACGTCTTTATTCTTAGCCGCCAAAATTGCACTCTCACTCAACCATTCATTGTTGTTGAAGTTTGAAATAATATTTGGAAATACTTTTTTAATAAGTTCGTCTTTTGATGAGATAAAGATGCACAAATTTAGAGGAAATGTACTCTACCATTAAATACATATATTCAACAATTGCTCAGCGAAATCTTCAGCGGATGTATCATTCAGCAATGCAACTCTGATGTTTGTTGTCAACTGGAGTTTCAGTACATCTCGCCAAAGATGAGATTGTTTGAGGCAAGCGTTTATTTCGTCGGCAGCCGTTGACCTTGGAATTACCTGCAGTATTTGGCGGAAATCGCCAGACAGTAAAACCATTGTGCCTCCAAAAGGTCTCGAGTCATTGCGTAAATCTTTCAATGTTCTATTAAGTGCTTCTAATGCAAGTTTATGCGCCATCGTACATTCGTCCCAAAATACGATCTTTGTTGCTGATTCAGTAGGGGTACATTCGTTTCCACTGCTAAATTTAATTCCTGACGATCATATTCATGTTCCCTTTCCAAATCTCGATTATATGTCTCGTTCGTTCCACGATTTTCACAAACGCATTCGCACATAGAACTAAGTCCAATTTCCTATTAAAACTCTTATTAACACGTTTTATTTGATACCCATATTGTACAAAAAAATTCTCCGGTCATCCCTGGTCCACATTTTGGTCGGAATTTCGAAGATGCATTCACATATAGAACTTAAACCTACATGCACCTTGATGCACATATTGTACGAATATATTCTAGGGTCACCCCTGGTCTACATATTGGCAATGAGTCGAAAACGGTACAAACGGGATAAAAAGTATCCTATGTCCGTTTCCTGATTCTCAACTACCTCTCCACCAATTTTCAGCCAAATCGGTTCAGCCGCTCCTAAGTTATAGATGGTGTACCTAAGAAAACTTACTTTTATATATATAGATATCGGTATAAAGAAGAAAAAACACTCCTTTTATAACTTTTTTCAAAACACTGACCTCGAGCCAGCAAAACAAACACAAAATATTTAAAGTTAACCTCACGTCTGTTGATGCAAATATCTTTGAAGATAATGTTGCTTTGTATCGGCAATATTTGGTGAATTTCCTCCAAACCAGTTATGTAAAAAGAAAGACAGTGTAATGTGATTTGGCCGGCAGCCACTTTGGGAAGAGTTTTTAGAGGTTCGAGACATTCAGGGACAAGATATATATCACATCAACTGGCAAAGATATGTGAGGTGCCCTTGTATTACAATCAGTCTTTTATAGCTGAATTTTGTAAGTCTCCCTCATCCCATATCTCTTAATTTGAGATTTGTCATTAGAGACAATTTTTGTGACTCTTCTTTATGATAGAATTTTGTGCTTGCTTGCCTGCTTGAAGAATTCACCAGGTACTTTCTAGTTAATTGTCTAGAATTCGTTCAATACATTTTTGATCCGAAAGCCACCTAAATATTTATACTTGTTTTTAAAATTTTTCGCTTTTTCTCCTTCAAAATATCTTAAACCTCCTCTATCTGAGGTCACCTTTTCGAATTGTTCTAATTGTAGGTCAAGTTTAAGGTTTTTGGGCAATAACATTTTCACCGATAACTCAGTTATCGATCAATTTATCGAAACCTATCGTAGTCCAAATGAAACCTGCTGTCTTCTCCTTTCGTTTTATACCCATATTGTACGATCTTTCTATACCTATATGCGAAATATCATAAGTATAGGTTCAATATACTTAGAGTTATATGGAATAAAAAAAATTTCGAAAAGAAACGGTCCCTAGCAGGGTCGGAACCCCCAAAATTAAAAAAAAAATAGCATATAGCTCCTTCCAGACTATAACCTGTAGGCGTGCTAAATTTCAACAAAATCCGTCTAGCCATTCTCACGTTTTTAGGGAACAAACGCAAACGTCTGGACATCCAAACATCCAAACATCCAAACATTCAAACATCCAAACATACAAACATCCAAACATCGCTACATTCACATTTATAATATTAGTAGGATTATTGCCTACTGAAGAATTTACCAAATTCGAATATTTTGAAAATTTTGAAAAAAGAGTATTGAAAACCGGTTTTCAAAAATTTTCTTTTGCGGTATTGGTAACGTTGGTAACGTTAGGGGGCCTTTCAAGAATTCAATTTTGACAAATTGTGCCAGGATGAATGCAAATTCAAATGTTGATTTGATACAATATTGTAGGGTAATATTAATGTTTTTCTGAAATCGCATTTTGACCAATAACTCAGTTGTCGATAAATTTATCGAAATATATCGGAGTCCAAATGAAACCTGGGGCCATCCTTACCTATGTACATATATGCGAAATATCATAAGTATAGGTCAAGTATACTCAGAATTGTATGGGGGAAAAAAATATCAAAAAGTAATGGTCCCTAGAAGCGTCCGAACCCCCAAAATTAATAAAAAAAAATAGCCTATAACTTCTTCCAGACTATAACATGTATGCGTTCCTAACTTCATCAAAATCCGTCTTGCCATTCTCACGTGATTGAGTAACAGAAGCAAACGTCTGGACATCCAAACATCGCTACATTCACATTTATAATATTAGTATGATTATTGCTACTGAAGAATTTACCAAATTTTGAAAAAGAATATTTAAAACTGGTTTTCAATAATGTTCTTTTGAGGTATTTGTTAATTAAACTTCAAATGTTGATTTGATACAATATTGTAGGGTAATATTAAGGTTTTTCTGCAATCGCATTTTTACCAATAACTCAGTTATAGATAAATTTATCGAAATATGTCGAAGTACAAATGAAATCTGGGGCCTTCCCCTTTCGTTTGATACATATATTGTAGGGCAAGTTTAAGGTTTTTGGGCAATCACATTTTCACCGATAACTCAGTTATCGATCAATTTACCGAAACCTATCGAAGTCCAAATGAAACCTGCGGCCTTCTCCTTTCGTTTTATGCCCATATTATAGAGTAATGTTAAGTTTTTTGGGCAATCACCGATAACTCAGTTATCGATAAATTTATCGAAATAGATAGAAGTCCAAATGAAACCTGGAGCTATCCCCTTTCGTTTGATACCCATATTGGAATGTAATATAGAGGTTTTCGGGCATTCGCATTTTGACCGATAACTCAGTTATCGATCAATTTATCGAAATATATCCAAGTACAAAGGAAACCTGCGGCCTTCCCCTTTCGTTTGATACTCATATTGTGGGTCAAGTTTAAGGTATTTGGGCAATCAAATTTTCACCGAGAACTCAGTTATCGATCAAATTTATCGAAACCTATCGTAGTCCAAATGAAACCTGCTGCCTTCTCCTTTCGTTTTATACCCATATTATAGAGTAATGTTAATTTTTTTGGGCAATCACCGATAACTCAGTTATCGATAAATTTATCGAAATATATCGAAGTCCAAATGAAACCTGGAGCTATCTCCTTTCGTTTGATACCCATATTGTAGGGTAAAATAGAGGTTTTCGGGCAATCGCATTTTGACCGATGACTCAGTTATCCATCAATTTATCGAAATATATTGAAGTACAAATGAAACCTGGGGCCTTCCCCTTTCGTTTGATGCCCATATTGTAGGGCAACTTTAAGATTTTTGTGCAATAACATTTTCACCGATAACTTAGCTATCGATAAATTTATCGAAATATATCGAAGTTTAGTTTATTTATTTCTTACAGCTTATTCTTAGCCTAGCTTATGCCTATTTAAAATGTATACAATTAAAATTATTAACTAGACTATTTAATCTAATCTATTTACATCTATGGACTGCTGTGTAGTGCTGGACTGTGACAAACTTCCAGATCATCCCCAACAGGGAAGGTAGGAGTTATCTGTAGGATACAGGCCATTTACGCAAGTAAAGCGCGAAGGCAGCATCTGGACGGCGGTACACTGATTCAATCGAGTGATGGGTCTCAGTATGTGCTTCGGCAACTTTTCTTTAGCGTGTGCGTTGGAAGTACCGGCGCTGTATTACAGGATACAAGTCACGCATGCCCTGTTTTTGATGCTCTGGAAACATGCCTATTCAGCACTATATTGGCAGTGTTCTGCAGTAGTTATACAATTCTTGCTTAAACTTATTTCCATTGCATGATTTTACATTATTTGGCAGTTCATTGTAATGTTTTAATCCTTTATAATACAGGTTACATTTGTCTGCTTCAGTTCTATAAGCAGGGAGATTAAAATCATTTCTGCTTCGTGTATTTACAGAGTGCCTATCTCTAACATATTTTATGCTACTCTTCAGATAATCAGGCAGGTTACCTTCTATTATGTTTTTAATAAATTTCATTGTATAGTAAAAAAGCTGTTGTTTTATACTTAACCAATTTAGAGAAGACAGCATGTCCCTTATGGGTGTGTCATAGCGTTTTTTAAGAATAAACCTCATTGCTCGGTTCTGTTGCTTTTGCAGTTTATATATTTGACTATCTCGCATTATAAAAAATATTGTAGGACAGTAAATAAAGTGAGGTTCGATTATGGATCTATAAACCATGATCTTGTATCTTTTACTTAAAAATTTGCAGGTTCTTTGCATAAAGTAAATTTTTTTGGCTATTTTACCCACTGTGTAGTCAACATGTTCATTAAAGTTTAGTTTCTCATCTATTTTTACTCCTAAGTATTTGATTGTGTTGACTTTCTCAATTGCTTCATGGTTTATGCTTAGGTTTCGCATCTCACTATTTTGGAAATTCCGTCTGGATATAACCATATACTTAGTTTTGTTGACATTCACTTTTAGTCTGTTGACGCATAACCAGTCGTAGACTCGGTTTAGGTCTTCCTGTAGTTTATTGTATATTTCAGTTACATTGTCTCCACTAAGCATCAGTAGTGTATCATCAGAGAACAGTTTGATATCGCAGTGTTTTATAGAACTAGTTATATCATTAATATATATGTTGAACAATATGGGTGCCAGCACTGACCCTTGCGGTAAGCCAATAGGCACCTCTCTTTTGTTTGATAAGGAAGATCCAATGATTGTCGATTGATATCTATTCGTAGTGAAATCTTCAAACCACTTAAGCTCCGAGCCTTTTACACCGATATTGGCCAACTTTTTTAGTAGCAGGTTTTGGTCAATTGTCTCAAATGCTCGTTTTAAATCCAAAATTACTGCTATTATATGTTTGTTTCTGCTCAAGTCTTCTTTCCAGTTAGCTATCACCAAATTCAAAGCACTTTCACAAGAGTGTTTCTTTCTAAAACCAGATTGCTGCGATATTATAATGTCGTTATCTTCTAAATACTTTACGAGCTGATCTTTCACTACAGTTTCCATAATTTTTTCGTCACACTGCAGCGTGTTTATTGGCCTAATTTCGTCAGCCTTAATGGTATTTTTGACTTTCTGTATTGGCACAACTATAGATGATTTCCATATGTTAGGGACCACACCTTTTTCCAGGCATTCATTTACAATTTGGGCATAGAAAAATCCGGTATAAGTTATTGAGTCTTTAACGACTCCTTCTGATACTAGCTTTTTTCCTCCAATTTTATTTTTAAACCTACTAACTATTTCAAGAATCTCATTTGTACCTATTTTCTTAAATTTGAATACCCGAGTGCTATTTTCTCCCGCCAATGTGTTGGTGGGACTGACGGGAGCAACTGGAATATTTTGGTTGATATCTAAAATGCTGTTAATAAAGTAATTATTTAAAGCCTGTGCTATTTCGTTTTCCTCTGTATACATTCGGTCGTTTATTGTTATTTTGCTTATAACATTATTTTCCTTTCCCATCGATATGCAGCTTTTTAGGTGTTTCCACATAGCCTTGCTATCACCAAGATTATGAGTAATTTTAAGTTCCATATACTTAGCTCTTTTTACATTGATAAGCCGCTTGTATTTCCGCTTGGTACTATTATATTCCGTCCATTCCCCATTTGCCTGAGCCGTTTTGTATAACTCGAATTTATGTTTGTTTAAGTTTGCTAGTTCGGAGTCATACCACTTGTTCCTAAGCTTTACAATAATTTCTTTGGAGTGTGTTAGCGTGTTCATTGCATTCGACAGTGTATTATATTGCAACGTGACCTTATTTTCTATACTTAGGTTCTCAAAGTCGGTATAGTTATATTGCCGTAGTTCATTAACAAGATTGTCACTTGAGTAGTTTTCCCAAGAAGTTATGGTTCTTCTAGCTCTCATTTGGAAAGTTGTATCTAATTTTATTTTAAACTGAATCGTTTCGTGATCAGAAATTTGGTATTCTTCCAATCTTACACATGAAATCGATTTGCTGTTAGTAAACAATAGGTCAATCATTGTTTCACTATCCTCTCCCCTCCGTGTATAAAAATCAATTTTTTGTTCCATAGCAAAGGACCGGAATAAATCAACTAGCTGTCTACTGTAAGTGGTGCTATTGTAAAGATTAATATTGAAATCACCTATAAATATTGTGTTATCCTGTGTTACGCAATTAACATTTAAAATATCGTGTAAGTACATTATAAAGTCAGCTACACTCGAGCTCGGCGAATGATAGACTAGAGCAGTTTTATATTTAGGAACAAAGTTTTTGATTTTAAGATTATACACCAGGTATTTTTACCTAACGCTTTATTGTAGATTGTTCTGTATTGTATTGACTCTTTTGCATATATCAAAACTCCTCCTGTGTGCCTACTGTGCGAGTTACATACTATAAGTTTGTACGTTTGTATCTGTAATTCTTGACTGGTAATTTCGCTAGTCGCACACGTCTCCGAACAGAAGACCAAGTCTGGTTTTTGTACTTCTATTAGACGCTCCAGTTCGAATTTATTTGCAACAATACTATTAATATATAAGTATATACAGTTTAATTCATTATCCATTGGTTGCTAGACCCTTGTGTTATTTTTTGACTGCGTATGTTTCTTATACGCTGGGCAATCTGTACTAAAAGCATAATGGTTTATATCGACATTTATGACTTTTCTTTTTACCAACTCTTCACAGTTTACACATTTTATTACATTTGATTTACAATCCTTGGTTTCGTGGGCTTCAGCACATTTGCTGCATGCTACTCTATTTGGACACTCACTGGCTCTATGTTTATATCCCTTGCATTTAAAACATCTTAATACGCTCACATGCTCGTAAGCGACACAAGTATCCCATTCTATATATAACTTTTTATGTTGCATAATATTTTCGAATGTCAATGCATCTGTCTCAACTAAGGCAATATAACTTACTTCCCTGCGATTGGTATTTTCATACAGCTTTAAAACTTTGAAGTCTTTACCAGCACATGTATCGTTTTGCTTCGTTATACACTCTATCAGACGCTCATTACTGATTTTATCAGTTATGCCTACTATTTTAACTATCCTTTTTATATCACTTTTATTCTTAGTTTTTTCTGCCTCATAATCTTCTCCTATGGACTCTAATACTTTCTTTTGCACTTGCTCACGAGCATCCTTGTTTATGCACTCAACAATTATAGCTCCTTTATTTATTTCTTTGACTTTTCTGACAAGGCAATCAATTGGCTCAACTACTTTTTTTAATGCATCCTTAGTTTCTTTTGCTTTCTTAGTTTTGTTTTTTGGTTTAATAACAAGCTTGTAATCATTTGTCTTAGCGGCTTGCGCATATGTTGTCGCCGTTTCATTACTCACGTTTGGCGCTACATTCAAATTACTGACCGGTGGCGCGAACTAAAGTCAACGGAATTAACGTCACTGACGTTAATTCCGTTGACGTTAGTTCGCGCCACCTACTGACCATTTCATTACTCTTTTTAAATTCACTAGATATATCTTTCAAATATCATTTTTCATTTCGGTTACTTTTACTGCAATATTGTGCTCCACAAGCTTGTTAAACTCCGTTGTAATGCTAGCTTTTAACTGACTTAATTTATTGTTGAATATTTGTTCAACAATTTCTTTGACATCAGGCAACTTTAATTTCGCTTCTTCGGTTTTATTGATTAAGTGTTTAATCTCAATGAACTTTGTATTAGTGTCCGACAAAGTGCATTGATTACAAAACCATTTCAAATTCAAATTTTCGCTGATCATTTTAACCTCGTTTCTTTTAATATTGCTACATGTTAAGCAAAAGCTATAGCCACACCCACCAGAGCATGCTATCATTTCGTCTACTTGGACCAATTTAGCCGTACATTCTTTACATTCAGTCGGCATTTTTAATGTATATAGCTTGTATAAATAATACAAACATACACGTTAAACAATAAGGTAATAATATAAAAGTAACCCGACTAAAATTTAAAGTCGACTCTATTCATAATTTCTACTTAAAATATATAAACCTTAACTAAAATGTAGTGGCAGCGCTACCACTACAGCTGATCTCTTTATTTATTCCTAATCTTGTTTATTTCTCGCTTT